>JAUPFN010000010.1:37097703-38308885 GCA_036924255.1 Apodemia mormo
TTTTTGTGTTTGTCTGTATGTATGTCCGGGGTAAACTCAAAAAGAACTGCATGAATTTACTTCAAATTTTGCATGAATATTACTAATAGGTCGGGTCAACATATATGCTACATATTATCACGCTATCACCTACGGAGGAGGAGCTGTGCGAGGTAAACGAAGTCCGCGCGGACGAAGTCGTGGGCAATAGCTAGTTGCTAAATATCTATGAAACAGAAAACCGTAAGCGCCAAATTTATAATTTTTTCTTTTCCTCATTATTTACAATGCAATTATAAAGTATTTAACAAAAAATCTAAATGATTTTAATAAACAGCGGAATAGCTGTAGTGCAATGCATATTGCATTAATGCGATTATCGATAAAATTCTTTTACAAAAAAAATATTTTGGTGTTTAAATCTTATTTGTGTATTAGAAGTAATACTATTGCTATTTTAATACCAAAAAATGCTATTTTTACTTAAAAATTTCAGCACATACCTGCGTAAAACACTAATGATATTAATTCTCAAGATTGATATGATAAAAGTCGAATAAAATAAATTATTTAGATAACTTTCATTAACATTTAATGACAATTAAAAAATACTAGTTAGAAATATTTATATATTTAGTCAGTAGATAGTGTTTACTGACAAATATTCACTTGTGCAATTCTTATTGGTTTTGATTATGATTTAAAATCAATTTTTTAATGTATAGGGGTCGAGGTTACAGAGAAAAAGGACATATTTAAAAAAATTATGAAGTTGCATCAATTGAAGTTTGTATGCGCAAAAGATTTCAAAAAGGAAAGCCTTTCAAAAAGGTAAGGAAATATAGTTGTAAAAATATGCTATCAATTTTATAGGACTTACAACTGTCTACAATTACCGTGCCCCCAAAAAAAAAGTGACAAAAAAGGCCTCCATGTGTGTATATTATGATGTATGTCAAACGAATGTAGTGTGTGTTAATGTTAATTTTTTTAGTGAAATATTATTTCTAATGCATATCATATAAAAATATTAGGTCTCTGCACTCCTCGACAATGTAAACTCTTAACTATGCATAATTTCATTCTCGTAACTGTGGTAAAAAGGCGTACAAAGTTTTTGCTTCACGTATTTAATATAGATAAATCTTATTTAACACAGGCTTTACTATTTTTTTTTATTTATTGACATTATTTATGAACTCAACTCATACATAATTATTATTTAAAAAACATGACAACTATTTCTCCGATAATGAAGAGCAATAAATTTTGAGATAACAATAAATGTTCCGTTATTGATAAGTGACTGTAACGTAATAGTTTCATTTATTACAAAACAGTGCAGCGTGTTTCATACAAATGTATTACATCATTTCCAACTTAATAGTAGGGGATCCTAACATGGTAAATGGGTAGTTACTCGAGCGTTGTAGGCATTGGGACTTTTTAGATTAAATTATCTATCTATACATATAATAAAATCGTAGGAAAGTCAAAACTGTACATTGAATATTTTTTAAAAGAATACTTGGGGCGTGATCTACAATCGATATCGAAGCCAAAAATATAGTTTTTAGAATTTTTGTCTGTTTGTCTGTATGTATGTCCGGGGTGAACTCGAAAAGTACTGCATGGATTTACTTCTAATTTTGCATGAATATTACTAACAGGTCGGGTCAACATATAGGCTACATATTATCACGCTATCACCTACGGGGAGAAACTACATATTATCACGCTATCACCTACGGGGAGAAACAGTGCGGAATAAACGAAGTCCGCGCGGACGAAGTCGCTGGCAACAGCTAGTAAGAAATATAAAAGGTTATATAATGCTTTTCATTTAAACGGTGAGAAAAAATCTACAAATACTTATTTTTTAAATAAATCGCGTCAGATTAAGGTATGGTGGGTTAATGGACAACTAAACTTTAGAAAATCCAATTCAAGTGTAGCGTAAGGAAGTGGGAGAGTCACAAAGTTACAAAGAAAACGTTGTTTAGACATTCTCGAGCGCGTCTGAATTTTCTTTTATTTAATAGAAAGTTATGTAAGAATAACGAAAAAAATATAACTGACAAATTCCACAAGCTGAAGTTATTGGAATTAATGGAATTTCTGCCCTAGTTACCCGCCTCCATATAAAGGGTTTATATTTGGTGGAGAGCCTCTACAGTATGCTAGGTACCCCCCCCCCCCCCCCTCCCCATGTTACTTTGACGCGCTCGAGTAAAATCAAATATCCCCTCTTGGGCTCCCCTACTATAACATATGTATTTATTTAAACAAAGACGATAATGTGACATTAGCTGGGTTTGAATTTACTCTCAGAACACAGTACCCTTTTTACAAATTGAACCAGTTGCGCTAAGCTATCTTAGTTGGTGAGAGCATTGTCTGTACTGAAGGTACAGGTCACTGATTTGAACCCACTTAATTTCGAAATTTCACCTTTGTTTAAATAATATTATGTTGACATACATCAACCAATTTTATAAGTTTAAAAATAGGATTAACTATATGAATTGTATTATTTAACAATTTATAGACACCAAAGATATTAAGAGTACATTGGCAACCTGGTCGCGGGATGGCAATGAAAAGTGTACCGGTTAACTTACCCTCTAAACGTAAACATGGCAATCACAAACACTGCCTATTGCAGCAGAATGTTTGTCTGTTTGTCTGTATGTGTGTCCGGGGTAAACTCAAAAAGTACTGCACGGATTTACTTTTTTGCATGAATATTACTAACAGGTCGGGTCAACATATAGGCTACATATTATCACACTATCACTTACGGGGGAAGGGCTGTGCGGAGTAAACGAAGTCCGCGCGGACGAAGTCGCTGGCAACAGCTAGTAATATATAATAGAATAAAACTTAATCGAACTTTATAGTTGCTCTGAGTCAGAAGATATGCCATACGCAAAATATGTAACGTGCAATGAAATTACCTAAAGATGGCGGCACTTCCTGCTCCACTCCCCTCGAGGCATCGTAATCTGCGTTCAGCTTATTCAGATTCTTTAGATTCCGCGCCCAGATTCTTTAGCTATCCAGTGGTATAATTAGATTTTGGATGTTGGTGATAGCTATGTAGCTATAACACCAAACTTTATCCCCCAATTTTGTTATCATCGTTTTATGAACTATTCCCCCTATGAAGGCAAATTGAAAGACGTATTCACGTCAAAAAATAATAGCGACCAGCTTCTGAATATAAAACTACACGCCTTCCTACCTATCGTACTCACACCTGCTTACAAAATATCTACTCATAAAAATTATAGGTAAAATAAACAAAATGCAAATGTTTCTTATTTATTTTATTTATTTATTTATTATTATCTTTTATTTATTTATTATTATCTTTCAGAATTTTTCAATAAAGTTAAAAAATAAAGCTTTACCGACATACCGTCGTCGAACAAGTACAGTCCGCGCGGGAGCTCCGAGGAATCGGGGACTGAGGTAGGGGCGGGTGTGCTCTGTGTAATATCGACTAAAATCACTACACGTCAACATTCCGCAAAATTCCTCGAAGCTCGCGGGCGGACTGTAGGTACGCGTGTACGCTATTCAAGTGCGAGGCGGCCTCCACTGTTTTGCAACCTCAAGTTGTCGCGCGCTGTAGGAGCTATCGCAGTAGGTACGTACAGGCGAGTGTCCGAAGCCTGGCTCAGACCAATACAGAATAAATTATAGTAATGGTTCTCAAAATTGAGTGGGCTCCAACCCAAGGGCGAATCCAGCTTTAGGGTCAAGAGGGTTACATATTTGAGGTTCAATCAAGATAGGTTCTACTCCGTATTTGTTTGTAATAATCCATACCTAGACCCCTGCCTAGGGAGGTGGGGTTATGACCCCATGACCCCCCCCCCTTGGATTCGGCCTTGCTCCGACTCATATAATAAATTTCTGAGGATAAGACCCACCTTTTGGCTGTATTCAAGAAAAGAAGGCATAAATATCAGACCTTAACTAATGCGACCGATATATCGTCCTAAATGTCTCGGCCCACTCAATTTTTGCTCCCACCAGTTGATTGCAACCCATAGTTTGGGAAATACTGAATAATATAATACTTTTATCTAAGAAAAAAGGTGTATAGCTTGTGTAAAATATCAGTATAGATTCAACAAATATTTGTAATGAAGATTTGTTTTAATAATGTAAAATACTTCAATCCATATTATCTTTTTATATTCTACCTTAAAACGCTTTTTGTTTGAAAATTTATAGAGATATCATAAGAATACTCTAATCTTCAGCAATATATAATGAAGCATCAGGTGAAAAGAATAAAAAATCTTACTCAGCTGCAGCTTTTAAGGCTTCTTTTAAATGTGACCATCGTGAATTTTCAACCAAGGTAGGTGATGATAAAGCATTCAAAGCTGCTCCCAATTCTCGTATATCAGCGCGCTCAGATTCACAACGACTTTCAACTGAAATTCATAAAAACTCTATAAATAAAAACTTATGTCGTTAAACACAAACTTAATATTAAATGTGGAAGAAGTTGTAGTGGAAACTAGAAGATAAAAAAATATGTTTTGCTAACCTCAAACTTTTATAATGAAAAAAAAAGGATACCAAAAATGCAGCCGTAGTTTTAATCATGATTCCTTCCTTCCTTCCACAATAACGTCAGTGGTTGTCACTGTTGTGTCCCAATTTGGTCGGTAATGTAGCTGGTAAACATGCATGTGGCATTAAGACCCTATCAGGAGATAGCAATGCACCATTAAAGTCTTTGGTGTCTTTAGGTGATGGTTTTCTCATTCCTCCAGGAGAGCCATCTGCATGTTTGCTATCTAATGATATAAAAAATCTTGAGCCTCAATATCTCTAATGAAAGACAGATTGCACATTAGTTTTGTAATAACTTGTTTACATCTGTATCAGTTGCCTTACACTTCTCTTGCTAGAATAATATTCTTACCACTGTTTTTGCTAACTTGGTAAAGTTATCGCCTCTGTGGTGTAGTGATCCGGCGTTGGCGTTGACCACGTGAGGTCCCGGGTTCAATTCCCAGGTTAGGCAATTTAAAAAAGTGTTTTTTCCGTTTTCTGATAAACGCAATGTTGCCTGGGATTAGAAAGTGCCCGGTTGGCGATAGGCTTGCCACCTCTCACATTTGTGTGATAAGTATCTTCGGCTAATCGTGGGTGCACATTTGGTACCTCTGCCTACCCCTTCGGGGATACGGGCGTGATGAAACTAAGTAAAGTAAAAATTGGAAAGAAAAACGTTATTATTATCTTTATAAGGTTATCTTCTTAGGACCGCCCCGTTGATCGAGTGGTTAGCGACCCTGACTACGCAATCAACGGGGCTCGGGTTCGATCCCCGACGGGAACAAGCATTTGTGTGATGAGTATAAATGTTTGTATTTCCGAGTTTGGTTGTTTATTATATTTGCTTACTTTGTGGTTAGATCAGTAAGTGTAATTTGTCCCGTGAATATTATTATTATTATTCTAGTATCTGGAGTGCCCTCTGCTATCAGCTATTCCATAAAAAAAATCTGTAAACGATATTGTTGACCCTGCAAGCCATCCCTGAAACTTCCCGTTAAATTAAGATATTTTAAACTCAAAAGAGTAAAAGTTATAAGCATAGATTTTTTCAGTTCAAACATCTATTTTTTTTTAAATGGCAGTATATTGAATTTTGAAATGCTGTAATTTTGGGAACGACGATAGATTTTGATCTTTTGGATGGCATTCAACTCAATTTTTGAGATCTAAAATATTGCTTTAGCTACATAATCTACAGGCTGAAAAAATTTGAAGCAATGTATAAATGTAAAAATTTTCGTCATTGATAACCAATTCGATCCCAAACAAATTAACTAATTCCGATCCAATTAATGGTATTTGATGCAGTTTTTTAAGGAAAAAAATTAATAAGATTTTTAAGTCAATCGGTGTATTAGACTGAAAGTTATTTCAAAAATGTTTAGTAAATTTGCTAAAAACAACGTAATTTTAATATTAATGGATTTCGATTTTTGAAACGGCATTTGACGTAGTTTTTTTAGTACTAAAATATCACAGAATAACAAAAAATTATTGGTTTAAAAATTTAGAAGTTATGTCGAAAAACACACTTTTTCAAAAAATTTCGTCAACGATTACGACCAAACGTATACACCGATTTTGATGCAATTTACGCATTAGACGTAATTATTTGAATAATAGAGCTGATTGGTCGGTACATTAATCTGGAAGTTATAGTAAAAAAAATACTGTTTCGCAAAAATTTTTTTGAGGTTTTATTTATTTAACACTTTATTGTACACAAAATAAAATTCTTAAAAATAAACAGGTTATATAAAATGGCATATATAAAATGTACAAATGGCGAGCTTATCTCTGAAAGAGATGTCTACCAGCAGACCCGAGAAGCGAGAATGCACAAATATAAGTAGAACATAGTGAACAAGTGCGTTATATCTTAAAACTATGATTATAATAAAAAAATATATACATAAAAAATTAAAACAAAACAAAAAAAAGGTTTTTTCAAAATCACTCAAAATTTCCTGGGCCAACTTGGTTCAAATTGGACTTGGATTGGAAAAAGAGTGATATCCAATCGAATGCCATCAACCACGTTTCATAGCCGTTTAAAAGTTATGAGATGTTTATATACATACATACACACACACACATACATATATATATACAGATATACTGACGTCAATGCTTTTCGCAATAGTCGGAAAAGGTTCCTAGGACCTCAAAACGATCTGGTGAAAACTCGATTTTCGAAAATTGGGGCAAAATCAGTAACTTCCTTATCTACATATGTAGCGAGAAGTTAAAATAATGTTGGTGGTTAATCAAACGTTTAAAAATAATCATTAGGGGAAGTGTTTACATAGTTACTATAATGTAGAGTGTTATAAGAAAGATTAACCTTTTTCAAATATTTTAAATAATCGTCCTACTCCAAGTTGCACTAGCCGTAATTGTTCTTGTTCTGCCTCAAAAGCTGCCTGCATTTCATCAGTAGATGGATCGTCCTAAAATAAAATGTATAGAATGTAAAAACATCTATTACAATATACGCAAAAGTTAAAGCTTCATAATTTTTATTGCCAAGTTGCATCTTAATTAATTCACTTTTCAATGCTTATGTTTTGTGCGTAATAAAGACTTTAATTGTTTAAATATTATTAGCTGACCCGCTCAGCTCCACACACAAGTAGATTAGCATGTCATCAATATAATTTTTCAAACACCTTCATCCTCTTTTTCAGGCCCTTAGGGGTTGACTTTTGAATAAAAAAATCACCCTTTGTTTTCGCATGGATCTTCAACTATATCCATGCCAAATTTCATCAAAATCGATTGAACAGTCAAGCCGTGAATTTGTAGCAAACAAAAGTCACTTTCTAATTTATAATATTAAAGGATAGTATGTTTTCATGCTTCAAATTCAGAAAATTTTAACTTAACACTTTAAAGAATGTCTATAATAGTTGTTAATAATTATTTAAGTCGTCATATCAACAACTTTATCAGAAACCGTACTAAATTTCTAGAAAACTCACCCCCTATTAACCTGTGGAGTAAGAATCTAATGAAAACATGCTAAACCTTGGTAAATGGCCTTTTAACAAATAACTATCATTATTTATACAAGTAACAGAATTTACGTTGCCAGGTGTCTAAATAAAGCATGACGTAGTTAGGCTCTTAGAATGTGTGTCTGGCCAAATTAAATGATTTCCAACTTATCTGGATTCTGTTAGGTTTTTAAATTTAACCCGTCGCAAAATCTTTCAAGTGAGCGGTGTGAGGGCAGGGGGGTGGCCTTTTTATCCAAGTGTCTAGCCAAACTGGCTGCATTGTCCAGGTTTTGTGAGTCTCCTGTTTCTATTATTTAGAGTTTACACTTACCAGACTACCTTCTTGTGTTCCTGCTAAAACAAATTCATCATGTTTCGGCTTGTCTAATCTAGGAGATGTTTCACAGAGAAATGTTCTGAGGTCAGCGTCATGAGCTAGCACTGGATGCCGAGCCACTAACGTCAACCATCTTTGTAGAGCTGCCCGACGACGTTGAAGGAAAAGTGGGCTCCCACCACCAACTACCACCCGTTTGGGAGGCAAGCTGCATACAGCACTGTAGATAAAAAAATATGCTACTGTCCTGTTTCAAGCTTTAGATATTTTAATCAAGCAATAAAGGATCACTCAATTAAAAAATAAATATTCTTTAAAAAAACATCTTCACTACATACAATACAATAAAGTCATATAACAAAGTCGCTGGTTGTCTAGAAGAGATCACTGATGGGTGATAAGACCGCCTATTTGTACCCCGTTCCTTATCATACATTGTAATTTTCTATTGCCAATTCTGTGTGTTGTGTGCAATAAAGTATATTATTATTACAATATATACAATACTTCACAATAGGTATCAATCTTATTGCCTACTAGGCACATATCTAATCCTGGGCAACATAGACCCGGAAATTGAAACCAGGGCCTCATGTGGTCAACACAGACACCTGACTGAGTATTATATATGTGTGTGTGTAATTGAAAGGAATTGTGCATTTTATAAGACAAAACAATAAAAACTGTTACTATACCGATAAGGATATTTTGCATACAAAACATCATAAAGCTGCGAAAATTCATTATATCGTCTAGTCACAGTAGTGCCATGTCTTCTCGAGCTTACATAATATTCACAGTGTTTCAAGATAAGTCCTTTACGCTCTGGTACTAATTCTACACTAATAACATCAGTTGCTTCCAAATCTTCAAATAAAACCTCCTCAATATTACTAGACATAGTTTTTCAAACTAAAACATATAATAAAAACAAATTAATCATTCTTAAACTATCTGGTACCTGTAGCTACACCCATATTATGTTTAAAGTAGAAAAAGTATAGCTTATGTTTAACTCCAGGTAATATTTACCCATAGATTTCTGTGAACAAAATCTCATTAAAAAACACCTAGGTGCATTACAGCATGGAGTAAAAGTAAATACTAACCATAAAGACAATCATACAAAGAAAATTTCTGGAGTTGTAATATTAATGCGATATAAAATTTATTACAATAAAATTAATTAATTTGTACTCGGATATGGCCCAGCAATTGTTGTCTATTGTAAAATAGAAATGACTGATAGTTATTTCGTAATAATAAATTATAGTAATATAATATTATATACACATAAAAACTTATTTACATAAAAACTAAGTGAGATCACTTATCATTGTGAAAGTTACTTGATAATTCTTACCTTTAACTATAAAAATATTTATAATATAAATAAATTTTCAAAGTTTTTAAAATAAAGTTTTAACTTCCAGTAATTTATTTGCTAATGCAATGTCGAAATCAGTATCAATTTCAAAACTTTCCTCTTGAGATACTTCCCATACAGTGCAACTATAATTTTTAAACAATACTATTATTTTAATCACACATAAAAAATATAATAAATGTTTATTATTGACTTAAGTCTTTAGCCACGTTAACAAGCGGAAAATCGTAAGTTTTGACTTTTAAAGTTTTGAAACACCCGGAAAAAGTGGGTTAAATAAAATTGTAAACATGAGAAAATGACAAATGTCAAATGACATTGAGATTGTGTTGCCAATAGCCTTAAGTCTTTAGCCACGTTAACAAGCGGAAAATCGTAAGTTTTGACTTTTAAAGTTTTGAAACATCCCGGAAAAGTGGGTTAAATAAAATTGTAAACATGAGAAAATGACAAATGCAAGGAACTTATATACGACAGCTGGAATTACTAAGAAGCAATATTTGAAAAATAAAAATGTACTTTATTTCGTTACTCATAAAGTTGATATTTGTTTCTTACTTAACAGAGGGGATAATGGTTCTGGTGGGTAACTACGAGCTCTTAAAGCAGGACAGAATTTGAACTGCCTTGCTTTTTCGTACCATGACACCTTATTAACAGGCCAATAGCAGGCCTGCTACTTGACGTCTATGAAAACCGTTCACCTTTTTTTTCATATAGACTATCCGTACCATGACACTTTATTTGACAGCAGTATTGCGTTTTTACAATTTTTCTAATGCCAGATAAACCAATCCTTAAAAAGTTACTCTTGACCAGCTTTTATTGAATTGTTTTGCTCTAGAGGTCTTTAAATAAACCAAAATAAACTGTTTGCTAGCACTATCGACTTTGATCGTAAATTAAATTTTGGAATTTAAAGTGCATACTTACTTGTGATAATGTTTTAAAGTGTGAAACCCACTTGAAAGTTTGTTTTTAAGAAGTTGTGAAGCGGGTGAAATATATCTGTTTTGTTTTTGTAGATATGTGACGAATATCCATTTTTCGAGAGAAAAAGAAACCGACGGCGTCGAATTAAAGAGATGGACGACCCTTTTCAATTGTACAAAAGAGAATTTGTAAATAAATATGGATACTTAGCTATGAACATAAAAATCTGTTTATTTTCCACAAAACTACTTCATTTCAATTCATAACTACACCTTTAAGGTTATTCAAGGATTTATTTTATAGTTTGTGCAAGGATTTGGTACCTGTTATGAAAATAAATACCCAGAAGTCTAAAGTTTAAGTATATAAAAGGGTTAATATAGGTTTTTTCTAAATTGTTTACACAATACCAAAGTTTTGAAAATTTGCCCATAACTTCCTATTTACACATTGGCAGGTTTTACAGCAATTATGTTAATGCACATGGCTCATATGCATATCAGAGACCCACAAAGATCAAAAAGTTGTACAGCCAATATTACTAGCACAAGTTATTTCTGCTTTGAATAACATGCAATTAGACATAAATATATAAAATTCCCCATCCTGCAGCAGGGTGACAGGCTAATAAGTTAGGGTACAGTCTCTAAAATTGTTAAATATCAATGAAATAAATAACTAGCTGACCTGCAAGCTTTGCCTGTGAATATTATAACACACTGTTCATAAAAAAACTATATTAGTTTTTAATAAAATCTTTCATTCACTATTTTAGCATCTTATAGGTATATTTTTGAAAAAAAAGTTAGCCTGTGTATGATCCCGGATCTGCAATTATCTTCATGCCAAATTTTATTAAAATCAATTGAGATTTAGCTGTGAAAGTGTAAGACAGTAAACATGCATTTTATAATATTAGTGTGGATTTAAAAATGTATTTATACATTTATCTAAATGATGAAAATATCATATAAAGTTTCACATGTGTGTTATTTTGCATTAAAGTTCTATTGATGGGACTCACACAACCAGAATAAGACCTACTAAACATAAAAAAACATAAGAAAACTACCATTCTTTGCATTATTTAAATGTCAATTGGTAAAGTATTAAAATAAATATATTATTTACTGAAGTTTTAGGAAAATAAAAAAGGTCAAATTACTGCAAATTAAAGATGTTTATTAAAATTTATTCATTTTATTATATATTTATTTTTAAAATATCATGTCTAGTGGGCTAGTGACTCCACGTAACTTACCTCTACAAATAAAGCAAAATGTGGCAATAGGACTACCATATATCTCGCTAACCGACAAACTTGTTAACCAGAGTCTACTTATTTAAATTTATGCACAATTACAGTACAATGGATGACTTAATTGACATATGATATTGTCTATTGACATATGCTTCACTCTGCCTACCTTACAAGAGGACTAATATGATGATATTAATTCATCATTTTATATTTTTTTGAAGTTATCCATACATTTTCATATTTCTGTTTCATATTACAACTAAGTACATATCAGCTATATTAACATAATACCTGACTTATTTTAAGATTTGTAACAGTGGTATCGAGTTGCTAGTCTTTAACTTGTATTTATTTACTTACTTTAAATAATAACAAATCCACAGTAAGTAAAATTAAATAATAATAAATACAAAATATAATTTTACTATATATTTATTCTAGGAGATTCTGAGAATCCACTCAGAAAAAAAAGATAACACTAATTTGAAATGCAGAACTAGATTCTCCAGAAGCATATTATACGGCCAAACATATCCAGGCCCAAAATGTTATTGAAAGGTTCATTAGTGTTCTAAAAGCTAAACATAGGTCTAGTCAGCCTTTGAATGCTGTATCACCAACCACATGTAGCTGGTTGAATGGCTTATGCACATACCCTTCATAAAATTTGTAATGCAGCCAGTTCATCTGTCTCTGAACTCAGCGACTTTGAGATGCAACAGGAAACTTAAGTTATTTCCTTTAATTTTGGATTTGGATCCAACAATGAAGTACAAGTTGTAATTGCTCATAGGTAGGACTTTATTACATGCTTGTGGCAGTTGCATCAGGGAGTCTAGAAAGAATATTATGAAGTTTTAGAGTATTTGTTTACATAAAATTATACTGTTTTGTCATTATATTCTCAGTTTGTTATTTTTAATAAATATTTTATTTAGTATAAAATTAAATGTTTTTTAATATTTTTATGTGTTATAACCTTTTCCCCGTGTTGACCGGCTCCTTTGAAGAATAGACAAACTACTGTTCTGCAAGGCAGGTCGTAAAAGGCGACTAAATGGCTATATGTGTCACTACCATTGTGATTAGTAGGTAGTATAGTACTGCAAAGTCTTGCCCAGGTATTTGTTACCACTGCCTTACCTATTCCTGCCACAACAGCATAAATGCTTGTCATTGTTATGTTCCAGTTTGGAGGGTTAGGTAGCCAGTGGACTTATGCATGTGGCATTGCCATCCCACCACAAGAATAGCAATCTATAGGTGATGGTTTTTCTTTCTATCAGGAGCATGGCATGGTGGCATTGCCATCTACTTATTTGCTATCTAATCTGTACATATAATAAAATCGTAGGAAAGTCAAAACTGTACATTGAATATTTTTTTTAAAGAATACTCGGGGCGTGATCTACAATCAATATCGAAGTAAAAATATAGTTTTTAGAATTTTTGTCTGTTTGTCTGTATGTATGTCCGGGGTAAACTCAAAAAGTATTGCACGGATTTACTTCAAATTTTGCATGGATATTACTAACAGGTCGGGTCAACATATAGCAGAGCAGTGCGGAGTAAACGAAGTCTGTGCGGACGAAGTCGATGGCAACAGCTAGTGATATGTATAAAAAAACCTTGGTGAATATGGTATATCTGTTTCACCAAATAGTAGAAGGTGTTTACTTGTAACCATAACCAATAGGCAATTGGGATGCTACAGAAGCTATACTATTTGGGTATTTTGATATTTCTCTATATTCAAAAGTACATTAAAGGGTATCATATTCGACAACCCAACACTGGGTAAAAGGGATTGACCAAGTTCCCCTTACTGCCCTAATATCAACTTGACTTGCAATGCACCCTGGCATTAATTGGTATGGACATTAAAACACTGTGGTAAGACTTCCTCCATGCGACACTATTGCGTATAAAGCTTTGTTTATCCTGTCTATAATGTCAGTGTATGGCATAGACATATTTTAGCTTGGAAGGTAAGGTTTCTGGTAATCTTAACACATAAAGCTTAACATCTATCATCCTATGGTTATGCAGTTATGTCATCAAGATAGCTATCTGCTTCAAAAATAAGACGGACTTTATATTTTTTCTTGACTTCTTGTATAAATTAACATTTATATGATAAATTTATTTTTCAACCTAACCTAACCTTGCCTGATTTTTCAACCTAGATAAATCATTGAAGTAAAATTTGCTTGTAATTAATAAAAGCCAAACTACAAAATCGATTTTAATAATTTTATGGATAGAAAGCAACACTATCAACCAATTATGTGTGGTAATATTTATACACATCATTGCTATCAACACATTGGCTACCTGACTGAGCAAAAGAAGTAAAAGTTTTTATGATAAGTCGTGGTTAAAGCTGTATAACAAAAAAAATTAGAAATAGCACAATGCATGTAAAAAAGCAGTGGATTTTGTAAGTTTGTTTATATGCGGAGGAAAATGACCAAAACTTAGACTTTGAAAGAATTGTTCTAACAAGTGCTTGTTAGAAATATTCTTTCATTACATAAGTCAAATTATTTCAAATGGACATATTATGTAGGCAGATTTAGCCCATACAAAATCAAGATGAGTTGCTTGTGACAATTGTTAAGCTTGTTTCCATTCCCTATTATTTTCCCACAAAAGATTTAACATTGTATAACCATGCACAATATTGTTAGAAATTACCTTACTTCACTGGGTTCAGTTGCCAGATTAATAGGCTCCAACTAGAATATGTGTTGGAGGTATGTACTACTGGGATTTGGAATATATTCTTGAAATTCCTAAAAACATATAGTAGGTAGGTACTAGGTAGTCAATATATTTAAGGGATTGAGAATTTGCTATGACTACCTACACCCTGGCTGCTATTAAGGATTTCTTGACATTTTATAGCAGAATACTTTTGAACTACTCAGTATTAAGGATTTCTTGATATTTTATACCGGAACACTTTATTTTTGAACTACTCAGTTCTTGTACTCTAGTTCTTCAGTATGGACACTAATAATAAATCAATAAGGCAGAAAATACACATATACTGTATCAACACAATATATGTATACTAAAATTATGCAATTTTTTTATACTTATATAAGTATTATTTTATAAGTAACTTATTATATAAGTAACCTATTCGTATCACATATGTGATACGAATAGGTCAATTTGGACACCAATCAAATCTACTACAGCAAATTGATTTTTTTCAGTTCTATGTCAATATAAGATCCAACTCCTGTACTTTAAAGAGTATGTAATGCTGTCCTTTATCTACTGTCATTTATCAGGTGATTGGACTTCAAGTATCCTATTCTAAAAGCAAAATAGGAATTGCAGTTACTAACACTCATGCTATAAAAAATAGGAAATGTCAGACTGTATAATTTAATTAAAGGATGTATGACAAGTTTAAAACAATGAAAAAACTACATGAGATGACCTTCAAACATAGCTTGTTATGATGCCTTGGCTTCATATTGTAGTGAGCAAAGCTTTATGCATCTGGACTTTGGACACTGTAGTTACAGTGTACACTGCTATTAACATTTATCAATTAGCAATAAGACTTATGGTAAATATACACATAATGTGTAACATCCTAGCTCCAAGAATAGCAATATAATGGAATCAGCAATAATTTGTGTAGTTTACCTTTATGGGCCAGGATATTCTAATATTGTCACAAAAATCATTTGCTTATTTGGTACATGTTGCTACAAAAAGTACAAAACACTAAATTTATAACAACTTTACACTAAGATCATTATTATATTATTACTTAAATACAAATTTTCATCCAGAATCCATTATAGGATACAGAAAAGAACACCTTATACATAAAAAAATGACAAAGGTCCTTATTCGGGTCCAGAAAAATTTTGCACATTTGCCTGAAATAATCCCAAGCTTAAATCAATTTGCTTTAACCCCAATATCAGTATGAATGTTTTGAAATTCCTTGGGATGAAGAAGTTGATTACATCCAACCAACAAGACGTGGATGAAAAAGGAAAAAGAAATGGATTTGTTCAACAGAATGTTATAAACTTGTTACTTAAAACGTAATGATTATAATATCTTATTTGCTTTATTTATAAACAATAACTTTCGACATAAATATATTAAAGATGCCACATTTACATTACATACATTTACATTTCATTACAAAACAACTTCTTTAAGACGGCCGGGTCCGATCGTCAGATATCACTTTATGTACAGACCACTTGAGGAGTGTCTGTTCAAAAAGGGCTATTTACATGCTAACCACATTTTAGATAATTTAAAAGTCTTTTTTTTCCTGAAATTAGTATGAGGCAAGTGTATTTTTTTTAATTGAGATGATTCATGATAAGTCCACAAACTTTATGACTAAAATATTTTTTTGTATCTTTAACAAAGACCACAATATTAAATTATAAATAATGTAAATAACACCTTTTGATCAGTTATTCTGAAAATAGCACCTTTTGTTCTGAAATGATAACAAATAGCACCTTCTGATCTGAACCAAGAATAAATAGCGCCTTTTGATCAGTAATGCTTAGAGTACAAGTTTGGTCTAGGACAAAAAATAAAAGAAAAATAGAGAGATGAAAGTTAATTTTATATTCTAATTTGACTAATGTCATGTTCTAAACAGTCACAAGACTCATCATGTTGGTGATCTTCATTGCTAGCACCGGTTATCGTTGTTTGATCATCAAGAATAAATTTCCTAAAGAATAACAACTCCAGTAACTCAGCCCAGTCATCTCCTAATTGCTTCACAAGTAAAATATTTACGACTTTCTTTTTACGCCTCCACATCCATATTTTATTAGGAATTTCAAGATTTTTTTTCATGAATTTGCTGATATTTATACATTAAAGCAGGATCAGTGACACACACACAGTTGCAAGAGAGGCGCGTAAAATGTAACTTTGACTTAAGACAATAATTTGACACTGAAATTTTCATTGAAAAATATGATTTTTTGTTTAGAAACTTCAAATATCTTTTTTTCTGGCCTGGATTCGCGTCCTTTAAGAAACAGAAGAACTGGCACTTCGTTTGTTTCGTAGCAAGTAAATAGTTCTTTTTGTACCAAACTATAAATAATTAACGAAATTACTATGAAATATAACCCTTTTTGGTTAGAATTGTGATTGGTGTTTACCAACCAGTTAGAACCTATTACAATTAGCACCTGTTGATCAAAACCGTACAATAAGGTAGAAGTTTAAAGCGGAAATAGGCACTTTTGACCAAAAATAAACACAGTGCATAATAAGATCTTGGATAGCAAGTGAAATTCATAATAAAAACGTATAAACAATCCGATACGTAGATAGCTCCTTTTGAACAGACGCTCCTCAATTAGAGTACTACGCGTAACTTTATGTAAAGAAACTATTAAGCACACTATTAAGTACCTACTAAAAGCTTATAAAAAGAAATACTTGAGTATCTATGTATTGTTTTCGGTTTTGACCAAAGTTTTGAGTGGTGAAATTTAGATAAAAAAAGACAAGACATTTAATTTACGCGCCTAAAATGTCAGCGTCACGTTCAGAATCAAGTAAATTTTTATACCTTTGAGGCTAGTTATTTATTAAGGTGAACTTACATTTTTATTACTTAGTATTTCAGTTACGTGAATATAACCAATAAATTATAGTTAAAAAAATTTAAATATCCAACAAAGTCATGTTTTCACCTTAATAAACAGAAAACCGACAAACTAGAAACATATACGATTCAAATTTCTAAACTGATGTTATAAAACGCAATGATATTATAGCAGGCCATAGATAAGCATAACCGTTCACCTTGACGCAAAAAACGTTCACCTTTTTAGCCCTCGTAGTATGATTTCTAGCAGGCCAAAAGCAGGCCTGCTTTTGAACTGACTGGGAATTGAGCGTTTTTTTAAAAGTTGATGGTAACCCCCCTGAGCAAGACAACGACAAGAGTGGATGTTGTCCCTTGCTTGCAATTGCCAGTGTAAATAAAAGTATCTGATGGTAGATTTTTATGTATTCGATAATCGTTAAATCCCTTTTATTCATACACGTCGATAAATATATTAGCATAAAATGTATTGTAATTAAAACAGTGAGTTCTAAAATGTGCTTATTTTAATTATTACTTATGCAATGCAAAAACTGTTTCTCAAATTAGTAGAATTACTTAGTAGTAATTTGCAAACTAAGCATGGCCGCACTTATATATGGCGATTGGCGCTTTATCAAGGAAGTTACATTCTACCCGGAATATTCACACGCGCTTCAAAATCGTTCCAAAGAGTACCACGACATGGGTGGAGTGTGTCTCTTTCTACTAAATAAAGCGCCAATCGCCAATATATAAGTGCGGCCATGCGTAGTTTGCAAATTACTACTAAGTAATTCTACTAATTTGAGAAACAGTTTTTGCATTGCATAAGTAATTACGTAAGAATTAAAATAAGCACATTTTAGAACTCACTTTGTTAATTACAATAAATTTTATGCTAATTTATTTATCGACGTTTATGAATAAAACGATTACCAAATATGTAAAAATCTACCATCTAGATAGTTTTATTTACACTGGCAATTGCAAGAAAGGGACAACATCCACTCTTGTCGTTGTCTTGCTCAGAACGTTTTTCCCCTCTGTTATGTAAGAAACAAATGTGAACTTTATTTGTTACGGATTAAAGTACATTTTTATTTTTCAAATATTGTTTCGTAACAATTCCAGTTATAGTATATAAGTTCCTTGCGGAAAAAGCGCGGGAAACATAAAATTTGGCGGACGTCATTTTTGGTTCTGCGACTTTTTATATTATTATTTAGCGAAACAGAGGATCGATATTAGTTTTATTTGTGTAAATATTTAATTTTATGTAAATATCATTAGTTTTACTATCAGTTTAAAGTAGGTAAGTCTCCTTTTCACTTTTTAAAATGAACAAACCCCCTGACGATCCTGGAGGTGGACCTCTCCAGGTAGCGCACTATGTTACTATAGATGAGAGTAGTGTTGATACAGATACTTCGATTTCTTCAACTCAAACAACTAACAGGAAAAGATCTCATACATCTAATAAAATATGCAAACACTGCAATAAACGGCGCAAAAAGCGCAACAATGAATTGAAATCTACTGACTGTCAGTGCTCTCACTCTGTTTCTGAAATCTCAGATATAAATAATGCTTCGGGCGCCTCATTTATTACTGGTGATAATAATGTAAATGATAATGTTACAATGAAAGATTTGTCAAACCCCCTAACAAATAGTAAGGAACCCCAAAAACCTAAAGATTATATTAACTACCGCACACAGTATGAATCTACAGACCTTGGACCTTATGTTATTCATGTCCAAAGAGTTATTACATCTCCGACTGATAATGTTACTCTACATCCAGTCTCGTTTGGGCGATTCCTTAAAAATAATACTTTTAAAAATATAATTGATGGTAGCCTCAAGAAAATTGGACGCAACCGATTATCTCTATCATTTTCGGACCACAATGACGCAAACCACTTTATTAATGACCCTAATCTCTCAAATAAAAACTTCAAAGCTTTTATCCCATCATTTAACGTTTCACGAGTAGGCGTAATTAGAGGTGTTCCCTCAGACTGGTCACCTGAGGAAATTGCTAATAATGTTAAGGTTCCCATTGGTTGTGGAAAAATAATAAAGGTTAGAAGAATAAACCGTAAAATAACTATTAATGATAACACTACCTGGAAACCAACAGAGACAGTTGTCGTAACTTTTGATGGACAAACTTTACCGAAACGTGTCTACGTTTGTTATAATGCTCTCCCAGTAGATTTATACATTTACCCTACTATACAATGCTATAAATGCTGTAGGTACGGTCATACTAAAATAACTTGCAGATCCAACCCAAGATGCTTTAAATGTGGAAAGGATCATTGTGGAGACTCTTGTACTAGCGAGGCTGATTTCAATGTTAATTGTTGTTTATGTAAGGGATCTCACTTTGCCACTAGCAAATCATGCCCAGAACATTTAAGACAAAAAAACATTAAAATGTTTATGGCTCAAAACTGTGTCTCTTATGCCGAGGCATCAAAAAATTATCCCCCGGTCTCCAAATCATATGCTGATGCCATCTCAACACCTATTAAAACTGCTCTTCATCCACTTTTGAAAAAAAACTTAGATTCGCAAGAACAATCCCATAGGTCATACAAAAAAACAATATTTCAGAAACCTAAACCCCATACAAAAGTCAATAAGAGTTATGACTATGATTTCCAAAATTCAGTTATTAATGAATATAATTCCACTAATTCTAGAGAAAATGGTACTTTGTTGACAAAAAATAATAACAATAATCAAGAATCAGCCTCAATAGGCATGATTATATCTTTTATTAAATTTTTATCTCAGTCCGAAGTAATAACACCGTCCAACGCTGCTTTAATGACAGAAAGTTTAATTAATTATTCTAAATTTAATGGTGATCATGGACAGTCAAGCCAAAATTCTTCAATGGAACTCGCAGAGCATCACCAACAAGAAAAGTGAATTAATTCACTTATTAAATAAATATGAGCCATTTTTAGTGGCTCTTTCAGAAACTTGGTTAAGACCAAGTTGTACTTTTAAATTCTCTGGATACACTAGTATCCGAGAAGATAGATCTGATGGTTATGGAGGTGTAGCCATCATGATCAAAAAAGGATATAATTTTTCCATTGTTAATCTTCCTGTACATACTGTAAATATGTCTATATTAGCTGTTAATGTAAATAATATTTGTTTCGTGTCACTTTATATTCCACATCCAAATTTGAATATTTTGACTGAACTTAATAACCTATTAGCCCTACTACCTAAACCCTTTATTGTGTTAGGTGATTTTAATTCTCATCATCAAGCCTGGGGTTGTTCCTCCAGTAATTATTATGGTGAAGAACTTTTGAAAGTCATTGAAGAATTAAATTTATGTATTTTAAACAACGGTTCTCCCACTCGTCGCACAAAACCCTCCGAAGGCAAAAGCGCTATAGACCTGTCCATTTGCAGTCCCAATTTAGCACCTTCTTTGACATGGTACACACTCCCATTTACGTTTGGAAGTGATCACTTCCCCATAATAATAAATTTCCCTTCTGCATATCATAAAACTTCACCTAAATCTACATCATATTTCAAATATAATTTGCATAACCCGGATTGGCACAAGTTTAATAATTTGATGGAAGTTGGTGTTAATGTTTTGCCTAACATTTCCTCATATAATGACTCTTCTTGTGCAGAAGCCTTTACTCAATTAATTATAAAATCAGCTGAAAACACTTTTCCCATTAAAAAACAATTAACTAAGAAAATAAATACGCCACCTTGGTGGGACAAAGAGTGCTCAGACGCTATTAAGGAAAGGAAAGCTGCTGAAAAATTTTATTGTCAGTATACAACTACAGAAAATTTTAATATTCTCACTAATATTATAAAAACTACTCGTCGATTATTAAAAAAGAAAAAAGCTGAAGGTTGGAAGAAATTCTGTTCTTCCTTATCACCCCAAACAAAACCTTCAAGTGTATGGTTAAACATAAGAAAATTTAGATCTGCATATAAGGTTTCTAATAATAATGAAATGTGTCCATTGTTAATAAATCAGCTGATAGATCATCTTGCTCCACCTACAGTACCAGAATGTATCCTTTCTCTTCCTTCTACTTCTTCTTTAGACAATTTTTCCCCTTTTACGTTATTTGAGCTTAAAGGTATCCTTCAAAATGTTAAAGACTCTACTCCTGGATGGGATAATATTAACTACTCATTTTTAAATAACATGACTGATAAATCTCTATCATACTTATTAAAGGTTATGAACTCCCTTGTTTCTACAGGTAATATACCTCAGACATGGAAGTCACATTCTGTTATCCCTATCCTTAAACCTGATAAAAACCCTTCTGACCCTTTTTCATACAGACCCATTGTGCTTTCATCAGTTATGTTGAAAATTCTAGAGCACCTTGTCAAACTTCGCTTAGAATGGTTTATTGAAAGCAGAAATTTATTAAGTCAAAGTCAGTATGGTTTTAGGAGAGGAAAGAGCACCATAGATAATATTAGCTTACTTATAACTGATATTAGATTAGCTTTTACTCATAACAAATCTGTTGTAGCAGCTTTTTTAGATATATCCTCAGCATATGATAATGTAATTCTATCAATTCTGAAAAATAAGCTAGTGAAATTAAACATACCATTTTATTTAATTAATGTTATTATGAATATTGTATACAATAGAACTATTAATTTAGCAAATGACCCTAATAATTTAAAAAGACAACAATATAAAGGTCTTCCACAAGGTTCTGTTTTAAGTCCAATCCTTTACAACATATACTCATATGATATAGAAACTGTAGCAACTAGCAATGTAAATGTTCTTCAGTATGCTGATGACCTCCTTTTATACTCAACTGACAAATCTATACAGATGGCTTGTGATAATCTTTCCATGTCTATTCTATCCCTACAGACTTGGCTTAATAACAATGGTCTTGATATTTCTGTTTCTAAAAGTTCCATAGTTTTATTTTCTCGCACAAAATTTCCACCCCCTATAAATATTACTTACAAAAATAGTTCAATTCCTGTTAAATCGAAAACAAAATTCTTAGGTATAATACTAGATAATAAACTCCAAGGACTAGATCATTGTGAGTATATAGCAGCAAAGTGTGAACGTAATATCAATTTAATGAGATGTGTTTCTGGGGTTTGGTGGGGTGCACACCCATCTACATTAAAACTTATGTATAATGCATTAATAAGAAGTTTATTGGATTATGGAATGTTTTTACTAGAACCATGTAGTAAGATTGGTCTAAAGAAAATTGACTCTGTTCAAATTAAAGCATTACGAATTGTTCTAGGAGCAATGAAATCCAGCCCTGTTTCTGCCCTACAAGTAGAATGTGCTGAACCTCCATTACATTTACGACGTAAATATCTATCTGACAGGTTTTTCCTTCGCACTTTGGAATCACAAAATCACCCTCTGCTTACAAAGCTCTCTAGTCTTAGTGGTTTAATGTCAAATAAGTATTGGAAACACAAAACAATCCCAGCCCTTGTATACAGCTATATGAAATATCACAGCCTTAAGCCTTTTACTTTTACATCCCCTATAAATCCCTTATATAAACACAATTATGAATCATTAACTCTGCAGCCTGTTGTAGTAAATTTAGGTATAGATAAACAATCTTTGTATGCCAATCAATATTTTAACAATATTATCAATGAAAAATGGCAAGATTTTCATTTGATTTTTACTGATGCATCCAAAAATAATAGTAATGTTGGAATAGGTGTATACCATAAACAGTACAATATTGTTCAAAAAATCAAATTTCCACCGGAAGCATCTGTATTTACAGGTGAATGTTATGGACTTTATAAAGCTGTAGAATACATACACATTATGAAACTACCCAAGTGTATGATTCTGACTGATTCACTGAGTGCTCTACATTGTTTGCAAAAGTTCCCTTTAAAATCCAAATTTATTCCTCCTATTATTTTAGACTTAAGAAATCTTTTATACAAATGTACTTTTAAATATAATCATATTATTTACTTTGCCTGGGTTCCAAGCCATTGTAATATCACTGGAAATGAGCGAGCTGATCGGTGTGCTAAAGAGGCAGTTCAGTGTGGTGATTTATATCCCTACATTAATTATTGCCATGATCTAGCTGCTCTCCCTAAACTCCATCTTAAGCAGTCATGGCAAAGTGTCTGGGATAGTGGTACATTGGTGAAAGGCAAAACCTATTCCCAATTACAACCATTGATACCTTCTAAACCTTGGTTTTCTGTAGTGAAATTAAATAAGTTGTCAACATCTGTTATCACCAGAATGAGGCTTGGTCACACTAATTCTCCTGAACACCTCTTCAAGCTACACATCAAAGATAGCAATGTTTGTGAGTGTGGCACTGATATTGGAGATCTCAATCATATATTTTTTGCTTGTCCTAAATACAATCATTCATCATTATATAACAATCTATATTCTAATGACATTCCTTTACCTACATCCATTCTAACCCTGTTATTAAACCCTTGTATGTATAATATTCTTTCATTATTCATTCAAGAAAATAATATTAATATTTAAGCGTAGTTAGATACATTTAGTATCTAATACCAAATTGATATTAACCCACTTGTAAATATTATACAAATAACTAAGTATTATCTCTGTATATATTTATTTAAATATTATTGTTGTAAATAATTTATAATTTTAGTATCTATGTTATTTTGATTACTTTCTGATCCTCTATTTTCCTGTCAATCCAAATTCCAAATCCTAGTTTATTGTCTAAAATATGTTTCCTCGTTTTACTTGATCATGGCAGTTGCTTAACGCCCATGCCAAAAAGGAAAAAAAAAAAAAAAAAAAAAAAAAAAAAGTTCCTTGCGCTTTATTTATTAGAAAGAGACACACTCCACCCATGTCGTGGTACTCTTCGGAACGATTTTGAAGCGCGTATGAATTACGGATAGAATGTAACTTCCTTGGACAAATGTCAAATGACTTTGAGATTTGAGATTGTGTTGCCAATAGCAAAAGCTAAAGGCCCCTGTACTAAGTGTTTGACAAAGGACAAATTAGTAGAGAATGAAGCCGCGTTTTCACAGGGTCAGTGCACAAGTCAGTATCGGCGCCGACACTGCCGCCATTAATGACTGCGCCAACTGACCTCAAAATATTCTTTTGCGAATATTGAAGTCCGCGCTGACTTTTCGCCGCTGTACTGACTTCAAATCAGTTTACACTGGGTATTTTTCGGGTCAGCGCTGACTTGTCTCGAAATCGAAGTCAGTTACTGACCCTGTGAAAACGCGGCTTGATGTACAGTTAGCCCCCTGATTTAATTATTTTAAAATTTCGTTAATGCATTAGAGAATCTTTACAGAGGATAAGAGAGAAAAGAAAGATTGTTACAGAGATATTAGTTTTTAAATAAAAACGATTTTAATATATTGTGTGAATTTGGCTCCCTGAAACCGTAAAAATGGACTTGAACGTTTAATTTTTTTTAATCGTTAGAGAGAAATTAAAATAATAATAATAATAACATCGTTGAACTTTCAAGAATTGATCTAACCCCAAAGTAAGCAAATTATTTCTTTGTGATATGGATGCTTTTTAACAAAAGCTACATGTACATAAAAGACATTTATGAATAATGAACATCAATTATCAAAAATATTCCAAACCCACAAATAAAAACATCTATGCTCATTATACAAATTTCTTTTTTTACACTGTCCGTGTCGAGAATCGACCCCAATGTAATGATTGCTGCAAGGGATTCTACTTCCATCTTTATCTAAGCGCCAATGCAAAATGATCATTGATCAGTATGCTAATGTGTTTACTAAATCCACAATTTTAACCAGCATATTAGCGCAACACTAGCCCAATGTTATTACGCCTGTTGTATATTTTGTGCAATAACGAGTTTTAATACCTAAATAAATAAATGTGTACAGTGGCTATAACAAGTGATTACAGCAATGTTTATTAAAATTGTACCATACAGACAAGAACGTATAAATGTAATTTAGATGTAAGTCATATAACCTTGTCGCCTATCTATGAGATGATTACATATCTGCGTAAGTTTAACGCTAGAATAGAAAGCTGCATAGTCATTTGTCTGTATTCAAATCGGTCAAAAGCTTTCTCCACACTTCACAAAACAAGTGTGAAAAAAGCTTTTAACCGAAATATTATATCACTCGAATTTGGCAGTCATTTTAAACATCAAATTAAAAAGCACTTACTTATTATTTTGTAAAAGCCCTCTTTCAAGAATATGTCTCATAACGAAGTAAAAAGCTCCGGTTTCAATCAATTCACCACTCCAATCTTGCCTACGAGGTCTCCGAATAATATTGAAATTTATTGGCTCAATACTATTAGGGTTCCATCGAAGTTTATAGCTTCTGAGAAAAAAATAGTGAATAAATAAAAATAGGTATTTAACAAAAGACTAAAAATATTCATAAAGACACTATTCATTTTTTTTACCAAGCAAAGTAAACTTGCGAAACCGGCCAAGTACAAGTTGGACTCGCACACATAGGGTTACGTACAATTAGCTACAAAAAAGGCAAAAAATCACGTTTGTTGTATAGAACCCCTTCGTAAATATTTATTTTATTTCCGTGTTTAGTATTCGTTGTTATAGCGGCAACAAAAAATCATCTGTGAAATTTCAACTGTCAACAATCACAGCCTGGTGACAAACAGACAGGCAGATGGACGGGCAGCGGAGTCTTAGTAACAGGGTCCTATTTTACCCTTTGGGTACGGAACCTTAAAAATCACCGTAACTATTGTTCTTAATTATCATTTGGATTAATTATGATTTATATTTTCTTATTTTTATTTTTTTAATAATTCCTATATGTCTATAAATTGGCACATATTCTAAGACAAATAAGCGAATCAATCAATCGTTTCTCTTTATAAATAATTTTAACTTTAACCAGCAACCTTGCCTTAAAGCCAGGCAATTACTGGCAAAGTTCTGAACGCTGGGCTACATGCCGGTAACCAAACGTAGCCAAAATTCCTTTACTTTGTGATCGATTCCGTCGATTGTACTGATCATATTATATAAATGTATTTAAAGCTAGATATGCAAGTTAAATGAATCCATTGCGCAGGTTTAATATTTTTAACATTACGTACTACGTTTGTCTACAAATTACGTCTGCTAAAGTAAAGTTTCATATACCGTACAAAGATTGCATGTAATGTCGAGTAGTATCAGATTGCAATCCAAATTTGTAGGAATACCCGATGAAATAGATCCAAAACGCATCTACTTCATCTCTACTTTAAATTATTGTACCTATATGTAATTTTATTTTTCCAAAAACAAGTTGAATAAGTCTTGGTACTCACATTTGAGTACCTATGTCACGTATGCTTAGGCATACGTGGTATACACACATAAAATAAATGTTAGCCTCCGTCATAGACGTATCTATATATATAAAAACAATTGCTGTTCGTTAGTCTCGCTAAAACTCGAGAACGGCTGAACCGATTTGGCTAATTTTGGTTATGAATTAATTGTTGAAGTTCAGGGAAGGTTTAAAAAGTGATAAAATATAGAAAAAAAGAGTTTAAAGGCAGAACAACGTTTGCCGGGTCAGCTAGTAAATAATATAGATATCCATATTTCTATGACTACCGTGAATATCTTTATCATGTTCAAAATTTAACATTACTATAAGGCGGATGTCATCCTCATTTGGGTAAAATGAGGAATTCACTAGACGGACGGAGAAATGAGGACTTCACGGCATGCCCACGGGCAAGCCCGCGGATATGCCCGCTTGACTTTGCTAGTATAGACCGATCGGCCCGCGTCGGTAGGTACTTATACACTTGACGACATTGCACAGACCTATAGTAGCAAAGTTCGTCGGACATGTCTGCAGACTAGCCCGAAACCATGTCTGTCTAGTGAATTCCCTGCTTAAACGATAACGCGTAGATCGTTAAAAGATGAACATTTATATATACCTTTCTATATAATAGTTATATGTTTCTAATATAATTAGTTTGCAAATAAATATTTTCATTTCAATTATCATTACGTTGTCATTTGGCTTGATTCGCTAATATTTGGATCAAAATATATTTGGATCGTAGACAGAGGAACTAACTTAGTTTTTCTGTCGACGATTTGGATTTTATACAGGTTAAAGAAACTGGATAATTTGTCCAGATTAACAATAGTTACCTGGTAACCGAAAATAAACAATCGAACGGAGTAGGATACTTTAATTTTCTAAGGGAAAGACTAAGACTTCTATGGTGTATAAATGGCGAGGTTGCTTGAACTAAAATTAAAATGTTTACATCCATTCTTTTGTGCATAAATTCTGTTGCTCCCCATATTGATGGTGCCCAATCTGTCGCTGTCACCGAACTTCTTTTGAATATGCTCGCGTTATCTTAAAAATTAAAATTAATTAAAATATTATCAATTCTCCAGAAGGCAATTAGAAAGAAAATCGAGGTTTTCATATGGTTTGAATCTTATTCATTACTTTGTCATCGCTGTTGTTAATAAAATACTAGCAGCTACTCGTGACTTCGTTTGCGTGACCAAAAATCGTTATTTCTCTTTTTCGGCTAAAAAGTAGCCTTTGTGACTCCTGGATACTGTTTTTAACTTTCTAAAGGTGAATGAATTTTTAAAATCTGTCGTTTAGTGTTTGAGCGACATCATAACTAACAATCAATCAAATCTCTCCTCTCTATTATTATAGATAAACATTATTATTATAGATTAACTCTATTATTAATTATTATAGATAAATATTACTATAGATAAACACCACTTATGAACATTAAAAAAGATAATAATACGCTGATAGATTATTTAATATAACGTCGTAGTCTGTAGATAAATGTATCGATTTCTTTGCATTCCAAGTTGAAACAGACTTTAAAAGGCACTGACTTTATGACGAAAGAGACATAAATTATCTTTTTAAGTAAAAGTAATAAGCTTTTAATACAACGAAAAAAAATATTTTTGCGTCATTGGTGTGGCGGCACCGCGGGCCTCAGTTTAGTCGCTGGTATACTGCTGATACTAGGTGGTAGAGTTCTGCATCGGCTCGACCGGGTCTGGTACCACCGCCTTACCTATTCCTGCCGCAATAGCGTCAGTGCTAGTCACTGTCGTGTTCCGGTTTGGAGGGTAAGGTAGCCGGTAAACTTATGCATGTGGCATCAGATCTCGCCACACGATAGCAACGCATCATTAACATCTTTGGTGTCTATAGGCGATGGTTGACTCTTTCCATCAGGAGACCCATCTGCTTGTTTGCTATCTTATGATATAAAAAAAAGACGCATTAGGTCTTGGGTTTAAATTCTGGACTAAAAAGTTTCTTTAAAAAAGTGTTTAATTTTTTTTCACAGCATTATTCAACCCGAAATGACGTGTGTAATTTGTATTTTTTTAAAATAGAGAAAGGGGGCAAACGGACAGGAGGCTCATGCGATGGTAAGTGATTATTGCCGCCCATTAACAACTGTTCTACACTATCAGAAGACTTGCAGTTGTGCTGCCAGTCATTTAAAAAAGAGTAGGCTCTTTTCTTAAAGGTCCCTAAGTCAAATCCGTTCGGAAAAACCCCTACCAGTAATTGGTTCCACAGAGGAGTAATGCAGAAAAAAAGTGCCTCGAGGATCGCACAGTTGTGGATTTCCATACATCGAAATTTATTTGATCTGAGATCACAAAATGTAATAGCGATGGTTGATCTTGGACGCACTAAGGGCACCTCTGCTAACTCTTTCAGGATTATAGGTGTAACGATATATACTTTATTTACAAAATTAATATTGTAAAATATACTAACACTGAATCGCTTCCAATGCAATAAATGGGTGGTCTGTTGAAACAGTAATATCACGAAAGCCAGCTTGTTGTGCCGATAAAATAGCACGACCTAATAAACTGATTCCACCAACTATTTGAAGGTTTTTCAAACGGACACCCTTGGATCCACCACGGGCTAAAATTAAAACTGCTGCATCTTGAGACGTCACTGACAGAACGCTAAAACGAGGTTACAGTTTTTAAAGTATGTGCAAGCAAATATTGAGCACAAGATAGGTCTGTGTAAGGACAGCTGTCTACTTTTTCCAAACAAAAATTGGAGCTAATAGCAAAAACCGTTTTTGAATCAATAATATAAATGATTTCGATCAATCTAAAATTTGAAAAAGTATCTTATAATTAGGACAGATCATACTTAAATATATCCATAAAATATTTTTGCATAAGCACCTAAAATCGCAACAGAATTGTCAGAGTGGCTTTGTAGATTTATCTTCCTATAAATATTATAAATATACCTAACTTAGTATGTTATTGTGTGTGGTTAATTTGAATTGGTAGTATAGATATCCAATTTAACAACAGAGGAATGTTAATTCCGGAAAACACATCGTTCTCTTGAGATTTGGTAATATCAGTGACAAGACATATTTTCTAATCTCTGGTAATATTGACATACTTAAATCAAATTAAATACGAATTCCAGGCGTTTCAGCGCGATTAAACACACATACATACCTTCGCATTATAATATTAGTGGCATAGATAGAAAAATGGAGTTTTTGTCATTTTTAATGAAGCTTTCGTGGAAATTATTACCTAGGTACTGTATTTTCTAATTGCTTAATATATTTCAAAGTAGGAAAATCTATTGTGCAGTAGAAGAGACGGTTCTCTTGATACTATAGCAAAGAGATTAATGTACTAACGTTAATACATAGAGGTCGTTGATACCATGAATATTAGAATATAATACAGCTTCATGGCTGATACTAAGTTATAATTAATGCTGCTGTCAATAAATAGATACCAAAGATGTTTATGATGCATTGCTATCCTCGTAATAGGTTTAGTCGTGTCAAAATATTCTTCTTTAACCCTATATGCTGAGGGTAAATATCGGTATCTTAGCGGCAGAAATAGATTGTGCTACGATTTGCTCGCATCTGTATATATCTAATCTAATACCTTTAAACGAGCAATTGTTAATACCTTTAAACGAGCAATTCATGTATATATATAATTGGAATCTCGGAATCGGCTCCAACGATTTTCATGAAAGTCACAAATTAGGGGTTTTTCGGGTCAAGGAATCGATTTATCAAGATCCCAGGTCCAAGAAAAGCTCGGTTCCCAAGATATGGGTATGTGAAAAACCGAGCAAAGCTCGGTCAACCAGGTACAAAAAAATATTTATTCTATAGGAATCGATTTATCAAGGTCCCAGGTCCAAGAAAAGCTCGGTTTCCAAGATATGGGTATGTGAAAAACCGAGCAAAGCTCGGTCAACCAGGTACAAAAAATATTTATTCTATAGGAATCGATTTATCAAGGTTTCCAGGTCCAAGAAAAGCTCGGTTCCCAAGATATGGGTATGTGAAAAACCGAGCATAGCTCGGTCAACCAGATATTACCATAGTATATCTATACAGATGCGAGCAAATCGTAGCACAACTCTGCCACCCAGTGATCATGATAGTAACCTTTTTAACTTGTGGCGCCGCCGCTAGTTCGTACCGCTGAAGGGTCATAGTGATGGAACCAACGGGCTAACTTATTGTCAGGTGACATCATAACTGTGGAGGTTGATGATGTCACTCAAGGACAAGGAAGGGGAAAAGGAAGATTTTCCCAGCCAGGCAAGGTGTACTGCCTGGCGACGAAGTCCACTTTTTTTCCGGAATGGCTCAATTACTGCTAGCCTTATGGGCTGTTACAGCTTCACCGGTCGCGGGGACGAGCAGAGTGCTCAGCCAGAATTTATAGGTGTAGGACTGTACGCCCTCCGCCCTAAGGGTGTCTCCTGCGAGTCCGAATCTCGGCTTAGGGTGGGGTCGTGATTTGCGATGAGAGGGCTAGTGGCATTGTTTTGTCCGTCAGCCGAACCTTGCCCTCGGGCTCGGTTCGCCGAAGGGCAAAACAGGGGTCCTCGTCGCCGCCGGCAGCGACGGTGTCGCGAATGTAGGTGTGTAATGTTATCGTGTAAATCGTTGGCCAGAGTTATCGGGTCATCGGGATCGGTAAGAAAAGTCCACTTTTGAAGCGTTGAAACTTGTATATAGTGTGTACAAGATTGTGATATCGCGATTCAGGATTTTATTTTGAATTTAATTTATTTTCCATTTTTTATTATTTTTGCTGGTAGCGTTTGTAGATTGCTTGAACCGCTACAAACTTATTACGACCTATCCGGCAAGTAGGTGAATTATCCATTCAAATACAATCTGAATCTCATTATATGCAAAAATCTTTTTTAATTTATTAGTCAAAACGAATATTTATATCAACCACAAAAATCTTAATTGATTAATAATATAAAAATTATTTGTTATAAGACTTACATTCCCGACAATAGAATAACAACACACCACATTATTCCGTAGGCACTGACTAGTATTCTGTAAGATAAGAGGTACAGTATCCACATTATAGTTGATAATGGGCAATTTCCTTATTTATTTGTATCATCCACCGTGCGACTGAGTAGGATGATAAACACGATCTTGATGTAATAAGTTCAATAGCTTTAATCTGATGTAAATTTTGTAATTTGGTACAAGTTATTTCATTATAAATAAATATAATCAAGCCGGTTTCCTTGCGAGATAGAGAGAGTGAACCACACCATAATCTATATTTTTTTTATTTAGGTTTATTAGTATTCAATAGTTTGTCAGCATGTAAAACCGTTTACGTGTCATATCGTTGTATTTGCCATTTAACAAATAGCGCTTGTAATTTGCAATAACCGATACCGGACCAACAGATCTAACAGAAACCTTATTTATCAGCCTGTTAGAGAAGTCTAAATAACATTAATCAAACCGATAATCAAACTTGGGACCTCAGAATCTGATCCGATCAGATTAACCACTGGACTTACAATAATTATTAAAACAAATATTCATTATCATAAAATATTATTTTATAGATTACATTTCTATTTAACAACGTTTGAACAAAACAACGAGTCGGACTCGCTCACTGAGGGATCCGTGCTTTGTAGGTATATGTTATGAAAAGTTTGAGAATCGATTGTTGTAGTTTTTTCCGAGCTTTTCCCGAAATTCAGTTTCCAGAACCTATGTATTTTAAATGAAGAGTATATTTTTTACGATTTAGTTACAATTGTACCTATATACTTTACAGAATTTTCCCGGTACTTCTAGTACACGGCGATATTAGTTACCAAATTTCATAGTTCTAGGTCAACGCAAAGTACCCTATTGATTCCTTAAGAGTGTTGATTTTATACGGTTTTAGTATACGGTTATATCTTTACATTAACGGCTGTATTTTTTTTAACGTTAGCTTAGACGTTTGATTTTTTCACAACTTCAAGGGACAGTAGTCCCCAGTATATGACAAATCAACTCGATACCTCCACGCGATCCCGAACCAAAGGATCTTGACGGACGGATGGACAGACAAACGGACATAAGTGATCCCGTAAGGGTTCAATTTTTTGCATTTGATATTTTCGTCGATAAATATAGGGCGTATTTTGAACGTTATTTGAAAAATTAAACCGAAGTATCTGTCAACTACATCCAAATCTTAAAAACTTCTAAACCGATTTTGATGAAACTTGAACTATTCTCTAAGTTAGAATATACCTAATCAAGGGCTACCCAGGTCCTGGGTCAGGGAGGGGCAAACCGAACGAAGCTGGATTTGAAAATTTCCGAAAATCCGATATCGTTACATATAAAGAATATTATATTTTATATTTTGTTGACTACCCCCCCCCCCCCAGAAATTCAATCTGTGCTCATCTCATAAATGTTTGCCCGTGTCGGCAATCGAACCCGAGCCCCCTCGGTTCGTAGTTAGGTTAGGTTAGGGGCGGTCATATTGAGATCACAGTTAACCCGTGAATGAACTTTTGACATAGGATAAAAAGTACATTCATGGGTAAAACACAATAAAAAGAGAAACAAAATCTTAGAAAAAAACCAGGATTTTCAAAATATAGTCTAGTCAGAGAACGTTAACAGACCTATGTATATAATCTATAGAGATTAAAATGAATCTCTAAATGTGTTGCTAATCGCAAAACTCGAGAACGGCTAATTTGGCTAATTTTTGTTTTGAAATAATAGTTGGGAGTCCGAGGAAAGTTTTTATGGAGAGAAAAATGGAAAAACTGTAAAGAAAATTATAAATACAACACTTTTATTTTACTATATAAACTGTTCCTACTGCCAAATATTTGGCGTACGTTCTAAGACGGTACGAAGTACGTCGGCTCGGCTAGTGCCTAATAGATTCTATTATTCTCACTGAGGAGAAATAAATCAATGGCCTTGGAATTGTAAAATTTATATTCTTAACTTAAAGTAAAAACGGCCGTTAATGATATTACAGTGTAAACCTGATTATCTGGACCCCAGTTATACCTACCGATTAGCGATTACCAAGACCAATCCGGACGGACCACAGTCTACATATAAATAATTAGTTTACGCTAATACTATTTATTACTACGGCCCACAAAATACATTTTTGAGCTCATCGACAGCGCTTCAAATCCTGAAAGCAGCCTGCAAATGGTACCAAAAATATATTTGGTGTGCCTCTTATAGAGTCACGTGCATAAGTTTACCGGCTGCCTTGTTTTTCAAAAAAGAACTCGACAGTGACAATCACTGACGCGATTGCGTCACGAATAGGTAAGGCTGTTGTAACGTGGTTGTACCAGGCTTGAGCGAGACAATGTAGAACTCTATGAGAACCTAATAGCTACGATGGAAGTGATTCGCTTAGTCACTCATTCGCTTCTTACGAACTGCCTTACTACTTACTTATTTAACTTTATTGTACACCTTAAATAAGTTTGTACAAAAGGTGGACTTATTACCTATTATATAATTTATACTTTCCATCGTCGGCACTTGGTGAAACTGCATAATATTGATTTTTTTAATATAAGCACCTGTACTGTTTTATATGTAATTTAAATTTTATTTATATCACAGTCACTTAATTTTACAGCTTAAACATTTTACATACACAAAGACTATAGGTAATATTTTTTTAAATTATAGTCTTTATGCATGTAAAATATTAAGGTTTTAAAATAATATATAATAATATAAAAAGTTAATGAGAAAGAAGCCCTGATGATGCTTTAATAGGCGAAACCGGTTGGCTGTATAAGTGATTGTCATATAAATAAATTTTAAATTACATTCGTGAAACAGAGCAAGTATTTATATAGAAAAAATCAACATTAATACCTACTGCTTTATTCATCCAGGATCGGTGTTTTTAAGCCGGGACTCTACCACCTAATAGTTACTATATTTTATTATATAAGATATCAAAGAAGCAGATGATTCTCTTGATGGAAAGAGATGACCATTAACACTAAAAATGTTAAAGTTGTGTTACTATACTTGTGGCAGGGTCATAATGACACATGCATAAGTTTACTGGCTACCTTACCCTTCAAACCGGAACACAACAGGAATAGGTAAAACTGTGGTACCAGACGTGGGTGAGACAATGCAGAACTCTAACAGTAGTGACACCATGGGGCTATTGTTTGATTTTTATAACTACTTGGTAGAATGGCAGATGGTCTACTCTTTAAAGGGGGCTTGGACCAGTCAGGGAAAATGTTTAGCAAAATTTAGTGTCATTTGTGATTTTATAAGTATTTGTTTTATTAATCATGAAAATTAGCAACATTTTATTAATTTAAGAAAACACATATTAAGTCGGAACACATGTTTTATTTGCTAATAAATCTTACACATAATATAAAGAAGTGATTATATGTATGTGTATAATTTCTGTATAGATTCACTTATCTGAATTTTCGATTATCCGAATGCCTTTCGACACAAATATGACCGGTTAATCGAGTTTTTATGTAATTATTTATTTATATTTTCATTGTTGCTTACTATGACTAATCAATTAGTCTTTCAAAAATTATCAAATTATTGCTCGTTACCATGGTTATCTGACATAACAACAATCATAGTAGGTAATGGTAATAAGAAATATATCACATAATTTTTGGATAAATGAAAAAATTGAAAAAAAAACACGAAATTTTTATTGTCTTGCGCTTATTTTCTAATAGAGCTAGCACTAATTGACCTCTTGAACACTTCATTGTTAGTAACAACAATATTACCACCGCCACTATTGCCACAGGCAAAATCTGAATATTGTTTTAACACTGAATACGGAAACGCATTCAATGTTAAAACAATAGAAGACGCATCGCAGTTATTCTAGTTTTTGACATACCTACTCTGTGAAAGGACGCCGCGCGCATACTGGAGTAAAGTTGCGCTTACACGTCGCGTCATATGCAACGACCTATACTGGTGCAAGTGACTTACATCAGCATAGGTAGTCACTAGGCCTAAAATCTGAATTTTATCTTTGAAATTATTTGATATTTTATTTAATAGAATTTTTACTCGAGAAATTAATAACATTTTTACAGAATACAAATATGAAGTAATTTTAAGGCTTTTGATGCAAAAAACAGTTTTCGTTATTTTGCGGGTTGCACCAGTATACGTAGGACCCGTCGATATGATTTACCTATCACATGCCTATCACTAATTACTTGTTATCTTATATAAGTTCCTTGCTTATCACTCTTGGTAGTTGACAACAGTTGACAAATATTGGTTGACACTTGACAGTGACAAACAGTGACAACTGACACATGCAATAGCTAATAATAATTCAATAACTTAGAACACTAACATATTTAAATTTTACTATATTTTTTAATATTATCAAACAATGCGTATCGACGAATTAGAAAATGATTTAAAGAATGTAGAAGAAGAATTACAAAAAGTTGAAGCCGAGATTGCAAAATGGAGAAACATACAGCAGAAATTGCACGAGAAGAAATCCTCTATAAAAAGATCAATAAATAAATTGAAATCCGATACATTAGCTAGTGTGGACTGGGGAGGAACTAACTACGAATGGTCTGAAGATGTGAAACGAGTGTTGAAAGATACGTTTAAGATAAATTCATTTCGACCTAAACAGCTTAGTGCTATAAACTCTACGCTGTCTGGTCAACATGCGATTGTCGTTATGCCCACGGGCGCCGGTAAAAGTTTATGCTATCAATTACCAGCTTTAATTAAACCCGGTTTAACTGTAGTTATATCTCCTCTAGTATCCCTAATGGAAGATCAAGTAAGATCACTATCAAATAAAAATATTCCAGCAAAACTTATGACAAGTACCAGTTCTAAAGAAGACACCGCAGCTGCTTTAAATTTATTAAAGGATAAAAATGGCAGTGTTAAACTTTTATATGTGACTCCTGAAAGACTGGCCAAAAGTAAAAGATTTATGTCTAACCTACAAAAGTGTCATTCTGATGGTAGATTGCAGAGGATAGCAATTGACGAGGTGCATTGCTGCTCACAATGGGGACATGATTTCCGACCAGACTATAAGTTTCTGGGAATATTGTCAAATATGTTTCCAAATGTTCCAATATTGGGTTTGACAGCAACAGCTACAGCTCATGTACTTGCTGATGTTCAAAAAATCCTTAATATTCAAGGCTGCTTAGTAATAAAATCCACATTCAATAGACCAAATTTGTTTTATCAAATATTAGAAAAACCAACATCACAAGAAGAATGTTTAACAATTTTAGAAAAGCTTTTAAAATTTAGATATAAAGGTGAAAGTGGTATAATCTATACTAATAGTATTAAGGATTCTGAGGATATTGCTGAAGGGTTAAGAAAACGTGGTTTGAAAGTTGGATGCTATCATGCAAATTTACAAGCTGATACTAGATCAAAAGTGCATCTGAAATGGCATGAAAAATATTATCAAGCAATTGTTGCTACTGTTGCTTTTGGTATGGGCATTGATAAGCCTGACGTTAGGTTCATTATTCATCACACAATAAGTAAATCTGTGGAAAATTATTATCAAGAAAGTGGAAGAGCTGGCCGTGATGGTCTTAGAGCAGAATGCATTACATTGTATAGAATGCAGGATCTATTTAAAGTAAGCTCTATGGTATTTTCATCAGTTGGCAGTATAGATCACTTATATGGAATGGTCAAATATTGTTTGAATGGGAGTCTATGTAGGAGACAAATAATAGCCCGACACTTTGATGAAGACTGGGGTGATTCGGATTGTAACAAAATGTGTGACGTTTGTAGCAACAATTTATTTTCTAGAGAAATCAATCTAGAACAACACTGTAGGACTTTAGCTTGTATTATTGATAATGCGGAAAAACAAGACACAAAGTTAACTGCACAAAAAATACTTGATGCTTGGTTTTTAAAAGGTCCTGTTCCTCTTAGACATAAGGGTAGTGAACCGAATTTTTCTCGATCTACTGCAGAAGATATAATTGCCTATTTGTTGGTAGAGGGATATCTAGTTGAAGATTTTCATTTTACTGCCTATTCTACGGTGGTTTATATTAAGAAAGGTCCAAATATAGAAGCTGTATATGATTCCAATTTTGTGTTGAAGATGAAAATAAGGAAGTATACAGAGTTTCCTTTAGACAGGCCACCTCCAAAAGAATATGAACAATCTGTGGAGGTTAGCAATTCAAATATCAATAAGAGAAAGGCTAGTGATGAATATAAAAGTAAAAAAGTAAAAACTATTATTGTTGATGATGATTCAGACTAAGTAATATAAGTGTTAAGGTTTTTAATATACCGGTTTCTTATTGATTTGCTTATAGTATTAGCTTAGTAATAATATTACTACTATGTAAGACGATATTTACCTATCTTACTATGTTTCAACTTCAAAATCATCTAAATATATATGAGGTTTTTCGTTAGGGTTCATATTAGGGTGAGTTGGACGAGTTTGCAGTCGACTTTTTTCACACCCAATAATTTTATTAACATCTGACCAATTTTGCTGTGGAGTAAAAAAATTACAAACATGTACAACTCACACACCAAAAAATACCTACCCTTCCCCTATATCGAAGAACAAACGGAATTCAGTAGTCTTATTGTACTAAAAATCGTTTTTTTTTAATTCTTTTTTTTAAATACGCCACCTGGTTTTTTGCATTGCAGCATAACCATTTTGTATTCTCCAATTAACGACGAATCTAACTATGTATATACTATCCAGTAGTCTTATGGGACTAGGTTTTGTGTCGTGGGCTCTTAAACCATCAGGGCCAGGCACTATTTTTCCAAAAGTTAAAAAATTATTTAACACTGGTGCAGTCAGTCAACCAAATTAGTGGTAGTGCCATACTGCATTTGCAACTGATACCACTCTCTCACTTGGCACCAACGTAATGTAGCAGCTCTGATCAACCCTCCTCCCACAAACTGGATGCGGGATTTGAAAAAAATCTATCCCAGGGCGGTACCACTTGCACATGCAGTGGAGAATCCTCCCCTGGGCGTCCGCGCCTATTCCTGCGACTGCCCTGCGTATTCTGGGGGGGGGGAGGGTTGCAAAATTGTGCTCATTCATTCTTAAAATGCCATCCATGGGCGGCGGTGATCACTTACCATCAGGTGCACCACCTGCTCGTTTGCCCCCTCTGCTGTATAAAAAAAAATAGGTCCCAATAGAATTATAATGGATCATACAGAGTACAGACACATAGACAGACAAAAATCTTAATTTTCGTTTAAAAGTAAGGAAGCTTAAAAATTGAATATGACGTTACAGATTTGTATAGCTGTATAGATAAAAATAAAACAACAATAAAACCACGAATAATCCACATACAATTTACTGCGTGGCAGGCTTTTGCAACGTCTCGCCCAAGTATTTAGTACTACTACCATGGCCTTACCTATTCCTGCCAGAATAGCGTCAATGCTTGTCATTGTCGTGTTCCGATTTGGAGGGTGATGTAGACAGACTTAGGCATGTGGCATTGCCATCCCGTCACACGGATAGCATATCTTTGATGTCGATAGGTGAAAGTTGCTCTTTCCAACAGGAAATGCTTATTATAATATAAAATAAAAATAAATAACAGAAGCTCAATTGAATAAAAATAATACTATTTTAAATGTTTTAATTTTTAGACACGGCGTCTCGGGGAATACGGCAAAGGTGATATCTTCGGGGATAACTTCTCATATGCTAATACGTTCTCTTCCTGTTTTCCAATGTTTGCTGACTTCTTCAACTTGCCTTGCTTTTTTTCGGATGCGATCGATCGTCCTAAAACATTCAAAGTAGACCAGTGACTCTGAGTTTTTTTTATATCATAAAAAAGCTAATTTTCTTGATGGAAAGATAAAACCATTGCTTATAGGCATCATATAGTGGTGCGTTCGTAACTGTGGCAGGGATGAAATGACAAGTGCAAAATTTACCGGCTACCTTGGCCTCTAAACCGGAATACGGCAGCGACAAGCACTGATGCTATTGCGGAAGAAACAGGTAAGGCGGTGCTACCAAAAGTCGGGTGAGACGTTGCAAAATTCTACCACATATTGGTCACGATGTTAGTGACATGTGTTACCCTTTTCTCGCCTTTTTCTAGATGACTAGCAGTAAAGCATTTGATTTGTACTTCGTAATAGGGCCTGGATCAACGCGGGGGAGTAAATGACTTAGACAGCATTCATTCAATTTGATTATAATTAAAATGGTCTAGCCTGGTATTGAATATTGAATAAATGGCAATTCACAATGTAGAAGAGATTATCTGTAGTAGACGTCATAGTCTGGAGTAAGAATGATAACCTAAAGTAGGAATAATTGTATGAAGTAAGAGTAGTTGTCTGAAGTTGAATTGATTGTCTAAAGTAGGAGCGTGGGAGCGATTGCCTGAAGTAGAAAGTAGGAGTATTTATACGAGTGAGTGTCTGAATTACAAGTGATTGACATACAAGTAATTGTCTTGAAGTGAAAACAATTGTTTGGAGTCGAGTAGGAATGTGTAGTTGCAGTAGTTGCATCCTATGTACCTAATAATTGTCTGGGATAGGGAGTAAGATTAATTGCCTGAAGTGGGAGTGATAGCCTTAAGAAAGTAGTCCCAAGTGTTCGTTTGATGCCTTATACAAATGATCTAATATTTTGTGTCACCATCTCCCGGTCTACATGAGATCTTCACTACACGGGAAGTACAGTACCCTTTAAAAACAAAAAAAAATGGGGTAGGGAATCGTTCATACATGATCGAGTTCCAGTTCTGAGCTAAAAACATACAGCCGAACTGAGAACTTCCTTTGGGAAGTCGACTGAAAATCAACTCCTAAGGGGCTAAAATATAGGATGCAACTTTGTATGAAAATTTTATTGATGACTTGCCTATTGACTCTACTCCTGGCGGGGTTATAACGTAATTTGCAATGCGAACACAAAAAACAATTACTTATTGCAAGACAAAAAACAGCGTTGTAGGTATATTAGTGGCAGTCATTGCCGCTTGATTAGTTTTGGTGCTGTGACATTGCAAAAAGTGCATTTAGTGACCAGCAAGCAATTGGCGACGTTTTAATGATTTTTTTCGTTACGTTTGTCATCGCTGATAATTGGCGGATTGCAAACGTTAGGTGATATGCCAGCCGGTCAGCGAGTTTTATTGCCCTTACCGTCCTATACTTTTTTAAATATTGGCTTCATATTATTAAAGATTTCGTTTTTCAAATTGTACCTGATTTATTTGATTTCAAGCTCTTTAGAGAGCGTGCACTGTGTTCGCTGGGCACAACACTGAACCCGCCTTTGGATCTCGCTGAAGAGCACGGGCTGTCAATCCCAAGCGCGTCCAGAGCCCTTAATCTCTCTGCGATTTGATCTTTCACGAGTTCCCGATGCGGCCCTGCATGGCCCAAGTCTTCCATCTCTGCCAACCACTCAGCTCGTTCTCGGATTTGCGTCACCACTAAGTTCAGAAAAAAATGTTAGTCATGTCACAAAAACATCACAATATTTTCCAAAATTCACTTCATAGTAACCTTAAAATAAAAAAAAAGATTGCGTGTATCCCTTGTGGAAAAATTTCTCGGATAAAAGTAGGTAAATAACTTACAAAGTGAAAGTAACAGTTTATGAATGTTTATTTTTATTTAAAAAGTCGAAAAAAGTCTTACAAAGTCGGAAAAACTCGGAGTAATTCCAAAATTTCGGACTCTTCCAGAAGAGTTATTCAGTGTTAATAAATCTTGCAACGTTTATGGGTACTAAAAGAAATATATTAAAAGTTATTAATACTACTAAAGTGTAATAAAGGGGAAAAAAATATAACTAATACTTACCCGGTTTTCCGTTTAAGAATTTGAAACTTTCTTCTTTGTTTAAAAAAAGGTTACCGTTACTGTCGATCAATATTATAAACTTTGTTTCTTCAATTTTTGATAATTATTATTAAAATCTATTATATCACAACGTTATTTGCCAATTTTTATTTTATTGTACTTTTATTACATAAATATACTTATAAATTAAGTAAAAATTAAAACAGATGATCTAATTAGCTTTTGACAGGTTGAGTCAGTGTTGCCAGAGAAAAAGTCAATCTTTCGTCCTTAAAGCCTCCTCTACACTACTCCTATGTCCGGGGTAAACTCAAAAAGTACTAAATGGATTTATTTCAAATTTTGCATGACTATTACTAACAGGTCGGGTCAACATATAGGCTACATATTATCAAGCTGTCACCTACGGGGGAGGTGCTGTGCGGAGTAAACGAAGTCCGCGCGGACGAAGTCTTGGGCAACAGCCAGTATAATTATGGCGAGCGAAGCGAGCCCTACACTAGGCGACTTTCTATGCACTTTTGTGGTACATTTTCCTGAAAAAGTATCCCACTTTAAGGTTTGGGCTTTGACGTGGTGGTTTAAATTCATGTCTAGATATATTATCTACCATTAAAATGCTATTTCATAAACATTAAAAAAATAGAAAATACATTTTGTATTAGAATTTTATTACTGCTAACGCCATCTATTATAAAAATAAATAAATAATAATAATAAATAAATATTCACGGGACAAACTACACTTACTGATCTAACCCCAAAGTAAGCAAATATTTGCTTGTGTTATGGGTGTTAGTCAACGATACTAATACATAGAAATACATAATATATAAATACCAGAATATATATAATAAACACCTAAACCCAGAAATACAAACATTTACGCTCATCACACAAATGCTTGTCCCCGTCGGGGATCGAACCCGAGCCCCGTTGATTGCGTAGTCAGGGTCGCTAACCACTCGACCAACGGGAGGGTCAAATAACGAGTAAAAATGCTACAAAGCTACACTAGGCGACGATCTGTGCCCTTTACCCTTGTGGAAAAATTTCTCGGATAAAAGTAGGTAAATAACTTACAAAGTGAAAGTAACAGTTTATGAATGTTTATTTTTATTTAAAAAGTCGAAAAAAGTCTTACAAAGTCGGAAAAACTCGGAGTAATTCCAAAATTTCGGACTCTTCCAGAAGAGTTATTCAGTGTTAATAAATCTTGCAACGTTTATGGGTACTAAAAGAAATATATTAAAAGTTAGGGGAAAAAAATATAACTAATACTTCCCCGGTTTTCCGTTTGTCCGCGCAGATGAGAAATGAAACACCGCCTTATACTTTCAAACCAATAATTTAATTTAACTCCGATTGCTTATATGTGTGTGCGAGGAAACAAGGCTTGCGTGATGTAAATACAATCAGCGCCATCTATTTACGCTGCCACGAACTAAGTCAATATTTTTACTTGAACATCCCGCTCACCAAAGAACTACGTTCTTTCACAAAATACAAAATTAGACAAACATTCAGTATGATGCATGACTCAATATAAATAAAAAAAAACTTATTTCTGTATGACATTATAACATTTTGGAAAGAAAAGAATTGCCAAATAGCTCTTATCCTATAATTAATCAACGACAAGACCCGCTCACCATGCTTGAGCAAGGTAAGAAAAATAAATAAAAATCTTAAATAACACAACTCAAAAGTTTTCTCTTATATGTAAGAACCTACAATGAATTACTGTAAATCTAAATATAATCAAATAATACGTATTATTTGATTATATTTAGATTTACAGTAATTCATATTTAGATTTACAATAATACGTATTATTTGTTCTTACATATAAGAGAAAACTTTTGAGTTGTGTTATTTAAGATTTTTATTTATTTTTCTTACCTTGCTCAAGCATGGTGAGCGGGTCTTGTCGTTGATTAATTATAGGATAAGAGCTATTTGGCAATTCTTTTCTTTCCAAAATGTTATAATGTCATACAGAAATAAGTTTTTTTTTATTTATATTGAGTCATGCATCATACTGAATGTTTGTCTAATTTTGTATTTTGTGAAAGAACGTAGTTCTTTGGTGAGCGGGATGTTCAAGTAAAAATATTGACTTAGTTCGTGGCAGCGTAAATAGATGGCGCTGATTGTATTTACATCACGCAAGCCTTGTTTCCTCGCACACACATATAAGCAATCGGAGTTAAATTAAATTATTGGTTTGAAAGTATAAGGCGGTGTTTCATTTCTCATCTGCGCGGACAAACGGAAAACCGGGGAAGTATTAGTTATATTTTTTTCCCCTAACTTTTAATATATTTCTTTTAGTACCCATAAACGTTGCAAGATTTATTAACACTGAATAACTCTTCTGGAAGAGTCCGAAATTTTGGAATTACTCCGAGTTTTTCCGACTTTGTAAGACTTTTTTCGACTTTTTAAATAAAAATAAACATTCATAAACTGTTACTTTCACTTTGTAAGTTATTTACCTACTTTTATCCGAGAAATTTTTCCACAAGGGTAGTGGTACATTTTACTAAAAAAATATCGCACTTTTAGGTTTAAGCTTTGGCGTGGTAGTTTTATTTTGTTTAATTCATTTTCATTCACTCCAGTTTAATACAATATTAATCTATTAAAACACTTGTACTTTTTAACTTCCCACTACGTATGTAGATAGGAAGGTTACTGATTTTGCTCCGATTTTCAAAAATGGAGTTTTCACCATATGTCCGCGTTTTGTGGGCTTAGGAACCATTTTCGACTATTTTCGCGATGACGTCAGTATGTCTGTATGTATGTGTGTGTGTGAGTGTGTGTGTGTGTGAGTGTGTGTGTGTGAGTGTGTGTGTGTGTCAACAACTCATAAGTTTTGAACGCCTGGACCGATTGAAACGCGGTTGGTGGCATTCGATTGGATTCCGCTCAACTTATACTTCCTGAAATTTTGTACCAAATGGGCCTAAGAGATTTTGAGAAATTTTGAAAATACCCTAAACAAATTGTGACGAAACAATTTTTTTTTAATAACTTCCAGATTAATGTACCGATTGAGTACAAAAACTATTCCTCAAAAAAATACATCTAATGCATAAATTGCCTCAAAATCAGTTTATTCGTTTGGAAGTAATCGTTGACGAAAATTTTGAAAAAAGTGTTTTTTCGACATAACTTCGAAATATTTCAACCAATTATTTTTTGGTATTCTACGATATTTTAATACTATAAAAATTACGTCGAATGCCCTTTTAAAAATCAAAACCGAACCTTATTTTCAAAGGTTACAACTTTTCAAATATTAAAATTACGTTTTCTTTAGCAAAGTTACTTAATATTTTGGAAATAACTTTCAGGCTAATATACCGATTGACTTCAAAATCTTATCATCGTTTCTCCTTTAAAAACTGCGCCAAGTACCGTTAATTGGATAAAAATCGGTAAATTTGTTTGGAATCTATCATAGACGAAAATGTTTTTTTGACATTGCTTCGAAATTTTTGAACCTACCGATTTTTTAGCTAAAGCAATATTTAAATTGAGTTGAATGCCATTTGAAAGATCAAATCGATCATCGTTTCCAAAATATACAGCTTTTAAAAAATCAATACGTGCCAAGAAAACTTATCAAGGACGTACTACGTGCGTCTTCCCGGTTGAAATTTGGATGTTTTTTTGATTTCAATGGCTTCTTTCACTAGCCGTGGAATGTAATATGGCGTTCTGTCGAAAATACGCGTGGCCTATGAAATTCCATCCAGTGATTACGGCCCGACTACAGCTGTAGATGTTTAGCAATCGCCGACTTATTAACGTCGTTATTCTTGACTGCTTTGATATGCTACTAGGCCTCTGACACATGCTCTTAGTACCTCTATACACTACTCGGCCGACTTCAGTACGCGTCAAGACGCCGTTGTGAACGCACGTGTGTTTAATAGATTTTTTCGTTGATGTGCGTGTGAGACTCTATTATGAGCGGCATACAGTGGTCACAGGAGCAAACTATGTTGTTCCTCGAAACACTTCAAGCAGAGCCTTTTATTTGGGACCCCAGTGGGAAAGGTCATAAGGACAAGAAAAAAGTAAATGATGCTTGGGTGCGTATTCGGGACGTTTTGGAAATACCAGTTGAAGAATTGAAGAAAAAAAAGGATTCACTTTTTGCGACATACAGGGGCTACTACAGAAAAATGGAAGCTTCCTTAAAAAGTGGTGCCGGCGCAGATGATGTTTATCGTCCAGTTTGGTTCGCCTTTGATTTCATGAACAGCTTTTTGGGGTCCGTGTATAAATGTAAACAAACAATAACCACGGTAAGTTTTTTATTATCAATAACTTGTTTTATTATTACTAAAGTACAGATTACAGTAAGGTCGATTCGCCAGTTTGCGTCCATTTAGTGCAGTTGCTTGCTTTAAGGAGAACATAATAATGTCTCTGCATTAGTTTTAATATAAAAAGTATGTAGTTAATGTGGTAACGAACAGGCGAAATGACCCTACATTCGTTGTGTTTATTTATAAACATTGAAAATAATTTGTAAAGTAATCCCTTATCTGAACGGCAGATAATGGTGATCTGTGTGGTACTTGTGTAATATCTCTCAAAGCACAGTTATTATCAAAATCTGCCCGCCAAGACCCGGGTTGAATTAAAACTCCATTATCATCATACATATCTACAGTACCAGGAGGCATATATATAAGGGATGATTTATTACTTTTTCTGAGAAAGTTATGCAATAAGAGACATGTCATTGTAATAATTGGGATATTATGAATATCCAAATCAATTGGCTTTCTGAATATTCTAAACCTGGATGCTAAAATACCAAACACATTCTCAACTAAATACTACTCGAGATTTTGACAAGCGCATATTGAAAATCCTTTTCGGTGAATTGATATCATGGTTGCCAGGATATGGTTTCATTATATTATTATGTAAAGCAAATGCTCCATCTGTCAAAAAAACGTAGGGAATTTCGACATGATCCGTTCCGGATAATGGACTTGGCTTAGGAAGATTAAGCCCGTTAGATGCAATTTTTTGCCATAACGAAGAATTTTTAAGTACACCTCCATCACTGATCCTACCTTGACTACCAATGTCAGCATACATAATGTTATAGTTACTGTCGACTAAAGCTAAAAGTACTAAACTAAACGTCTTTTTATAATTAAAGTACTCAGAACCAGAGTTAACCGGACATTGTATAACAATATGCTTTCCATCCATTGCGCCAAGGGCATGTGGAAAATTCTCCTTGAATCCGTTTTCAACTTCCAACCACTGCTGCTCATTGCACGGCATCTGTAAATAAAAAGTATATTATATAAAAAATATTATCATCAAATAATATGTAAAAAGACACGGTCAATTTCATTAAAAGCTGACACTCAAATTGTATATAAATAATTAAAAAGCCGATTAATTGTAGCACTCATGTATTTTTCATAAAATACAGAGACATACACTCACACTCCTACATACACATACAGTACTCCTGCATATACGCGCACTCAAATGCATATAGTATACAGAACCCATATACACTCACAAATTTGGATTGGATTAAATAAAGATTTATTATTAAATAGGTCGTGATATATACATTTAAACCTTTGCTATTTTTATTTCAGGATCATGGAACTGATTCGATTCAGGAAGAATCAACCAACGCTTCAGAGGATGTACCAATTGCTTCTCCAACTCCAAAAGAACCAGAGCCCCCAAAAAATAGACACACCATCCGACGGTGTGACAACCCACCGGAATTGCAAGTTGCCAGTAGGCAGATGACAGAAGCCTTCAATAACTTAAATAAAGTGATAAATAATCCTTCAAAGGATAGCAGCGCAGTTGAGGACGAGTGCGACGTATTCGGCAAACTAATTGCCAAAAAACTGAAGAGGTTACCTGAACATGAAAGGGACGATATAATGTTCGATATACATGCTCTATTTCGGAAATCACGTTTTGAAAGATCTCCATCAGGTGAATCGTTTCGTACTTCTACACCTAAGTCTACGCCATATTATAGTCCGTTAACTACATCACTATCTTCTAGAAAGCGTCCTTTATCTGCGAATAATGCAGTTCATTATAATGTTACAACATTATCTCCTAGACCACACTCATCGTTTTCAGAGCCACCTGATACATATATAACATTATCTAATGAGTCCAGTGAATGTCAACCGACATACTTCCAACAACCAAGCGAAATCACTGCTCATCAACGCTCTTCAAAGATACGTGTTATAAGTGATGAAATTATTGCACCAGACACCCAAAGTCAATCAGTTTATCAACGCTATAAGCAGCCTCAATCAGATCAATCTAACGATGTTCAATATATTTTGCATATACCAGAGACCCAAACTCAATCTGATTGTCCAGAAGATAATACACATCAGAGTGATTTAATATATCAGGCATATAATGACTCGTAATGTATGAAATTATTCTTATTCTTATTCTCACTGATATTTTTGTAATTGTACATACCTAAACTTTTAATAAATATATGTCATAAATATTAAAATTTTACCTTTATTTCATCCTTGAGTTCCTCGTTCAAAGCTTCACAGACTTCGACTACAATTTTTGAAATCAACTGGCTTGAAATTTTAAATAAATAGTGCATAGATCTATAGCTGTCACCACTTGCCAAAAACCTCAAGGTGATTGATAATCGAATCTTAGCAGGTATAGCTTCTCTTAAATGAGTGTCTCGTTTAGCGATTAAGGGTTCGACTTTAGAAAGTAATAAATTAAAATCGTCCAATGACATTCGGTGGAAATTTTCAAATTCTCCTGATGGTTCTTGTATGAGTTCAAGAAATTTTTGTTCCATAGTACGTCTGTAAAAAAAAATACAGTTAATTAACTTGCCATGTAATGTACTTTAACTTATTAGAAATCCTAATTATTTAAATAAATATTACCTACCTAGTTCTGTTCCGATGCATTGCGATCATCCACCATCTTCTTTTTCTTCTTTTCTTTTTAGTCTTCTTCGTGAGATAAGTATGCACGTAGTTATGATACGCTAGAGAGCACATTGCTACGGCAGCTGCTACTTGAGCGTCCATTATAATAAACGTCCGCAGGGTACCGGAACGCTACACGAATGCGCTCCTCGCGAAGTTGAACGAGTGTGTAGTGTAGCACCGCGGACTTCAGTCAACTTCGGCCGAGTACTTCGCCGAGGAACTTCGCGAGTAGTGTAGAGGAGGCTTTAAGGACGAAAGATTGACTTTTTCTCTGGCAACACTGACTCAACCTGTCAAAAGCTAATTAGATCATCTGTTTTAATTTTTACTTAATTTATAAATATATTTATGTAATAAAAGTACAATAAAATAAAAATTGGCAAATAACGTTGTGATATAATAGATTTTAATAATAATTATCAAAAATTGAAGAAACAAAGTTTATAATATTGATCGACAGTAACGGTAACCTTTTTTTAAACAAAGAAGAAAGTTTCAAATTCTTAAACGGAAAACCGGGTAAGTATTAGTTATATTTTTTTCCCCTTTATTACACTTTCGTAGTATTAATAACTTTTAATATATTTCTTTTAGTACCCATAAACGTTGCAAGATTTATTAACACTGAATAACTCTTCTGGAAGAGTCCGAAATTTTGGAATTACTCCGAGTTTTTCCGACTTTGTAAGACTTTTTTCGACTTTTTAAATAAAAATAAACATTCATAAACTGTTACTTTCACTTTGTAAGTTATTTACCTACTTTTATCCGAGAAATTTTTTCCACAAGGGATCATATCACACACGGCAGAAGTGAAACCGTACCTAAGTGTTACCGTAATGCCCTTTGATTGTAGGTACCGTATGTGACTGGTTTTGGAACCATTAAAAATATACAATACTGCGTCATGTAGAAGACATCTCATTCTACCGCCTGCTTATTCCTATACATTTATGTGTTTGTTTCTTTATTGCGGAACATTTTACTTTCATAGAGTTTAGAATTACAACTAAAGAAGATTTACTTCACATAATTGATAAGGGGCCGTTCATAAAATACGTCACACTAAAATCAGCTTTTTTTTACCCCCTCCCCCCCCCCCATTGTCACGCTGTGTCACACTTTTTGTGACCCCCCCTAGAAATATTTCGTCACAAAAACTAAGACCCTGCTGAGTATGATAAATTCTAAATGATAGTACACAAATTCTGAAAATCAAAAATATTTATTTAGTTATTATAAAAACATTACGCGCAGGGTGCGTGGAAACGTTACTGTCTCAAGTATTGGAAAAACAAAGAAACCCGTTGTGACGGATCGCAACGCCGCTAGAGTCGCGCCACAGAGCTAGCGCTCATGTCAAAAAATAAACGGCGACCGTCACGTTGCCGTATACCCCCCGTCCCCCCTTGTCACATCTTGTCACACTCAGCCAGACCCCCCTCTCCCCTTGTATGCGAACGTATTTTATGAACGGCCCCTAAAACATGAAGTCAAATCTACCCTAAGAACTAACCCACTTTATTAATCTTCAGATCTTATTGTCTGTGTTGGTCCGTGCTCCTTTGAAAAATAGACGAACTGCTGTTCTACCAAGCAGGTCGTAAAAGGCGACAGATTGGCTATACATGTCACTACCATCGTGACTACTAGGTAGTAGAGTTCTGCAACGACTTGCCCGGGCCTTACTTATACCTGTCGCAATAGCGTCAATGCTGTCACTGTTGTGCTCGGTTTGGAAGATAAGGCAATCGGTAGATTTATGCATGTGGTATTGCCATCCCGCCACACGGATAACAATGCACCTTTACCATCTTTTGCGTCTAAAGGCGAAGATTAATTTTTCCATCAGGATAGCCATCTGCGTCTTCGCTATCTTATGATATAAATAAGGATTTAAAAAAACACTTAAATTGCTCTAGACTATCCGTTTGTGAGCTAGGATTTCGCTGATATATCAAAGACTCACATACACCTACACAGACAGACACATTAAAATTATAACACTCCTCAATTTAAAATAGATTCTAATATGGACCGTCAAAAGTAAGTAGGTACATACTACACATTGATATATAAAAACCCTACACATAAAATTATTGTGCTTTCAAACGCAACACATTGAAGATTCTGTTCGCTTTGCAGTCAGTGTCACCATTAAAATATAATCCGTGGTGACACTCTTTTTGAAGCATATGATGATCAATAAGCAGAAGAATCTACAGGTGGAAAGAAATAAATGATCTGTAGATACCAAATATATTAATATTGCATCGTATAATAGGGATATAATGTGTGGCGCCGCTAGTTCGTAACGCTGAAGGGTCATAGTGATGAAACCAGCGGGCCAACTTTTTGTCAGGTGACGTCATAACTGTGGAAGTTGATGACGTCCCACAAGGACAAGGATGTGGAAAAGAAAGATCTTTCCAGCCAGGCAAGGTGCCTGGGGACCGAAGTCCATTTGAGAAGCGTTGAAACTTGTATATAGTGTGTACAAGTAAATACACACATATCTTCACGCCAGATCCCTTACGAGGTAGGCAGAGAGAACCGAGTGTCATACATCACGATTCTTGCAGGCTTGTCTCGCTTCCTTCACATTCATCACTCTCTTCATACACACACGCCGGTTGTGAAGACAAAGTAAATAATAATACAAAGTAAATAATAATAATAAAAATTGATATCACAATTATTATTTACATACAAGTAAATAATAATTGTGATATCGCGATTCAGGATTTTATTTTGAATTTTATTACTTTCCATTTTTAAGCTATTGCATAGCTTCTATCGCGGGCCTTGAGCGTGGAGACCGAATCCAGAAATTCCGTAACGAAAAAACCTAACACGGCCCACTCCGACCGGCACAGCGATGATATTTTTTAGTTTTTCCATCTATCGATAAATACATGACTTTTTGAAATATCACGCTTGTCTCTTTACTTCAGCAACCCGCCTTTAGATTGTATTGGAAAACTACCGTAATCAGCTGTTTGTGAGAAAGTATATAGGTGTATAGGTATTTATCATCTACGTACAACAGTGAATATCTGTACTCGTATAATTTGTGTACAGAGTGTTTTAAATATGAATAAACAAAGAAAAAAAATACTGCATAAATAAAATAAATATATAATTGTAATTGCATAAGTTGATAAAAAATGCTATGCAATAGCTTTACCGCGGCAGTCTCCGAGTGCCACACGTCTTTTTATTATTTTTTCTGGTAGCGTTTTTGGATTGCTTGAACCGCTACAAATGTAATAAGTACGCATTATTTTGCCGGCTACCTTGCATTTCAAACTTGAACTCAAACAGTGACAGTAAAAAACATTGATAAAGAAGTCATCAAGTCAAGACTTTCAGCATCTTCGACAAATAGCGTCATCGATATTCGTAATTTCCGCTACATATTGTCTTCAAAACTGTCTTCATCACTAATTTTCTTCTATGCTAAAATACATTACATAGTCTTTGTTCTACGCTCGCCGTCTTCGACACGTACGACACTCATCGTCTAACGTCTTCGACACTCATCGCCTACGACACTCATCGTCTACGACACTCATCGCCTACGACACTCATCGCCTACGACACTCATCGCCTACGACACTCATCGCCTACGACACTCATCGCCTACGACACTCATCGCCTACGACACTCATTGTCTTCGACACTCATAGTTTTTGTTACACATTGACACTCATCATCTTTTAAATTTTCGTTTATATACTTATTCACACATTTCAGACAGGGCGCTCCCATTGTTCAATCAAATTATCCTATCATAATTCACATATTTAGAAAATGTGTATGCTTTGTATATGCTTTTTAACCGTCCTTTTTATTTATTGTTTTCCTAAGTACTCGATGACTCTTGTGAAAGTGAATGTAGAAACTTCAGAAAAATTATATTGTAATAATAAAATAATTGATTGTAAATGAATACTCACAATCGTTCCATTGTTCTTTTTTCGTGGGCAGTTTCAATTCTGGTTTTGGCGGTCGTAACGGACGAATTGGCTGTTGCTCTTCCTTGTCACCGTAAGCCATCTTGCTAGCTAGCGAGTCTTTCAATTTCTCGCGATCTTCACCTCTTTTGAGCGGCCGATACCTTTGCAATTTTGTTAATTTGATTAGTCAGTAGTAGAGTTTTACCGTGTTGCTAAATAACCAAGGAGTACATAATCACTACATTTTACCACGAACCCAATTGTGAATCTAGGAAAATCGGGCTAAATCACCTGAGCCCACACATATGGTCCAGTATAACACGGGAAAAAACAGTACAAACACTTACTGATCTAACTCAAGTACTCCTGATTCACGTATCGCAGAGAGGGAACGGCGCCGTGAAGTACGAGGTCGGACTATTGGTTCATGTGGATAAGATTTCTCACGCTTTTTCTCTTCTTGACGTAAATTAAATGCTTTTTTATCACGTTGAAGTATGCTCAGTTTAGATTCATCCAGCAATACTAAAAAGGCATTTTTACGTTATACGTTGATTTATATTTACGTAACATCCAAACATAGAATGGAGTAGCGTACAATTTATAATACTAAATATATTTATTGTACAAATTTGTATTGAAACACTGTTTTAATGATAAGAACCACCACACAAGCAGATGGCTCTCTTGATTGAAAGAGACAACACTATATTCTGTGGAGACAACTACCACCACACTAAAGGTGATAATGGTGTATTACTAACTGTATGGCGGAATAGTAATGCCACATGCATAAATTTACAGGCTAACTCTAAACCGGAATACGACTGTGAAAATCACTGACGCTATTGCGGTAGGAATAGGTAGTGGTGGCACTGAACCCGGGCGAGATGTTACGGAACTCCATCATCTGGTAGTCACTATGGTAGAGATGTGTTTGGCTAATCGATCGCCTTTGACGAATTGTCTGGTAGAACGACAGATGGTCTATTCGTAAAAGGCGCCCGGACCAAATTGAGGTCCTAGTGACCAACATAATATATTGGTTTCACAACTCATTGACATAAATAAAATCTTTTGGAAAATTTTGGCCTGTCTGAATTGGACAAGAATACAGTAAAATTTTAATAAGACAGGTAAGCCTGAGATATAGACTCGTATTTTTAAAATTGTATTTTTTAAACCATTCAGTGCCGCTTTTAATTAATATTGGACATTACTACAGTTACTATGGACACATTCTACAATCACACAAATAATTAGTAAATATGTTATATCTACACCTATAATATTAATTTAAAAATTTTACCTTTAAGAAATTGTTGTTGCTCAGCGGACGGCTCTACAATTCTTGTGTGAAAAATACCTCCATGTGGGATACTCTTGCTGGGCCAATTGATGTGTACAAATCCATTATCGTCTGGCTGTTCCATTGTTATTTACTGACAAAATATGGCAATTTTGTAGATATATTATTATTATATCATTCAATTTTAATACAAAAACGTCAGTAAACACTATTCAGCATTGACGTGTATAATAAATATCAAAGAGTATGCAAAGAGTATACAATACTACGTAAGGAGTATGTAACGTATTTATTATACATGTCAATGCTATTCAGTAAATAAATTTGAATCACCCGGGCAACCACAAAAACTATTCTGTTTCATTCTACGCATAAATGTTTTCAAGGCTGTTCAAACTTATATATTTTTCTGTGGTTCAAACTATTATCTTTAATCGTATATTATAATGTTAGTTTTATTAACTGTGTTAATTTTTTTTGTAATTAATTTTTTTTTCTGTTCGATTTTGTGCTTCCAATCAAAGTTTAAAAACCATAGACATTCTACTTCCGACGACTTTAACGTAATTCCGTGAGTTTAACTACCTGTGGTTCCGACTTCCGAATTGTTCAGGGTCACTGTCAATTTAAAAAAAGCGCCAATCTCGTATGAAGACAAAATACCAACTATAGTATATTTAGATATTAAAGGATAAATTGACTCAAAACGAAATGAATGATTCAGTGGAATCTGCTATTAAAAAAATTAAACTGCAGGAAGAAGATAATGAAGCAAAACTGAAGGAAAAAAGAGAATGTGTGTTTTAATGTATTTTTCTTACAGACGATCACCAATATACGTTTGATAATTTTTAAATTAAATAATTACACTACTTTTTGTGATAAAAATTCAATGCCATTAATAGCTTAATATGTTTTCATCTGCGGCTATGCTACTTTGTACTTCGATTTGAAATAACAATGCTATATAAATGACTGCGCTTTGTTGGTCTATCTTGCGAAATTTATAGTAAGACATAAAAGTAAAACTTATGCCGTCATATATATTATGCTTCTTCTGAACACAGTAGAACACATTAAAGTTTCAATTTTAATTTGAGCCAAGCATAACTAAAATATAATATCTTAATTATTCACAGACCATATATTTAGATACCTATATGGTCTGTGCGATCATTACTGGGTAATCATAATTGACGAATTGTATGGTACGAGTATATCTCGTTGGTAGTGAAAATTTAATAGTAAGGTTACATTTTTAAAATTAAATAGTTAGGTACGCCTATTAGCTTCTAGAAAAAACATGCTACAAAATATTTGGTTGTCTGTAAAGTCGGCTAACGGACGATAATTTTACGAGATAACGTTGTAAGAAAACATACACGTCATTGGTTCAAGCGCAACGCGACGATGAGTTATGCTTTTTCGTGCGTGCAGCCAGCATTCATTTATTTATTAGACTCACGTCAAAATATTCCAAACTAGCTGTTGCCCGCGACTTCGTCCGCGCGGACTTTGTTTACTCCGCTCCTGCTGGTCGTAGCAAGATGTTATATAGCCTATAACCTTCCTCGATAAACAGGCTATTTAACTCAAAAAAAATTATTCAAATCGGTTCAGTAGTTTTCGAGATTACCCCGTACAACCAAACAAACAAACAAACTCTACAATTTTATAACATTATATTCCAAATGTTAGTCAGCGTAATATGCATTAATTTACTTTTTGGTCAGCACCATAGATAATACTCAAAGGACAGCACAAAATGTCGGACGTAAAAAGTCGGCAGACACATGGCACACACAGAGGCCTACGGTAAATACTTTACATACTCTTTGGCCTACGGGCTACGAACGCAACAACAAGAGCGGCATCCTTTAATGTGGTGAATTGAATTAATGTGGTGTTGTCCAGTTTAAAATATTCGCTAAATTTTAACATAATTGAAGGCTAAATATGAACATTTTCAAGTAACATACTTAATATAAATTTATGTATTTTTAGAAATAGAATCATTAAATTTTTTTGATAATAGCATTGTAGGTCAATGCTATTATCAAAAAAAAATTATTTTACTAAAACTTAAAAGGCTATTTACTGTATAATTTAATCTGTAACATATACTAGCAAAAAGCAGAGCTTTGTAAGGGCTCGCAAAGTTATAATCAGAAATTAGAAGTACTTTATTCAATAAAACTTTTTACAAGTTATTTTGACACGTCAACATATTTTTATAAAAAACTACTACGGAAACGCGGCCACTACCTAGTAATATTGTAGTAGGAAAGTATTTTTATGAGAATTACATCTTTTAATGTATGGACTTTATTTATAATTATCTAACCTAAAAAAATCCAGCGTATTTTCACCCAAACATATTCGCATCAAAGGCGTCGTCAGGATTTGCTCTAGAGGGGCGCAGGAAAATAAAACTAAAATAAAGAAAAACATGTTTCTAAGACTAAATTTTTTTTGTACTTTACAAGAAAAATTCTTTAAAATTTTCTTAATTTATTAAAAACACGATTTCTATAATTATCAATGTTATCTAAACAGAACAAATATAAAGGTTATCTACATATTTTACACCATATTTTTTGGTCTACCTATAATATAGTACAGTCTACCTATAATATGTAGCAACTCAAGATCCATCTCGAGCCACCACTTCGTCCTTAAAGTCTAATATTGATAGGAATCAATTTTTATTTATGGTAAATTTCTTATAAAAGAGTTTTCAAGGGAAAATGGGTATTAAAAATGAAAGTTGATCTTATAAAGAAAAACACATTTTTTTAACTTTTTACCCTCGGGCTAAGATTGGAAATTGATCTCAATACAATATTAATCAATTAATACACTTGTACTGTTTCACAGTAATCATATTGTGAAAAATTTGTAAGCGGTTGACCTTGCAGGCCATCCCTGCAACTTCCCGCTAAATTAAGGTATTTTAAGCTAAAAAGAGTAAAAACTATAAGCATAGATTTTTTCAGTACTAAGAAATATTACAATGTCTCAATTGCTAAGTCACAAAAAACAGCAAGAAAACACTTATTTACTTTACTTACTAAATCAGCAATTTCCTTATCTACATACGTAGCGGGAAGTTAAAAAGTACAAGTGTATCAATAGATTAATATTGTATTAAAATTGAGTGAATGAAAATGAATTAAATGAATTAAAACTACCAAGCCAAAGCTCAAACCTAAAAGTGCGACATTTTTTCAGTAAAATGTACCACAAAAAGGGCATTGATCGTCGCCTAGTGTAGCTTTGTAGCATTTTAATTCGTTAGTTTTATAATAGATGGCGTTAGTAGTAAAAAATTCTAATACAACATGTATCTTCAATTTTTTTAATCTTTATAAAATTGTATTTTAATGGTAGAACATATCTCGACATGAATCTAAACTACCACGTCAAAGCTCAAACTTAAAAGTGCGATACTTTTCCAGTAAAATGTACCACAAAAGTGCACAGAAAGTCGCCTAGTGTAGGGCTCGCTTCGCTCGCCCTGATAAAAACCTAACATAGAACAATCTTGACACGACAGGATTTGAGCCTGCGTTCTCGCCTGTGGCCGGCACGCTCTCACCGACTGAGCTTTCGTCAACGGGTTTATCAGGGCGAAATTGTTATTGTTCTTTGTTTTGTGATCGATTTCCTCGTCGTCAAAGTCGTTTAAAAGTTTTCCTAAGCACGCGATATATGTTGAAACACATATTATATAGTTAATTTATATTTATTACAAGTGTGTATCCATGTCAAAATCATCATTCAAACATGAATAATTTAACCCCAAATTTGCCAAAAAAAAATGAAAGTGAAAATGTTTGTAACAGGTTGCAATCTATTCCTGCCGCAATAACGTCAAGTACTGACCGAGACCGACTGACTGTCACCGTGTTTCGGTTTGAAAGGTAAGCTAGCCCGTAAACTTATGCATGCCACATACAGTTTTAAGCTTGGAAAAAAACTATTAGGTGGTCTTGCGTTGTCTCACTCGGGTCATTGCTTTTCACTGTAGTGATCCGATTAGAAGGGGAAAGGTAGCCGGTAAACTTTTGAATGTGGCATTAAGACCCCGATATAAGAATCGTAAAGCACCATTAACATCTTTGATGTCTGTAAACGATGGTTTCTCTTTCCATCAGGAGAGCCATCTGCTTATTTGCTATCTTATGGTGTACCATAAGATGGCAAACAATAAACCTGTAGCGCCATTTTTTATAAAAAAATATTATACTTTTATTATACAGATTTATATAATAGTATAGATGTTACGCCCAGACTCCAACTCGTCTAGCGCAGGGTAAGAGTGTCCTACTCATGGAGATTGAAGTATCTACATAATATACTTCATGGTCATAATGCTTTAAAAAATATGGCAGCTTGCCTTTTTACGTTTTATTATTTGGTTGCCTTGTTATACCGTGGTTTAAACTTAGATGAAGAAGTAAAAACTCTTTCTCTTGTCAAAGGGTTTAAACCACGAAGCTATATTATACCTGGAGGCAGCACTTCTAATACCTACTTGAAACCAAATTTTAAATACTGCTGTCATGTTCTGAGGTCCTTTCGAACACATCTGTATAAAAAGAGACGGAGAGACCTCATAGACAGAGATATAACGTAAATATTTGTTTCAATTGATTAACACGAGTGCTAGCTCCACCTATACCTAATACTTCATGGTTTAAACCTTCCATACAATTAGTATAGAAAATATATTTATCAATACTTTCTTCTTTTCAACTGACTTCCCAAAAAGCAGGACGTTCGACTTTCGTCGGTTTTTTATGTATATTCAGAGATTACCTACTCGAAGACATCTGAACCGATTTGGATTTTTTTAAGCTATTGCATAGCTTCTATCGCGGGCCTTGAGCGTGGAGACCGAATCCAGAAATTCCGTAACGAAAAAACCTAACACCCCCCACTCCGACTGGCACAGCGGTGATACTTTTTAGTTTTTCCATCTATCGATAAATACCAGAACTTTTAATGACTTTTTGAAATATCACGCTTGTCTTTTTAGTTCAGCAACCCGCCTTTAGGTGGCATTGGTTGTATTGGAGAACTACCGTAATCAGCTGTTTGTGAGAAAGTATATAGGTGTATAGGTATTTATCATCTACGTACAACAGTGAATATCTGTATTCGTATAATTATTATTTATAATAATATATTAATTAATTATAAATCAACAATACTGCAGGTAATTTTTTTTTAATTATTCACTTTATATTTTTTTTTAAATGCTATGCAATAGCTTTACCGCGGCAGTCTCCGAGTGCCACACGTCTTTTTTTTTGTATTTCAAAGGGTATATACTTCCCAGTTTGTCCCATTTTATTTTGGTGAAGATCTGATACAAGGTTCCGTAGATGTAGGAAACGGGAAGTTAGTTTTTTTTCTCGCCTGATGGTAAGCTAAGATACAGCCTAAAATGGAACGCGCAGTTGTTTGTCGGTTGTTTGTTGTTGTATTTTGTTTAAATTATATTGTTAAATATTGCATAATTTTCAGTAGAAGCAATTATTGCAAATTTGAAGAGGATAATACGAGAGTCTATATCAGCAACGGAGATATCACTAGCACAACAAAACGAGTTGCTTAATACAACAACAAAACTTAAGTTGCAGTTACAAACAGAACAAATACGACAAAAAGCATTGACTATGCAAGTCGATGAACTTAAACAAGAATATCATAATTTACGTCTAAAATGTGTATGTGTATAAATGTTATTGTTCATCATTGTTAGTATTCTGTTAATATAAGTGTTTCTATAGATAGACTTCATAACGTAAACAAGTACTTTCGCAGTACAACTGGAATACCATCCTAACCAAGGATTTATAACGTTATAATTTCGATATTTTTGCTGTTTCTTGATTGGTTCCCTGCGTTTCATGCTGTTTCGTGATTGGTTCGCCAACTAGCGCTAGAAGACAACGCCATAATATCATATACCATAACCAATCGCAACGACGCAAATATATCGAAATCATAACGTTTTAAATCCTTGATCCTAACTAGTTGTTTTTGACTTGCCATAGACCCTCAACTATTTGGTTTACCGTCTACCGGTCCTTATCTACACAACGTGCTCTGTAAATCTAGCATTACTAACTTTAAAGTCACGCACATTCCCAAATTATGCCACGTAAGACTACAACACTACACCATGCTTGCATCTCTAAGTAGTCTGTGACTACACCCATGAGATCTAAGCAACATATTAAAGACACATAAATACCATATGTGATTTTCTGCTCAAATAATGAACAATGACTGTATAATGGTATGAAAGAAGCCTACCAAAATGAAGGGAATTTTCCATTTTTTATTTCAAAAGAGAAATGAACGAGTAGACGAGGTCCTATGTAGATAGATTGCAGCCACACTGTTAAGAAATAGAAAAAGGTGGTAATGATTGAAGTATTGAAACCATTGACGTGTATAAGGCTCACTGAATTTGGCCCCACTTTTTTTGATTTTCAGATTTTTGATATTTTTAATTATTTGTTCGTCGTTCGTTCTTTAATGTTCGATTGTAAAAATTGTTTGTTCGTCTTTTATTTATTTATAATTAATTAAACAAATGATCACCCTTAAGTTGGCCCCCCTTACTAGATATCTTTATTTTAATCACTTAGATTAATTAATTTTGAATAATTATCGTTTGTTCGACGACTATTGGTGATTGTTCGATCATAAAAACAATTAAATTCCCAATTATTATTTATTTTATATCTAATATGCAAACCATTACCTCACGCCTACATTGCGCATGCGCCAGCAGTTTAATGGCGACTGAGCGATGCGTAGTGCATGTCATGTAAAAAAATGACATTATAAATAATGCTCCATTTCGAATGTTTAGTTGTAAAAGAATCATTATTAATAAATTATGTACTTATTAATAATCATCGAAAATCATATAATGTCTATATAGTCCATTTACATGCATTACGTCCAATATATGTACTTAACTCATAAAGCCACATAAAGCTGTTTGTTGAGTAAACAAAAAGAGTAATTACTCTAATTAAATATGAATTTCTTATATATGTACATATGTGTGTGGGTGTGTATATCATACAACTGTTTTTAATTTGTTTCTTTGCTAAAATGATAGGCCTATTTATAATTCTGTTAAAGATGTATATATTAGATGTACTATTAGTTAACCTCAAAAAATGTGCAGATTTTTTTTTATGTATCGTGTTAAATTTACCACTATCGGAACTACCTACAATATTTCCTAATAAGAATTAAATACCTTTATATTTAATCGAGGTACTCACACTGTTGAATAAATACTTTATTTAAATCGTATAATTTGATGATATTCGAAATGGAGCATTATTTATAATGTAATTTTTTTACATGACATGCACTACGCATCGCTCAGTCGCCATTAGACTGCTGGCGCATGCGCAATGTAGGCGTGAGGTAATAGTTTGCATATTAGATATAAAATAAATAATAATTGGGAATTTAATTGTTTTATGATCGAACAATCACCAATAGTCGTCGAACAAACGATAATTAATCAAAATTAATTAATCTAAGTCATAAAAATAAAGATATCTAGTAAGGGGGTCCAACTTAAGGGTGATCATTTGTTTAATTAATTATAAATAAATAAAAGACGAACAAACAATTTTTACAATCGAACATTAAAGAACAAACGATGAACAAATAATTAAAATATCAAAAATCTGAAAATAAAAAAAAGTGGGGCCAAATTCAGTGAGCCCGTGTATAATTTTAATATTATACACGTCAATGATTGGAACATATTGGAATCAAGGAACTTATATACGATAACTGGAATTATTACAAAGCAATATTTGAAAAATAAAAATGTACTTTTTGTCGTTAATAAAAAGTTGACATTTGTTTCTTACTTAACAGAGGGGAAAAACATTCTGAGCAAGACAACGACAAGAGTGGATGTTGTCCCTTTCTTGCAATTGCCAGTGTAAATAAAACTATCTGATGGTAGATTTTTATATATTCGGTAATCGTTAAATTCCTTTTATTCGTACACGTCGATAAATACTTTAGCATAAAATGTATGGTAATTAAAGGTAGTGAGCTCTAAAATATGCTTATTTTAATTATTACGTAATTACTTACGCAATGCAAAAACTGTTTCCCAATTTAGTAGAATTACTTAGTAGTAATTTGCAAACTACGCATGGCCGCACATATACATGGCGATTGGCGCTTTATTTAGTAGAAAGGGCACATTCCACATATGTCGTGCACAGACCAATTAGAGTACTACGATGTCGTGGTACTCTTCGGAACGATTTTGAAGCGTGTGTGAAGTTCCGGGTAGAATGTAACTTCCTTGATTGGAATGGATCTGTGGAATGGATAAATGAAAAATTCAGTCTGCTTTCAGATTTTACTACAATATAGCTTAGCTGAATATTAATTTCTGTTAAAAAGTTCAGCATGCTTGCATCTCTAAGTAGTCTGTTGGTTCCGCGTATATGGTGAAACTTAATGTGATCACATTGATAATAGTCATGTGGATAATGCATAGAAATATATTGTATTTATTCTGTCTATAGGATAATGAGGTAAATCATCACTAATCAACATCTTAAATTCAAAAGCACTGCTACTTGGTAAGTATCTAATTAGTCTGTGCTACTTGCCAATTAGCAAGATTGTACCGAATATTGCATAGACGTAGCGAGCTATTTGATGGATCCCCCTATGAAATTCTAATCTAAATATTTTTTTGCTATTTTCAGGATCAAGAAATTTCCAATGTTTGGAACATGAGGTCGGTTTTCTGTAAAGATATTCATAAAAGATCCGATCAGTATGATATTTGGGCCCTTTTAGTAAAACCTTATTCTACAGAAACACTTCCCAAACCTTGTTTAAAAGTTAATGATACCTCTACCGTTGTAATTACTAACGAAAAGAAACTTCACTCTGCTAAAGAAAGACTTGAAAAAGTTATTGCTGAACGTGATCGCTTGAAAACCGAACCTGACATTGGCGAAGAATTTGTTCGGTAATTCATTACTTGTTAATAGCCGTGAGCGCAATTACTTATAATTTCAAACGTAAAAACAACTTTCTGTATTTTATAATATTGTTACGAATAATCTAGAAACGTGAAGAGTTGGAACGCTGGAAAGATCTAGAAATAAAAGAAAGAGATAGCTACTCCTATTGATTAACAAATAGTTGACCGTTACCCGTATAGCTATGCCATAATGGACTTCTGGTTTGGCGAATAAGGGAATAAGGGTGAAAATAGCGTGTACTAAGACTTGTATATCATAAGTTGTTTACAACAATTAGGTTTGGTTCTGTACAGAGTAAAATACAAGTTAAGTTCAATATTATGTTTATTGAAAGCTTAACTTATGCTAAAATGGTTTAATGGTAAAAATGGTGAAATATGGTTAGGTGAGCACGCGAACCGATGGGCGGCTTGACGCGAGCTGGTTAAAATATGGTAATTATAATAACGCGTGGCGTCGTATACGCTGACAGTGCGAAACGTGATGTACGGTACTGTCGACAAACTGTTGACCGTACAATTAGAATTGTCATTGTTTACGCGATAAATTTAGATTTTTCTTGATCCAGGTAGAACTTTACCCTGAGTATTAATAGAAATGTGTTGACAAATAGAAGGCAGTTTTATAAAGCGATCGAGAGCGATACTTGAAACGATCAGTGCGAAGCGAGAAGTGTTTTAGCATAGTCGGTTAAGTTCAGTGTTGGTACAGCGAGTGTGACAAGTGTGTATAGTGTATTTCCGTTACCTGTATTTATGTTGTAAATACACGGTTTTAATATAAGTGTCATTTTCTTACAATTACGAACCCGAAGTACGTAACAATATTAAAAACTTTCAAATAAGAGTCGACTTATACCACTTAAAAAAGAAGCCAATCATACATTCCGCGTAGTCAATTACCTTTTTTTTTAATAAATCCTAATTTTGTACTTTACTTCTCCAATTCCGGTTTTTATGAATACCCAATAGTGCAGACACGAAATAAAGAAAACAACGGAATTGGCAAGTACAAACATTTGTATCAGGACCGCGATCGCCACACTCACACATAAAATAAGCATTATTGCATATAAACTACTAATGCAAACATTGTTTCATTGGTCGTTTTCATTTTAAGCAACAATAATCCGAAACACACAAACAGAACATTTAAAAATATACCAAACTGCGTTACAATAAATTTTATTTTGCTACAAAAAAAAAGAGTATTTACGTCCTTTTGTAGTCTATTCAAAATAGACTCATCTATTTGTACAATAGTGAAACTTAAGATCGTAATAGTTTCGCTATTCTACAATAGATGGCAGTATTGATTTTTCCGTAGTTTTCAGTTGAGGATATTTGAGTAGAGAACTTTCTAGAACGATATACGTAATGACTGTCATTACGTATATCTTTCTAGAAAAATTAGGTCAACCTAAAATGAACTTTATATGTAAGGTGTACGGCTGATTTTAGCTTGACTTTCTATTATATCATTAGAGATTATATTAAATCAGGAATTTAATTAAAATAAAATGAAAATTGTACTTTCGAATGATATGAAATATCTCCATTTTTAATTATCTGTATTCTACTATCATTTCTGCATTCAAGGATGGCACAATACGGCATAATTCAGTGTATAATAGATTTTCGCACGACGACTATCTCCTAATGATATGGTAAGTATCACTAAGGCAATTTAGAGTAAAATCGCATAATAGTGACGCACGCGGCACGCCCACTCTTCACTTCCCCTTGTTTTCTTTATTTCGTGGTGATAACCGTGGGCTTCGGCGTCTTGCAAAAGCTTGCGGCCATTTGAGCAGATATGAGTTATTTGGTTTTAATTGCAAAAATATTTTTTAACAACTAGCAATTGCTACTTCGTTATTCTTTAAATTAAAGTTTACTTCTGTTTGTAGACACAAATGGTACAGGTCTGAGCCCTCTTTTAAGAATAGACAGTTTGCCGGACTGCTCGTAAATGGGGAGCGATTGGCTATACGAGTCACTACTACCGTGTTGTTAGAGTTCTGTCCATTTTTAAACAAAATAACCGTTTTGGTTATTTTGTGTATAAATATATATACTTTAAATTGAAAAAGTCTTGTATGTGTTGTAGTGTAGTGGTTACCGAACTTCGAAACGGTTCTAATGATTTTGACGAAATTTGTGTTGTCTAGGTATTAGGGTATCCGCATAATAATCCATTTTCACATGATAAAAATAATTGGAGCTAAGCTCGGTCGCTCAGCTTGTCTAAATTAAATACCGTCACGTCTACATCCCCGAAAGAGACCTGCGAGTGAGCTGAGTGTAGGCTGCCCCACAGTGGGTGGGTGAGGTGACCAGCCTTTTTACTAGGATTAATTCGTCATGTATTCAGTCGCCAATTTTCTAGAAAATAAGAAAAAATTTTTAGAATGACCTGACCCGGTTTTGGGACTCGGGGCTCTATACTAAAGCCAGTACAGTTGGAGAGCCGTAACAGCAATAATAAAAGCTTAGCCCGATTGGATGTTTGGATACACGTAAGATATGACACGCAAAAGAAAAAAAAAGATGGGAAAATATCTCTTTTACATGCACGTCAACTGTAAACGTTATTATTATTTCGATTTTTGATATACGAGTACATATTAAATCGATTATTGCATGGAAGATAGAGAACAAGGGGAAGTGAAGAGTGGGCGTGCCGCGTGCGTCACTATTATGCGCTTTTACTCTAAATTGAATTAGTGATACTTACCATATCATTAGGAGATAGTCGTCGTGCGAAAATCTATTATACACTGAATTATGCCGTATTGTGCCATCCTAGAATGCAGAAATGATAGTAGAATACAGATGATTAAGAATGGAGATATTTCATATCATCCGAAAGTACAATTTTCATTTTATTTTAATTAAATTCCTGATTTAATATAATCTCTAATGATATAATAGAAAGTCAAGCTAAAATCAGCCGTACACCTTACATATAAAGTTCATTTTAGGTTGACCTAATTTTTCTAGAAAGATATACGTAATGACAGTCATTACGTTATCGTTCTAGAAAGTTCTCTACTCAAATATGATCAACTGAAAACTACGGAAAAGTCAATGCTACCATCTATTGTAGAATAGCGAAACTATTACGATCTTAAGTTTCACTATTGTACAAATAGATGAGTCTATTTTGAATAGACTACAAAAGGACGTAAATACTCTTTTTTTTGTAGCAAAATAAAATTTATTGTAACGCAGTTTGGTATATTTTTAAATGTTCTGTTTGTGTGTTTCGGATTATTGTTGTTTAAAATGAAAACGACCAATGAAACAAAGTTTGCATTAGTAGTTTATATGCAATAATGCTTATTTTATGTGTGAGTATAGCGATCACGGTCCTGATACAAATGTTTGTACTTGCCAATTCCGCTTGTTCTCTATTTTCCATGGATTATTGAACCGTATGTATAGCCATGTTAACTACTGTAGAAAAGTAGCAATAATCTCTACAATGACGAGAAAATTGTAGTAGTAATTTGAACCCTTTCATTTTAATGACCATTTGAAAAGCACAGTAAAAATAACACATGTTTAGTTTTTCAGTTGCTATACTATCACCTTCAGCAAAAGACACCTCAATATCACCTCCTGCCTCTTACATAATTGCATTCAGCATAAACATCTCGCACCGTCAATCACTGCTAATTTAAAAGCAAGTTTAAGAATTGCATTTTAATCTTTTATTGTGCCTAATCCTTTGACAAGAGAAATTTCCATTATCTAAGGGCTAATCTCTATTGGCAATAATCACTTCACATCAATGTGTGCCTTTTCCCTGCTTGACCTTTACATCAACATTCGTACTTCATTTCGATCGATTTAAGATAAAAATTATAGGTTACAATTTTATTTTATTTTCAGGATTAAAAACGCTTTACAATATTCATTGCAAAGTATAGAGGGATTGAAAAGAAATTATTTTAATTAAACTACAATAAATATTATATTAAATTGCGAATTATAAAGGTAATTATTATTTTTGTTTGAAATAAAAAACATAGATATATAAATTGTTGCTAAGATTAAAGATAATACACGTGTTTATTATACCATAGGACCAAAAAGATGGAATAAGATATTAATGGTGCTTTGCAATCAGATTTCTATATACTAGTGTACTAGATATAGCATGCGCCGCGCCACTTGTGTTCCACTAAAGTGCATTCCTTGGACTGCATCTACGTCAGAGCTCGTCGAATGAAACGCGTAATCACCATGAAATTCCCGGCGGTTACAACCTTTTGGTTACGAATATAATTATACTCTACTTTGCGCTTCAGCGCTGCTTATTGTTATTTTTGGTTGGATGATTTATTATTATTTCAGCACCGCAACGAGTGTTAATGAAATGGAATATGACTTCTACTTAGCATGGCTCCTCTAGTACGTAGTAGGTAAATCAAACTCTCTAGTTGCATTCCATGTCTCGGGCTTAACGGTTTCTCTTCTTCCAAACAGGAATGTAACATTGTCGTGTTCCGATTTGAAGGGTAAGATAGTCGGTATACTTATGCATATGGTATTACACCTCGCCACGAGATAGTAATTAACATCTTTGGTGTCTATAGGCGATGGTTGACTTTTTTCATCAGGAGACCCATATATATATATATATATATATATATATATATATATATATATATATATATATATATATATATATATATATATATATATATATATATATATATATATATATATATATATATATATATATATATATATATATATATATATATATATATATACAAGAATTGCTCGTTGAAAGGTAAGATAAAAAGGTTAGATAATATGGGGGTAAGAGTAAATAGTTATTTTTTATACGAGTATTATAAGATAGCAAACAAGCAGATGGGTATATATATACGATTTTCATAAAAGTCACAAATTAGGGGTTTTTCGGGTCAAGGAATCTATTTATCAAGGTTCCAGGTCCAAGAAAATCTCGGTTCCCAAGATATGGGTATGTGACAAACCGAGCGAAGCTCGGTCAACCAGGTAAAGAAAAAAATATTTATTCTGTAGGAATCGATTTATCAAGGTTCCAGGTCCAAGAAAAGCTCGGTTCCCAAGATGTGGATATCTGAAAAATCGAGCAAAGCTCGGTCAACCAGATATTAATTACTTATACACCCCATACAGTTATTTCGTTTTCAGTTATATACTTGCTTTACTTTTAAAAAACTTACTTTTAAAAAAAATATTTATTCTATAGGAATCAATTTATCAAGGTTCCGGGTCCAAGAAAAACTCGGTTCCCAAGATATGAGTATGTGAAAAACCGAGCAAAGCTCGGTCAACCAGATATTATTTACGTATACACCCCATACAGTTATTTCAAGTTTTCAGTTATATACTTACTTTAATAGACGCAGTTTTGCTTCATTTATAGGTGAGCAGAGCAGAGAGAGCAGATATTGATTTGCTTCATATCTAATCTTCAACATTTGTCTTAAGTTTTTCAAGACTGCAAATCGTAAGTCAGTTTACCAACTTAATAGGTAGGTACTTAATAGGAATAGTTAAAACGAGTTTTATCTATTCCCTGAGTTTCACTATGTATGTCATGTTTAAAATACGCCAACTTCGTTAGGAGTATAATATTGCAGAGGAGTGATAGCAGAGACAGAATATTTCACAGATATGTCATAATTCGATGTTTAGTCCAGCAGTTTCCTCTATGCAACTTGTATTTCGGAAAAGTTATATTCTAAATAGGCTGCGCGGCCTTCTTATAATTTCATTTCCACCATGACCCGGGGGCGGGGCGTACTCGTATGACGCGTCACATCACGTGATGATCGAACCACAATCATCCGATGTACAAGTGCATAACATTGACAAGTTACTAAGTAACATTGAATCGATCAACTACATGCTACAGATCAATATCTTGGATAATTTTGGTTTGGCTGGCTTGGCTGGCCTGGCTAGCTAGGTTGGACTGGCACGGCGTTACAATAATGTTATTATTATTATTATTTTAATTCAGTGGCTTTCCAGTTGGTACGGATTCTGTCAAATGCCAATATCAAGTCAGACATGGGCAAGGAAGTTACATACTATCTAGTATCTGGAATGTTCTCCTGCGCTTTGTCTCTTTCTACTAAGCAGAGCGCAAGGACATTACATTCTACCCGGAATGTTCCGAAGAGTACCACGACATGGGTGGAGTGTGTCTCTTTCTACTAAATAAAGCGCCAATCCCCATATATAAGTGCGGCCAATAAGTAATTCTACTAATTTGAGAAACAGTTTTTGCATTGCATAAGTAATTACGTAATAATTAAAATAAGTACATTTTAGAACTCACTGTGTTAATTACAATACATTTCATGCTAATGTATTTATCGACGTGTATGAATAAAAGGGATTTAACGATTACCGACTATATAAAAATCTACCATCAGATAGTTTTATTTACACTGGCAATTGCAAGAAAGGGACAACATCCACTCTTGTCGTTATCCTGCTCAGAACGTTTCTCCCCTTTGTTAAGTAAGAAACAAATGTCAACTTTATGAGTAACGAAATAAAGTACATATTTTTTATTTTTCAAATATGGCTTCGTAGTAATTCCAGTTATCGTATATAATAGTACGGGAGCTAGCAACGTTGAAAAAAAACAATTTTAGAAAAGCTGATTCTTTAATATGTCATTTGCAATGCTCCCTCGAGTAGAGTGCGGGGTGTCTGGCTGTTGGTAAACGTTGCGTTCATTACTGCGCAGCATATCTTGATAGGTAAAAATTTTAAATTTTGCGTTATTTTAGAATGATTTTTTCCTTACCATCAACTTTAAGAAACTATTAGGAATACTGATTCTAATTAACAGACATTTTTGTGGTTGATAACTATGTGCCAGACGCTATTTTATATGAATAAAAATAAATAAATTATAAACCATTTTAGAATGTCTGTCATTTTAATATTATTTTAATAAGAAGTAAATGAATACAAAATTAATTTGCCAGACATTAATTCGGTTGTTTAGTCAACTATCTGATCGATTTAAAGTTATAGAGTACGGTGGTATTATGTTAGTTGTTAGAGAGCGATGGCGGCAAAGTTGATGGACGGAAGAGAGACAAGAGTACATTAAAATTATTCAAAAAAAAATTCTTATTTTTTTATCTTTACTAGCAAAAATTTTTATTTTTACATTATTTTCGAATATTTTTTTCCTTCAATTTCAATTTCATCAATTTTTGAACACTATTAGGAGCATTAATATCTAATTAACAGACATTTTTGTGGTTGATAACTTTGTGCCAAAAACTATTTTATATTAAAAAAATAAAAAAAAAAATAAAAACCATTTTAGAATGTCTGTAATATTTATATTATTATAATACGAAGTAAATGATTTAATACGAATAAATGAAATAAAAAATTAATTTGCCAGACGTTAATTCGGTTGTTTAGTCAACAACCTAATCGATTTAACGTTAATTTAATTTAAATTTAACTAAAAATATTATATATCATATCATTATGTTTGAATGTAAAAAAATAGTAATAATAAATTTTTATTTCTGTTATTAAAATTAAATTTTAAGTTATTAATTATGATTAATAACCGTATGAAATTATATGAAAGAGATATAATTATATGAAAGAGATAAATGGAAGGGACATTTTGCTTGTTTTGCTTCATAATTTTTTAGAGATAGTGATGCATCTCCATAGACGTCATCATCGTCACTACTTTCATCATTATGATTATTATCATCATTATCTTCATCACCTTTGTTAGTGCTTCCGTTTTCTAGTAATGATGGTTCTGTATCAAAATAAGAATTTAGTGATTAGATTATTTTTCCATCTATAATATACTTTATCATTTATATTATATTACTAGCAAAAAGCAGAGCTTTGTAAGGGCTCGCAAAGTTATGCTATCTAGTAATATTGTTAGAAAAGTATTTTTATGAGAATTACATCTTTTAATGTATGGACTTTATTTATAATTATCTGACCTAAAAAACCCAGCGTATTTTCACCTAAACATTACATTCGCATCAAAGGCCCGCGTCGTCAGGCTTTGGACAAGGAATATTTGGTCTATTTTCAAGGAAAAATTATAAATGAAGATTGATCTTATAAAAAAACATATTTTTAACATTTTGCTGAAATAATTGTTTTACGTCGATTTACGAAATCAAAATCAAAAAATGTTTTATTCAAAATTTTTGGACTTAATATTGGATTTAACGTAGGCACGAAGAATTGACGGTAGACACTCTGCAAATACATTTTTCGAATTTTTCTCTCAGAGAAACCCTCGGAGTTGAATTCCAGAGTCAGGCAAATGAAAAAATGTGTTTTTTCATTTTTCTGATAAAAACAACTTTGCCCGGGATTAGAAAAGTGCCCTACTGGCGATAGGCTGGCCACCTATCATACTGTGGGACTTAAGTATCTTCGGCTAACCATGGATGCACACGCTGTACCTCTGCCTACCTCTTCGGGGATATGGGCGTGAATATACCTTTTTTTAGCTTTTTACCCTCGGACTAAGATTGGCAATTGACCTCAATACAATATAAATCAATTAATACATCTGTACTGTTTCTCAATAAGCATATTGTAAAACTCTCTAACGCTCTATTTACTCTGTTCCCCGCAAACATCCCTGCTCTAGACCTAAATTCCCCCTGTGCCTCCCACAATATTTCTTCGAACTTCCCTTGCATTCTCCTTTCAATGATTTTATCATACACCTTCGATGCCAAGCTAATCAAACTGATGGCCCTATAGCTATTGCAGTTTATACTTGAACCTCGCCTTTATACGAGGGCACGATGACCGCGCGTCGCCAGTCAAATATGAAGAAACAATTCACGAAATAGGTAGTCTCCTTAATAAGTTCGAAAATTCTAATACAAAATATATCTTCTATCAATTTTAACTCGTTAATTTAATAAGAGATGGTGTTAGTAGTAATAAAATTCTGATACAAATTGTACCTTCTATTTTTTTAATGTTTATAAAATGGTATTTTTATAGTAGATAACAAATCTAGACATGAATATAAGCTACCACGTCGAAGCTCAAACCTAAAAAATACATTTTTCGAATTTTTTCAGTAAAATGTACCACAAAAGTGCATAGATTGTTGCCTAGTGTAATAAAATACTTTACTATTTATAATAACATCAGCAATCAATAATGGAAATTGCTCCCCATCAAACCAGATGAAATCGTACTTATTACCATTGATGACCCAACCGGAAGCTGTCGGCATGTAGCTATTGGCCCAATGGTCAATAAAAAGTTTTAGGAGATCTTTCTTGAATTCGGTATTTTTAAGCTCATTAAAAAAATTATAAGGCCGAATTTGATTATTCTAAAATAATGCAAAAATAAAATTTTTTGCTTGTAAAGATAAAAAAATATTTTTTTTTTTTTTTGAATAATTTTGATGTATTCTTGTCTCTCTTCCGTCCATCAAATTTGCCGCTATCTCTCCCTAACAACTAACATAATACCACCGTACTCCATAACTTTAATTCGATCAGGTCGTTGACTAAACAACCGAATAAATGTCTGGCAAATTAATTTTGTATTCATTTACTTCGTATTAAAATAATATCAAATATTCAGACATTCTAAAATGGTTTTTAAAATTTATTTATTTTTATTAATATAAAATAGCATCTGGTACAAAGTTATAACCACAAAAGCGTCTGTTAATTAGATGTTAATGCTCGTAATTGTGTCCAAAAGTTGATGGTAAGAAGAAAATTATTCTAAATTAATGTGAAATTTGAAAATTTTTGCTTGTAAAAATAAAAAAATAAGATTTTTTTTTCAATAATTTTGATGTACTCTTGTCTCTCTTCCGTCCATCAACTTTGCCGCCATCGCTCTCTAACAACTAACATAATACCACCGTACTCTATAACTTTAAATCGATCAGATAGTTGACTAAACAACCGAATTAATATCTGGCAAATTAATTTTGTATTCATTTACTTCTTATTTAAATAATATTAAAATGACAGACATTCTAAAATGGTTTAAAATTTATTTATTTTTATTCATATAAAATAGCGTCTGGCACATAGTTATCAACCACAAAAATGTCTGTTAATTAGAATCAGTATTCCTAATAGTGTCTTAAAGTTGATGGTAAGGAAAAAAATCATTCTAAAATAACGCAAAATTTAAAATTTTTACCTATCAAGATATGCTGCGCAGTAATGAACGCAACGTTTACCAACAGACAGACACCCCGCACTCTACTCGAGGGAGCATTGCAAATGACATATTAAAGAATCAGCTTTTCTAAAATTATTTTTTTTCAACGTTGCTAGCTCCCGTACTATAAGTTCCTTGGGCCTACTTGGGTCAGTTGTGGATGTGTTGTCAGTTGTCATGTGGATCCATGTGGCCTACATGTACACCAACCTGTGCCCATCGATCTCCAACAAACATCCCTATCATCGCTAGGAGTTGACGTCCGCATCGGGAACAAGGACCTTAGGCTCTACGCCATCTATCGTCCCTCGGGACGCATTAACATAGTCGAGATCCGCGAGCTGATGCATACTCATGAGGCTGTGATTGCGGCCGGCGACTTTAACTGCCGGCACATCAACTGGAATGCCAACTACTCCTGCTCAAATGGCCGCAAGCTTTTGCAAGACGCCGAAGCCCACGGTTATCACCACGAAATAAAGAAAACAAGGGGAAGTGAAGAGTCGGCGTGCCGCGTGCGTCACTATTATGCGCTTTTACTCTAAATTGCCTTAGTGATACTTACCATATCATTAGGAGATAGTCGTCGTGCGAAAATCTATTATACACTGAATTATGCCGTATTGTGCCATCCTTGAATGCAGAAATGATAGTAGAATACAGATGATTAATAATGGAGATATTTCATATCATTCGAAAGTACAATTTTCATTTTATTTTAATTAAATTCCTGATTTAATATAATCTCTAATGATATAATAGAAAGTCAAGCTAAAATCAGCCGTACGCCTTAAATATAAAGTTCATTTTAGGTTGACCTAATTTTTCTAGAAAGATATACGTAATGACAGTCATTACGTATATCGTTCTAGAAAGTTCTCTACTCAAATATGATCAACTGAAAACTACGGAAAAATCAATGCTGCCATCTATTGTAGAATAGCGAAACTATTACGATCTTAAGTTTCACTATTGTACAAATAGATGAGTCTATTTTGAATAGACTACAAAAGAACGTAAATACTCTTTTTTTTTTGTAGCAAAATAAAATTTATTGTAACGCAGTTTGGTATATTTTTAAATTTTCTGTTTGTGTGTTTCGGATTATTGTTGTTTAAAATGAAAACGACCAATGAAACAATGTTTGCATTAGTAGTTTACATGCAATAATGCTTATTTTATGTGTGAGTGTGGCGATCGCGGTCCTGATACAAATGTTTGTACTTGCCAATTCCGTTGTTTTCTTTATTTCGTGGTTATCACCCTATGGGCCCAGAAACACCAACCCACTATCCAGATGCGGATTATCAGATCCCCGATATCATCGATTTCCTACTTGTAAGGGGCCTCCCCACTAGCCAGCTCTCATTGGAGGTCTTAGACTACCACACTAGCTCGGATCACCAACCTATACTCGCTGTACTGAGGCAAGAGCCTATAAAAGTGCTATACCCAACTCAACAAGCTGTAGTGGACTGGAAAGTCTTCCACCGGGAGCTAGAGAAATTCACAGTCACTCGACCTATCCTTCAGGCCGAAGACGTGGACTATCTAGCGGAAGACCTACAGCTAAAGATGGAGGAAGCCCTAAAGACGGCTACAAAACAGATGCCAACGTCACATAGATATCCCCCATTACCCGCCAGGATCCTTAAACTCATAAGCGAAAAGCGGGCACTGAGAAAGACTTGGCAAAACACCAGATGCCCCGATCAGAAACGCCGCCTTAACCAATTAGCAGAAAAAGTCAAGGCAGAGATGGAGTACCACAATACTCACGGCCAATCACGCTGTTACCCACGATCTCAAAGATTTTCGAGCGTCTCCTCCTCCGCCACATCGACCATTTTTTTACCCTAAGGGCTGAACAATTCGGCTTTAGGGCCCAGCACAGTACAACGCTGCAACTGTCGAGAGTGCTGCACACCCTAACGGCTGCCACAAACAAGCGAGAGAGGGCCGTGGCCATCTTCCTTGACATGGAAAAGGCCTTCGAGCACGTGTGGCACGCCGGACTAATCCACAAGCTGACAGAACAAAAGATTCCTAGAAGAATTGTACGCGTCATCTAGTCCTTTCTATACCAAAGAAGATTTCAGGTGTCGGTGGAAGGTCAGCTTTCCTCGGTACGCCCTATCTTGGCGGACGTCCCGCAGGGCAGCTGTCTCTCGCCGATCCTCTACTCCAGTTACACAGATGACATCCTAGTGCCTAAGGCCACCACACTGGCACTGTACGCCGATGATGCCGCGTACATCAGCACTTCGCTCAATACCGCTCACGCAGCACTTAAGATGCAGAGGACGCTGGATGCCCTTCAACCCTGGCTTGAGAGGTGGAGACTATCTGTGAATATCAAGAAAACACAGGCGCTAGCACTCGGGATCGGATCGCTGGCCAGCAGAATTCCAAAATTAAAACTCGCAGGTGAAGACATTGAGTGGCAGCAAACATGTAAATACCTGGGAGTTTTCATCGATTCTAACCTAACCATGAAACACCATAGTAAACATACTATCAACCAGACGAGAGCTGCCATTGCTCTCCTTCATCCTGTATTAACGTCGAAGCTGCCACTTGCTCAAAAGTTGGCTATCTACAAGATTTATCCGCCCTCGGCTCACATATGCCGCTCCTGCCTGGTTCCAACTTTTGAGCAAGACCAACAAGAAGCACATCGAAGCCACACAAAATAGATGCCTGAGGAAGATCACTGATGCTCCTCGGTATGTAAGGAACTCAGTCATCTACAGAGACCTTCACATGCCGACGGTTGAAGAGTTCGTTATCCAACTCTCCAAAAAGATGTATGAAAGAACCCAAGATTCCCAATTCGAACACATCCGAGGCCTTGCCCCCTGGAAATCTACCCCTTGGGACAGGAAACCATATCCGCGGGATATCCTCACACCTGATGCGGGGGGTATAACCTGATAAAGCCGCCGCTTTCGCTGCTGGTCGCCTGCCGGGCTTCCCACTACCGGGTTCCACCCAGATCGGCTGACCTGCGCGGAGCGGCGTGAAGAATTGGGAAAGTACCCCCCGGTCCACCAGAAAGACCATCACTCCCAAGGGTAGTAAACACAATGACCGTAGCATATTCATGTAACGCGAGGAATATCACGGGCAGGGGGCATAGCCCCGGAACCGTTTCCCCGCCTCCTCAACAGGGGACGCGAGAAGACCAACGTACGGTCAGTTGTCACTGTCAAATGACAAATCAAATTTGACATTGCTGTTTTCACTTTAATTTTCAGCTACGTAAAATTACATATATTTTCAGTTTTTCGTGAATATCGGATATTTTACAAAATGTTAATATATCTAATGTAAAATTGAATTAACAGAAAATCCACTACAATGAGTCGAAACGTATTATTCCTAAGGTATCATTTTAATTTTAGTACGCAAGCGGGCTATAATATTTATTTTGGAAAAAACATTATGCCGGCCTGCAATTTAATATAATTTATTCCAATAATATCATTCAAATAGTAGATATTCGGTTACATTAGCCCGACAACTGCTAGAAGTACTGTACACATATTCTTATAAATAATGATAATATTAGGTAATGTTACACAACAATTTGATAATCTTATTCTTGAAGTTTTATTAAATATTAAAACCGTAAAATAATTACTATTACAAGTATGAATTTAAGAATAATTTAATATCTATGGTAATTTCAATATTATATATTTTTTAACAAGGCTCAAAAGGAATGCAAACCTAATGCAGAAAATGTATAAAGGAAATATTTTAAGCATTCTATTTTTATGAATAGACACCCACCGTGTTTCGCGATATTGCCGTATCAAAACGAAACTATTTATCGCCACGAGATAGAGGTTTCTAAGACTATTTATTTTGAAAACTATTGATTACAGACGAGAGTGGCTTTGGCTAGCTGCTCTGATACCTGCCTCATTTCCGTGCAATACCGTTTTGAGCCCTTCCTATCGACGGATTGAGTTGAAATTTTGTGATGAAATTATTTTATGTTAAATATTAAATATTTCAAATGTACTTACCTGTGTATTGTAGTTATAAGTTCTACACATAATATATTTACACTATATTATTATAAGACTATTTATTTCAAAACGTCTATAAGATCGAAAAATAAATGCTGACAGAAGCAAGTGCATGACCTTGACCGGACTGAGTGACCCAATATCATTTTACCAATAATTGCATTTAATGTTAAAGAAATAGGTGTCAAATCCTGGCTGGCGTGCTTTAATACTGTGTTTATATGAAGATTCTCGCTCTTACTTATGGGCATGGCACTTTCTTTGTTGTGTTTGTGTTACTTCGGGTGGTTATTCGGTATTTTTGTTACTGATATTATATGTTTGATCTCGCTCATCAAGACTACGTACGACACGCGAGGCGCGCCAATAGATAGTTTTGCTTGATAAATAGTTTCTGTAAACCTTAATAAATAGTTTTCGGTATTGCGCCGATAAATAGTTTTTTTAAACTGTTTATGGTTTGAAATGTCGATGTCTATGTATGAGTTTTTATTCAGCCTGTGAGACATCTACTAAAAACAAAATTTATATTTTTTTGATATAATTAGAAATATTTTTATAAAAGTACTATTGTATGGCAGATGTTTTAATTTTTAAGTTGTAAATCTACTATATTTGTCATACCACTAAGTAACCATAGAAATCACATGCAACTTAAACGCATATTGTTAAAAAAAGTACTTTAATTTATAAAATTAAATATAGCTTTTTGGTAAACGGACATATTTAAAACCAAATTTCAAAATGAAAAGGTAACAATTTGTTTGATGTATTCTAGCGAATTTCTTTAGAATTGTGATTTCAAACTCCATGAATCAGAAATGAGTCACATTAGAGAAACAAGCACATAAATATACACGATCAAGCTGGCGAGAGAATTAGATAGATTACACAGTACTTTGTTATATGAATTTACAATTTTTTTTATTTTAAATTAATTTAATGTAGCAAACAAGCAAATGGGTCTCGTGATGGAAAGTCAACCATCGCTTATATACACCATAGATGTTAATGGTGTGTTGCTATCTTATAGTGAGGTTTATTGCCATATACATTAATTTACTGGCTATGTTACACTTCAAACTGGAATACGACAGTGCTGATGCTATTGCAGCAGGAATATGTAAAGTGGTGGTACCAGATCTGGGTGAGAATTCATAACTACTACCTAGAAGCCGGTAGAAGATGGTATGACAAATAATTATTTATTGATTTAAAAAAGTAACCCATGTCCAAGGTTTTCAAACTATAACATCAAAATGCACCCAAACATCAAAGTATAAACAAACAGTTATTTGTGTATCTATCTATATTTATAAATGTTTGTAATGGATAAACTCCAAAACTACTGGACCATTTTTAAAATTTATTCACCAATATAACTGCTATTATTAATTACTTAATACTTAGTAATGTAAACCACATTATTACTTTATACAATAGATCTACCCAACTGAGTAAACGGAAGTAATATGTGTGGGTCCCACAATCAAAGACAAAAGGAATAGCTAGTAATATTAGTATGGGTACAATGTACATACTACATAATATTAGTATGGATTTTCTGAGTCAGATATATTCTCTTTAAATAATGACTCATAAAGTGATGTAATCATAAATTATAAATGATTCATTACTAATTCAATAAGAACTAATGATTTGTTAGATGTATTGAGCAATTTGTATATAAATTGTAAATAAAACCTAAGGTAATGTGATATGCCAAGAATTAGTATTGAATTTTAATTAAATACAAGTAAAACCCAGAGACTTAAAATTGCCCGAACCATATAAGGCTGTGAGCAAAATAGGACAATAATAACAGCTTATTAATGAACACTACTAATTTTACATATATACATTTCAGTCACATGATGCAGGCATGATGAAATACATAAAACTTATACACTACAGCATGCAGCAGCAGATAGCAGCTAGTCTATAGACTAGTGTTTTGTCGTGTCATGTCGTGTTCACGACGTGTTGGTCCCGGCCTCCTTTGAAGAATAGGCCAACTGCCAGGCAGGTCGTAAAAGGTGACCGATTGGCTATCGAGTCACTACCATCGTGGCTACTAGGTGGTAGAGTTCTGCATTGTCTCGCCCGGGTCTGGTACCACCTCCTTACCTATTCCTGCCGCAATAGCGTCAGTGCTTGTCACTGTCGTGTTCCAGTTTGGAGGGTAAGGTAGCCGGTGAACTTATGCATGTGGCATTAGACCTCGCCACAAGATAGCAACACACCATTAACATCTTTGATGTCTATAGGCGATGGTTTACTCTTTCCATCTGCCCATCTGCTTGTTGCTGATGGAGATCCTCAGTAGTGATGGCGTTTTATAAACACCACTCATACCTTTGGACAGGGATAGGCATTTGAGCATTTGTAGATAAGCATGTCTGTAAGTCTAAGTATTTAATCTATGTGAGCTTATACAAAAGTTGACTTTTTCTTCCAATGAATCTTGACATAATATGTAAATTATGAGTCACGTTGTTTGTCCGCAATGGACTGTGAAACTACTGAACCAATTTGAATGAAATTTTCTAGATATTTACTTTTAATCCAATTTAAAAGATAGGATAATTTTCATTTCAATTAACCCTTCCCACAAAACCCTGATATACAAACATCTATGCTCATCACACAAATGTTTGTCCCTGTCGAGAACCGAATCTGGGTCTTATCTGGTTCACTTACCACTCAACCAAGGGGACGGTCAAACTATAGTCAACTATTTAGGATTATACATTGAAGTAACAGATATTCATTCATATTTAACTATTTTAATTGTTTTCAGGAATTATATCAAATGTATTAGATCTAGAAGACTACTTAGTAGCAAAACAGAATTTGGTGAAAATGAACCTATACCATTTTCGAAAAGTGAAGCGGCAAAAAGAAGAGTGGTGCCTGTATTCAAAAATACAGCAACTGAAAGTATGCCTTGGTATCAGCCATTTGTCGTCGTTGGAAGCGTAGCTGTGTTTCTTATTTATTTTTGTGTACTTCGTGAAGAAAATGATGTGGACCTTCAGTTTAACAAAACTTTATATGACAGGATACAAGGATTAGAGAAACAACAATTACTTCAATGTTATAGTTATAATAAAGAACACGGATTGAGCGTTGAGGAAATTGAAAAGAGACTTCAAGAGCTTGAAGAGGAGGAGGCGAAACTTGTTGCTTAGGTTAAGACTAACATTTGTAGGTTCAAATTAATTTAAATAAATTTTTTCCTTGTTTTTAAATTGATAGGTATTTGTTTAATTTTAACTATCTGTGACACCTTACACTACAAGCTAAAGAAGCATGATTGATAAATGCTGACACCATTGTGAGAGAATAAAAGTGACGCGATGTACTGTCCATTGCCCGAACGGGGATTTAAACCCATTTCCCCCATGCCTAAGCCAGTACATACAATTTTATTTTTGTCACAGTCAGTTTTAGGTATCATCGCAATACGACGAAGATTCGCGATGTGTGTGGCTATAAATGTCTGCCATATTATCATGCGAAGATTCGGTCGTGGTGTTTTTCTTCACGGTAAGGCGATAATGTAGCAATCGCATATCCAGTTCAGTGGCGGTAAACCATTCGGGCTCACATAAGAGGCTTCAGACTACTGACGGTTTTTTATAGTGGCTAACTTCCTCTCGCTCCTACATTCTTGAGTATCGCAAATTGAAGTACCGTTGTCAACTGAGTACATGTGGCCACGTAGTTTTTTTTTGTATTATAACATAGCAAACAAGCAGATGGGTCACGTGATGGAGTAAACCATCGCCTATACAAAGATGTTAATGGTGTATTGCCATCTTGAGGCAAGATCTAATGCCACATACCTAAACTTACCGGCTACCTCCAAACTTCAAACCAGAACACAACAGAGACAAGCACTGACGCTATTGCGGCAGGAATAGGTAAGTCGGTGGTACCCTACTCTGGTGTGAATGTAGAACATAATATTGTATACTCTGATGTAGAACTCTACCACCTAGTAGCCACGATGGTAGTGACTCGCGTAACCAATAGGTTGCCTTTTAAGTACTATCTGGCAGAAAGGCAGCTAGCCTATTCTTCGGAGGAGCCCGGAGCAACAGGGGGAGTTCGCCATAGCTCGAGCACAAAGTTCATCCCGACAACGCTATGTGGATCTTCGTGCGAAAATTTGGCCCCGGAGCTAACTTCATAACGCTATTGTTCGAACCATTGACTAAATGTCAGTATCGTCGTGTCTATTAGGTGATAGATTTCTTCAAGATCTGCTTTATCCTGGTCAAAATCAACCTGGTTTGTTACTAAATATCGCGTTCCGGACTGGATCCCCCAATGACATAAATAAGTGCTTATGTGGTATTACATCTATATTACTATCTCAGTAGCAGGTAGGCTTGTAGCACTGATGTCGCCGTACCACTTACTTTTTGGTACTACTGGTAAAGCACCAATAATATCTCTGGTGTTTATCCCTTTCAATAAAAACTTGTTTGCTATCTGACAATATGCGCGATTTGATAACTTGTATTCTACAGTATTGAGATTTAATTTTGTCAGCCGACTTTGTATTGTCCAACAAATTCTACTAATAGCAATAAAGGTTTTTGCCCAAACCTAATGACAGTGCATCGCCTATAGACAACAGATGTTAAATAGTGCATTGCTATCCATGTAGCAGGACGACAATGCCACATAAGTCTACCAGCTACGTTACAGGGCACTATTACAGTAGCAATATTTCAGACAATGGTATCAAATACCCAGATGAAACGTTGCAGAACTGTTACCACCTAGAAGTCACATTGATAGTGACAAGTATAGCCAATAGTTTGCTTTTCAAGAACTGCTTGGCAGGTCTATTCTTCACAGGGGGCCCAGACCAACACGGTAAATGTAAAATCCCAGCAGTTTGAGGAATTCTCCACAGATTGGCAATCCTGCTCTTATAGACCTCATAGTAGTATTATGTCCACCTTGTAAAGATTTATATAGATGTATGTACCGGGGAGACAAAGATTAACATAATAGTTATCTCTTACACAGGGTTGCCAATGTCTTGACGAAAATTCCCTAAAACCAATGTGAAAATCCCCAAATTTGGGGAGAATATTATCTCACTTCCCCACATAAAGAAAAAGTAAACTTCATACAGTTTTACTAAACTTATTGGGGCTTTTACCATATTTTGCAGTAAGACATTTTTTGGATGTTTATAAATTTCATATTACTTTGTTTTTAGGGTTCCGAAGCACAGGTGTTGAGAACCTTTATAGTTTCGCTAGGTATATCGTTCAGCCCGTAAAAATGTTGCCATAAAATCAATTGTAAATTCTTCCTGATAAATAATAATAATAAATATTCACGGGACAAATTACACTTACTGATCTAACCCCAAAGTAAGTAAATTAGTCGCTTGTTATGGGTGTTAGTCAACGACACTAATACATAAAAATACATATATATAAATACTAGAATATATTATTTAATAAACACCTAAACCCAGAAATACAAACATTTATGCTCATCACACAAATGCTTGTCCCCGTCGGGGATCGAATCCGAGCCCCGTCGATAGCGTAGTCAGGGTCGCTAACCACTGGACTAACGGAGCGGTCTGAAACAAATAACATTGAATATACAGTAAAGTTCTAGTGTAAATGTCTAAATTCTCCGCATTTTCCCCACAAATTACCTAATCAGACTGAAAATCCCAGCAGATTGAGGAATTCTCCACAGATTGGCAATCCTGCTCTATAGAGTTACCACCCAGAAGTCACGTTGATAGTGACAAGTATAGCCAATAGTTTGCTTTTCAAGAACTGCTTGGCAGGTCTATTCTTCACAGGGGGCCCAGACCAACACGGTAAATGTAAAATCCCAGCAGTTTGAGGAATTCTCCACAGATTGGCAATCCTGCTCTTATAGACCTCATAGTAGTATTATGTCCACCTTATAAAGATTTATATAGATGTATGTACCGGGGAGACAAAGATACATAACATACCATAATTAAATTGGTCAGGTGCTGAGTTCTCTAAAACCAGCATTTGCAGTTATGAATGTAAAAGACAAGTCTGACTAAACCATGATACATGGCACTTGATTCTCTCCGCCTACCCCATAAAGGATTTGATATACGCAGGTATGTATAAAGATTTTATAGATTGACATTTCTTTGCCGAAATCCATTTTTTTTTTTTTTTATGTCATAAGATAGCAAACAAGCAGATGGGTCTCCTGATGGAAAGAGTCAACCATCGCCTATAGACACCAAAGATGTTAATGGTGCGTTGCTATCTTGTGGCGAGGTATAATTCCACATGCATAAGTTTACCGGCTACCTTACCCTCCAAACCGGAACACGACAGCAACAAGTACTGACGCTATTGCGGCAGGAATAGGTAAGGCGGTGGTACCAGACCCGGGCGAGACAATGCATAACTCTACCACCTAGTAGCCACGATGGTAGTGACTCGATAGCCAATCGGTCGCCTTTTACGACCTGCCTGGCAGAACGGCAGTTGGCCTATTCTACAAAGGAGGCCAGGACCAACACCAACCAACCATCCATAAGTCAAAAAAATGATAACTTGCATCCCACCATAGCCTCACATGTGATATTCTTTTTGTTTTTTGAGCTCATTTCTTACACAGCTTTTTTAAATTACATCGCAAAGATAACATGAGTCAACAGAAGATTGCAAATTGTTTTTTTTTTGTGCAGAGTTCATAGTAAAAGATCTGGGGGGCTTTAGGAACTAGGATAATTTATACACACATTTTTTTATTAAATTTAATTAACACCCAAGTATCTTGTTACAAATAATACTCCAAGCATGTTTTCTCAAATGTGGTTACATTTGCCTATTACACTAACTAGACATACCACAAGTCACTAATACTTAATTACCTATGTTGACATACAAGATGTGTACGGGAGATTATATAAAGATATCCAAGACGAAATTACTAAAAATCATTATCGAGATGAACACTTCAATTTACTTAAACTTTATCTTAAAACTAAACTAATTTTATTAACCTTTAATATTAGCAATAGAAGTAAAAATAATATTCTTCAAATGTCTTAGAAGCATTGAAACAAGGAATAGTTTGTTTTAAATGATCCGATAATATTATGAGATGAGAACTTTTATCTAAATACGATGATTTAAAATGTAGTAGTTATTCAGTCAAGTTTAATAGAGGTAAATAATATAAATTGAAACTTAGGGCAAACACCTTGTACATACAACATCATAAACTTACAATACGTACATCAATAGAAAAAAATTTCAGTTCTGTTGCCTCCTAACAGTATTGATTAAGATGTTTATAAGAAATTAAATGTGAGACATTATAAAAAAAAACATTAAAGAATTATGCCTATTCCAATTACAAATAATTTATATTTAAAGTACAGTTAACTTAAGCACGTTCTCCACGGATCCGTCTGGCAAGTTGGATGTCTTTAGGCATAATAGTCACACGTTTAGCATGGATTGCACACAAGTTGGTGTCTTCAAATAGACCCACTAGGTAAGCTTCACTGGCCTCCTGTAAGAATAAACATTTAATTAGAGTCTAGTTCTGATGAGATGCGGCTTTGGTTATTTTCAACAGTAACAAAAATCAATTATATTTCCATTTAGATTAATTTATAAAATAATAAATTATTGTTTGAGGTTTGCCTGCAACAAACTATATGCTTTTAAACGAATTAAGTAACCATTTTAAAATTCATATAAAACATATTTAACTCGTAGTATATATAGCGGACCTAAGTTCGTTAGGATTCTGAAGATGCTATAAAAGCTTGCTAAAAATATAAGTTGTGAAGTGAAATATAAGTACAAGAGACTAAATTGTTTCTGACGATAATGGAAATTCGGCAGGTGCTGACGATGCAAAGTATAACTTTTTTTAACAAATTTAGGTAGATAAAAGCAATTCTATTTTAAAGTAGGTATATCAAAAATATTTCTCACCTGAAGAGCGCCAATGGCGGCCGACTGGAACCGAAGGTCAGTTTTGAAATCTTGAGCAATTTCTCTCACAAGACGCTGGAATGGCAGTTTGCGGATAAGCAATTCAGTAGATTTCTGATAACGACGAATTTCTCGAAGAGCAACAGTACCAGGGCGATAACGATGAGGTTTCTTCACGCCACCAGTACTTGGTGCTGATTTACGTGCAGCTTTTGTAGCCAACTGTTTTCGAGGTGCTTTACCTCCGGTGGACTTACGGGCTGTTTGCTTTGTACGTGCCATTTTAAGCTGCAACAAGGAAAAGAAAGTTACCACAATAAACAACTGATGTTAACTTATATTAAATGATAAAAAACTTAATAACTGGCTTTGAATTACAAATTTAATATTATAACACAAAATAACATCAATAAATAAACAATTTTACTAACTTTTTATGTAAAAGATTTCTCAAATTTCTAGAAAATTAACAAATAAAGTAGAGCGAACAACAACGATCATATGCACAGGAAGCAAGAATACACAAAATGGCGCCGAGAGAATGGCGGGTGAATACTGACGCTAAACTGCTACAACATGATTGGCTAGTCAAGCTGAATTATTCGGTGTTTGATTGGAAGTTAATATAGAACTTATGATTGGTCACTTTCGATTTTGTTTGTTTTACTATTGGTTGCGAAACTAGGCCAATGTTGTCATTTAATTAAAAATCGAATAGTGAAGCACAGATACACAATACTTTAAATTTTTCATTTAATTTTAATATTTCTTTACCGAATATTAATTATTTTGTTTTAAATTGTAAATTAAAAACTTTGTAAAGGTGTTTTTTTTACTTGGCTGGTAAAATTTAGTTATATAATATACCAGTCACTACTAAAGGATTGTCATTAATTCAATATAATGTTTTTAATAAAATCGTTAATTATCGTTATTACATTACATTTCATGATTATTATTTAGTTTATTTTTTTAAAGTACAAAACTGTATACTATTTAATATAAATAAAAAATGTATGTAGTAGTTGTTGTTTTTTATTTTGAAAAGTAACATTTTTTGCTATTAGCGGCCTATTTTTTCTCTCTCTTTAACTTATATTCAAACCGGATTCGTAGATGAGACAAACAGAAAACATACGACGTGACAGTTCTGTCAATGACGATTGCGTTTATTTTCTAAACTGTTCTAAAGTTTGCTTCAAGTCTGGTTAGCGATAAGCGTATTTTAAGTTCAAGGTCTTTAAATCTGAAATGTTTAGAGTACTCAAAGGATTTTTAACAATTTCTAGCATTTATTTTAATAATTTTCCTTTTTATAATATAAATAATCACGTGATAATAGTTTATTGAATTTTAATTGGCCATCGGTGAGCGTGCCCTGCGCGACGCGAGAGGCGCATTTAATAGTTCACCAAAATGCCGTCGGAATCTAAGCCTTTGTTGACAGCGCAAACAGAAAAACCGAATCATTACAAGTAATTGCAATAACAACTTACAATATTATGAAGAATCAAAGATATCAGTGGTGTATTTTCTAATAAGACTGCTTTCATTAACTTCCGTGCCTTCCTATTTCAGATATCTAAAAGAATTCCGAGTAGATCAGTGTCCATCATTTTTACAACATAAATGTACACAACATAGGCCTTTTACATGTTTTCATTGGCATTTTAATAATCAAAGAAGACGGAGACCAGTTCGTAAACGGGATGGAACTTTCAACTATAGTGCAGATAATTATTGTACGAAGTATAATGAAACTTCTGGTATTTGCGAAGATGGGGACGAGTAAGTACATAACAATCATTCTTTGTTGTTTATATATTCGTTTAATTGTTATCATTCATCAAATTAATTCAATAACTAAAGTTTCTAAGTTAGTAAAATATGTTTACCATATTTATATATGAGCTGATTGAACGAGGATGCCTACCTAAAATTACTTCAAATTCATTATATTTTGTATAAAGTTCTTATTTTTAAAGCAAATAACTTATATTGTGTCATAATTTTGCTACCATTGTTAGATTGATTGCTCAAGTAATCTAGAAGTGAGAATCCAGACTGTAAATAATATAATATAATATTCACGGGACAAATTACACTTACTGATCTAACCCCAAAGTAAGCAAATTATTTGCTTGTGTAATGGGTGTTAGTCAACGATACTAATACATAGAAATACATATATAAATACATGGAGTATATTTAATAAACACCCAAACCCGGAAATACAAACATTTATGCTCATCACGCAAATGCTTGTCCCCGTCGGGGATCGAACCCGAGCCCCGTCGATTGCGTAGTCAGGGCCGCTAACCACTCGACCAACGGGGTGGTAAATTAATGACAATTTGTGTAATGAAAATGGATCAGGGTGATTATTGATGAATTACCAATTTTTTGTTCATTACAGATTGTTTAAAAAGGCTAACAGGTCTAGCATAGGTAGGCAAAGTTCTATGACGAGTTCCTAACTTCTCTGCCAATTTTGCCATCATAATTTTAGTGCTTCTCAACATGTTTCCACTTAAGGGCAAGCTTTCATAATATGTGTCTTTACATTTCAGGCATAGTATACCTGTTTAACTTTATCCAAAGTTACCTTTTTTCAACATCTATAAGTTTTTTTGTACTGGAAGCAACTTAAAACTAGTCCAAACAGACTTTGGGCTACTATTACTAATAATAATGTTGTCGGTTTAATGCTATGTTTTGATCATTTATGGATGGAGTAGTAGCCAGGGCTTGCAACTAGTTTAAAAATCACTGGTTAGATTTTTATAAAAGGTTTCGCATGGAGCATGTCTTAAAGTACTTCATAAACCTAGATAAACCATATTAAGCGAAAAACTCAAATAGTACAACGCTGCAAAGTGCAGGCAAAAATTGGGAGTGGTGAACATCAAAGAATAATAAAAAGAACTCTATAAACCAGTTTATTGATTCAAAACCCTTATAATAATTATACATATTATAAAACAAAGTCCTCCACCACTTCTCTATCTGTTTGTGATTAGCTTAATATTTTTAAATTGCAATTGTGACTAACTTCTCCCCGTATTTGTCCCGGTCTCCTTTGAAGAATAGGTCAACTGCCATTCTGTCAGGCATGTCGTAAAAGCCAACCGATAAGCTATGCGAGTCACTACCATCATGGCTACTAGCTGGTAGAGTTCTGCATGGTCTCACTGCAGTCTGGTACCACCGCCTTACTTATTCTTCCGCAATAGTGTCAGTGCTTGTCGCTTTTGTGTTCCGGTTTGGAGGGTAAGGTAGCTGGTAAACTCATGCATGTGGCAATAGACCTCTCCACAAGATAGCAATGCACCATTTACATCTTTGGTGTCTATAGGCGATGGTTGACTCTTACCATCAGAGGACCCGTCTGCTTGTTTGCTATCTCTTCTATATGATATAAAAAAAAACTCAAAAACCACTGAATGAATTTTCACAGATGGATAGAGGAATTCATAAGGAAGGTTGAAATGTATAATTTATCAAGTTTATTTTTTTATATATTACCAATGTGAAGCCAGAAGGAGTGCTAGTAATATATAGAACAATAATAATGTGCCAAGATGGTGCTAGATTGCAGTACTAACTACTAAGACGAATTTTTTAACACACTTTTATTAGCTTCGGTCATGTGTTTGTATGTTAGGATGTAAGTATGAAACTTTGAACATGGATAGGGATGTTCTATCTCTTAAATATTCTATGCAGTTTTAGTGCATAATGAATAAATAAATGTGTGTTTTTTTACAGATGTCCCTATCTACATCGCACAGCTGGTGACACAGAACGCCGTTATCATTTACGATATTATAAGACTTGTATGTGTGTTCATGATACGGATGCTAGAGGTCTCTGTACAAAAAATGGGGCTCATTGTGCATTTGCACATGGTGCCCCTGACCTAAGACCGGCAGTGTTGGATATGAGAGAACTTCAGGCATCTGAAAATCCAGATGGTACTGATGGGGACGCTGCTGCACCCAATGCTCTTGATAGGGAAAGAAATTTAATGAATGAAGACCCTAAGTGGCAAGGTAAGTTTAATAATATAGTGTTTCAATATTAAAACTGTTTTCAACCAACTTCCCAGAAAGATTTAGTTTGTTTTTTTATTCATTCATTTATGAAACAAACTCAAAAAAAAATTGTTTAGGAAGATACTTAGTGTGCGGGTTCCATATCAGAGTTACAAGAAATAGGCTGTTGTTATTGCAGTTTTACTGTGTTTAATTGGCTATTTGTATAATTTTCTCAATTAAGGATAACACATTTGAATAAATTTATTTATTAAATGTGATTTTTTTTATAACATTCTTAAGATTTATTATCTTAATATTGAAAAAGGTAAAAGTGATTTTGTTGGTTATGCTTTAGGTAGAACCTTTACCTACTTAAACAATTGTCAAAATACCATGTTTAAGTTTTTTAAGTATTTTTTTCCCGTGTTGATAGAATAGACCAATATTGTTTGTGTTGTATTTGTCAGTCAAGTGGTCCATATTTGGCACACATTTTGTGAGAAATTTTTACAATACAATTTAAAAGGCACACATGTGACTTTTAAATTGTATTGTACCTATACAAGTTTATGTATGGTTTATTTTTGTCAATGTACATAAAATTGTATGCAATTTTATGCTATTTTTTGTTACAGATACGAATTATGTATTATCTTCATATAAAACAGAACCATGTAAAAGACCACCTAGGTTATGTAGACAAGGTTATGCATGTCCACAATATCACAATAGTAAAGTGAGTTTTTTTATATTTTTAGTTGATTTGACGTTTCATACAAAAAGTTGAGAAAATAATAATAATTTGAACATGTTTTAATAGGATAAAAGAAGATCTCCAAGAAAATATAAATATCGTAGTACACCCTGTCCTAATGTAAAACATGGAGAGGAGTGGGGGGAACCTAGTAATTGTGAGGCCGGAGATGGATGTGGCTACTGTCATACCAGGACGGAACAGCAGTTTCATCCAGAAATATACAAATCTACAAAATGCAATGACGTTCAACAAGCAGGGTACTGTCCTAGGGGATTATTTTGTGCTTTTGCACACGTCGAACGTAAGTGAAACAAAAGAATAGAATAAAATTCATTATTTTAAAATGATTATGTATTTTTAATGGGAGTTGTAATTTTCAGCCGAAGACTCCAGCGGGGTTCGCGAAATGACGGCTCCTTTAGATTGTGGCACGAATTTAGCAGAATTATTGAATTCGGCGCTGCCGCCGGAGAAAAAGGTGGAGCTGAGCGTGGGCGGCAGCGGGGCGGGCGAGGCGGCGCTGGCCAACGGCAGCGGCGAGGGCTCCGAGTGCGCCAGCACCTCCAGCGGCGGCTCCGCGGGCCGCGCGCCGCTCGCCTGGCGCGCCACCTTCCACGCCGACGCCACCGTCGTGGGCGTCGTGGGCAACGCGCTGGACGACCACATGCACGCCGACGACCTGGCCGCCGCGCTCGACCGCGACCTGTCCGCCGCCGACACGGACCCGCCGCCCGCCTCCGCGCCCGTCAACATCCCCGCGCCGCGCCCCGCGCTGCGCGGCTTCAGCCCGCCCGCCGCCGCCTCGCCGCTGCCGCCCTTCCTGCGGTACGCGCCCAACGACGCCGAGCGCCTCTTCAACTCGCACATGAAGCCAAGCTCGCTCGGCGACGCGGCCACCGTCGGCGAGGTGTCGCGCCTGCGCGAGGAGGTGGCCGCCTCGCGCGCCGCCGCCGCGCGCTGGGACGAGCGCGCCGCCGCCGCGCTGGCCGCCTGCGAGATGTGGCAGCGCGAGGCGGACGAGGCGCAACGCAAAGCGGCGCTGGCGGAGCGACAACGCGACGAAGCGTTGGGGCGCGCGCGCGCCCTCGCCCGCGAGCTGGAGGCGGCTCGGCGCGCGCGCGGCCCCGCCGAGCTGCGCGGCCTGCCGCTGGCCGCGCTCAAGGCTCGGCAGGCGGCCGCGCGCGCCGAGCTCGAGGAGCTCGACAAGGTGCTGTACCTGGAGACGGCCACCAAGTGCATGGGGTGCGAGGAGCAGCCGCGCTCCGTGACGCTGGCGCCCTGCAACCACTACGTGCTGTGCGAGGCCTGCGCCGCCGCGGCCGCCGAGTGCCCCTACTGCCAGGCGCCCATCGCCGCGCACCACTGACCGCGCCCACACCACCACCACCATCACCATACGCTAGGATCTTCTAATTGACAGGTTTTGTACTGCGACACGTTTCGTACTTTCCTTACGGTATTTATACAACAGAGTGACTCCGCGAAACCGCATCTGAACCACTTATACAAATACTTTATTATTAATAGAATCTATATTAATGGAGCGATAAATTTTTACACTAAAGATTATATAACATCGGAAACTATATATAACTGAAATAATTGAGAGTTGTTTATATTATGATATACCTTACTAGCTACTATAACTTGGAAATATTTTTAACAACGTTGCGAATGCCATATCGCTGACGTTGTAGATCGAGTATCTCTGAAAAATGTATAACAGATGCATACGTTTTATATGACTACATATTATAATGTTTACTGAGTATTTTTCATAATAATATATATTAGCTAGTGCATGATTACACAAAGTAGGTTTTATTATTACGAGAAACATGCTTTTGATGTTATAATACTCCGTTAATAGTACCTTACGATATCAGTCTTGTTGCTTTTATATGTCTATATGAACAATTGGAGTGTAACACGAAACAATAACTTTTTAAAAAAAGGAAAATATTGATGTAACGAAAAAAAATTAAGTTTTCCTTAGTGTTCTAGCATTGATCCCATATCAGTCCTAAAACATGTGTGTAGTACGAAGTTCTATATTGGTTTAACACACTACAGTTAGTGGTCTTCTAATTGAGATATTTTTTAATACTGCATACTTCTCACCTTTCTTACATAGCATAAAACTCAATATGTATAAAAAGTTAACAACAAAAACCTATTTTAACTAAGGTGAGAATGAATCTAAGAACACTTGACTTCAAAAATGCAAATAAACATCACTATACTTTTGCAGTCGGACATGACCCCATTCATGACAAATCATAATACGAGACTTCCCTTACTCCAATTAACTTCTGTCTCATTTATCTAGTGATTAGTCTGTCCAGATATCTAGTATATGATAAGATTCGACTTTCGAAGTAAAGTGTGGGGCTTTTTCTGTCTAGAAGATTCTAAGTAGAAACCCGAAGTCTGGTGCTAATTTGTTAATTCTCCTGTATCTTCAAAAAACACATAAAACAGGTCATGTTTAACAGAAATAAGTGAATTAGTAGACTTATGCGGCAATGTAAATATCACCTATGTTGCCAATTAAGCTGTTGAATCTTCGTTAAATACGCTTACTGAAAGGGTTCTAATTTTTTAAAATGCCTTAAATAAAATGTCTTAAATTAGTTGACCACAACTGTTCACCAGATTTAAAAAATTTAAAGGTTTTCTCACATCACAAATGTTTTGCACTTAAAATAAATAATATGGTTATATATATTATAATATATACTACAAATGGTAGTAACTTATTTTTTTTCTTAAAAGGTTTGATTTTTAAACTGAATATTTAATAAGTTATTGATGACAAAACTAAATACTGACTTCAAATTAAAAAAAAAAATTTTTTACAATTAATAACTTTACAATGTTTTGAAGTTACGATAAATAGTTTTACACTCGGTGTATAACCCGTTTGAATTTCTACCATTTAATATATTTCCCAATATTATTGCTGCTCTTGAGAATCTCTTTTTTGAACTACAGCAATATTTTACATTGAAAATTAAAGAAAAAGTGTTGAATGCTAATTTTTGTAACTGTCAAATTTGTATTTTCTAAATCCTCGAATTCATTACATATAAAAAAAATTTGTGGAGAACTTTTTTATTACCTTCAAGATAAAGCTATTTTTTAAGCAGCTGGTCTGAATAGTACGGCAACACATGCAGCATCTTATTATTTATGAATTTTTAAGTATCGTCATGAACTAAGACTGAAGAACAAATATCAAGTTAGAGTATGTTTGTACCCTTCATCTATACGAAACCAAGTGTGTCAGTTTTCAACTCCTTTTAGAACTATTTGATGTTGTCAAATAGTTTCAAAAAGAGGCTTTTTTACATCTTTCAGACCACTAAGTGCACAATTGCATATTAGAATCACCTACTGTGTGTGAGCTGAATATTCTAATATGATACTATCGTAGAGAAAATATATGGATAGAGTAAGTGAAAAGAGAAACAGGTAGCAAATTTCGTTCTCTTTATCTCTATTAATGGGACAATTTTTTGCTTACCTACTTTACATATAAGAAAGGTATATATATATATATATATATATATATATATATATATATATATATATATATATATATATATATATATATATATATATATATATATATATATATATATATATATATATATATATATATATATATATATATATATATATATATATATATATATATATATATATATATATATATATATATATATATATATATATATATTTATATATATATATATATATATATATATAAAAATAAAATTTAAAAGTTCCTCATCTTTCCCCTGTATGGAAAATTTTTTATTCAAGGTCAAAGGTCAAAAAAATGAGTTTCGCGATTTTCAGCGAAACGGTAAGTTTTATTATAAAAATATCTCAGACAAAAATTGTAGATCATAAAATAATCTACAAAAAATGTATCAATACTTTTTTTCCTACGAGCCACCCTTTTTGAGATATAACGATTCAAAAAGTTGTACAAGTTGCAATCGTCATAATATGCACACGTTTCCACGCCACATATGAGGTAGTGTACTTAGCGCGTTTTTTTTTAACGTGGCTTCCCCTGTAGGCCTACTCCACCGGTCAGTTGTGATCAATTATGATAAAACACCGTTTCGCTAAAAATCGTGAAACTCATTTTTTTGACCTTTGACCTGGAATAAAAAAATTCCATACAGAGGAAAGATGGGGAACTTTCAAATTTTAATTTTAATCATATTTTTAACAACCTTACTGATTTTCAGCTTGATGGGAATTTATGTAGCTTCGAATGTTTAAATTGACCGGATTATAGAGATGTAGTATTTAACATAAAGTGAAAAATACATCACCCTGTGTGCTCTGCAGAAGAATTCACATATTTGATTTTATTTATATTTCTGTGTCTATTATAATTATATAGTACACAGTACATGTGCTAATTTGTTTTATAATATTTTAACTACTTACTAAACGTAAATCATACTTGAATATGTTCTATAAGCATCTCATAGCAGTGGCATATTTACAAGTAGTAATTAACATTATATTTTAAAAGTTAACAGATGTTGCCAGAGGAATTTAGCTACATAAGTAATAATTAGAAAAGTTTTGACAACATATAATTGTTTTAAGGAGTTTTAGTCCACATTTTTTTAAACTTAATGTAATATGTTGATATTGATGATTGACCAACAATGTTATTTCATAAAAAAGGGTTAATAATAATAACACTAAAAAACTTTTCATGCAAAGAAAAATTGTGACACGGTCTAATTTGAACCATTTAGCTAATATATAACGTAGCTAATATATAATATATAACGGATGAGTTCAGTCGAGGTACTCTATCAAAACAAAGAAAAATTTAACCACATGTACAGTTTGATGTAAACATTATCTAGGTAAATAATGTTTGCAGGTTACCGTGTCAAAATATTTTACTTAAAAATATAGTTTGCTTACAAATTCTCCCTTGCACGGGAATAGTGCAGTGTTAAATAACAAGTTTTATAAAATCTACGAATAAATTAATTTTACTTTTCAAAATTAAGTCATTTTTTAAATTATTATTTTTACATTATCTTAATACTCTCGATACTTATGCTATCATCGTATTGTGTTTGTATTGGCAACATAAAAAGTTTAAATTATTTTATGTTATTATAAATTATTTTAAAACTAACTTATGATTAACTATGTATTATTTGTATTGTGAATTATGTATGTAGTAAAAACTAGTCTATGAGAGATAAATAACACACAACAAATTGCCTTTCATTAATTTTTAATCAGAATTGTGTTTAACAAATTCAAATTTAAATCACATTTTATTTTTTACATCATGTAAATTTTAAATTGTTTTTGTTTGGATTCGGATAAAAATATATTTATGTATTTTGGTGTAGGTATCCCGCTTATTAAAATCAAATTTATATTCTTATGCTATGGAACTACACACAAGAAAGAATTTCCGAATTGGATGTTGTTAGTTTTTTTTATCAATAAAAGTCGAAAACAAGTACGAATTGACCTGAAAACATTAGGTTTCTTTAAAAATAATGTTTAAGAATTTAGATTTTTTATATCAATAACGCATACTTAATAAAAATAGAACTTTTTATAAATAAACAAAACATTTGAATAGAACAAACATTTAATAAAATTTAATATATTCAAAGGACGTTTATATTCTCTGTACTTCTAAATGCTGTTTAAGTAAGACATATATTTTTCAATTTATAATAATAGCATGTCCTCAACAGGTTAAATAATTCAAAAGCCAACAAATGTTGAAAACGACTGGCATTTTAATTATTTCTCCTTTGCAAAATATATATTTTTTAACGTTTTTGACAAGTGTCAAATTATGAAGATGTAATCGCTTTAAAAATAATTTATTTTTCATTCTATAATACTTTCAGTATAACTTTCATATTTAGGCGTATAGTAGTAATGTAACAAACCTCTATCTAATAAAAGCATTTTATAGGTTTTTTAAAAAATTTTTACAATAAATTATTAATGTTTATATATTTTGAAAGATTAACATTATAGGTTCATTTTTGTATTGGTATATAATAATAGTAATAACAAATTTAACTAGATATAAAACTTAGATGTAAGTAGTGTTTTCAAATTGTATTGGACGTTGTTTTAAGTGTAGTTTTTGCGAGCGTTTGTATATTAAATCTGAAGCAATACAACAACAACCGCCTTTAATAAAAATCAAAATACTTATATTTATTGGAGAATAGTGTATATCCTTAGAGCGTTGCAGAAAATTATGTCTATGGTCTTCATATAATATTTTCTCAATTTAATGTCGATACGGCACATTTTGTAACAGTCTGGTAAATTATGTAATATGCATGCCTTTTTAACTTTGACGTTTTTGTGTACGTAATGTTTGTAGTGTTGCATTTATATACCTTGTCGTGGTGACGTACATATTATATAAATTAGATATTTGTTATTTAACTTAAATATACTCCACTATGGGGGGTCCACTGAAAAGTTCAAGTTACACCATACACATGTTTCTCGAAATTTACTTGACTAGAATTTTCATGCATAGAATAGCAATAATTTTAAGCAAGTCTAAGATACATTGTTGCATTTATATAACAATCTATGTGCAGTACAAGAATAAGTTACATCTGTATTCTTCATCAGTTAAATGGGTGTAAAAAAACGACGATTTTACTAAGAAAGAAAAAGAAAGATTTATATAACAATCTATGTGCAGTACAAGAATAAGTTACATCTGTATTCTTCATCAGTTAAATGGGTGTAAAAAAACGACGATTTTACTAAGAAAGAAAAAGAAAGAATATTTATTTGCAAGAATATTGATGTTACAAGTTGTTAAAAATTAATTAAGTTACCAACATATTCTACCATTATATGGTGTGCAAATATTTAAAAAATTATCATTATATTATATTACATTCAAAACATTGTATCGATTTTTTAGAATTACATAATTACTGATAACCCTAAATACTAATAAACCATAAATGAAAACCATATTTATAAAACAAAAAAGGCAATTTAACTTGGGAATTGGCATGGATTTTTCTTGGCGGCTCAACAATTTATAGCTACCGCCAGACCGGAAACGCGGTTACACAATGAGTAGTATCTCTGAAATGAGAAAGTAAATCGAAGTATCAAACTCATCAATGGTCTGAGAAGGGAAGAAAACCATAACGGTAAAATAATTTATCGTCTATCATTCTTTCCCCTATACCAGCGACTCGAGCATAAACACAAAATACGTACTTACATATTTCACTTCTTTAACAAAACATCCTTGGGGGAGTAGGACAATATTGCACTCAACAAAAGTCTTATTAATACTTATTAGAAACTTGTTGGTAAGCTGTTAGAACTTTTTTGCATGCTGTCGTATTCTCTTGAAACGTGCAATGTTTTTATTGTGCTGCTGATTCAATAGTATCTATGGGATGAAAGATCATTTTACATTTAGGATTTTTAATCCCAGACTATCTCACCAGAGGGTTTTTGTTTTAATGTGGTAGTATTTACGATCCCATAGTAACTTAAAAAATTGTAAAGGATTATTTGAATAAAAAAGGTGACTTTAAAAGGTATAGCACTCTTACATAAAAATACTCATAATGTTGCAAATTAAATTACCCTGATTTCTTCACAGATTGTAATGTTTTCGGCGCGCCATTCAATTGATTGCTAACTGCGCAGGTACATGCCTAGATGTAACTTATATTTGTAGCGATACTATGATTTTTGAGAAACTAGTCACGTATTGTTGTAGCAAGTTGGAAAAATAAGGTTGTATAGTGGACACCCTATTAATAAATTGGAATGATAAATTGGAAGTGTATTAGTACAACAGTTTGTGGAAGTTAATTCCTAAATAAATGCCTTTTTAGAAGCCGCTCAGATAATACTTTGTTTTATACATTAACATTGAAGCTTTTAGTGTACTCGTTAGATTGTGAATCTCGAGCACAGGTAACGTCTTAATATACTAAGGCTTAATTTGGAAACAACCGTGTGGCTTTTATGTGGTATTTCTAAAAATTCTAAAGCATCAGTGATGCTTTAATGTTGTCAAAGGAAACAGTAATACTGAAGAATTCTAAGTACGTTGTTTTATTAGATCAGGGTAATAAAAAAGTTTTAACGACTTCGTTTATTTATACATACTAATATTGTAAAGTCTGTTATGCTTTCACGGCTAAACCATTGAGCTAATTTTGATGAAACACGGCATATGGAGATAGTTGAAGATACGGAGTCAAAATTAGGCTAGTCTTTTTTCTAAATCAACCTCAAAGCATAGAAATAGGGATGACAGTATGAATGAAAACTATATCGACGCGCGGGCCAGCTAGTATTTATTTATTTTTTATTTAAAACTTATGCACAAACAGATACAGAGGTGGACTTAATGCTACATGACATTCTCTACCAGTCAACCTTAATCAATGAGAACAGTATTGAGAACTTAATATAATCATTTACCATAAACAATTTCATAACTAAAACATATTGGACTTAAATAAAAGTTATATACTTAATCTGCCACAAAAAAGCGTCAATTATGGGTCGAAAATATCATTGCTGCATACAATAATCCCAAGCAGATCAGCATGACTAGGGGCCATCCATAAATTACGTCACATGTTAAGGGGGAAGGAGGGGGTCGAAGAAGTAGAACAAGGGGTAGGGAGGGATCCCAAATTTTGTGAAATCACATTTTTTCAAAATACAATACCGATATAGAAAAAAAAAATAATAGAAGGATATCATTTTTCGAATGTAAAATTGTAAAATATCACACTAAGTAGGAGGGGGGTCTCACAAATGTGAACAGATGTGACAAGGACGGGGGAGGGGACACAAAAATCAAGAAATTCATGATTCCCATCTCCCCCCCCCCCAACTTAAATTCTGGTTAAGCACTCTACTCTCCAACGCGCCCGGTGAAGCTTTGAAAGCACCATAAACCAGCAGTGATTCAGTCATTCCGAAAAAAATACGGTTTTTCCTAAAAATTATCAACTGTCCCATAATTAAAAGAATAATAAGTATTCTATGAAGAGTAACAAACTAACAATGCACCTTCTTTTTTAAATGATATTTTTGAAGTTATGCCTATAGTTCTAGGAGTTATACATTTTGTTTATTAATTTCTTTATGATGTATTTGTTTCATAACTTACCAAAAATGACTAGAAAGATTAAAATATAATATTGTATGTTACCTGAACCTCATATTATAACATGATGTGGCCCATGCTTCATTACAATCATTTAAAAAAGATTAATTGTTAACAATTTACAATAAATTTGACAAATACGTGACTTTCATTTCAAAGGGTAATGGCGTTTCCAAATTAAGCCTTATTGCAAGTGCACAATGTACAAAAATTTTGATTTCAGTAATATTAAATATTGAAATATACTAGGATTTTGTATTAAAATTGATATTATTAGAATTCTTTGTTCTGTATTAGAATTAAATTATTGTCAAATACAATCAAACTTCTGATTTGCATTAATTTTAAAGTAGGCCTAAAATGTCACAACTATTAATACGCGTGTAGAATTAAGGCGTGAGTGTAGTAAACAAAATGTACTGTGTTGGCGTCGCCTAAAGTAGCTTGCTAGTGTTGCTATTTTATATTATTTAAATATTAGATGTGTATTAGAATCACATTTATTTTTATATAGAGACTTTATCACATGGAGATTTCATTAAAAATATTCAAAGACGCTTCTGATTATAGCTCGCTTTTAGCACTTTTATTTTAAAAGTGATATTGTGGGATTTAAGATAGTAGGAATTGGTTAAGAAATAAATCGCAGTTCAAACATATCAGAGCGATAGTTCCTATCGAATATCACTTTAAAAGTAAAAGTGTATTATCTGAGGTCACAGATGTGTTGATGACGTCCCTACGATTGTTCAACGTAAACATTGTTTGTCAGTTATTAGAATTATAATGTTTCATCGTCGATTTTTAATATTTCATATACGTTTGGCTAGAAGAAAAAAAAAATTATTTGGTCTCAAAAGAAAATTAATTACATAATTGGTTAATTTTGTCAGTGTGTTTCATTCTAGTCACTGCATTATTTTTACACAAAAAATACAATGTTTACGTTAGTCCCAAGAAGCGGTATCTACAGAAAGACCAGTTAATCAGATTGGTTTCACCATTGAATGCTTGTTACTCTGTGCCGGCATTACATACGGATCGTGTGTTCTGTTGTTGTTTTATTAATATAAATATTTTACATTTAATTCAAAGCCGTTATACAGATTGCATTTTGTGTTAGTTCTTTTTTATGTAGGACCAATTTTGTTTTATATCCTTATTAACGTTGTGTAAGCATAATAATTACTTTATATTATAATTTTTCAATTATTTAATCTTTAGGTAGGTAGGTTCAACAAATTCTTTCAAATTATTATTGTTAATTAGATATAAATATTGTAGTAGTCATTCAATGCGTTACAACTCGCAAAAGATCAAATGAATTATGTTCTTTTTCAATTTTTATAAATATATCTTATGCATTCAAGCTTATACTCTGTCATAGTAGATATTTTATAACAAAACAATTTTCAAATCCATGTGATACAACATGTAACAGAGATAAAGAGTATAATATTCTAGGTAGGTAGGTTTAATAAATTTTAAATTCCATTCAATAATATATTTGTTTTATTTTTATCAGACCTGTCTTATTAGTCATAAGCGTTGAACGAATAGGTATTGCAATTTGGTGAGGTTGCGTGACGTTACCCTAAATGGATATGTCACAATGGGTGTCCCACAAGGGTCCATATTTGATCCATTTCAGTTTCTCATGTACATAAATGACTTGCCTTACTATGTGGGCGATAAGTATGGAATTATATTGTTTGCTGATGACACTTCACTTTTATTTAAAGTAAAAAGACAAATTGGTAAGTATGACGAAGTAAACAATATGATTTCAATAGTTGTACACTGGTTCAGTGTTAATAATCTGCTTGTAAATGGTAACAAAACCAAGTGTATTAAATTTTCAATGCCTAATGTAAGACATGTAATAATACCAATGTACAACTTAACGGTAAAAAAGATGATTTTGTGGACTCTGCTGCATTGTTACCAGTTACTGTAGATAAAAAACTGCTTTGGGGACCACATATCGAGAAATTGGCCAGAAGACTTAGTTCAGCAGCATTCGCAGTAAAAAAATGAGACAACTTAGTGATGTGACACTGCACGCCTTGTGTACTTTAGTTACTTTTATGTGTTATGTCATATGGAATTCTCTGGGAGAATTCTGCTGATTAAATACAATATTTGTATCACAAAAAGGGCTATTTACAATCTCAGCCCAAGGACCTCCCCGAGAGAAAGATTTTGAGAAAAGAAGAAGAATTTATTATTTTGACTGTAATTTTTCAGCAGATATTTGAAAACTTGATGTATGTACGTAAAAATATTTGCTTATTTAAAAATAATAGGGATATATTCACTCCTTAAATACAACGAAACAAACAATCTAACTGTGCATCTCATCTCCACAGAATAAGCTACTATTTTATGGGGCAAATTATACGCTTACTAACTACACTAAGCGGCCTGTCATTAGAGGTTTACCAATCAACAAAATCAAAAAGTGTTAAAACAAAATTGTGTATACCTATAACCTAGATGACAGGAAAGCACGGGATTAACTGCTCCTCATATCGGCAGTCTTTGTTATTACTGTAACAATTAGATACCAAATAAACATTTTTTTTTATATTATAGCAAACAAGCAGATGGGTCTCCTGATGGCAAGAGTCTACCATCGCCTATAGAAGCCAAAGATGTTTATGGTGCGTTGCTATCTTGTGGCGAGATCTAATGCCACATGAATAAGTTTACCGGCTACCTTACCCTCCATACCGGAACACTACAGCGACAAGCACTGACGCTATTGCGGCAGGAATAGGTAAGACGGTGGTACCAGACCCGGGCGAGACAATGCAGAACTCTACCACCTAGTAGCCACGATGATAGTGACTCGATAGCCAATCGGTCGCCTTTTAAGACCTGCCTGGCAGAACGGCAGTTGGCCTATTCTTCAAAGGAGGCCGGGACCAACACGGCGAAAACATGATGTAATATCTTACTTAAAAAAATGATTTCTTCCGCCGGATCTTCTCAGTGTGTGGCCGCGTTTCCGATCCGGGGAACGCTACAAGAAAAAATAATAAAAAAATTGAAAATAATGAAATTCAAAATTAAGGTCCTGAATCGCGATATCACAATTATTTGTCTTGTACTCACTATATACAAATGATAACGCTTCTCAAATGGACTTCAGTCCCCAGGCAGTACCTGGCTGCGAAGATCTTCCTTTTCCAGATCCTTGTAACCCTGGCAGTAGCTGGTTCGCTGGTTCTGCCGCTAAGCTCTCCTGTGGTATTGACCAATGGCACCACAAATCCCTACTACTACTCCAACAAAATAAAGTTTTAAATAAGAATAATATGTCACTCTTTGCGTTTAGGATATAATGTTTTAATGATATAATATATAAAGGATGTTTGGTCGACAACCACCGGCAAGAATATTTTTTGCAATTACTCAAAAAGGGTAAAAATTAGACTAAAAAGTTTTAAATGAAATGCCGAGAACTCATAATTTCACAACAAAAAGATTGTATGACCTTTTCCTCTCCGGTCAAAATTAACCGTGTTAAAGAGGTTTTTAAGTGTAAATCGCAACTTAAAAAAAATAGCTAATAGAAAAAAACGTTTTTTTGTTATTGGCAAAAAATAATATTTCATTTAGAATTCTGTTCTTTAATTTTAGGCATATATACAGAATTTTTCCCTTAAGCTTAAAAACCTCTTCTGAGTTAGAGAAGAGGTCTTCCCTTAAACTTAAAAAAAACCCTAACTCGGTTAATTTTAAACTGAAATTATAAGTCCTACGTATTTAATAGTTTGTCTTTACGGTTTCTGTGTAATTACAAAAAAAAATACTTTTTCGTAAAATAACATCTGTTCTCTAGTAAAATAAAGTTTTAGTACAAAATATCTGTTAATCAATTTTTTTTATATCATAAGATAGCTAACAAGCAGACGGGTCCTCTGATGGTAAGAGTCAACCATCGCCTATAGACACCAAAGATGTTAATGGTGCGTTGCTATCTTGTGGCGAGGTCTAATGCCACATGCATAGGTTTACCGGCTACCTTACCCTCCAAACCGGAACACGACAGTGACAAGCACTTACGCTATTGCGGTAGGAATATGTAGGTAAGGCGGTGGTACCAGACCCGGGCGAGACAATGCAGAACTCTACCACCTAGTAAAGGCTCGACAGTTATTGCAAAATGCTATATCCCTTGTAAGGAATACCATTAGTTTTATTTTGCTTGATATAACTAATGGGATTAATGGCATATCCATTTTAGACGTTAATAGTAAATAATTAGAAATTTGATTATTGAAAACAGTAGTAAGTATATAGGGATGCGTAATTAGTAAAACCACTATTTAATATTAAATAAATAAAATTTATTGCATTTATTGAATGTACAACACAATAACAATCACGCAGACAAGCCTTTTTATCAATTATATTATACTTTAATAGCTGCTCACGAAAGCTGCATTTACACTTGCATAGCGTTTTAACAGTCGATTTCCTAACTTAGAAATATACTGGCACGCATAAAAAATGATTATATTACGGTATACTGTTGAACCACAGAAATAAATTACCGCGGTATTCGTCTACGCAGACGTATAAATGCGGATTAAAAACAAAAACATATATCGTTCACATAAATAGTTTGTAAATACCTTATTTTTTTACACCTTACAAAAATGAAGCGTGGGTACATCGTTGCAATGTATTTTTGCGGTAGTTGCAATGTATTTTAGAAAAATTATAAACTGGTTGTGTATAATGAATTTCAGATGTTTATGAACTTAAAAGAAAATGTGAAGAAAAAATATTTATACCTAAGTCACATTCTAAATATTCAAATTTGAACCGTTAGGACGTCAGCATGCCGACCGCATGCATGCGAACCCGCGAACCGCAGTAGCGAAACGCGTTACCGCACGAAAAATCGACATTGAAGCGATCATTTTCGCCAATTTCGCAATTTTGCATTTCGCCATTACTATTTCAGTGCAAAATATCACCGGAGTCAAATTACTGTTTTTCTGAATGATAAGAAGAGCAATTATTATTACTTCTTGTATCGACATTATGAAAAAACAAAGAATATGAGTTCATGAAATAAGTAGAGAAAGAAGCTTATAGAAAATAAATTTTGCAAAGAACTAGTCCCATGATTACTTTTTATATGGATTTATATAATCTGGATGCCCTATTAAATATTATATATCTGAATAACCTCTAATTTTATTTGTAGCTCTGTCACTTTCGGCTTCCGCCATCTTGTTCGGGAGCGATATTCTGTCAAAAAGACAAACCAGTAATCACCGCGTTTATCTCCCAACCACAAATTATAAAGTATTATGTACTAGCTCCCAATGGCGAAACCGAAATGGCGGAAACGAGATTCGCAGCGAACAGCGATACTATACAGACAGAGATGTAATTGTATGAAATTAACGACAAATAGAGCGAGATGCAACATACGCAAAATAAATTTATAGCATATGATAATATGACAGATTACCGTAGTTTCGCTACCGCGTTTCACCGCATCCGTGTGCTCAAAGATGATTATGCACCAGGACAAATAAATGAACGAGAACATATAATGGCCTCTTCGTAAGTACTTACGGTATTTGAATAAAGGTAGGTTAATTTTTTTTATCTATTAATTCCATAATTATTTAATTATAAATATATCAATGAGGTTGACATGGGTCCTATGCATTATGTAAAAAGTTTTTGTATACCTAACTTGCATTTCATTAGACCTAGTTTACAAGGGCGGTTTGATAAGTCCACAATTACAGAATCGTATTCATATTTAGAAAAATATTTATTAAATACTCAAGGAAGCGGAAACTTTTTTTTAAAATTTGGCGCAAAAAAAAAACTAAGAATTCTTCAAAAATAGGGAATATAGATTTCAGAGTGTTAATATAACACTTTTATATGATGTGCTGGCAGACGAGCAAACGGGCCGTCTGATGGGAAACGGCACCAACGGCAAAGAAAAATTTCGACACAACAGGATTTTTGAAGTTGATAGATAGATTCTGCGCCTTCATGGAAGTGGTTTACTTAATTTAGTTGTGGACGTACTACCACTAATATTTCATTTTAGTGGTAAGTTAGGTAGGCAGTGGGTGTGGTGACCTCAATAAACCTCACCACACCTTCAGTGATGACCTCAACAAACAACCTACAAAACTCCCCAATATTGATTTGCCACAATTGATAAAACATGGGTATACATTTATACGTCAGGGAATAAACATTACTGTTAGACTAAATAGGACAAAGACAAAATCTGTTTTTGGAACAGTGAAGGGTTTATTTATAAATACATTTTTCGAAAAAAAGCTTTTTTGTATTGATTGTGGGGGTAAAAAGGGGCTATGCAGAAAATACACTTATTTACCAAGCTGCCCTCATTATTATAGTTATCGGCACGTTTCTCAAGCGCTGACCTTGATTTGCGCAGAAATTAACAGTATAACGTCTGTTATTACGGTTTTGCCGTGCGCAAAGCGATTTCCACTCCGTAGCTGAGCGCTCAAGAACCGTGCTAGAAATCATCTTGTTATTTCCATCGCTTGGCAGTTGATTTCTGTTTTTAACCGCTGAATGAAAGAAGCACAGAAGTAGCAATTATACAATAATTGTTCTTGCGAGGCATTTGAATCCAAAATAAAATTAAATGTTATGGGATTTTGATTGGAGTCGAGACCATTTATTGTTTCTACTACATAAATATTATAACTTTTTCGTCCAAATCTCGCAATAGAAAATTAGGAAACCTGATACCTGCCAAAATACTTCGTAAGAATATAAAAAACATACACATTAGAACAAAAGTCTTAACGACCTTTTTTACATTTAAATGGAAATAGTACATAATGTCAATAATTGTAGCAAGTGTTGTAATTGGCATTAAGCGGTTTATTTTATTGGCTGTCGAATTGTCTGATTGGTGTGGAACTATTCGGGCGTAAAGTATTATTTTAGGCTTCATCTACTATCGGTATCCTTTTAGTGTCTTTATTGTCGATTATTACAGTTTTATGCGTCATTCTTCCACCGTTTACAATATTTAATATATAGTGGCATAACTAAGCGGGAATAAGAAACGTGAGTATTTTATAATTACTTAACGGATGGTCGCCTCTGTGGTCTAGTGGTCCAGCGTTGGCGTTGACCACATGAGGTCCCGGGTTCGATTCCCAGGTCGGGCACATAAAAAGCGTTTTTTCCGTTTTCTGAGATACACAAAGTTGCCCGGGATTGGAAAGTGCCCGGTTGGCGATAGACTTGCCACCTATCACATTTGTGGGACCAAGTACCTTCGGCTAATCGTGGGTGCACATGTTGTACCTCTGCCTACCCCTTCGGGGATATGGGCGTGAAGATACTTTTTTTTTACTTAACGGATCACAATCATAAGTGTGCGTGCCAGTAACACGACATAGCTTTATTTCTATAGTGTAGTCACCATAATCTTAGCATTTTGCTCCATTGGCTCTTCACCCATCGCCATTCATTTCAAGAATCTTATATTGAGTAATTCCTACCATAATTGACTATTCCTAATTAACTAGATGCCATATTAAAGCTTTTCAACAAATCTTAATTTTTTTTTGTTTCCAATTCAAAATTATCACATCAGAATTTTTAAATACTGTGAAAATCGTTGTTTAAAGAAATAAGAATCTGAAAATTAATTCCAATACCTTGTACTTACAGTATAAGACAATCTGGGAATTGAATTCGAATGGAGCTAATTCTGAGGTTTTTTTTTATATGATTCCATAATAACGTTGAACTGTTTGCAGCTATAACTATCGCTAATACTAGTTCTTCAAATCAATTTGTTCAGCGCCTGAACACATACCTAGATTGCCACTTTGGGTAATTTTGGAATTTTGTGACTAATAAAAGAAAAATAACTTTAACGCTACACTGACATTTTTTTTACATAGTAATTTTTATTTTTAAACTTTGAATGCTACATATTCAAATAAGTATTTTTCCATTTTTTTTACTCAACTAAGGCATATGTTATACATTATCTTACAATATTAGTTTTCCTTTTAAAGTTATTTCAATACAACGGTCATACAACATGTTCTCATTCTCGAGAGTTGTGCATAATTATCACAATATTAGCAAACACCTATCTAGCTCATCCACGTCCCTACTACCTATATAAAATTCCTTTAAGCTTCACATATATTAGGCCAATAAATATTACTCAATAAATACATGTGTTTATAAAAATTAAAATAGTTAAATAACGTCCAATGGGGCAAAATCTATTTATTGTTCTTTAAAAAAATATTTGATTTAATGTTGAAATAATGGCGAAAAAAAATAGAACAATTATTCTCATAGAAGTTTAAAATAACTTTAACCAAGCTAAAGAATGACTAAAATATCCATGTGTAATAATTGCGGCGATGAGCGTACCATATTTTGTAGGTACAAGCCGTTTTCCGAAAGACATCCGACCGAATTGTGTTTATTTGAATAAACGATATTATATTTATTATTATTATTATAATAAACGGTCATTCGAAAAAATATTATGTAGTCGAGCGATTTTGGAATGTCTTGTACCCATATCTTGCAACTCGTGGCAATTAATAATACAACACAAAAATTTAAGCCGGAATTTACATAAAATATCGTAATGGTATTTTTCACAATATTCCAAATATACATATACACATATGTAAAAGTTCTCATACACAAATGTTTACACATTTGTGTATGAGAACTTTTACATATGTGTACATTCGCCACTTATTTTCTTATTATGCGAGTGTGTTTTAAATGTTGTAGAAATGATATCTTTTTTCTTTCGAAATAAAAAGTTAACCTGGATAAGTAACTGTAGTAAGATTATCGGTATACAAATTTTCATCCACATCCGTGTTTGCATCTCGCAATAAAAATAAAAAATTTCATATTTATAAAAATAAAGCGACGTAAATTTATTGGTTTGGTGTTGGCTCAATTCGTATAATTCGTACTCTCCCACTTTAATTGATGAAAGCCTTTCATCTACTGCCCCATGGACGTACCCAGGTTCTGGACCAGGGGAGGGCAACCGTATCATTTTAAGACTAAATTTTTATCTTACTGTATTTTTATCTACAACAGTAGATAATTTGTGGAGAGGTAAACAAATTCCAGGGGGAAAGCTGTCCCTCCCTGCCCCCCCCCCTCCTTCGGTACGCCCATGTACTTCCCCTACAAAAGAGTAGTTATTACATTTAAGCGGTGAACGGAAAACGTATAGAAATATTCCTAGCATTCAAAAATGTATAATGGCGATCGATCTCCGGGTCGGCCACAACGTTGTTGAGGTTTCTTGAGATTTTACTCGAAAATCCCAACTTTCAGTGATACTTTTGAATCTAGTGGGTTGTGTGTTAATAGCCCGATACTTACTATAAGCACGAAAGTGGGTTATCATTAGAAATAAATGAAAATCGTTAACGTGTCGGTTAAATGTAGTGATTGAAATAAGCACTCATAGCGCCGACAAACGAACCGGTAAATTTTGGTGAACCGTAAAGTATATAGACTTTCGGTTCACTCTGCCTACCGTGCAAGGGAGCTGGTGGGGTGAAGTTTGTAAAGACAAATATTAAAAAAATATATATAAGATTACATGTCATTAGCGAAAACTGTATTAAGGCGAGGGTATTAATAATACGTTTATTGTCATTATAACACATGTAACAACGATCTCAGAGCAAGTATATTAGTGCCTAGTGACGCATTGAATATATATTTTTTGCTCTCTTAGTCAACTCGAGCCAAACTTACCCGAACTAACATTACTTAACCGTGAGAGAGAAGGCTCAATGTCATTTAATATCTACCTAAAAAATAAGTGCTCAGCGAAACTTAAGAAATTTGTATTTCAATAATAGATGTAGATAAAAAAGATAAATTCCCTGAGTTACTTCAGCCGAATCTTCTCAGTGTGTCGCGCTCCAATTCGACAGTAATATTATAATGTGGATTCAAAAGTACCTGTGTAAGCTTATTTCAATAAAACATTGTTTTTGTTTCGATTTTAAATATACCAGAAATATCTATACATATAATAAAATCGTAGGAAAGTCAAAACTGTACATTGAATATTTTTTTAAAAGAATAGTTAGGGCGTGATCTGTAATCGATATCGAAGCCAAAAATATAGTTTTTAGAATTTTTGTCTGTTTATCTGTTTGTTTGTATGTATGTCCGGGGTAAACTCAAAAAGTACTGCACACTTTGCATGAATATTACTAACAGATCGGGTCAACATATAGGCTACATATTATCACGCTATCACCTACGGGGGAGGAGCAGTGCGGAGTAAACGAAGTCCGCGCGGACGAAGTCGTGGGCAACAGCTAGTACATAATAATTAAAATTATTCAGATCTTTCATTGCTACCATTTACATAGCTTGTCCACTTTGACAACTTTTACATCGGTCAACTTGTCGCACTTGTCCATTTCATTTGCCAATAACACTATTGCTACTATGCGCTTAGCGACCAATTAGCGACGAGCGTCGATAATAGAGCCAATCATTACTGTGTGATGTTAATAGAAAACAAACTAACTATTAAAAGAAAACAGACATCATAGAGCCGTTTCTTGAAGAAATTATGTATGCAGTTACTCTTTTGTAGGTTTTCCGTTCACTGCATTTAAGATGAAGAAGAGAAACATAATAATAATGAGATGCTTCCACAAACACTCTTCAAATTACCAAATTACATCATACTATTTATCTATGACTTCATTCGAAGGTTCCGTGTTTATGTCTCGTCGTGATTCCGACGGCTTTAAGAGCTAGATGAACGAGCACGCACGACAGCATACACGTTAGTCACATTGCAATGATTACGTTACGTCAAATACCGATTTTTATTTTTTCCAAACACAAAATAAATGCACATTTAAACGCAAAATTGATAAAAAGTAATATAAATAAATTATTCTCTATAAATGTCAAATATTCTTAAATGGTAAAATATTTAAAAACAACGCTATATAAAAAAAATGTATAGGTGGTACTAATTATATTCGATATTTAAAATTTATTTTATAAAATTAACCTAGCCTAACTAAAGCTTACTGTCATGGTCACATCATTATCATTATTATAAATATAAATAAATAACAAGAAACAGACATCGGCCTTATTATTAATAAACGTGTACTTTTTAATGTTACAAACATAATTGGATAATGTTCTTTTAATATTTAAATTATTATTATTTATTGAATTATGATTGTTATTATATAATTCTAATTTGAATTGACATCATTGATATAAAAAGGGAAGATACGATACCTAGTCACAGCGCCTGGTCCTACAAAACCAGGTCCGTAGACACAGTGACAATCAATCACACGCGGGACCTCATGTCATATACATTTATTTTCCGTGTTTTTTACCATTAAACACGCATCAAAATACCTACTTGTATATTCAGCCACTGTTATAATCACTCAAGGAAAAAAATAACACACACGGGATTACTTTCCATTCGTAAGTACGGTTAAAACAATTTGTTTGAAAATAAGATTAAATTATTGTTTAGTTCACCATGTTTGCGAGAGTGAGATAGTACAATACAAAAGTAAACGAGAGAAACGTAGTTTGCTACGTTTGTCGCATTACTTTGCGTTCGACTGATCGAGCTTAGGTTTAGCAATTGAGATATTAGAGCGTAACATACCTTCCCTTTTTATATAAATGGTTGACATGTTTATATTACTTTGTTGAAAGTTGATACATAATGAACTAGTATTATAAAGTATATATTACGATGTACAAATTGTGTCTTCATGTAATTTGAATGTTATCAATCCATACTAATATTATAAATGCGAAAGTAACTCTGTCTGTCTGTCTGTCTGTCTGTTACGCTTTCACGGCCAAACCACTGAACCGATTTGGATAAAATTTGGTACAAATATAGTTTGAGACCCAAGAAAGGACATAGGATAGTTTTTATCCCGGAAATCCCACTGGAACGTGAACTATGCGGGTTTTTATTTTAGAATTTTTTCCACGCGAACGAAGTCGCGGGCACAGCTAGTTATTTAATAACCGACGTTCAAAAAGAGGTTAGCATTACTCCTGTTTTGAATAAAAAAGTTTTGACTTTGACTTTAAAACTCATCTTTAGCAATTTTAAATTAGATCAAAATTACAAAAATAATTTGCAATAAATAACCTAAATTAGCTCTTAATTTGCGGAGATATTGCGAATAATAAAAAAAACATTCAGATTAAATGTAAACATCCTCTTTTTTAAAGTAACTTGAAAACATCGGTTAAAAATGGATTTTACCAAGACTAAAAATAAATTCAGTTTTTGTTTAAATTACCAGAGTTTTAAAAAATCAAGCTATAAAAAATTAGAGTGCCTAATAATATTTAATAATAATATTTTGCCGATTTAATAGCAAATTAGAAATAATAATTACAAAATAATTCAGATATAACATTAAAACTACAAATAAAATGTTTTGTAAAGTTAAATAGTTCACTATACTTACCAAATATTATATTTGTTATATATTATGTAAATATTATATTTCATAATACAATTTTTTAATTGTTATTACTAATTTGCTGTTAAATTAGAAAAGTTCTGTTTAATCAGAGCGTTCATTTATAAACAAGAAGGTGGGGAGGTATTCTTAGTAACAAAACTATCTAATCTATTAATTTTAGTCACAACATACATTACATAAGCTGGTATGGTAAGAATAATTGTGATGATAAATTTAAAACACGAAAATTTATAATGTTATATACCATAAGATTAGTTTTAGGCCAAGTTGTTAAAACTTGCTCAAATTAGTCTTAATTTCAAGACCTGGAAGTTTAGATTCTCAAATATCATGTCCTTTAAGTCCTTTTAGTCCTTATAAGCCTTTCTGCGTATTTGCGTTAAATTCGATCACCAGATCAGATGTTAAGCAAATGGCGGAAAAAGTTCAAATCTCGCCCATAATCATTTTATACTAAAAACGTCCTTAAAATATTTTTTTAAGTCAGAACAGTTAAACAACAACTCGGTCTCAAGTCGTTTTTAAAACGACTCAGTCGTTTTTTTTTCATGAGGGTTTAAACTTTAAAAGATTGGAGAAACGAGTTAACTTATAATTATCATCTATACATATAATAAAATCGTAGGAAAGTCAAAACTGTACATTGAATTTTTTTTTAAAACAATATTTAGGGCGTGATGTACAATCGATATCGAAGCCAAAAATATAGTTTTTAGATTTTTGTCTGTTTGTCTGTATGTATGTCCGGGGTAAACTCAAAAAGTACTGCATGGATTTACTTCAAATTTTGCATGAAATATTACTAACAGGTCGGGTCAACATATAGGCTACATATTATCACGCTATCACCTACGGGGGAGGAACAGTGCGGAGTAAACGAAGTCGGCGCGGACGAAATTGCTGGCAACAGCTAGTTATTAATAAAGTAACTTATTATTATTTAAAAAGACTCGACCCTAAAACATTCTTAAATATTTTATTGTAAATCGCTTTAACAAAGAATTTAGTCTAGTATAATTTAAAAGGTGTCAGTCACAAGTTTATTTAGCAAAGCTTGAGTCACTCCGGAAAATTCTCTGGACTTTTAGTTCTAAAGTATTATTATTCTCGGCTGTTCTTAAAAACCCCAAGTTTAGAAATTAAGACTAAAACACTCGAGAGTTTTTTACAATAAAAGTAAAGCATACGCCTATATTGGCTCGAAGAGTATTTCTATTCTTTCTTTCTTCTTTCTTTCTTTGGTTATTGATTCGAAACAAAATATAAAATAGTTTTATAATATAATAATTATTACTTTGTATAAACTAAACACTATAATGCTACTAAAATAATATTTGTATTCCGATTGAAATATACAAAGACAATAATTTGATACTACACTAAGATTTTTTAATCTGTTTAATATTGAGCAAAATAAGCGTTATTATTATTATAAAAAAGTAATTTACTTAAATTACTATAAAATTGTGACTAAATTATATTTTGGTAGGTATTCTAAGAACCTATATCTAAGTAACCTTACAAATTATATCTATTTGGAGATTTAAAATGTAATGAGCGCTTAAAACAACTACGGGAAATTACCTAATGTGGTAAGATTTTTGCAGAAATTATCCCTGCGAATAATCGCTAATTTTTAGAATTATTTTTCTCCAATGTTTGTAATATTATTTGAGACGCTCGTTTTCTTTTGAATCTAAGATATATAAAATAAATCAATATAATTATCAATTACGCAAATTCAATTCCACACACTTTCTTAATTCTGCTTAATGATTTATTACTTTATTTCGTTGACTTACGTTGAAGCTGCCCACTCAAAAGCATGCAGAACTAATATATAAACTGTGGCTGACTATTCCCTTGTATTTGGTTGTTGTTATTTGATACATAAAGCAATTTTAGGCAAAAGAAACGTCTATGGTTTCACGGTCCAAAAGTTTGGCTTTTCACACGAAAGAATGAATACCACATATTGTGAGTGACAGAGACGGCAACAAGTGAATATTTGTGACACATTGTGAGTGTACAGTACGGAACTACTAAAATGTATAAAATATCGCTCGTTTAGGTCGTAAAATTTATATAAGTACTAGATAGATTTTGCTATAAGCGGACTGTTCATAAAGAACATTACTGTCACTGTAAGAATTTAGGAGCGTGTATTCGATTTGCAACGAAATCTTCATGTTTTCAAGTTTTTAAAAAGCAATGTCGTAATAATATGAGCAGGTTATTCGAAGGATATTACAGTTTTTGCAAGAATAAGTCTTGATTTAGTGCACTACAGAGCAAGAGTATAATGTTTGATAACGGTTTTTTAAAACGAAGACAATTCCTGCATAGCGTTTTACGAAAATAGGCGTCAGAATTATTTTTCAGGACGTATACAACCATTGTGATGTGCCAAAATATTTTATTTTATGCATTTTTCCAAGAGAATATATGATCCTAAAGTGCAACACAGAGCCAAAATGGCGAAAATATTGTTGTAAGATATTAAAAAATAAAATTTAAAAAATACAAAATCAGTTCACTTATACATTTTTTTTCACCAGTAAGTAGAAATACTTGAAAAAGAGAAACCTAAAATATTTATTATATGTAAATTAAGATATTGCTAAACATATTGATTTTTTTTCAGTCCGTTATATGAACTTGTTTATTTAGAATTATTTTAAAACACTATAAATCCTCGCGCAATCGTTTACCGATCAAATTTAGAACTTGCGGGAAATTAAACAATCAAGACTTAATCTAGCAAAAACTGTAATATCCTTTGAATAATTTGCTCACATTATTACGATATTGCTCTGGAAATAACTTGAAAACATGAAGTTTTTGTTGCTAATCGAATACGCGCCCTTAAATTGCACATCGAGACGTCGTAAGCAAGTAGGTCTGCTGTACAAGTCTGAACTTAAACTTTTCTTATCCGACGTGGTGAAGTAAACTGCGTCGGATAACGATAACAATAGTTTAACTTCAGGCTAGAACAGTACAAAGACTGTACATAATATTTTCCTTGAGGGCCTGCATGTATAAGTATAAATCCGGCATATATACATAGTATATAATGTATAATGTAGAAATTAGTATGTAAAATAAACGGATGCATAATTTGATAGGATAAAGAAACCTCAAAAAAAGTTTGCATTTGTTGTTCGTTTGTTGATGTAAAAGTTCGAATTGTAATTAAAACTCGATATCAACATTTGATATCACAGTTGAAAGTTAGATGAACACTTAATGTGTGTATAATATAAATTAAATGCGAAATAATAAAAAGTGTGTATAATAAAAATAAGAAGCGAATGAATACGTTAAATTGTAACAAAGACTCTTTGTACTATTATATATTCTGTGCAAAGACGAAAATGTGCGAATGAATACGTCATAATGTACCTGAGGCGGTGAAGAGCGAATAAATACATCACATTGTGCGTAACGGGGACGATAGACAAATGAATACGTCAAATTGTGAGTAACACCGTCAACAACAAAGGAATGTATACGATATATAGAGACAGAGGATTTAAAAGTAGACAATACGTATTTTTCACCGCCGGGTAGTCCACGTATTTAACTCATGTTACGTTTTTATCGTAATTTTACAAATGGACAAAACTCAATGGTTTCGTTTAAAAATTTACAAAATCAGTGAGATTTTGAAAGTTAAATAAACCTCAGTTTATATAAAAGTCTACCAAAATATCGGTGGTTTAACACTTGAGTTGTGCAGTATCTATATACATACTACGAGTAACTACAAAAGCACTTTAGTTCATTTTAATTGTAACCTTATAACCTAAGGGACTATGGTTTATAATATATTTTTCGTACTTATTATTATAATTTAATCCTTACTCCTAAAGTGTAGGATATATCTTAAGGATGGTATTGTTAAGGCAAAATGCAAATGAGATTCAATTTTAGACCTTATTTTTTATAGCATACAATTCATATATTTATTACGTACACACTAGACTTATCAGTGACAGAGATGAAGATGTTACGCTTTTCCATGAAATAAATTATGTGGTACGGATGCTCCAAAGGAAAAAAAATCGGTTAAGCGCGAATTGGACTCTCATACCGAGGGTTCCACATAAACTTGTAGATAATCTTAACCAAACATAAATCTCATAATTCAAGAGCAATAGAAAATATCCTATAGGTTTTAATTCCTATGTGAAATCGCAAAGCATGCGACATAAATGGTCATCCCCATCAATACTGCCTACTCTCAACTTTGGTGCGTACATTGAATCAAAAGCCGAAGTTGCCTAAAAAAGCTTGGTATTCTGGCAAAGGTGAGACAGTATTTCAGCCTGGGACAGTTGCTCAACCTTTGTCAAGCACAAGTCCGTTCGTGCATGGAATACTGCTCTCACCTCTGGAATGGATCCGCCAAATACCAGCTGGAGACGCTTGAGGGGACAGAGAGGCGTGCCATGAGGCTCATAAACGACGATGATCTGGTAGACAAAAAACCTCCAGAGCCTCGCTCATCGCCGCAGAGTGGCTAGTTTATCGGATACACTTTGGAGAGTGCGCTGCGGAATTGCACGACTTAATTCCGCCATCCCCGTTTTTCTATCTTGGTGGTGGTTTCTATTCTATGGTGGACGTTCCACGTACCCGGAGAAAGCGATTCCACTCGACATTCTTCATTCCAACCGCAAAGGACTGGAACATGCTTCCTGTGTCTGTGTTCCCCGACGAGTACAATTTGGGGATCTTCAAGAGAAGAGTTAACAGGTACCTTCTAGGGAAGCGCGTTCCATCTTTGGCCGTATCTTAGCTTACCATCAGGCGAGATGGTGGTAAAGCGCTTTCATATCGATATTAAAAAAGATATATATATCTTTTGATCAGGTTTTTTGTGATGTAATGAATAATTTACGGTATTCATTTCATTATTCTATGTCATCGGGATGTATCCGATAGGTTTTGATTCCATTTTGAAATCACAAAACGTCGTAAAATATGCGACATACTATCTTTTAATCGCGTTGACTTACAAATTTGATTTTTTGACCCGGGAATACCCTGGTATTTGATATAAATTTCAACTTGATCATCCTATGCGTTCCTGAGAAAAATGGTCTTGACAGATGGACAGACGGACAACGAAGTGACGCTGCAAGGGTTCCGTTTTTTCCTAATGATGAGGCACGAAACCTTAAAAACTAGGAAAAGGAAAATGTTAACAATTTGTGATTCATGCACAAAAGTAAATTCATCTCACAAGTGCAATGGCAACGAAATTTGCTTTTTTTATATAAAAAAAGCAAAAGAAAGCAAACAAGCAGATGGGTCTCCTGATGGAAAGAGTCGAGCATAGCCTATAGACACCAAAGGTGTTAATGGTGCGTTGCTATCTTGTGGTGAGGTCGAATGCCACATGCATAAGTTTACCGGCTACCTCACTCTCCAAACCGGAACACGACAGTGACTAGCACTGACGCTATTGCGGCAGAAATAGGTAAAGCGGTGGTACCAGACCCGGTCGAGCAGATGCGGAACTCTACCACCTAGTAGCCATGATGGTAGTGACTCGCATAGCCAATCGGTCGCCAAAGAATAGGCCAACTGCCGTTCTACCGAACGGCAGTTTGAAAGTAACATATACTTGTAAAACAATTAATACATAACATTTTAAAAGGTTTTCTTTCATTTTTGTATTTATTAATTCTATGTATTTTTATATTTTTATATATAAAATCAAAAATATGCAAGTATCTTGACAACCGAATATTGATGAACCAAAACGACAAAAAGTTTAGTTCGTTCTGATTAGCCCGTTGTGGATGTGATTTTTATGTGTAATGGAACTGGTACAAGTCAACATCGCACTCTCAAATGAGCCACAATTTTTTAATTAATTAATTTCCATTGTTAAGTCTAGCATGTAGCTTTACAAATATTCTAAATATTTACACGCACGTCATTCATATGTTTATGACTTTATAATTGCAAATGATAATCTGGCCATAAATTATCAGTAGTTCTTTCTTTTAGTAAATTACATTAAATAACAATCACACACACGCTTGTCGTTATATATATTTTTCATTTCTACATCCAGAGACTAATTGGGAAAACTCACATTTCTACGTTATTCAGCACATGGTGTAACAATAATAATCTCTAGTTGTACTTAGGGAACAGGATATGCTGATATTTATTTTATTAAATGGTTAAATATTCGGAATATTTAAGTCAAATTAGTAGATTTTTTTAAAACAATTGAGTGTATTGAAACCACAAAAGTAAGTTACAGCATTGTCTTCTGATGTAAACAAACACAAATCGATTTAAACAAATAAAAATGGCGGACGTCTAAAAGGCATGGACGCGTTCCACCAATGAGAAATACAGACTTGAAGTTACGCATATTCTGTACATTATGATTGGCGGAAAAAATTTACTGCACAAACACAACACTGCAATTTATTTTTATGGTACGTTTACATCGAAAAGATGTGCGCGTTTTCGATATAAGGACGAATCTTCACATTGGATTGTCCTCACTGGTTGGTTATGAACGCTAACTTGAATTTATCGAAACTTAAACTTGAAATTATTTTTGTGTAAAAAAAAATAATGACAAAATAGTGTTTCAAAATATTGAATCAACATTGATATTTAAATAAAATATACTTTGTCTCATAATCTTAACTCTACGTACGGTCAAATTATGCTCGATGTCTACGCCCAAATGCCTCTCTCTCAAAAAGTTCAGGCACCCAGGCAATTAACTCATACTCTTTTAGAGTATTAAAACCGCTTCATAAATATGAAACGACTCGACAATTATTTTTTTTGTCGAGACTAACTTGACACAAATACAGCACTTAGATCGAATCGATGGTCAAAGGCGTGAATAGTAAAATAGTCTAGATGATATAGCCGTCTCGTATCTCGTACAATTGTTTTCCAAAGCTCAGTGCGTGGACACCCGGCGGGCGCGACAGTCGCGCTGGTGTCACGTGCGGTGCGGGGTGCGGCCCGCAGTGTGTCCGCAGCCGCCGTCTCAGACGGACGTGCCCACGTGTCGCTCCGCGTCCAGCGTCACGTCCTCGGGGCTGGCCAGGTCCGCCCGCAGCCTGACCCCTCTCCCCGTTAGAGTCCACCGACATAGGGCTCGCTCTGAACTGCCAGATATTCTGAAAACGATTTTAATAAAAGATTAATTCAACCCGTCTTGGTCCGGGCCTCCTTTGAAGAACTGACCATTTACCGTTCTGCTAGGCAGTTCGTAAGACGTGAATGATTGGCCATGTGAATCATTATAATCGTGGCTACTGGATGGTAGAATTCTACATGTCTCGCCTGGGTCTGGGTCCACCGCCTTAATTCTTCCTTCTCCAAAAGCGTCAGTGCTTGTCATCGTCGTTGTTCCAGTTTGGTAGACAAGGTAGCCAATATGCTTGTGGCATTCAGACCCTGCCACAATGGCGATGATTGGCTCTTTTCTTCAGGAGAGTCATATGCTTGTTTGACACTTTATAATATCAAAAAAACTAGTGATGAGAAATAATATCTTGCAATAAGAACGGATAATATAATAAAGAGAAAAAAAAGTTTTTTTTTGCAAAATATAATATCAGAAAGCTGATTCAAAATCTTTTCAATTACAGAACGTTTTTCTTTTGCAATAAGATCCTAGTGATCCTTTTAACTAGGATCTTATATATTACCCCTAAAGGGCAAAAATAGAAAATTCGTATGAAAAATTATACGACGACACATTAATTCACACGCGGGTGTCTGTTGTGCCGGACTCGCTGGTGGTCATGTGTTGTGTCGCGTGTGTTGTGTCGCATGTGTTGTGTCGCGTGTGGCACCTGCAGTGGGCGGAGGCGGGCGTGGCGCGCGCCTCCTCTGCAGACTCGGAGCCGGACTCGCTGGTGGTCATGTGTAGTGTCGCGTGTGTTGTGTCGCATGTGTTGTGTCGCATGTGTTGTGTCGCGTGTGGCACCTGCAGTGGGCGGAGGCGGGCGTGGCGCGCGCCTCCTCTGCAGACTCGGAGCCGGACTCGCTGGTGGTCATGTGTAGTGTCGCGTGTGTTGTGTCGCATGTGTTGTGTCGCATGTGTTGTGTCGCGTGTGGCACCTGCAGTGGGCGGAGGCGGGCGTGGCGCGCGCCTCCTCTGCAGACTCGGAGCCGGACTCGCTGGTGGTCATGTGTAGTGTCGCGTGTGTTGTGTCGCATGTGTTGTGTCGCATGTGTTGTGTCGCGTGTGGCACCTGCAGTGGGCGGAGGCGGGCGTGGCGCGCGCCTCCTCTGCAGACTCGGAGCCGGACTCGCTGGTGGTCATGTGTAGTGTCGCGTGTGTTGTGTCGCATGTGTTGTGTCGCATGTGTTGTGTCGCGTGTGGCACCTGCAGTGGGCGGAGGCGGGCGTGGCGCGCGCCTCCTCTGCAGACTCGGAGCCGGACTCGCTGGTGGTCATGTGTAGTGTCGCGTGTGTTGTGTCGCATGTGTTGTGTCGCATGTGTTGTGTCGCGTGTGGCACCTGCAGTGGGCGGAGGCGGGCGTGGCGCGCGCCTCCTCTGCAGACTCGGAGCCGGACTCGCTGGTGGTCATGTGTTGTGTCGCGTGTGTTGTGTCGCATGTGTTGTGTCGCGTGTGGCACCTGCAGTGGGCGGAGGCGGGCGTGGCGCGCGCCTCCTCTGCAGACTCGGAGCCGGACTCGCTGGTGGTCATGTGTAGTGTCGCGTGTGTTGTGTCGCATGTGTTGTGTCGCATGTGTTGTGTCGCGTGTGGCACCTGCAGTGGGCGGAGGCGGGCGTGGCGCGCGCCTCCTCTGCAGACTCGGAGCCGGACTCGCTGGTGGTCATGTGTTGTGTCGCGTGTGTTGTGTCGCATGTGTTGTGTCGCGTGTGGCACCTGCAGTGGGCGGAGGCGGGCGTGGCGCGCGCCTCCTCTGCAGACTCGGAGCCGGACTCGCTGGTGGTCATGTGTAGTGTCGCGTGTGTTGTGTCGCATGTGTTGTGTCGCATGTGTTGTGTCGCGTGTGGCACCTGCAGTGGGCGGAGGCGGGCGTGGCGCGCGCCTCCTCTGCAGACTCGGAGCCGGACTCGCTGGTGGTCATGTGTAGTGTCGCGTGTGTTGTGTCGCATGTGTTGTGTCGCATGTGTTGTGTCGCGTGTGGCACCTGCAGTGGGCGGAGGCGGGCGTGGCGCGCGCCTCCTCTGCAGACTCGGAGCCGGACTCGCTGGTGGTCATGTGTTGTGTCGCGTGTGTTGTGTCGCATGTGTTGTGTCGCGTGTGGCACCTGCAGTGGGCGGAGGCGGGCGTGGCGCGCGCCTCCTCTGCAGACTCGGAGCCGGACTCGCTGGTGGTCATGTGTAGTGTCGCGTGTGTTGTGTCGCGTGTGTTGTGTCGCATGTGTTGTGTCGCGTGTGGCACCTGCAGTGGGCGGAGGCGGGCGTGGCGCGCGCCTCCTCTGCAGACTCGGAGCCGGACTCGCTGGTGGTCATGTGTAGTGTCGCGTGTGTTGTGTCGCGTGTGTTGTGTCGCATGTGTTGTGTCGCGTGTGGCACCTGCAGTGGGCGGAGGCGGGCGTGGCGCGCGCCTCCTCTGCGGACTCGGAGCCGGACTCGCTGGTGGCCTCCGAGCCGCCACCGCGGTACCGCTCCACACCCTCTGTTACACACACATACGAGGGCTGGTTGATAACTATCCGAAAAGACAAATTTAAAAAAAGATACGCAAAAAATATTGCATTATATTCTGTCATATTTTCATATGACGCCAAATTTGAATTCAATCGATAGAATTTGTGTGAAAGGACCTATTAGAACTTTTTTCTGTCGTGAATTTCTTGACGATGTAAACAAACCAATTTTGTGCGGTAATAAAGTTTCATGTTTTAAAACACAGAACAAATATAATTAATAGAAATGTATGTAGTGAAAGTGTGGCATAATTAAGTACAGTTGTACGCAACTGATGCTGATAGCATGTTAAGTTAATGCCAAAACGATCTCGAACCTTACTGTGACGAATGTGCTATTCCTATCATAAATTTGAAAATATGCCACACTGCGCTATACTTGAATACCAAAACCATAGCCGGATAAATAAAATTAGTATCGTAGGTGTAATATACCGTAGATAAGCGTAATTTGCCAATTATTTATAATTCACATTTTCAAGATTTTTGAATATTATAAATTAATGAACAACGTGAAAGTATTTTAAAGTGATCGAAATAAGGCTCAATTTAACTTGTTAAAATGTAGCATTAGAACCGCGAACGGCCCTTGGCAACAAAATTGTTTTCTTAGCAACGCAACTAGAAATACCCGTTCCTTTATCGATGTCAACAAACAAGTTTATGTCGTGTTTTTAAATTAAAAACACATTTTGAATTGTCCAACCAAGGAATCGAATCCAGGACCTCATGCGGTTAACACCGATACCGAACCACTTGACCATGGAGGCGCCAAAAATATACATTTTTGGACAAAAGGCGAACTTAATGCATGTTCGCACTATCCGCCAGTCTAATTTAACATATATTAATTATTTATAATCTGAATCTCGGAAACGGCTCCACCTATTTTCATGATATTTAGTATGCAGGGGTTTCGGGGGCGATAAATCGATCTAGCCAGGTTTTATTTATAGAAAACATCGTTTTTATCAAAAACAAAATACCGAGTAATGTTCAGCCAGTTGTTTATAGTATGAATCAATAAAAGGCCTCTTATTAGTCTGAATTATTGTGATTGACAACTTCGGAACCCTACATTGCGCGTGGCCTGACACGCACTTTACCAAATTTTTTCCCTATATACACCTACATCATATTTCTTTTCGTATTATAAACTCTTGTACTATTTCAACAACTAGAATATAAGTACATCAGGTGAGTATACCTGATAAACTTGGATTCTAGTTGCTGTCTTTGATGTGTACAGAATTATGTTTCTCAAATTAAAATATAATGTAAACTTGAAGCCTTGATAATGCTTCAATAGGTGAAACCAGTTAGCTTTAAGATGTTCAAATTAAAGTGGTTTTTACAATTACATTATTTATAAGGTTTTGAATACATTTATGAACATTGATTCCGTGGCTCACGATATTTTATTAAGGAAATGTGAGCGTTATGGTATACGCGGGCCAGTTTACAGATGGATTCGATCATATCTTTTAGGACGTAAACAGTACAACAAAATAATAAAACCTTATAAAAATGTTACTGTTAGCTCATACTGGTCTAAATTATAAGCCTAATAATACTGGTGTACCTCAAGGGAGCGTTCTGGGCCTTCTTTTATTTTTGATATACATAAATGATCTTCCAAGCATTACAAACGGTAAAATTGTATTGTTCGCAGATGACATATCAGTCACAATAAATCATAAAACTAATATCAAAACTCTGGAATGCAAAGTTAACGAAACCGTACAAAAAATAGTAAATTGGATGGAGACTAAGAAATTAAAAGTTAATTTACTAAAAACAAAGTATATACAAGTTCTTAATTACAAAGGTAATATACTGAATATAAAAGTAAGTAAAATAACGGCGAAGTTATAAATCCAGTGAAGGAAACAAAATTTTTGGGTATTTATTTTAGTTAACTGGAAAAGACATGTTGGCCATGTAAGCTCAAAAGTAAACAAATACGTTTATGCTTTAGGTGAACTTAGAAATACGGTAGACAAGAAAGCTATATTAATAGCTTACCATGGATATATTGGCCTATAGTTAGAGGGTACGACTGCCTTTTTTGGGCACAGGCTGCACGTTGGCAAGCTTCCATGATTTCGGTACTTTTCCAGTCGTCATTGAAAGGCGAAAGAGGCGTGTCAACATAGAAGCGAGTTCAGGCGCACAGGTTTTCAGTACTGTGGCTGGAATCCCATCAGGGCCACTGGCTTTGTTCACGTCCAGATTCCGCAGCGTTTTAAGAACTTCAGTCTGACGAATGCGAATATCCGGCATATTCACCTCGCATCCAGGTAGACTGTACTTTATTCAATAAAACTTTTTACAAGTTATTTTGACACATCAATATTTTTTTAAACTACTACCGGATCAGAAACCTGGCCACACTCTGAGAAGATCCGACGGAAGAATCTCAGCGGGCTTGAGCCTCGCTCATCGACGCAAAGTGGCTAGTTTATCGGTGCTTTATCGGATACAATTTGGAGAGTGCGCTGCGGAATTACACGACTTAATTCCGCCATCCCCGTTTTTCTATCGATCGTTGAGGCGCACAGATTCTAGGCATCGCCATATGGTGGACGTTCCACGTACCCGGACAAAGCGGTTCGACTCAACATTCTTCATTTGAACCGCAAAGGACTGGAACATGCTTCCTGAGTCTGTTCACATAATTAATTCGCCGCACGAGTGTTGCGAGCGGCGTTGGCTGCGCGGGAGGGCGTCGGAGGAGGTGTCAGCGCTTTTCTGTATTCACCGCTGACGGTTGACTATTTCATTATTCTAAATTTTGTTAGCGAATTATACCAATACCTATTGTAATACAGTCCAGCTTGTTTTAATCCCAAAGGACCCTAGTCATTGCCTAATCAGAGTCTGTGTTTCCCGACGAGTACAATCTGGGGATCTTCAAGAGAAGAGTGAACAGGTACCTTCTAGGGAAGCGCGTCCCATTTTAGGCCTCATCTTAGCTTACCATCAGGCGAGATCGAGGTCAAGCGCTTACCTATCGATAATAAAAAAAAATAAAAAAAAAAGAGTCGTTATATTAGGAATTTTGAAATTAAATTAATGAAAATTAATTTCTTTTCGTTTTATAGGAATTTTGAACTAATTAAAATTATAAAAATTGGTACCATACAATTCGTCTGCTGCCGGAATAACGTTTTTAGTATTCATGTAGTGGACCCCCTATTATATTTTTCATGCCGTTCTGCCAGGCAGGTCGTAAAAGCGACCGAATGGCTATATGTATCACTACCATCGTAACTATTAGGTAGTAGAGTTCCACAACGTCTCACCCGGGTATTTGGTACCACTGCCTACCTATTCTGGCGTGGAAAGAAGACTTATGATGTAACAATACCGTCCCACCACACAGATAGCAACGCATCATTAACAATTTTGGTGTCTAGAGGCGATGCTTTCTTTTCCCAACGGGAGAGCCATCTGCTTGTCCGCTATCTAATCTAATGATATATAAAAAAAAACATTATGCGGTGAAATATACACTATTCTCCCAGTCTTAACATCAATGAGCTGTCCAGTATCGGTATTGATCCAATGATACGGGTGTGAATGATAATTTATATTAAAGAGACACCATGTATAAAGTTAGTTCTGCTAAACGAGCTGCCAACCTGGTGATTATTGAAGCTGAACATGAACTGGTGGCTTTTTATTCAATGTGGAATCGTTCAAATTCGCCGAATAAACTAATCTGAGCACAAAATCAAGTAAAACATACCTTGCCCATCATCACAGTCGGGTGCATCTTCTAAAGTCTTTAATACTTCAGCACACAGCTCTGAATCTAGTGGCACAGGGTTATCGGATTCTCTGTGAACAACAGATTTATATTTTATACGAGTGTTTCTGCTAGCCTTAACGATGCAAATTGTATAATTATAGTGATTTCAAAATAAAGAAAAATGTTTAAAACAATAAAGAAAAACTGAGTTTTAGTCCATATTTCTAGGCGGCACAGCTGTCGAGACACGTCCGGCGCGGTGTAGTGTGCTCGGGGTACTGACCGGTTGTGCAGCGCTATGGCAACTAGTCGTGGGCGTTTAAACGATATAGGCTTAAAAAATTAGGCTTTTCAAAATAAGCCCATAAGCGCGCTTACGGATTTAAGCTGTTTTCCTTTAAACGTTGTTTAAGATACAAAAATTTAAATACTATATTAGCATGATTGAAGAAAAGTAACTGTACACTACAGCCGGGGGAGCCAGCGGACTGTAGATCTGTTCTTCTCTCTTCGATGCCCCACCAGCCGTAGTGCTTTTCTGTTGAGCCGGATGTGTCGGAGAAATAATTGAGACCACAACTTCCTTGCAAAGGGTGCTTTATTGTAACGAAATAGCAATAAAGCTAGCACCGTTGCAAATATTTAACCTATTCTATGGAGAGCCAGTACTTGCCCTAGCACTGCCCTACTCTAAAGCCGGTACCTTATGGATATATACTAAAGCCCAGGAACTTGTCTGGGAAACTTATTGAGTCGTAACGAAACTATTACTTTACTGGAACGGAACCGAACGGAACTAAATGTATGGCCGCGCTCTCCGATATTTATAGTGCGCGGCCAGACGGTCGGCGGAAATCTACAAAGACAATCGGCGCCGGGTGTGGCGCCACAATGTCTGGATTTGTTAAAATCCTACTTTTTGCAATCTAATCTTAATAATTTTACCTTAGGTAGCTTTTCCTACCTCTAATTAACTAGTGTGGCCCTCTAGCGAGTGCAACGGTACTACCTTTTTACAAATATATACAAAACAAAGTACGTAATGCCCTAAGACCTACCGAAATCTAATTACAATGTGTTATTTCTTATATACATACAAGGATCTAACACAAATACACTTATACAATAACAAACAAGAGTGTTATATACATTGTATGCTCTTACAGGACCTCGGAAACTCTTACAATCACAGAGTTGTACGCCTTTTCAGGTCGTACTATCCTGTAAACTATCTTTATAGTACCGAAAAGTGTCTATACATATGCCTAAGGCTTATACTTACATTATACATACTATTTACATTCATAAAACATTTGTTTACATAAAGAATTTTGCACTTTTCGGATTTTCGTAATAGCGAGTTCCCGCATATAAATACTATCTCGCAAGAGTCGACTCGTAATGTTGTCGACTGCGTGGAACTCGCTTTATTCGTAATATGCCTAATAGGCAAAGATCATACTACATAAAGCCTTATTATTTCTATACAACAAAGCTGTATGTAGGTCTTAGGGCGAATAAAAGACGAAAACGAACATTATTTATTACAAAAAACTTACGAACTAAACACGAACTAAACGAAACATACATTCTATCCTGCCTTACTATCTATTTACATTAATATTTACAACGAAACGTGTCTGTGCTGCACAGTAACCTTATTTCAATAACGTTAAACCTTATTTCTATACTCTAAAACTCAATATAATTTTTCATTTTATTGGATTAACAACCTTATTACGATTCAGAAACGATAATAATTTGGATTGGTTATCGTATTATGCGGCTAAATTATTTTCTACTTGTTTACGCAATATTTGTGTCGGACTGACAACGCTTCGTTTTTGGTTGGTTAGTACTTTTTACAACGAATTGACAACTTACGTTTTTTCATTTTCTGAGTTCCAGTACGCTTTTCGTTGTTGAAGCGATTCGACGAGCTCATCAATTGTTTATTTTATTTAACGCGACAAATTTCCAAAGTAATTTTGTTTATATTAATTATTCAAATAACGTGATGGATAAAAAAGTATATATTGTGTTACTATTCATTTCAGACAGTCCTAAGTCTGAAAAGTACGAAGGGAAGTTGATTGATTGAGAAAGTACCTTATATATAAAATTCTCGTGTTACAATATTATTTACCATACTCCTCCGAAACGGCTTTACCGATTTTCATGAAATTTTATATGCTTATTCAGTAGGTCTGAAAATCGGCTACTGTTTATTTTTTTATACCCCTAAGTGATAAGGGTTGTCCACCCCTAACATTATTTTTTTTATTTTTAAGACAATTTTTTTATTTTTATTGGAACGAAGTTCCTTATCGCGCGTTGTGAAAGGGGGCTAGACGGAAAAAATTCTTACGAAAAGTTGTCACGACACTTTTTGCTATAGTAAGGTATTGTAAGCACAGAAATATCCAGCCACTTCCCTTTAGCTCGTGCATTGAAAGTGAAAGAGTCTATCTACTATTTGATTGAGTTTACTTTTTTTTCTAGTGCCAAATGTTCGACATTTATACAGAATTTCGGCCGAATGTCGAATTTCGACCAAAAGTTGAATTTCGACGGACAGTCGAATTTCGAACGAGTGTCGAAATTCGACCGAGTGTCGAATTTCGATCGTTTGCCGAGTTTCAACCGCCGGTCGAATTTCGACCGGGTACCAAAATCCGACCGCGGGTCGAAATACGACCGGGTGCCGAAATTCGACCGTGGGTCGAAATTCGACCGGGTGCCGAAATTCGACCGTGGGTCGAAATTCGACCGGGTTCCGAAATTCGACCGTGGGTCGAAATTCGACCGGGTGCCGAAATGCGACCGTGGGTTGAAATTCGACTGGGTGCCAAAATTCGACCGTGGGTTGAAATTCGACCGGGTGCCGAAATTCGACCGTGGGTCGAAATTCGACCCGGTGCCTAAATTCGACCATGGGTCGAAATTCGACCGGGTTCCGAATATCGACCGGGTGCCGAAATTCGACCGTGGGTCGAATTTCAACCGGGTGCCGAAATGCGACCGTGGGTCGAAATTCGACCGGGTGCCGAAATTCGACCGGGTGTCGAAATTCGACCGGGTTCCGAAATTCGACCAGGTGCCGAAATTCTATTTCGCATTGAACAGTGTGGTGTCGCGACGATTATTTTTGTTAAGTGTATACAGGTTTTTTGTAAATAATAATAAAAGGAACTTCGTTCCATTCTGGTGTCCCTTGACACCTCACAAGTTTTTTTTTTTAAATTGTGGCTTTAAAAATACATACAACCCTCATATTCACCCTTCTATCATCAACCCCTATTTTTTAACTCAATAATTTATATGACGAAACAACGTTTGCCAGGTCAGCTAGTATTGTATAATAATTTGTATTGTATTTGATAACACGTCATTTCTATAAGCTAGTAATAAATAATAACACTAACAAAACCACAAAACATTAAACGCTTTTTCCAGCTCTCGGCTTTATCGGTCGCTACTAATTCACTTAAATCTTCGTTTTATAATTGACCTTCTCAACGATCAACAACTTTTGTTTAAGAAAGCGTTTAAACGAAAAGCGCTTTTTTAAGCACGCTTAAAAGTATAAGCAAAACGTTTAAACGTGTTAATAATTAAAAGCCGTTTATCACATCTCTAATGGCAACAGCGGCACAGTTGTTCACACACGTTCGGCGCGGTGTAGTGTGCGCGGGGTACTGACCGGTTGTGCAGCGCTATGGCAACAGCGGCACAGCTGTCACACACGTTCGGCGCGGTGTAGTGTGCGCGGGGTACTGACCGGTTGGGCAGCGCTATGGCAACAGCGGCACAGCTGTCACACACGTTCGGCGCGGTGTAGTGTGCGCGGGGTACTGACCGGTTGTGCAGCGCTATGGCAACAGCGGCACAGCTGTCACACACGTTCGGCGCGGTGTAGTGTGCGCGGGGTACTGACCGGTTGTACAGCGCTATGGCAACAGCGGCACAGCTGTCACACACGTTCGGCGCGGGGTACTGACCGGTTGTGCAGCGCTATGGCAACAGCGGCACAACTGTCACACACGTTCGGCGCGGGGTACTGACCGGTTGTGCAGGACTATGGCAACAGCGGCACAGCTGTCACACACGTTCGGCGCGGTGTAGTGTGCGCGGGGTACTGACCGGTTGTGCAGCGCTATGGCAACAGCGGCACAGCTGTCACACACGTTCGGCGCGGGGTACTGACCGGTTGTGCAGCACTATGGTAACAGCGGCACAGCTGTCACACACGTTCGGCGCGGTGTAGTGTGCGCGGGGTACTGACCGGTTGTGCAGCACTATAGCGACGGCGGCGGGATGCGGCACGGGCGGGTGGGGCGGCGCTCGCGGCGCGAAGGCGGACACGTCAAGCGAGGGCGCGGGCACTCGAGGCGCTGGTGTTCCGCTCCATTCTTCCCACACGCCTGAAGAAGAGCAGACATGTCAACCAATCCGACAATAATCCGGGAAAGCTGTAATGGTGCAGACAACTTGCGGATATTTTGACCAGTGAATAGCGAACACGGCTGTCATGTTAATTGACGTCTATGATTCAATGTTTGATTAGATCAGTCATTATATTTAGCAGTTGTGTTTCGGTGTGGTGTGTGGTATAAGCGCACAGCAAAATTGGCGTATATTTAGTATTGATGTATGTATTAGTTAATTAGTGTAAGCGTACAGTGCGCGTCAACGGCGGGCCCGCGCTCGAGCGGCACGTGTGTGTGTGTGTGTGTGTGTGTGTGTGTGTGTGTGTGTACCGGGGTGGCGCAGCACGTCCGGCGGCGGCGCACGCGCGGCGCGGGCCCGCGCTCGTGCGGCATGTATGTGTGTGTGTGTGTGTGTGTGTGTGTGTGTGTACCGGGGCGGCGCAGCACGTCCGGCGGCGGCGCACGCGCGGCGGCGGCGGCCCAGCGCTCGGCGGCGGGCCCGCGCTCGTGCGGCATGTATGTGTGTGTGTGTGTGTGTGTGTGTACCGGGGCGGCGCAGCACGTCCGGCGGCGGCGCACGCGCGGCGGCGGGCCCGCGCTCGTGCGGCATGTATGTATGTGTGTGTGTGTGTGTACCGGGGCGGCGCAGCACGTCCGGCGGCGGCGCACGCGCGGCGGCGGGCCCGCGGTCGTGCGGCATGTATGTATGTGTGTGTGTGTGTGTGTGTACCGGGGCGGCGCAGCACGTCCGGCGGCGGCGCGCGCGCGGCGGCGGCGGCCCAGCGCTCGGCGGCGGGCCCGCGCTCGTGCGGCATGTATGTGTGTGTGTGTGTGTGTGTGTGTGTGTGTGTGTGTGTGTACCGGGGCGGCGCAGCACGTCCGGCGGCGGCGCACGCGCGGCGGCGGGCCCGCGGTCGTGCGGCATGTATGTATGTGTGTGTGTGTGTGTGTGTGTGTGTGTGTACCGGGGCGGCGCAGCACGTCCGGCGGCGGCGCGCGCGCGGCGGCGGCGGCCCAGCGCTCGGCGGCGGGCCCGCGCTCGTGCGGCATGTATGTGTGTGTGTGTGTGTGTGTGTGTGTGTGTGTGTGTACCGGGGCGGCGCAGCACGTCCGGCGGCGGCGCACGCGCGGCGGCGGGCCCGCGGTCGTGCGGCATGTATGTATGTGTGTGTGTGTGTGTGTGTGTGTGTGTGTGTGTGTGTGTGTACCGGGGCGGCGCAGCACGTCCGGCGGCGGCGCGCGCGCGGCGGCGGCGGCCCAGCGCTCGGCGGCGGGCCCGCGCTCGTGCGGCATGTATGTGTGTGTGTGTGTGTGTGTGTGTGTGTACCGGGGCGGCGCAGCACGTCCGGCGGCGGCGCACGCGCGGCGGCGGGCCCGCGCTCGTGCGGCATGTATGTATGTGTGTGTGTGTGTGTGTGTGTGTGTGTGTGTACCGGGGCGGCGCAGCACGTCCGGCGGCGGCGCACGCGCGGCGGCGGGCCCGCGCTCGTGTGGCATGTATGTGTGTGTGTGTGTGTGTGTGTGTGTGTGTGTGTGTGTGTGTGTGTACCGGGGCGGCGCAGCACGTCCGGCGGCGGCGCACGCGCGGCGGCGGGCCCGCGGTCGTGCGGCATGTATGTATGTGTGTGTGTGTGTGTGTGTGTGTGTGTACCGGGGCGGCGCAGCACGTCCGGCGGCGGCGCGCGCGCGGCGGCGGCGGCCCAGCGCTCGGCGGCGGGCCCGCGCTCGTGCGGCATGTATGTGTGTGTGTGTGTGTGTGTGTGTGTGTGTGTGTACCGGGGCGGCGCAGCACGTCCGGCGGCGGCGCACGCGCGGCGGCGGGCCCGCGGTCGTGCGGCATGTATGTATGTGTGTGTGTGTGTGTGTGTGTGTGTGTGTGTGTGTGTGTGTACCGGGGCGGCGCAGCACGTCCGGCGGCGGCGCGCGCGCGGCGGCGGCGGCCCAGCGCTCGGCGGCGGGCCCGCGCTCGTGCGGCATGTATGTGTGTGTGTGTGTGTGTGTGTGTACCGGGGCGGCGCAGCACGTCCGGCGGCGGCGCACGCGCGGCGGCGGGCCCGCGCTCGTGCGGCATGTATCTATGTGTGTGTGTGTGTGTGTGTGTGTACCGGGGCGGCGCAGCACGTCCGGCGGCGGCGCACGCGCGGCGGCGGCCCGCGGTCGTGCGGCATGTATGTATGTGTGTGTGTGTGTGTGTGTATGTACCGGGGCGGCGCAGCACGTCCGGCGGCGGCGCGCGCGCGGCGGCGGCGGCCCAGCGCTCGGCGGCGGGCCCGCGCTCGTGCGGCATGTATGTGTGTGTGTGTGTGTGTGTGTGTGTACCGGGGCGGCGCAGCACGTCCGGCGGCGGCGCACGCGCGGCGGCGGGCCCGCGCTCGTGCGGCATGTATCTATGTGTGTGTGTGTGTGTGTGTGTACCGGGGCGGCGCAGCACGTCCGGCGGCGGCGCACGCGCGGCGGCGGGCCCGCGGTCGTGCGGCATGTATGTATGTGTGTGTGTGTGTGTGTGTGTGTGTATGTACCGGGGCGGCGCAGCACGTCCGGCGGCGGCGCGCGCGCGGCGGCGGCGGCCCAGCGCTCTTCGGCGGGCCCGCGCTCGAGCGGCACGCGCGCGTCCCCGGCCCGCAGTGCCAGCAGTACGTCGGCCGCGAAGGCGTCCACCAGCGTGTTGGCGGCCAGCGCGTGCCAGTCGCCCGGCTCCAGCCCGCGCGCGCCCCACCACTCGTCCCCGCCGCTCGCCGCGCCGCCCCACACGCGCGACAGCTCCACCGCCGCCGCCTGCACGGCCGACTGCCGGGGGACACGCAAATACAATACAACGCAACTGTTACACCTCTCCCTGTACTGCTACCACGACAACGTACTATTATCGTTGGCGCAGTATGAATTACTCTCGCTTTTCTTTTTTTATTCATTTTATATTTAAGCCACAAATTATGAAAACAGCTCATTTCTACATATTTTTATATAAATATATCATCCTACCCTCAAATCTTGTGCGTCCATCCTGACCCTGGCCCGAGCTGCGTCACTTAAGCCCAGCGCCAAGTCCCGTTTCCTGGCGGCCACCTTCTCCCGCACCGACAGTACTAGCTCACTACACTCCTTTTCCAACTGCTTATACGCCCCAGTCTGTTAGTTAAATTTAAATAAATACTATCATATTCATATCACTAAAGAGTTAGTAGAGAAAGAGTTGACTAGTCAACCACTAGCCAATGGTAAATCTCCATTATGACAGGTTCCAACGTATACACAAATCGGGCGCATATTCAGTCTCAATAAACAAATGATTACCAAAAATTATTATAACTTATTTCAAAACAAATGAAATAACCTGACCCGGGATCTCATGTTTATACCAAACCATACTAAAGGTACATGGTTTGGTACAAACCATTCAAACTATTAGCATTATTTCATATTTTTCAATCACCAAGATGATTGAAAAATAATTTCAGTCTCGTTCGAACCAGAATACACATTATTTTAACTAAGATTAAAACAATAAAATTTGCGCCCTGCCAGCGCTCCAGCTCCAGCTGTGTGTGTGTGCGCTGTCCTCACCTTGGCTATCTGCACGGAGAAGGGCCCGAAGCAGGCGTCCACGAAGTGCGCGTAGTCCCGCAGCGGGCGCTCGATGGCGGCCTCGGCGCGCGCCGCCCACGCCGCCAGCGCTCCAGCTCCAGCTGTGTGTGTGCGCTGTCCTCACCTTGGCTATCTGCACGGAGAAGGGCCCGAAGCAGGCGTCCACGAAGTGCGCGTAGTCCCGCAGCGGGCGCTCGATGGCGGCCTCGGCGCGCGCCGCCCACGCCGCCAGCGCTCCAGCTCCAGCTGTGTGTGTGCGCTGTCCTCACCTTGGCTATCTGCACGGAGAAGGGCCCGAAGCAGGCGTCCACGAAGTGCGCGTAGTCCCGCAGCGGGCGCTCGATGGCGGCCTCGGCGCGCGCCGCCCACGCCGCCAGCGCTCCAGCTCCAGCTGTGTGTGTGCGCTGTCCTCACCTTGGCTATCTGCACGGAGAAGGGCCCGAAGCAGGCGTCCACGAAGTGCGCGTAGTCCCGCAGCGGGCGCTCGATGGCGGCCTCGGCGCGCGCCGCCCACGCCGCCAGCGCTCCAGCTCCAGCTGTGTGTGTGTGCGCTGTCCTCACCTTGGCTATCTGCACGGAGAAGGGCCCGAAGCAGGCGTCCACGAAGTGCGCGTAGTCCCGCAGCGGGCGCTCGATGGCGGCCTCGGCGCGCGCCGCCCACGCCGCCAGCGCTCCAGCTCCAGCTGTGTGTGTGCGCTGTCCTCACCTTGGCTATCTGCACGGAGAAGGGCCCGAAGCAGGCGTCCACGAAGTGCGCGTAGTCCCGCAGCGGGCGCTCGATGGCGGCCTCGGCGCGCGCCGCCCACGCCGCCAGCGCTCCAGCTCCAGCTGTGTGTGTGTGCGCTGTCCTCACCTTGGCTATCTGCACGGAGAAGGGCCCGAAGCAGGCGTCCACGAAGTGCGCGTAGTCCCGCAGCGGGCGCTCGATGGCGGCCTCGGCGCGCGCCGCCCACGCCGCCAGCGCTCCAGCTCCAGCTGTGTGTGTGCGCTGTCCTCACCTTGGCTATCTGCACGGAGAAGGGCCCGAAGCAGGCGTCCACGAAGTGCGCGTAGTCCCGCAGCGGGCGCTCGATGGCGGCCTCGGCGCGCGCCGCCCACGCCGCCAGCGCCTCCAGCTCCGCGCGCGCCATCACTGCCGCCAGCGCCTGCCCCGCGCTGACACACACACCCACCTCAATACAAGGCCACAAATTTCTAGGGATGCAAACGATACATCGATTTTTTAAAACATCGCTATATCGTTCATAAACATCGATATTCTAACATCGATATGTGCAAGTACTGTTTTTAATCAAAATTGAGTAACATTGTATGTAAAGCATCTAATTTTTATCAGAAACTTTTAATGCAAATGAATTGATAATATTTAATTTTGTTTTGCTTAGAATTAACTATTGAGTTCATATCAATATATAAATTTTCAATATCGATATTCTACTTTAGTAGTCCAACTCATTCTTCTTTTTCATAGTTGCATATTTAAGTCACTTTATAGTCGTCTTATTTCTTTTGCATTTTAATTAAATATGCCTCATTTATAGGATAAGTTTTTTTTCATTTGAATGAACTATGATTTTAATTACATTTTATTTATGCAGATTTCCAGTCGATTTCGAGTCGGTTAATGGAAAGAAATATATGGCTACAACAATGAAAGTTGTTAACTGGACTCCAAAGAAAACAGATTCTCCTTGTTCACAATATTTTTAAATGGCCTCATAACCACCACCATCCCAACAACAAATAGTCTAACACAAAGGAGATTGATGAGATCGACCTAAAAGGGCTACATGAATCTAGCGTTAGCCAAAATTACTAAATTAATTTAATTTACAATAAGTCAATATTAGATTTCAACGGACACTTTTTAAATACACGTTAATTTTAAAAGGATTTTAGTTGGGAAGTAATGAAACTAAACAAACTTGTACGCTTTTTCTTATTTCTAAATTAAGCAAAGATTTTTCTTTTCTACCATCAAGTTAACACTTTCTTTTATTTTTGACCAACTAAACGAATCATAAAAATGCCGGATCGGTAAGATTTTTGCATCTTACCGATCCGGCATTTTTATGATTCGTTTAGTTGGTCAAAAATAAAAGAAAGTGTTAACTTGATGGTAGAAAAGAAAAATCTTTGCTTAATTTAGAAATAAGAAAAAGCGTATTAAACAAACTGTTGTATAAAATGCAACAAAAATGAAATATTTATTACTATAGTCGAAAGTCACAACATACAAGGCTGTATAAACTTTTAGTATCATCCTTAAGAAACAAAAAAACAAGTGTCATCTATTTACACTGTAAACGAGTAACAAACATTTTAATGTAAACAAAAGTTTTTTTGGTTTTCAACTTTTAAGTGGGTAAAATCAAAAAATCTTTATGATGAGTGATACAACATTAATTATATTTATGTTGACGATATATTGCAACGTGAGTGACTTAAAATGGAATGTAACAATTATAAATTCAAGTAATATTAATCTTAAAGGACTTTCGTGAATTTTAGTACTATAAAAAGTGTCCGTAATACAATTTACATTTCAGAAGAAATAATATATTAAAATACGGAAGCAGCTATCATCATGTGATGCGTTTTAGGCCAAATTTGTATGAAGTCTCATCATTCTCCTTTGTAAACTTACTCGATTATAAATATTTTCCTTCAAAATGCTCCTATCCTATATACACGGTTATTTTTAAAAGATCAGCCAAATCAAAGGTTTTCAGAATAGATATGTTCGATTCACGAAATAAAAAAATATAAATTTTTCGTTTTTATCCGGCACCAAAAATAACGCCTGGATATAATTTAAACTATGCATAATTTCAGCTAAATTATGCATAGTTTAAATTATATCCAGGCGTTATTAGTATTATCGGTCGTGTTCTGTGCGGCTCCTTTAATGTCGTCAGTGCCACCCACACTAGTGCGCGGGCACGTGTGTGTGTGTGTGTGAGTGTGCGCGTGTGCCCGCCCACCTGATCTGGTAGGAGAGGTGCGAGTGCAGCGCGGGCCCGGCCACGCGGCGGCAGAAGCGCGAGTCGTGCGCGGGCACGTGTGTGTGTGTGAGTGTGCGCGTGTGCCCGCCCACCTGATCTGGTAGGAGAGGTGCGAGTGCAGCGCGGGCCCGGCCACGCGGCGGCAGAAGCGCGAGTCGTGCGCGGGCACGTGTGTGTGTGTGAGTGTGCGCGTGTGCCCGCCCACCTGATCTGGTAGGAGAGGTGCGAGTGCAGCGCGGGCCCGGCCACGCGGCGGCAGAAGCGCGAGTCGTGCGCGGGCACGTGTGTGTGTGTGAGTGTGCGCGTGTGCCCGCCCACCTGATCTGGTAGGAGAGGTGCGAGTGCAGCGCGGGCCCGGCCACGCGGCGGCAGAAGCGCGAGTCGTGCGCGGGCACGTGTGTGTGTGTGTGAGTGTGCGCGTGTGCCCGCCCACCTGATCTGGTAGGAGAGGTGCGAGTGCAGCGCGGGCCCGGCCACGCGGCGGCAGAAGCGCGAGTCGTGCGCGGGCACGTGTGTGTGTGTGAGTGTGCGCGTGTGCCCGCCCACCTGATCTGGTAGGAGAGGTGCGAGTGCAGCGCGGGCCCGGCCACGCGGCGGCAGAAGCGCGAGTCGTGCGCGGGCACGTGTGTGTGTGTGAGTGTGCGCGTGTGCCCGCCCACCTGATCTGGTAGGAGAGGTGCGAGTGCAGCGCGGGCCCGGCCACGCGGCGGCAGAAGCGCGAGTCGTGCGCGGGCACGTGTGTGTGTGTGAGTGTGCGCGTGTGCCCGCCCACCTGATCTGGTAGGAGAGGTGCGAGTGCAGCGCGGGCCCGGCCACGCGGCGGCAGAAGCGCGAGTCGTGCGCGGGCACGTGTGTGTGTGTGTGTGAGTGTGCGCGTGTGCCCGCCCACCTGATCTGGTAGGAGAGGTGCGAGTGCAGCGCGGGCCCGGCCACGCGGCGGCAGAAGCGCGAGTCGTGCGCGGGCACGTGTGTGTGTGTGAGTGTGCGCGTGTGCCCGCCCACCTGATCTGGTAGGAGAGGTGCGAGTGCAGCGCGGGCCCGGCCACGCGGCGGCAGAAGCGCGAGTCGTGCGCGGGCACGTGTGTGTGTGTGAGTGTGAGTGTGCGCGTGTGCCCGCCCACCTGATCTGGTAGGAGAGGTGCGAGTGCAGCGCGGGCCCGGCCACGCGGCGGCAGAAGCGCGAGTCGTGCGCGGGCACGTGTGTGTGTGTGAGTGTGCGCGTGTGCCCGCCCACCTGATCTGGTAGGAGAGGTGCGAGTGCAGCGCGGGCCCGGCCACGCGGCGGCAGAAGCGCGAGTCGTGCGCGGGCACGTGTGTGTGTGTGAGTGTGCGCGTGTGCCCGCCCACCTGATCTGGTAGGAGAGGTGCGAGTGCAGCGCGGGCCCGGCCACGCGGCGGCAGAAGCGCGAGTCGTGCGCGGGCACGTGTGTGTGTGTGAGTGTGCGCGTGTGCCCGCCCACCTGATCTGGTAGGAGAGGTGCGAGTGCAGCGCGGGCCCGGCCACGCGGCGGCAGAAGCGCGAGTCGTGCGCGGGCACGTGTGTGTGTGTGAGTGTGCGCGTGTGCCCGCCCACCTGATCTGGTAGGAGAGGTGCGAGTGCAGCGCGGGCCCGGCCACGCGGCGGCAGAAGCGCGAGTCGTGCGCGGGCACGTGTGTGTGTGTGTGAGTGTGCGCGTGTGCCCGCCCACCTGATCTGGTAGGAGAGGTGCGAGTGCAGCGCGGGCCCGGCCACGCGGCGGCAGAAGCGCGAGTCGTGCGCGGGCACGTGTGTGTGTGTGAGTGTGCGCGTGTGCCCGCCCACCTGATCTGGTAGGAGAGGTGCGAGTGCAGCGCGGGCCCGGCCACGCGGCGGCAGAAGCGCGAGTCGTGCGCGGGCACGTGTGTGTGTGTGAGTGTGCGCGTGTGCCCGCCCACCTGATCTGGTAGGAGAGGTGCGAGTGCAGCGCGGGCCCGGCCACGCGGCGGCAGAAGCGCGAGTCGTGCGCGGGCACGTGTGTGTGTGTGAGTGTGCGCGTGTGCCCGCCCACCTGATCTGGTAGGAGAGGTGCGAGTGCAGCGCGGGCCCGGCCACGCGGCGGCAGAAGCGCGAGTCGTGCGCGGGCACGTGTGTGTGTGTGAGTGTGCGCGTGTGCCCGCCCACCTGATCTGGTAGGAGAGGTGCGAGTGCAGCGCGGGCCCGGCCACGCGGCGGCAGAAGCGCGAGTCGTGCGCGGGCACGTGTGTGTGTGTGTGTGTGTGAGTGTGCGCGTGTGCCCGCCCACCTGATTTGGTAGGAGAGGTGCGAGTGCAGCGCGCGCCCGGCCACGCGGCGGAAGAAGCGCGAGTCGTGCGCGGGCACGTGTGTGTGTGTGTGTGTGTGAGTGTGCGCGTGTGCCCGCCCACCTGATCTGGTAGGAGAGGTGCGAGTGCAGCGCGGGCCCGGCCACGCGGCGGCAGAAGCGCGAGTCGTGCGCGGGCACGTGTGTGTGTGTGAGTGTGCGCGTGTGCCCGCCCACCTGATCTGGTAGGAGAGGTGCGAGTGCAGCGCGGGCCCGGCCACGCGGCGGCAGAAGCGCGAGTCGTGCGCGGGCACGTGTGTGTGTGTGAGTGTGCGCGTGTGCCCGCCCACCTGATCTGGTAGGAGAGGTGCGAGTGCAGCGCGGGCCCGGCCACACGGCGGCAGAAGCGCGAGTCGTGCGCGGGCACGTGTGTGTGTGTGTGTGTGTGTGAGTGTGCGCGTGTGCCCGCCCACCTGATCTGGTAGGAGAGGTGCGAGTGCAGCGCGGGCCCGGCCACGCGGCGGCAGAAGCGCGAGTCGTGCGCGGGCACGTGTGTGTGTGTGAGTGTGCGCGTGTGCCCGCCCACCTGATCTGGTAGGAGAGGTGCGAGTGCAGCGCGGGCCCGGCCACGCGGCGGCAGAAGCGCGAGTCGTGCGCGGGCACGTGTGTGTGTGTGAGTGTGCGCGTGTGCCCGCCCACCTGATCTGGTAGGAGAGGTGCGAGTGCAGCGCGGGCCCGGCCACGCGGCGGCAGAAGCGCGAGTCGTGCGCGGGCACGTGTGTGTGTGTGTGTGAGTGTGCGCGTGTGCCCGCCCACCTGATCTGGTAGGAGAGGTGCGAGTGCAGCGCGGGCCCGGCCACGCGGCGGCAGAAGCGCGAGTCGTGCGCGGGCACGTGTGTGTGTGTGAGTGTGCGCGTGTGCCCGCCCACCTGATCTGGTAGGAGAGGTGCGAGTGCAGCGCGGGCCCGGCCACGCGGCGGCAGAAGCGCGAGTCGTGCGCGGGCACGTGTGTGTGTGTGTGTGTGAGTGTGCGCGTGTGCCCGCCCACCTGATCTGGTAGGAGAGGTGCGAGTGCAGCGCGGGCCCGGCCACGCGGCGGCAGAAGCGCGAGTCGTGCGCGGGCACGTGTGTGTGTGTGAGTGTGCGCGTGTGCCCGCCCACCTGATCTGGTAGGAGAGGTGCGAGTGCAGCGCGGGCCCGGCCACGCGGCGGCAGAAGCGCGAGTCGTGCGCGGGCACGTGTGTGTGTGTGAGTGTGCGCGTGTGCCCGCCCACCTGATCTGGTAGGAGAGGTGCGAGTGCAGCGCGGGCCCGGCCACGCGGCGGCAGAAGCGCGAGTCGTGCGCGGGCACGTGTGTGTGTGTGAGTGTGCGCGTGTGCCCGCCCACCTGATCTGGTAGGAGAGGTGCGAGTGCAGCGCGGGCCCGGCCACGCGGCGGCAGAAGCGCGAGTCGTGCGCGGGCACGTGTGTGTGTGTGTGTGTGTGAGTGTGCGCGTGTGCCCGCCCACCTGATCTGGTAGGAGAGGTGCGAGTGCAGCGCGGGCCCGGCCACGCGGCGGCAGAAGCGCTAGTCGTGCGCGGGCACGTGTGTGTGTGTGTGTGTGAGTGTGCGCGTGTGCCCGCCCACCTGATCTGGTAGGAGAGGTGCGAGTGCAGCGCGGGCCCGGCCACGCGGCGGCAGAAGCGCGAGTCGTGCGCGGGCACGTGTGTGTGTGTGAGTGTGCGCGTGTGCCCGCCCACCTGATCTGGTAGGAGAGGTGCGAGTGCAGCGCGGGCCCGGCCACGCGGCGGCAGAAGCGCGAGTCGTGCGCGGGCACGTGTGTGTGTGTGAGTGTGAGTGTGCGCGTGTGCCCGCCCACCTGATCTGGTAGGAGAGGTGCGAGTGCAGCGCGGGCCCGGCCACGCGGCGGCAGAAGCGCGAGTCGTGCGCGGGCACGTGTGTGTGTGTGAGTGTGCGCGTGTGCCCGCCCACCTGATCTGGTAGGAGAGGTGCGAGTGCAGCGCGGGCCCGGCCACGCGGCGGCAGAAGCGCGAGTCGTGCGCGGGCACGTGTGTGTGTGTGAGTGTGAGTGTGCGCGTGTGCCCGCCCACCTGATCTGGTAGGAGAGGTGCGAGTGCAGCGCGGGCCCGGCCACGCGGCGGCAGAAGCGCGAGTCGTGCGCGGGCACGTGTGTGTGTGTGAGTGTGCGCGTGTGCCCGCCCACCTGATCTGGTAGGAGAGGTGCGAGTGCAGCGCGGGCCCGGCCACGCGGCGGCAGAAGCGCGAGTCGTGCGCGGGCACGTGTGTGTGTGTGAGTGTGAGTGTGCGCGTGTGCCCGCCCACCTGATCTGGTAGGAGAGGTGCGAGTGCAGCGCGGGCCCGGCCACGCGGCGGCAGAAGCGCGAGTCGTGCGCGGGCACGTGTGTGTGTGTGAGTGTGAGTGTGCGCGTGTGCCCGCCCACCTGATCTGGTAGGAGAGGTGCGAGTGCAGCGCGGGCCCGGCCACGCGGCGGCAGAAGCGCGAGTCGTGCGCGGGCACGTGTGTGTGTGTGAGTGTGCGCGTGTGCCCGCCCACCTGATCTGGTAAGAGAGGTGCGAGTGCAGCGCGGGCCCGGCCACGCGGCGGCAGAAGCGCGAGTCGTGCGCGGGCACGTGTGTGTGTGTGAGTGTGAGTGTGCGCGTGTGCCCGCCCACCTGATCTGGTAGGAGAGGTGCGAGTGCAGCGCGGGCCCGGCCACGCGGCGGCAGAAGCGCGAGTCGTGCGCGGGCACGTGTGTGTGTGTGAGTGTGAGTGTGCGCGTGTGCCCGCCCACCTGATCTGGTAGGAGAGGTGCGAGTGCAGCGCGGGCCCGGCCACGCGGCGGCAGAAGCGCGAGTCGTGCGCGGGCACGTGTGTGTGTGTGAGTGTGAGTGTGCGCGTGTGCCCGCCCACCTGATCTGGTAGGAGAGGTGCGAGTGCAGCGCGGGCCCGGCCACGCGGCGGCAGAAGCGCGAGTCGTGCGCGGGCACGTGTGTGTGTGTGAGTGTGCGCGTGTGCCCGCCCACCTGATCTGGTAGGAGAGGTGCGAGTGCAGCGCGGGCCCGGCCACGCGGCGGCAGAAGCGCGAGTCGTGCGCGGGCACGTGTGTGTGTGTGAGTGTGAGTGTGCGCGTGTGCCCGCCCACCTGATCTGGTAGGAGAGGTGCGAGTGCAGCGCGGGCCCGGCCACGCGGCGGCAGAAGCGCGAGTCGTGCGCGGGCACGTGTGTGTGTGTGAGTGTGAGTGTGCGCGTGTGCCCGCCCACCTGATCTGGTAGGAGAGGTGCGAGTGCAGCGCGGGCCCGGCCACGCGGCGGCAGAAGCGCGAGTCGTGCGCGGGCACGTGTGTGTGTGTGAGTGTGCGCGTGTGCCCGCCCACCTGATCTGGTAGGAGAGGTGCGAGTGCAGCGCGGGCCCGGCCACGCGGCGGCAGAAGCGCGAGTCGTGCGCGGGCACGTGTGTGTGTGTGAGTGTGAGTGTGCGCGTGTGCCCGCCCACCTGATCTGGTAGGAGAGGTGCGAGTGCAGCGCGGGCCCGGCCACGCGGCGGCAGAAGCGCGAGTCGTGCGCGGGCACGTGTGTGTGTGTGAGTGTGAGTGTGCGCGTGTGCCCGCCCACCTGATCTGGTAGGAGAGGTGCGAGTGCAGCGCGGGCCCGGCCACGCGGCGGCAGAAGCGCGAGTCGTGCGCGGGCACGTGTGTGTGTGTGAGTGTGCGCGTGTGCCCGCCCACCTGATCTGGTAGGAGAGGTGCGAGTGCAGCGCGGGCCCGGCCACGCGGCGGCAGAAGCGCGAGTCGTGCGCGGGCACGTGTGTGTGTGTGAGTGTGCGCGTGTGCCCGCCCACCTGATCTGGTAGGAGAGGTGCGAGTGCAGCGCGGGCCCGGCCACGCGGCGGCAGAAGCGCGAGTCGTGCGCGGGCACGTGTGTGTGTGTGAGTGTGAGTGTGCGCGTGTGCCCGCCCACCTGATCTGGTAGGAGAGGTGCGAGTGCAGCGCGGGCCCGGCCACGCGGCGGCAGAAGCGCGAGTCGTGCGCGGGCACGTGTGTGTGTGTGAGTGTGAGTGTGCGCGTGTGCCCGCCCACCTGATCTGGTAGGAGAGGTGCGAGTGCAGCGCGGGCCCGGCCACGCGGCGGCAGAAGCGCGAGTCGTGCGCGGGCACGTGTGTGTGTGTGAGTGTGCGCGTGTGCCCGCCCACCTGATCTGGTAGGAGAGGTGCGAGTGCAGCGCGGGCCCGGCCACGCGGCGGCAGAAGCGCGAGTCGTGCGCGGGCACGTGTGTGTGTGTGAGTGTGAGTGTGCGCGTGTGCCCGCCCACCTGATCTGGTAGGAGAGGTGCGAGTGCAGCGCGGGCCCGGCCACGCGGCGGCAGAAGCGCGAGTCGTGCGCGGGCACGTGTGTGTGTGTGAGTGTGCGCGTGTGCCCGCCCACCTGATCTGGTAGGAGAGGTGCGAGTGCAGCGCGGGCCCGGCCACGCGGCGGCAGAAGCGCGAGTCGTGCGCGGGCACGTGTGTGTGTGTGAGTGTGCGCGTGTGCCCGCCCACCTGATCTGGTAGGAGAGGTGCGAGTGCAGCGCGGGCCCGGCCACGCGGCGGCAGAAGCGCGAGTCGTGCGCGGGCACGTGTGTGTGTGTGAGTGTGCGCGTGTGCCCGCCCACCTGATCTGGTAGGAGAGGTGCGAGTGCAGCGCGGGCCCGGCCACGCGGCGGCAGAAGCGCGAGTCGTGCGCGGGCACGCGCGCGCCGCGCACTATGACGGCGCGCCAGGCGGCCGCCTCCCACGCGCCGCGCACCGCCCACCACACGCCGCCGCCTACGTCACACTCACAAGCATTCTACCTATCCGCACGTTTCTTGAGCGCTGACCTTGACGCGCAAAAGTGAATCATATAACGTATATACGGCTTATTTTGCCGTGCGCAAAGCTCAAGCGCTCAATAACCGTGCCAGGAATTTAAACTTGCAATTATTAGGTATATACAGTATTGTTCAGTACTTTTTTATATTTTTTATCGTTAAAAAAGCTTAAAATAACTTGTTTACATAATTTTGCTAGACATACATATTTTTTCATTACATAGATTTTTAAATTTTTAATAATAACATAATGAAGTAAGATGAAAAATAAAAGAATGCATCAAATAAAAATTTGTTCACAGTAAAAATGTAAAAAAGTATACAAAAATCTATTTTTTTATATTTATATTCGAGTTGAATTATTTCAAAAGTTAAAGAGACAAAAATATTCATAAGCATAGATTTATAAGCACGGATAAATTGGTTATGACTGTGATTATTTTTGAGCTCTCCGAACTCAAGAGAAGGAAAATTCCAATGAAAATGAATGCGGATGAGCTGCAAAACTCTATCCCATTACTAAATATTGTAAATAAATGCTGAAAATAGGCCTTAGAGTAGCTATTTCGAGGCCAGACTCTTCATCAAGTATGTCACATAAAATATCTTTTAAGCATTAAATATTGCATGAAAAATTAAAATAATTTATGTATTAATATAATGTGTAATGATATAAAACAATGAATAATGAATAATTTATAATGAAGGTTCACTCACCAACCAAAAGCATGAGAGCTCCAAGTGGACACAACACCACAGCCACTACGACAGCTACGACAGGCTGTACTAGCCCCAGCAGTCCAATACGCCATAAGAATACTTCAAATAATACGAACCACCTACAAATAATTCATGGATCATTAAAAGCTTCTCCATACCATCATTTACCCAACGTGGACGTTTAACAAACGAATTAAAGCAGATAATAAAGGTTATGGTTATCTATATATTAATATGCGGAGGGAAAACTTTGTACCCCTTTTTAAGACAGTTGCACGAACTGTGGAATATGAAATTTGGCACAGTTAAAGTTTATATTGTGGAGTACTGCGGAAACTTAATATCTATACATATAATAAAATCGTAGGAAAGTCAAAACTGAACATTGAATATTTTTTTAAAAGAATACTTGGGGCGTGATCTACAATCGATATTGAAGCCAAAAATATAGTTTTCAGAATTTTTGTCTGTTTGTCTGTATGTAGGTCCGGGGTAAACTCGAAAAGTACTGCATGGATTTACTTCAAATTTTGCATGATTATTACTAACAGGTAGGCATGGAAATTATTGCTTTTAAATCATTATCATTCGATGAAATTAAGAAAAAAAACAGTAGCAGTCGTGGGACTGCCGATAGAAGTGAAAACGGAACTATTAAGTTGAGAGTAATTAAAACTATATGCAAAACATAGCTATAGATATACTATTATCATTAGCATGTCGGTGACGCGAACCGAGGATTTTACCCTCTACCAAAACGCTCAACGCGCCTAAAGAAGTTTTCACTTCAAAAATCGCAATCATTTTTGCATGCGAAATGTAGCTAACGATGATTTTCAGGTTCTAAAAAAACCTTAACAATAAATCTGAGTCGAATAGGCTACGCTTATACCGCCAGGCAGACAGACAGGCTTAGAAGTTAATATGTACCTATATCTCAAAAAAAAGTTATCATGATATGAGTTTAGTATTCAATTTAGGCCAAAAAAGGTACTTCAAAATTTTCTCTTTTTTAATTGGAATTTAAAAAACTTTGGTAGGCACTTAAATGTTTAAAACTCAAATGTCTTTTTAGATGTGTACTGTATACGAATACTCTTTTACATAATATACATTTAGCCAGAATTTTTCCTGGGATTTTTTCATAATGATTCCATTTAAGTCCACTCATTGTATTTATTTTGGTCTTATTATTATTATATAGTATTGTAAAATCTCAGGTAGCGATGCAATGTTGCATTCTGATGATACGAGATATGCTCAAGACATAGTATAATATAATTCCACAATTACAGTCAGGAACACAATACCATATGTAATTCTAATGAAGCGATGAGAGACTTTATTTGTATACAATCCAGTTTCTTATTCTTTTTTTTTCTTGTTATTTGTCTTGTGTATGTCTAAAACCTCATTAAAGGTTAACGATCGACTTTGTGATCTAGAGCGCGGTGTAGGTGTTGACCACATGATGTCCTGGGTTCGATTTCCAGGACGGGAAATTTTTTTTAGTTTACTTGTTTTTTTAGTTTTCTGATAAGCACAACGGTGCCCAGGATAGGATAAGTGCCCAGTTGGCGATAGGCTTGCCACCTATCATATTGTTACGCTTAGCTTAGAGTTAATATTGTACAATAAAATACCACTTATATTAAAATTGTGTATTTACAACACAAATGTACAATACACACTGCCGAACACCAACATTGTCACTATATTCCACTAGAATTAACTGACTAAACCGAATCACTAAACACATTTTCCGTATCACTTTTAACTGTACCTACTATATCGTTTCACACTGATCATCCGTACAATCGCTTCTGAATCACTATATAAAATTGACTTGCTCTTCGCCAACCAGTCCTTATTTATCACAAGTTCGATCATGTCCTCGAAAGTTACGAAAATTACGCGTAAACAACTTGTTTGTAAACAAGTCATAGTACACGCTATTTTCACCCTTAGGCCTATGCGAGAAGATCATTTATGGCATAGATGTTTAGGCAACGGCCGCTATTGTTTATCGATAGAAGCAGCTATCTTTTTCTTTTATTTCTAGATTTTTACAGTGTTCTTACTCTTCACTTTTCTAGATTTTAGAGATTCGCAACAACACTATGGGAGAAGTATGTTCTCTAATGGTGAGTGCACTTGTATGCCTACATCTACTGTCTACCTCTTTGGGGATAAGTGTGTGAAGATACTTTTGTTGTTTAATTTTTGAAAGGTTAGTGAAGTGAAGTGAAGGCGAGTTACCGGTTGAGGCGGGCTGGGTGTGGGCAGTCGAAGTCGTAGAGCAGCGCGTTGGCGGCGTGCAGCGCGAGCGCCAGCGGCGGCGCGGCGGCGGGCGCCACCAGCGCGCCCCCCAGCGCCAGCGCCGAGCCCGCCAGCGCCACCAGCGGGAACGCCAGCAGCAGCGCCACCGACCCCAGCCCGCCCACCACCACGTACCACCACACGCGGTTCGCCTGCCTGCTTAACCCTTTACCTAGTAGACCTGTACCGATGAACCGAAACACCATAGGTTATGCATATTTGCCATCCACACTAATATTACAAATGCGGGTCTGTCTGTTACACTTTCAAGAGCTGAACAGATTTTTACAAAATTTGGCAAAAAATAGTTAAAGACCTGGTTCACTTATTTTACAAAAATCAATCTCTGTCGAGTTGAAGTTAGAGGTGTGTGACTTCGGGAGACACTGAATAACAGATACTGATTCCCGGGCTGAATACGATAACGATAAGTTATGAGTTCTTTTAAAAAACTTAAGTCTTTGAGTTATTTTTGGCAGAACTCAAGTATTTTTACAAGACTCCAAATTCCGAAGGACTTGAGCTCTAAGTCTTATTTATAAGACTCCAAGACTCGAGTCTCTTACAACACTGATCGACTGATTATCATCATCATTCTGGCAGTAATGCAGTTTTTTGGAGGGAATAAAGAAGTTAGGGATTGTTAAGGTATTGAGGGAATAAAAAGATTATGTAAAAAATAAAATAACTTTGTTTTATATTTCTATTTTCTTTATAACGATTCCAAGAACTTGTATGTAACTAATAAACTTATGCATGTGGAACCAAGATACGAATGATGTTAATGGAGAGGATGTAATGCCGCCTGCGTAAATTTACCCGGCTACCTTACCCTCTAAGCCGGAACTTAACCTTGACGAGGACTGAATAGTTGCGACAGAAAAAAGAAAGGCATTGTTACCAAACCCGCATGAGACGTCGCAAAATTCTACCACTTAGTAGTCGTGATATTAGTATCAGGTTTGACAATTCGTTCACCATTTGTAAAATATTTAACGAGAAGGCATTTTATCTATTCCTCCAAAGGGAGCTAGGCCAACACGTAAGATATTATTGCTATTGGTAAGTCGGACTACTGGAAACAGTTTGCAAATTTATTGATTTGTTGAACAGAATTGTTGTAATCAAAGTAACAATAATTAGCTACAAAAATGATTGCTAGGCGTTACTAACAATTAGTTTAATACATGAAAGAACATTCACTAGTATTTCTGAAAAGTAATACAATGAAGGTACTCATATGCACGTTCCCACCTGTATCAGGTTCAGTCTCAAATCTCGTCCTCTCCTTCGACACATGCCTCCACAGCTTGAGCAATCTTGACCACATGGTTTGTGTTTCGCTACTGCGTTTGGGAAATAATGTCCCATTTACCTGAAATAAATATTAGACTAACACACCAAAGATTTAGTACTAAGCAAAGTAAATAATGTGATCCATTCACACATGCAAGAAACTGCAATGAAAAATTAGTATTTAGAAATCAGAAATCAGAAGTACTTTATTCAATAAAACTTTTTACAAGTTATTTTGACGCGTCAACATTTTTTTAAACTACTACCGGATCGGAAACGCGGCCACACACTGAGAAGATCCGGCGGAAGAAACTCAGCGGGCTTGTCTTTTTTTCATAACATTTTTTAAATAAAATATTATATAATATTTAATTAGTATCTAATTGTTACATTAATAATGATTGTCGATATGAGGAGCAGTTAACCCCATGCTTTCCTGTCATCAAGGTATTCAGATATTTTATAGTAACCTTTTTTACACAGTTTTGTTTTAACATTTTTTTTTATTATTTTATAGTAACCTTTTTTACACATTTTTAACACATTTTTATTACTGAGAGTATTTTAACGTCCCGTTCGCGTTTGGTAGTTTTGTTTTAGAAGGTAAGGTAGCCGGTAAACTTATGTATGTGCGTTATAAAATTAAATATTTTTATGAACAAGATCAAGATTTAAAATATGTATATATTTTTTTGTCTTTTAACTAAACCCTTGGACTAAAATTGTACAGTTGCCTTGACAGTATTTTTATAATTAAAATATTGTATATATTTCAGCAAAATTCCCCAAAAAAGAATTGCATACGACATACCTACATGATGAGTGAAGACACTGATCACTTTTGAAATAGCAGTGTCAACTTTTTCATACGTACCGAATATAATTTATTCGAAGTGAAAAAATTTCGTTTTATTTATTTATAAGCGAACTGGAAAGGCAAATCACTTTTGTATATCAGAAATACAAACGGAACGAGAACAGATCCCTGTGGGATACCATGATGAAATAAACCTGGGATGGTAGTTTTAATATAAAATTATTGGAACTCGATAACTCTTTTCCGATTTGGCTGATGTTGAAACTTAAAAAATGTTTGTCTCATTAATTCGGCCAAATTTTACGATGTTGCCATCGACGGTATTCTCGTCGAACGAACATTTATACATACACGCAAACCTTGGATTGTTCTAGTAGACTCCAAGAAATTCGCTTTCTTGCTTAATAATAAACTTCCTGAACGCATCCATTTAAAATTAAATCAATAAACTTTGTAAGCATTTTTTCCATTCGACAATTGCGTAGTTTTGATAGTCTGATAAAAACGTTATGATGAATGCATTCAAATGCTAACTATAGCTAATCAAAAAAAAAATCCCCGGTGCATCCTGTGATTTCTCTTCTTAGGTTTCATTTTTTTAAATATTTCTAACATCACATATTCTATAGTTGACCGACTCTCGGCCAAACTAATTTGTTTAATGTAGTGTATAAGTTACCTGAGAGAGCTCAAGATCAGGCACAAAAGGCTTGGTCCTCAGCAACGCGCGCACTGAAAGTGGTGACCACCACGCCACCACCACTGCCAGCACGAACATTAGGTTCCACGACCATGACCACCATCTGACAACCAAATAGTATTTTTAGAAAAAAAGTTTTTTTGTTAATAATCTTATTCTTTCTTTAATTTTTGTTCGTCTTTCCTTTTCTGCCTACCTTCCAGACAGCTAGTAATGGACAAGCGAGGAGTAAAAATGTTATCACTACCGTAACTAATACATTTCTGCAACATTTTGCACAGGTTGGTCACTTTTGTATTCCTGACTTGTCGGCGTTTGTCGTTGTCGTATTTTGATTTCGTATCTAAGGTTTTGTATCGCATCTAAGGTACCTCAATGATAGAATTTAATTAATTTATTTTTCTGACAGATCATAATAACGTATTAGAAATATACTTTGTGTATATACAGGCAATTGTTATTTCTTTTCATCAGCCACTGAGCAGCCGACAGCCGGGCCAATGCGGCGGTGTGTCCCCGTCACCTGTGCACAGTGTTGAGCAGCCGCCAGCCGGGCCAGTGCGACGGTGTGCCCCCGTCACCTGTGCGCAGTGCTGAGCAGCCGCCAGCCGGGTCAGTGCGACGGTGTGCCCCCGTCACCTGTGCGCAGTGCTGAGCAGCCGCCAGCCGGGTCAGTGCGACGGTGTGCCCCCGTCACCTGTGCGCAGTGCTGAGCAGCCGCCAGCCGGGTCAGTGCGACGGTGTGCCCCCGTCACCTGTGCGCAGTGCTGAGCAGCCGCCAGCCGGGTCAGTGCGACGGTGTGCCCCCGTCACCTGTGCGCAGTGCTGAGCAGCCGCCAGCCGGGTCAGTGCGACGGTGTGCCCCCGTCACCTGTGCGCATTGCTGAGCAGCCGCCAGTCGGGTCAGTGCGACGGTGTGCCCCCGTCACCTGTGTGCAGTGCTGAGCATCCGCCAGCCGGGCCAGTGCGGCGATGTGTCCCCGTCACCTGTGTGCAGTGCTGAGCAGCCGCCAGCTGGGCCAGTGCGGCGGTGTGTCCCTGTCACCTGTGTGCAGTGTTGAGCAGCCGCCAGCCGGGCCAGCGCGTGGTGGAGACGCGTACGGTCTCTCGGCGCGCGGCGAACACGGGCTGGCTGGGGTCGGAGCGCGGCGTCACGATGGAGGTGGCGCGCGCGCTCACCACGGTGGGCACGCGCTCGGTGCGGCCCCGGAACGTCCTCATCACCACCCAGTTCCGAGGCAGCCAGATACGCGTTGCCCACGTAAACTCACGCGTCGGCGTTTTTGCGGCTTCCAGCTCCTGAATTGAAAGACAAAGTTAAGAAAAACATTAAAATGAACATTATTAAATCATTATTAAATGTGTCGACATTTCTTTACATATAATAGTTATACATTATACTTTAGTATAATGACTCTCAGGTCTCAACTCACATGTTACAAAACCTTAAAAATGTTCAAGAAAAAGTTACTAAGCTTTAGTGAAAAGAAATATTTATTTGCAAGAAAATGGGTGTTACAATTTGTTAAAATTATTTAAGTTACCAACATATTCTATTATATAGTGTGAAATTTTTAAAAATGGATTAAGTGTGGATAAAGCGTTCCCAAATCCCGAGGCAAGGTGTGTATAAAGCGTGTGGTATAGATGTACCTTCATGAGCAGCGGCTCGCGGTCGCGCAGGAAGGCGAGGTCGCGCAGCAGGAAGTAGCGGTGCTGGTGCAGCTTGTGGTGGGTGAGCAGGTGCGCGGCGCGCTCGAGCGCGGCCCAGCGCAGGTCGGCGCGCAGCGCGGCGGCGGCGGCGGCGGCGCGCTCGCGGCGCCAGGGCCCCGCGCGCCACAGCACCGGCGCCGCCGCCGCCAGCGCCGCCTCCGCGCTGCGCGCGCCCGCCGCCACCTGCCGCCGCACCGCCTCCTCCGCGCTGCACATCACCACCACTGTTACAGTACGGGACCACAACACTACTCGAGCGCGTCAGAATAACGTAGGGGGGCACCTCGCATACTGTTGAGGCTCTCCACCAAATATAAGCCATTTATATAGAGGGTGGCTAGAGCAGATAAAAAAAAACAACTTCGACTTGTGGAAATTGTCAGATTTGAAGTAAACAATTAAGGACGTTTTGTGGGTTCCAAAACTTACGACAAATTTATTGCCAGTGAGTCAATTAATCAAAAACAATAACAGTGTTTCTTTCTCGGATAGTAAGTGTACCATATACAATGCTAAGAAAGAACTGGTGGCTGTTGCTAATTTAATTGACGGTGTGTACAAGTTGGAATTAAGTACTACACCAGTGACAAATTGTTTAATGGCTAAAAGCAATGCATTATTATGGCATAGAAGGTTGGGACACATAAACTCGCATGACTTGAATAAAATGAAGAACGGCGCCGTGGAAGGTGTCAGCTACGAAGGCAGCTCAGATATGTCAAAATCAAACTGTATAGTTTGCTGTGAGGGAAAACAGTCACGCCTACCATTCTCTGCAGGTACAAGAGCGACAGAAGTGCTAGAAATAGTGCACTCTGATGTGTGCGGACCTATGGAAACAAAATCTATAGGGTCAGCAAGATATTTCTTACTTTTTGTAGATGATTACACCTGCATGACATTTGTGTACTTCATGAAAGAAAAGAGTGAGGTGTTTAAATTTTTTAAAGAATTCAAATCTATGGTGGAGAAGCAAAAGAATACCAATATTAAAATGCTACGGACAGATAATGGTGGAGAGTTTTGCTCGAAAGTGATGGAAGAATATTTAAAAACATCTGGTATCATACACCAAAGGACAAACCCCTACACTCCCCAACAGAATGGTATGTCCGAAAGAAACAATAGAACTATTGTTGATAAAGCGAGATGCTTGTTATTTGATGCAAATTTAGATAAAAAGTTTTGGGCAGAGGCGGTATCCTCAGCTGTCTACTTAAAAAATCGTTCTATAGCATCAGGCCTAAGTGACAAGACGCCTTATGAAATGTGGTATGAAAAGAAACCAAAGCTGAACCATATACGCATTTTTGGTAGCCCGGTGATGGTGCATATTCCCCAAGAAAGGAGAACCAAGTGGGACAAGAAAGCGCAGCAGCACATTCTTGTTGGTTACTCAGAACACGTCAAAGGATACAGAGTATATGACATCATCAAAAACCAAGTAACTACCAGCCGAGATGTAGTGGTGATGGAAAGAGCAGTGTCAGAAGGAGAGCCTGCAACTTGTGAGGCAACTTGGCATGTGGAAGAAGAGTTTCCAGTTCCTAGAGATGATGATGATGGCGATCGTTCAGTGGGGGCTTGTAGCAATGCGGAACGATCTCAATCAAAATCGGAGACTCACTACAGCTCAGATAGTGAATCATCACATCAGACATTTTATGAAGTGGATGAGACCTATGTTCCAGGAAGCCCTTCATCAAGCAGCAGTCCCATCAGAATGTTGGATTTAGATTCTGATACTTTCAATAGACCCAAGAGGGAGCGACGAAAACCAGATAGATACAAACCCGGCTTGTTGGCCACCTTAGATCCTGAACAGACTCTGGCACAGGCCCTGAGAGGTCCCGAGAGTGTTCAATGGAGAAAGGCAATGGATGAAGAATTGGAGTCATTCCGAGAAAATGAAGTGTATGAACTTGTTGATGCCCCACAGGGAGCTACAATAGTGCAATGTAACACCCAACGTGTTAAAGAAAAAATTTAAAAGTGATAGTGAAGTGCAATATCGTGCGCGACTAGTGGCTAAGGGTTTTACACAGAAATGTGGAATTGACTATGATGAGACCTTTTCCCCGGTTGTGCGGCACTCTACTTTAAGGTTATTATTTGCGCTAAGTGTAAAGCTAGGACTAGACATTACACAGTTAGATGTTAAGACTGCTTATCTTAATGGTAACTTGAAAGAGGATATTTACATGTGTGTGCCTGAGGGCTTTACATCCCAAAAGGATGGAAAAGTGTTAAAGCTGAAAAAGGCAATATATGGACTAAAACAGTCCGCCTTGGCTTGGTATGACAGAGTACGAGATGTTTTGTCTAAAAATAATTTTAAAATATGTACACATGCACCATGTATATTTGTAAAGATGAGTAAAGATGTAAAGGTCATATTAGCTTTGTACGTAGACGATTTCCTCATTTTTTCTAATAATAAGGTTGAAACTGCAAAGTTAAAAAGTATTTTAAATTCTGAATTTAAGATTAAAGATTTAGGTGAGGTTAATCAATACTTAGGCATGAATATTAATGTAAAGAGAGACTGTAATAATTATGAGATAACTGTAGATCAGCAACAGTACATAGAAGAATTATTGCAGAAATTTAAACTGACTGATTGTAGGACAGCTGATACACCTATAGAAAATAAATTGAATGTGGCAAAAGCAGAATCTTGTGCGCCAGGAATTTGCTATCAAAAACTTATAGGATGTCTTATGTATTTAGCAATTATGACAAGACCTGATATAACCTATGCCGTTAGTTATTTAAGTCAATTTAATACTAGTTACAGTACCAAACATTGGAGTTATGCCAAAAGAGTACTGAAGTATTTAAAAAAAACTAAATCATATTGTTTAAAATTTAGTAGTAAGAGAGAAAGCTTAGTAGGTTATGTGGATGCTGACTGGGCCAGTGACAGCTTAGACAGAAAATCTTACACTGGGTTCTGTTTTGTAATGTCTGGCTCAGCTATTTCTTGGCAGAGCAGAAAACAGAGAGTCACAGCCTTATCAAGCACTGAGGCTGAATATGTAGCGCTTTCTGAAGCTTGTAGGGAAGCTATATACCTAAGAGAGCTATTGTATGAGCTAACTGGATCTTTGGTAGTAATTAAATTAAATTGTGACAATCAAAGTGCATTGAAGATGGCCACAAACCATCAATGCCATAGTAGATCAAAGCATATTGATGTTAGGCATCATTTTGTAAGAGAGACGATCAAAAGTGGAAAGATAGAGATCAGTTATTTACCTAGTAATGAAATGCCTGCTGATTTATTAACCAAAGGTCTAGGTAGTGTTAAACATTACAAGTTTATGGAAAAGTTAGGTATTGTAAAAACAATATAACTTTTTGTGTAGTTTTAGTTTTGTTGTTTAACACTTAGTTTATTTTGATAAGTGGGGGTGTTATAAAGTATTCACTCTGTATCAAAATATACCTCTAGCTCCATCTATGTTGCAATATGTGTACTATACTGTCATTGTAATACTGTCCTATGTGAGAGGGTAGTAAAATAAATACAGTCTGCACTGAATAACCGACGCGTTTACTTCAAGATTATATTTTTTCGTCAGTCTTTCCTCTATAATAAAATAAAATTCGGACGCGCTCGAGAATGTCAAAACAACGTCTTCTTTGCAACTTTGTGACCCACCCACTCCCTTACGATACACTTGACTCGTCAGATTTTCTAAATTTTAACCCACCCATACAATTAACCCACCTTACGTTAATCTGAAACGATTTAGTGTTTCCATGTCACCATTTTTTTATCTGTAGATTTTTTCTCCACCATTAAAATGAAAAACATTACATAACCTTTTATTTTTCCTATAATTTAATCTACAAAGTCCCCTAGGTCCCTACGGCGTTCGAGTAACTACCCATTTAACATCTTGGACTCCCATTCTATTACATCACAACCTCCATCTCTGTGCTCTCGACTGCCGCGTTATCAGCTCGGGCCTCTTTTGACTACGTAATAGTTTTATAACTTCCCACTTGGAAATGATTCTTTCTACCACTTGATTTATTCCTGCCTGCACGACACAGAATACGCGTCACTAAGTTTTTCTAACTTATATTTATCGTGTTATAAATTAAAAATTTGAAATTCAGACCGAATAGAGAATTTAAAAAAAATATGTTTCGAAATAGAATATAAAAGGTTAAAGATATTTTATATTTATTTTTTTCTGAATAGACTATCCTCCAATCTAGTCTTCTTGACAATACTGAAATACTACTTACTATTTCCGTACTTTCAATTGATTTATTGTGTACAAAGCACAAGAGTTTGCTGCTCAAAATGACTGCTTAGTATAAAGAAGCACACAGCCCACTTCATAACAGCTAACAATATACAGGCTGTTTTTTTAGCCGTGGGACCTATTGAAGGAGTGTACTCAGTATTCGATTCCTAGCTTAAATATCTATAAATTACATGACCTTAATTTTTGTCCTAATTATCTCATAAAATAATTAAATCATAGATACGGCGCGCGAACGTATCTATAGATACATATTATGTACGCGCACCGCGATTCAATGAACTACAATATTACATAATAGGTAGTTAGAATGGCGTGAACGCCGGTCGCGAAATCCCGCGCCCGTCAATAGTGTCAGTGAAATGCGATGTTCGCGAATGCAATAATACTTTTGTGAGTGTTAATAATAACAATATCTTCTTATCAGTGTTCCAATGGAAATTGGGATATGGGACGTGCCTATGCATTATGTAATGATAATGTCACAAATTGCCAAATATAGAGGAACAATTCAACCATTGAGATTATTGTAAAATGTTAATAATCATGGAACATAGAACAAGCGGAATTGGCAAGTACAAACATTTCTATCAGGACCGCGATCGCCATACTCACACATAAAATAAGCATTATTGCATATAAACTACTAATGCAAACATTGTTTCATTGGTCGTTTTCATTTTAAACAACAATAATTCGAAACACACAAACAGAACATTTAAAAATATACCAAACTGCGTTACAATAAATTTTATTTTGCTACAAAAAAAAAGAGTATTTACGTCCTTTTGTAGTCTATTGAAAATAGACTCATCTATTTGTACAATAGTGAAACTATAATCATAACAGTTTCGCTATTCTACAATAGATGGCAGTATTGATTTTTCCGTAGTTTTCAGTTTGTCATATTTGAGTAGAGAACTTTCTAGAACGATATACGTAATGACTGTCATTAAGTATATCTTTCTAGAAAAAATAGGTCAACCTAAAATGAACTTTATGTGTAAGGTGTACGGTTGATTTTAGCTTGACTTTCTATTATATCATTAGAGATTATATTAAATCAGGAATTTAATTAAAATAAAATGAAAATTGTACTTTCGGATGATATGAAATATCTCCATTTTTAATCATCTGTATTCTACTATCATTTCTGCATTCAAGGATGGCACAATACGGCATAATTCAGTGTATAATAGATTTTCGCACAACGACTATCTCCTAAAGATATGGTAAGTATCACTAAGGCAATTTAGAATAACAGCGCATAATAGTGATGCACGCGGCACGCCCACTCTTCACTTCCACTTGCTTTCTTTGTTTCATGTTAATAATTAATTAATTCACGTCAAACCAATATCGATCTTGTGAAGAGGATGATTCCATTTACGCCAGAAATACTTAGGTAAATATTAACTGTGCTTAAAATATTATATTATAATAATTAGTTACGTAAATATTAAAAGTGTATTTTATTTGTGCCTAATTTATTTTTTAAATTATAACACGCTTAAAAATATTTTCTTCAAAGCGTGTTTTGTTCAAAGCGTCTTTAAAGTGCCTAAGTATTTTTGGCTGTTTTTCCTAACACTAACAGAAACAAAGTATGAAGGGAAAATGAATCACAATTTACAATAGTTTAAAACTTTTTTTTTTTCGGAATGTCTCAATTGCTGTTAGCCTTATGGGCTGTTACAGCTTCACCGGTCGCGGGGGCGAGCAGAGTGCTCAGCCAGAATTTAAAGGTGTAGGGCTGTACGCCCTCCGCCCTAAGGGTGTCTCCTGTGAGACCGAAACTCGGCTTAGGGTGGGGTCGTGATTTGCGATGAGAGGGCTAGTGGCATTGTTTTGTCCGTCCGCCGAACCTTGCCCTTGGGCTCGGTTCGCCGAAGGGCGAAACAGGGGTCCTCGTCGCCGCCGGCGGCGACGGTGTCGCGAATGTAGGTGTGTAGTGTTATCGTGTAAACCGTTGGCCAGAGTTATCGGGTCATCGGGATCGGAAGAACGTGGCGGGGCCTACGTAGTTTGGGATCGGGATTAGGGTCTGGGATGTAGTCAGCCGCGGCTACCACCAGTGGGTTCGGATGCGAGATGGCACGATCGAAGTATCTTTCGGAGATGTCTTTGAAATGCTTTGCTAAGCTCGGCAATTCAAGATCGTTATGGAGGTCTACGTTGCGCATATACCACGGTGCTCCTGTGGCTATACGCAGGAATTTATTTTGTACCACTTGCAATGGATGCAAGTCCGTACGGGGGAGATGGGCAAACGCTACGCAAGCGTATGAAAGGATGGGGCGTACGCACGACTTGTAAAGTGTAGTTTAAAACGGGTAGGTAGATTATATTTACACTAGTTATGATATCCGGTTTCGCTCGGGAGTTGATATGAGATTACGTGGTAGTTGAAATATAACAAATGTATTTGACTTTATTGAAATTGGAATTTTAAATTGCGCGCCATTACTACACATGCTGCAATTGCTCGCAGGGCCTTTCGTAATGCAACCCAAATAATCGTTGTTCTGAATGAAGTTCAAATTCTCGACAACAGATGGCGCCACTACACTTAATTTCCAAGTTGAAGGGTTAGAAAAGCCCTAATATCTTTAAAAATACACACTTTAGATTAAAATGGGAACTTTCTTGTTCGAGGGGGGATAAAGGGCTTTCACACTATATAAGTCCCTTTATCGTACCGGGACTCCCTTTTAAGTTTTATCGGCACGCACATTTTATCAACTTAGTTTTATTATATATATATATATATAGACTAGCTATGATACCCGGCTTCGCTCGGGAGTTGATATGAGATTGCGTGGTAGTTGAAATATAACAAATTTAATTTAAGACTTTATTGAAATTGGAATTTAAAATTTCGCGCCATTACTACACATTCTGCAATTGCTCGCAGCGTCTTTCGAAATGTAACTCAAATAATCGTTCTGAATGAAATTCAAATGTTCGACAACAGATGGCGTCACTACACTTAATTTCGAGGTTGAAGGGTTGAAAAAGCCCTTATATCTTTAAAAACACGCCCTTTAAGTTAAAACGGGAACTTTCTTGTTCGAGGGGGGATAAAAGGCTATCTATCACACTATATAAGTCCCTTTATCGTGCCGGGACTCCTTTTTAAGTTTTATCGGCACGCACATTTTATCAACTTAGTTTTATTATATACTAGCTATGATGTCCGGCTTCGCTCGGAAGTTGTAATAAGGTTACTTGGTAGTTTAAATATAACAAATGTAATTTAAAACTCTATTGAAATTGGAATTTTAAATTTTGCGCCATTACTACACATGCTGCAATTGCAGCATGCAGCGCCTTTCGGAATGCAACCCAAATAATCGTTGATCTGATGAAGTTCAAATACTCGACAACAGATGGCGCCACTACACTTAATTTCCAAGTTGAAGGGTTGGAATAGCCTTATATCTTTAAAAACACGCCTTTTAGGTTAAAACGGGAACTTTCTTGTTCGAGGGGGGATAAAGGGCTATCACACTATATAAGTTCCTTTATCGTGCCGGGACTCCTTTTTAAGTTTTATCGGCACGCACATTTTATCAACTTAGTTTTATTATATAATAATGATATAATGATTAACTACCTAACTACCACTAATATTACTGCGATGATTCGTGAATCAACTTCCATGACTAGGGTAACTATGAGTCACGAGACTTTTGTCAACATTTCAATTACTGTTTTCTTGGTTATTTAACACTTTATTTTTTTATAGGTTTATTCGATATCTATACGTACAATAAAATCGTAGGAAAGTCAAAACTGTACATTGATTTTTTTTAAGAATACTTGGGGCGTGATCTACAATCGATATCGAAGCCAAAAATATAGTTTTTAGAATTTTTGTCTGTTTGTCTGTTTATCTGTTTGTCTGTATGTATGTCCGGGGTAAACTCAAAAAGTACTGCATGGATTTACTTCAAATTTTGCATGAATATTACTAACAGGTTGGGTCAACATATAGGCTAAATATTATCACGCTATCACCTAGCGGGGAGGTGCTGTGCGGAGTAAACGAAGTCCGCGCGGACGAAGTCGCTGGCACAGCTAGTATATATAAGCGTGAATTTCCATGAGTTTGATTCCGTTCCACGGCTAAAAGAAAACCTGTATATGATTATTGTGTAACAAATATGATGTAGTTTTATGACATTAACACGCAACGGTGACACGGCATCCTAACGCTTCCAACTCATCGTTTCTCAACATCGCACCGCCCCTGTAACACCTGTCCCAGCTCCACACACATTCACCCGACGGCGCGCATCACGTTACTCAGTACCACGCCGCCCATGCTCCCCAAGCTCTGTGTCCGCACACACTCACCTGGAGCACAGAATACTTAGGTCTTAGAGATTAACAGAAGTCAATGTTACACACAAGTAATATTCAAGCATAGCACACATAGACAACTCTCATGGACGCGATGTCTCGGACTGGCGCGGAACAAACTGTCCCGAAACATTCCGAGATATCGCGTCTGTCGAGGTGTCTATGTGTGCGTTGCTCGAATATCACATGTATGTAGATTGACTACTGTAAGTCTCTAGTATACTGTGCCTGGAGGCCCGCTCTACTCACCACTACCCAGCACCGCGCCGCTCCCACATCCTCACCTGGTGAGCACCACGGAGGCCCGCAGCTGGTCGGCGAGCAGCCGCGGCACGCCAGGCCCCAGCGCCGCCAGCTCGGCGCTGCTCATCACCGCACTGCACACCCGCGACACGTACTCGCTTAAAGCTGCCGCGCTAACCTCCTGGAAATAAAAGTATTTAAGTTAATATAAATATCTCCAGTTGATAATAATAATGTTACGAGCTTCGAGATCGTATTGTGCAATAAAATACCACTTATATTAAAACCACAATGCAATACGTAAGTAGACTAATAAACACTAATAACGCTCATTATATTAACGCTAGAATTAACGGACTACACTGAATCACTAAACTAAAACATTTTCCGTAACATTTTCTACTGTACTATATCGCTTCACACTGGTCGTCCCAAGTATCGCTTTCGATCGCTCTATAAAAACTGATCACTTTTCGCCAACACCTCTATTTTTACCCAAGGTAAAGTTCGACCATGTTCTCGAATGTTCCGAAAGTATCGCGTAAACAATTTTGATTGTAAACAAATCCTAGTACTTTACTATTTTAGTACTATTTTCTGTGACGTAAGATCCATTATGACATAGCTGCTTGAGTAACGGCTTTACTGAAGAAAATTTCATTCAAATATTTTTACTTATTGGAATGAAAATACGAATGAATAGCCGTAAATAAATGTGATTTCTATTAAGGTTTCTACTATTCTATTATTAAATAAAAGGAATATACGAGAACGGTTGATAAATAGTTGACTTTAAAAAGAAATAACACGTTTTTAGTTTTTTTTTTTAAATTCTTCTATATGGTCTCCTTTAACTCTACATACTATGGTTCAACGATAATCTATCCTCATTAACTCGTGAAAAATATTTTTCGTTAAAACTGAAAAACCATAAACGAGCGAGCCTTACAATTCGCATATGATGTGTTACTTCTAATATCCAAGTAATTAAATTGGTACAATCTCTTGACCAACTTTACCATCGCGCGCGCTCATTGGTAAATTCAGATAGTGCACGCTCATTGGTCAATTCAAATAGCGTCCGCTTCCCCGGTTGCCGATTACACACTTTCGTTGCGTTTCACGACATCACTCCCATAGATTTCAGGAAAGCGGAACAAAAGATATTAGACTGGTTTTCCTGTCACGCTGACCGCACGTTGACGGTCGGCGCTGATGGGTCAATGTGTATGTAGTTATGAGTTAGTTTTTGAGTCATGTTGACCACTCAGCGCTGAGTTATACGCGGCCGCGCGCGCCGCTGACCAACAGCCGTCGACGTCGACGTTTTCGTGTCGTGCTGAATGCATGTACCAATTTTCAATACTATCGATATTATTTGCGTCTATACTTCACGGTGATAAGCGGGATACTAAAACGATCTGAGCTGACCGATCAGCACTGACAAGCTATGCGTCGACCATCAGCACCGACGGTAAGCGTTGCAGGTAAACCAGCCTTACATATGAATAGGCTTGTGTTAGCTATCGACTCCTTGTACGATAAAAATATTATATGGGCCTATAATGGTTTACCTGAATAAACTGGTTTCATAGATAATTGAAGTATGGCAAAAAGTAACCTCTTCGATGTCCTTGATGGGCATCTTCTGGCTGGCGAGCAGTGCGGCGTGTCGCTCGCGGAAGTGCAGGAACCAACCGCGCGACTCGCGCTCCAGGATACACTGCAGCGGGCCCGCCGCGCGCCGCAACACCTCGCGCCGCGATAGACGCAGGTCCACCTGACACACACGCGCCCACTACATACACCTCGCGCCGCGACAGACGCAGGTCCACCTGACACACACGCGCCCACTACATACACCTCGCGCCGCGACAGACGCAGGTCCACCTGACACACACGCGCCCACTACATACACCTCGCGCCGCGACAGACGCAGGTCCACCTGACACACACGCGCCCACTACATACACCTCGCGCCGCGACAGACGCAGGTCCACCTGACACACACGCGCCCACTACATACACCTCGCGCCGCGACAGACGCAGGTCCACCTGACACACACGCGCCCACTACATACACCACGCGCCGCGACAGACGCAGGTCCACCTGACACACACGCGCCCACTACATACACCTCGCGCCGCGACAGACGCAGGTCCACCTGACACACACGCGCCCACTACATACACCTCGCGCCGCGACAGACGCAGGTCCACCTGACACACACGCGCCCACTACATACACCTCGCGCCGCGACAGACGCAGGTCCACCTGACACACACGCGCCCACTACATACACCACGCGCCGCGACAGACGCAGGTCCACCTGACACACACGCGCCCACTACATACACCTCGCGCCGCGACAGACGCAGGTCCACCTGACACACACGCGCCCACTACATACACCTCGCGCCGCGACAGACGCAGGTCCACCTGACACACACGCGCCCACTACATACACCTCGCGCCGCGACAGACGCAGCTCCATCTGACACACACGCGCCCACTACACACACCTCGCGCCGCCACAGACGCAGGTCCACCTGACACACACGCGCCCACTACACACATCTCGCGCCGCGACAGACGCAGGTCCACCTGACACACACGCGCCCACTACATACACCTCGCGCCGCGACAGACGCAGGTCCACCTGACACACACGCGCCCACTACATACACCTCGCGCCGCGACAGACGCAGGTCCACCTGACACACACGCGCCCACTACATACACCTCGCGCCGCGACAGACGCAGCTCCATCTGACACACACGCGCCCACTACACACACCTCGCGCCGCGACAGACGCAGGTCCACCTGACACACACGCGCCCACTACATACACCTCGCGCCGCGACAGACGCAGGTCCAACTGACACACACGCGCCCACTACATACACCTCGCGCCGCGACAGACGCAGGTCCACCTGACATACACGCGCCCACTACACACACCTCGCGCCGCGACAGACGCAAGTCCACCTGACACACACGCGCCCACTACATACACCTCGCGCCGCGACAGACGCAGGTCCACCTGACACACACGCGCCCACTACATACACCTCGCGCCGCGACAGACGCAGGTCCACCTGACACACACGCGCCCACTACATACACCTCGCGCCGCGACAGACGCAGGTCCACCTGACACATACGCGCCCACTACATACACCTCGCGCCGCGACAGACGCAGCTCCATCTGACACACACGCGCCCACTACATACACCTCGCGCCGCGACAGACGCAGGTCCACCTGACACACACGCGCCCACTACATACACCTCGCGCCGCGACAGACGCAGGTCCACCTGACACACACGCGCCCACTACATACACCTCGCGCCGCGACAGACGCAGCTCCATCTGACACACACGCGCCCACTACATACACCTCGCGCCGCGACAGACGCAGGTCCACCTGACACACACGCGCCCACTACATACACCTCGCGCCGCGACAGACGCAGCTCCATCTGACACACACGCGCCCACTACACACACCTCGCGCCGCCACAGACGCAGGTCCACCTGACACACACGCGCCCACTACACACATCTCGCGCCGCGACAGACGCAGGTCCACCTGACACACACGCGCCCACTACATACACCTCGCGCCGCGACAGACGCAGGTCCACCTGACACACACGCGCCCACTACATACACCTCGCGCCGCGACAGACGCAGGTCCACCTGACACACACGCGCCCACTACATACACCTCGCGCCGCGACAGACGCAGCTCCATCTGACACACACGCGCCCACTACACACACCTCGCGCCGCGACAGACGCAGGTCCACCTGACACACACGCGCCCACTACATACACCTCGCGCCGCGACAGACGCAGGTCCAACTGACACACACGCGCCCACTACATACACCTCGCGGCGCGACAGACGCAGGTCCACCTGACATACACGCGCCCACTACACACACCTCGCGCCGCGACAGACGCAAGTCCACCTGACACACACGCGCCCACTACATACACCTCGCGCCGCGACAGACGCAGGTCCACCTGACACACACGCGCCCACTACATACACCTCGCGCCGCGACAGACGCAGGTCCACCTGACACACACGCGCCCACTACATACACCTCGCGCCGCGACAGACGCAGGTCCACCTGACACATACGCGCCCACTACATACACCTCGCGCCGCGACAGACGCAGCTCCATCTGACACACACGCGCCCACTACATACACCTCGCGCCGCGACAGACGCAGGTCCACCTGACACACACGCGCCCACTACATACACCTCGCGCCGCACGCTTCTACCCACTGCTACGGAACACACACAGCGCGTCTGGACACGCTCGCATTCAACTACTGCGGATCACACGCACACAGCTGGTGTGGTCATGCTCGCACTCAACTACTGTGGAACACACGCACACAGCTGGTGTGGACACGCTCGCACTCAACTACTGCGGTACACACGCACACAGCTGATGTGGACACGCTCGCATTCAACTACTGCGGATCACACGCACACAGCTGGTGTGGACACGCTCGCACTCAACTACTGCGGATCACACGCACACAGCTGGTGTGGACACGCTCGCACTCAACTACTGCGGATCACACGCACACAGCTGGTGTGGACACGCTCGCACTCAACTACTGCGGATCACACGCACACAGCTGGTGTGGACACGCTCGCACTCAACTACTGCGGTACACACGCACACAGCTGGTGTGGACACGCTCGCACTCAACTACTGCGGTACACACGCACACAGCTGGTGTGGACACGCTCGCACTCAACTACTGCGGTACACACGTACACAGCTGGTGTGGACACGCTCGCACTCAACTACTGCGGTACACACGCACACAGCTGGTGTGGACACGCTCGCACTCAACTACTGCGGTACACACGCACACAGCTGGTGTGGACACGCTCGCACTCAACTACTGCGGTACACACGCACACAGCTGGTGTGGACACGCTCGCACTCAACTACTGCGGAACACACGCACACAGCTGGTGTGGACACGCTCGCACTCAACTACTGCGGATCACACGCACACAGCTGGTGTGGACACGCTCGCACTCAACTACTGCGGTACACACGCACACAGCTGGTGTGGACACGCTCGCACTCACCTACTGCGGTACACACGCACACAGCTGGTGTGGACACGCTCGCACTCAACTACTGCGGTACACACGTACACAGCTGGTGTGGACACGCTCGCACTCAACTACTGCGGAACACACGCACACAGCTGGTGTGGACACGCTCGCACTCAACTACTACGGACCATACACCCAGCTCGTGTGACACTCGTACCAACTGCTACGGAAATTACATGTGCTTAGCCAAATAATTAATATTTACAAAATACTAGCTGATAATTTCAGTCCCTTTGTGATTGATTTTTGAAATATTTTGCCATTGTTTGAGCCCAGATCTTCAAATATGTCTACGCCAAATACTATCGAAATCGGTTAACTGTTTAGCCATGAAAACATAAAAGACAGACAGATAGAATTTCGAATTTATAAAATTAATAGCTTTGTCCGCGCCTTCGCCCTCCTAAAATAAGACACAAAAAGTAGCCTATGTCACTCTCCATCCCTTCAACTATCTCCACTAAAAATCACGTCAATTCGTTGCTCCGTTTAGCTGTGAAAAACGGACAAACAATGTGTTTGTCCGTCTTTTCGTCGTCACATACACTTTCATATATTTTATAATATTAGTATGGATATTAGTATCGCTGCATATTACGAGTATAAATCAATTAATATGTATAACAAGTAAAAAGAACTTTGTCAGATCAAAAACATTTGGCAACTTGAAACGACTACACACTATACTTTTGAAAATATTGTATGAAAATAAGCAAATATATCATTTTCAAACAAGCTTCTCAAGAACATAGAGCATTGGTCTTTGCTACAACACGTGTTACTGGTAACAATAGTCTCACAAAAGTCAGGACAGATTCCCATATTTCTGTTATACTTTCTTACAAAAGCAGTTTACGAGACAATTGTGCCTAACTACATAGACTAGGGATTGATTTCCGCCATGAACATGCCTTTGCGTGATACTGAGCATTTATCTTTATATTTGGGTTCAGCAAAACTAGAGAATACTGGATTATCAAATAATTACTATTACTCCTTCCTAAACCACCAATTACAATAGGCAAACTATCAGATCAAGGAGCAATCAAAATACAATTTATAGTAGTTAGAGTGATAACTTATAATCAATAAATATTTATTTTAATTTAATGCAAGCATTTTGTTTCTTTTATGAGAAATCTTTATCTTTCATTTAGAAAAATTTTCAAAATAAGTTGGGGACAAGGGACGCTACGCCACCAAAACAACCGAACACCGAACAAAACAATTACCTGCATTTTCTGAGGTGTGGTAAATATGTAGGGCACCCGCGGTACAGCCCGGGGCGTGTCCCGGCCGTCAGACTTGTCGGAGCCCACCCGCCGGATCGCGCGAGACACCCACGCGGCCAACGCTTGCACATCTTCTTGGTGTTCGGGCTGACAGTAACATCAATTTACTATTTTACTTTTTTCTAAACTTGATTCGGGTTTTATAAGGTGTTGTTATGTACTGTGTTGGTCTGGGTTGCCTTTGAAGAACAGACCGCCTTCTGCCAAGCAGTTCTTAGAAGGGAAACAATGAGATAAACGTGTGATTACCATCGTGTCTATCGCGTGGTAGTGCTACGCAACGTCTCATCCGGGTTGGATATATCAACCTTACCATTACCGATCACAATAGCGACAATTGTGAGAATATATGAGAGTAAGGTAGCCAAAAACTGTCATAGCATGAACGAATTTGTTCAGTTTTATTTTTATTTTTGAAGTTATAATTCTTTTGGCGCTGTAGGGTAAAATGATGAGTAAACTTTTTCCATGCGGGCGCACACCGTCACGAAAAGCCGACATCATGAAATTAGCTAGTCAACATTTTAGTTTTCAAAAAAAGTTTTTCAATTTTTTTATTATGTACAAATAATTCTTTTATGATATTTAAATTAAATTAATTCAATTAGATAATGCGTTATAATAAAACTATCTTTCAGTGTATTAAATTTTTCTACTATTAGTGTCGTTTTAAAATATAATGTAAAATCTTTCTAAAAAATGCAAAAATTTTTAGAAAGATTTTTATCTTATTCGGCTAAGAAGTATAACTTCTTACGTGCGTACAAAAGTACACGTTTTTTTATCAGTCATAATGATGATAATAGAGGATAGTAGACATTTCAATTTCGACTAGAGATTAGTTTCGTACGAAGTTTGGTGTATGTGGCTCAGGTGGAGCCACCATTAAGTTTTGTAAAAGGTCCAAATGTACTAACTCTCCACCCCGTGTCCTAAATGTTCAATAATATTGCGCAATACCTAATATTGCGCAATATTATTGTAGGTCTATGGGGCACCTAAAGGCCTAAAGATCTGGATTCAAGGTATGTGCCACTACATTCGAATATTAAAAATAACCTTTAATGTCTTAAATATATTTTTTTAAACAAGATATTACATTACATTATATTTCTTAACTATCTGAATTATAAACATATATTGTTTTGTGATAAATACGCTTATTTTTCAAAATAACAAAATTTGGCCAATCTATCAAACAAAAAACAACACAATTGCAAATGGCGTCGGCATGGTGTTGAATGTTGCGTATTTTGTTTTTGAAATTCAGTTTGTTTCGTGTGTAATGTTATTTTCGTTGAGTTTGAACTTTTATTTTTCGGATTGCTTTATCGTGACACAAAACTAATTTATTGTGCTATTTATTGTAAGTTAATCAAATCTTAAATTATTATATGAATGTTTTATTTCTAAATATATAACATTATACATCGTGACAATTAAACGAAGTGGCAAAAGTTATATAGTGTTTGATAAATTCCTATTTACTATTAAAAGTTCAACGAAAAAGTAGATACCTATATTGTCTACCGAAACAAAATAGTTTCCGTGTTGTGACATAGATGACGCCAGTTGAACGCCATTAACGATTTAGAAAGTTTTTTATCTATGCCTATAATACACATTTTCTCTATGGCTATTATAAAAAATCCGCGTTTATATATTGCAGACAACACGTAGAAGTGAATCATTAAAGCATTTTTACCACATCTAGAACAATTTTTTTACCTTGCATATAAGCTCTGCGACTAAATATCGGGACCGTTCTTCTCTAAGTTTCTTTTCAAGATCCCGTGCTTCCAGGGACGGCATACCAAAAGCAAGGTCCAACAATCTAAAAGTAAACATTGTATTTTGACTAAAAAGAGTGATTAGAATCAGTGCCAAGATACACGTCGATATTGCAAAAATATTAATAAGAATATTTTTTTATCCTGAAATTGTAAAAGTCCATAATAGTACCCAAAAAAATTAAACCAAAAAACTCAATAGCTTAGACACTGAACATTTTTTCTATTTCATATTTTTACCCATACTGTATAGAAACGTGGGCATTCCGTCGTAATACATTGTCTTACAATCTCGTGAGTTGGTTTAGTCAATTCATTCGTTTTCAAACTAATACTATGCTGACTTGGTCAATGATGTCAATTAGTGTTGTCAAACTATCGATAGTTTTAATCTTAAAAAACCTATACCATCGATACAACATCGATTGTATCGATTTTATAGATACTATCGATTCAAATGATAATTTAAAAGAATACAATACAATCTGCTAAGTGCAATACTATTGATATTATCTATAGTATCGTGTTTCCTAATTAAAAAATAATCAATACTATCGATAGTATCGATACTATTGAATGCCTAGGAAACAATAGTAGCGATAGAATTTATAGTATCGATACCATCGATTGTTTTGAATTATAGATTGTATGCTAATTTATGATAGTATCGATAGTGCCGATACTGTCGATACTATCGTTTTCTAGAAATTCAATAGTTTCGATACTATCGATAGGATCGATACTTTTCTCACTGGGAGATACGATACTATCGATAGTATTAATAGTATTTTATTTTGCCAATAGTATTGTATCCTTTTCAACAATCGATAGTATCGATACTATCGATTTAATCGATATTATCGATTATAAAATCGATAGTACTACTATCGGACTACTATCGATAGAATATCGATAATCAACAATCGATCGGCAACACTAATATCAATGACTATGTGGACGATAACATATCGTGAGCGACGTTTCTGCACTTATATTTAAAGAATGTTTTTTTATATCATAAGATAGCAAACAACCAGATAGGTCTCCATAGCAAACAACCAGATAGCTATCCTGATGGATAGAGTCAACCATCGCCTATAGACACCAAAGATGTTAATAGTGCGTTGCTATCTTGTGGCGCGGTTTAATGCCACATGCATAAGTTTATCGGCTACCTTGCCCTTCAAACCCGAACAGGACCGACAGTGACAAGCCCTGACGTTATTGCGGCAGGAGTAGGTAATGCGGTGGTACCAGACCCGGGCGATACAATGCAGAACTCTAATACCTAGTAGCCACAATGTTAGTGACTCGCATAGCCACTCGGTCGCCTTTTGCGACCCGCCCGGCAGAACGGCAGTTGACCTATTTTTTAAAGGAGCCTGGGACCAACACGGACCAACACCACCAAATTTTTAATTTTATATGTAACTAGCTGTTGCCAGCGACTTCGTCCGCGCGGACTTCGTTTACTCCGCACTGCTCCTCCCCCGTAGGTGACAGCGTGACAATATGTAGCCTATATGTTGACCCGACCGGTTAGTAATATTCATGCAAAATTTGAAGTAAATCCATTCAGTACTTTTTGAGTTTACCTCGGACATACATACAGACAAACAGACAAATAGACATACAGAGAAACAGACAAAAATTCCAAAAACTATATTTTTGGCTTCGATATCGATTATAGATCACGCCCCAAGTATTTTAAAAAAAATATTCAATGTACAGTTTTGATTTTCCTACGATTTTATTATATGTATAGATAACAGTGAATAAGTTTGATTGACATTTTAAATTTTTTTAAGTAAAAATAATTATTAACTCGCGCAGTGGTAGAGTTGGCCATCAGATTGTACCAACATTGTTGTCAAATGTTACACATCATATGCGACAACTGAAAAGCTTGCCCGTTTTTCCTTGACTTAAGTATGTATTTAGCAGACTCACCTGTGTAACCCCTCCAACAATGACCGAACTCCCGCTATCAGTGATAATGGTTCATCTCTCAAAAGGCGGTCTCGAGCCACAACAACGATCAAAGCGGCAGCGCGGGCTATGTGGCAATAAAGTTCTTCTCGGGCGCGAATTCTACCTCTCTGTAACCATCCGGCCACACGCCACACATGTGTTTGACCAGGGAAATGACGAGAAGGTACCTCGAACTCACTATAACATAAAATTTATTATATATGTTTCAACTGTTAATGTTTAAAAAAAACTATATATTAATATACAGTGTAGTAACAAAAGCCCTGTTCGATTAAAAACAAAACGATTCAATTTATATATAAATAAAAACATCGTGCAATTTTAAAACGCTCCTATTTATTCTCCAATTTCCCTGAATTTTAGGGAGAATTTTAGACTGGACAACACTACGTCAAGTCAGTGGCCTCGCATAGAGTATGGGCGTCTACGCCATCAGAGCCGGCGCCGCTCTTCGATGACTTAGAGAGCAGGCTCTCTGTCGAAGTTTTTTGGTCAGCATTTTCAACGGGTAATACTTATTATACATTCACAAAATAGTAACGTATGTTTGATTATATTAAGCTAACAAACAATACATTTTACGATTGGACAGGGTTTTTTTGACGCACCGAATATAAAAACCATAATATACGATATTCAACCTAAAAAAGCTTTCCGTCCGAATTTACTTTCTATAAAAAAATACATTTTAGGTCTGTACCTATTTTATTCTGTCTGTACACATATTAACATCTACATTTTTGATAAGGACATTTACATACTACACTGCGTCAGATGCGGTAAATTCAGAATAGAGATCAATACACATGCAAAAAGGTGGCCGCCTGGAACCTCGATTTATTATCACATATGTGTGTAATTAAATGATTTTTTTAACAGCTTAATATTTCAATTGTTGGAATTTTAAAGAATTACAAAAAAATCTTTTCTAATAATTATCTTCTTTTTTTAAAAAAAAACAAACTGGCAGCTCATGAAAAGAGATGACCGCGCACTGTACTCCGCGTGATCGGTTTATAAACCCACAGATCTCTCTCAGGCTCACCTGGTGGTGATTACCACAGCCCATAGGCAACTACACTATCAAGGGTCTTGTAGTTGCGTTGCAAAAGTTTTATCTATCTAACCCACTTAGCAGGAACAATGCCAGTGAATGACAATGACATCCACTGGCATCATAAGGTAGCAACTGTTGTGACTTAGCACACCGGAATATACACCAGAGGATTCCGGTGCGCGGGCGCGGCGCAGGCCAGCGGCGAGCCGTCCGCCACGCACGCCGCACACCACTTGCCGCCAAGAATCCACACGAACAACAAGCTACGGTCGCACATTCATAATTATTACAACGGTTAATGCGCATTTGAGACCACCAGCGACTTTTCTTGTATCTTCATACTTTCTCGGCGCGCTTAGCATCGTACATTTTGGTCCAACTCGCCGAGAAATTACTAGAAGAAAAAAGTTGACTTCGGACTCAACGCATCGCGCATCTTTGCCATTCTACGAATTGAAGGTCTTCAAAAGGGAGAGGATCGTAACAGTGAGATCGTTTCAATTTTCTTACTTCCTTTATTTATTATTCCGTACAGCAACCAAGCAAATGGCTCTCCTGATGGAAAGAGACAACCATCGCCTATAGCCACCAAAGATGTTAATGGTGGGTTGCTATCGTGTGGCAGAATGGCAATGCCACATGTTCAAGTATACAGCAGTAAAAAGCAGGTATAGGTAAGGCGGTGGTACCAGACCCGAGCGAGACAACGCCGCCTTCCTTTTTACAAGCTGCTACATGGGTCTATTTTCTATAAGCGGGGTTCGATGCGTAAAAAATAGTATTCTATATTATATCCATTAAGCAAGTCTGAAGTCGTGGCAAGTAAATATGAAATGTTTAATGAATGAAGTGATAGATGAAAATAGGCAAGCTTTTTGATGAGACTAATTCGAAAAAAACCGCAGCAGCTGCTGTTACTATTGTGTAGTATGTAAAGGCATCAGAACTAACTACATAGGACTTTTCAAATTTGGTTGATAAAAAATATGGATAATTATAAAGAACAAATAAATGCACATATTTATACATAAATTATGGTAGTTCTACAGATACGGATAATAAATATAAGTGAGCGTTGGTCACGCGTGTGCGGTCTTCCAACGTTTGTTCAGCGTAAACGCAACGCAATTTAGTTCTTTTGTTGTATGCTCTTGCAATAAGCTAAACAAACATCGAAGGAACGCGCACACTCAATCAACACTGATTGGCCCAAAACTTATTTAAAGCTAAGGGAATATTTTTAACATTACATTACAAATCGTGTCATTTCTTCTGTCATAATGACATTTTAATGCATTTTTAACAGTGCGGGGATAACTAAACTAGTAAAACGTGTGATGGTTGTTTGCCAAAGTCTTAACGAGAACGGATAGAATGAATGCGATATACATAACATTGGCACCAATTTTCTATTCAAAAAAACCTAACCAATTTGAATATTCTGCATAAGACGTCCTTTAGAAGATGTGTTCAAAGCTCCTAGTGATTAAATATTCATTACGAAATACAAGTCAATATTTTTATAATAATAAGTAATTTATTGTACAACTAGCTGTTGCCAGCGACTTCGTCCGCGCGGACTTCGTTTACTCCGCACAGCACCTGGCCGCTAGGTGATAGCGTGATAATATGTAGCCTACATACAGGCTACATATTATCACGCTATCACCTGTTAGTAATATTCATGCAAAATTTGAAGTAAATGCATGCAGTACTTTTTGAGTTTACCCCGGACATACATACAGACCAACAGATAAACAGACAAACAGACAAAAATTCTAAAAACTATATTTTTGGCTTCGATGTCGATTGTAGATCACGCCCCAAGTATCTATACTATATAATAAAAAATCTATATAATAAAATCGTAGGAAAGTCAAAACTGTACATTGAATATTTTTTTTAAAGAATACTTGGGGCGTGATCTACAATCGATATAGAAGCCAAAAATATAGGTTTTAGATTTTTTCTCTGTTTGTCTGTATGTCTGTTGGTCTGTATGTCCGGGGTAATCTTAAAAAGTACTGCATGGATTTACTTCAAATTTTGCATGAATATTACTAACAGGTCGGGTCAACATATAGGCTACATATTATCACGCTATCACCTACGGGGGAAAAGCTGTGCGGAGTAAACGAAGTCCGCGCGGACGAAGTCGCTGGCAACAGCTAGTTCTTTTACAAAAATATTCAATATACAGTTTTGAATTTCCTACGATTTTATTATATGTATTACTAACTGTTGCCAGCGCAGTGTGTATGTAAACGTATGAAAAATTTAACTAATAAGTAAATACTTACGTAAAAATATTTTCCAGTTATATATAATTTCGCAGACAAATTTTATAATTTGTCCGTATTCAAATGGCGTCCTCAGATTGCAAAGATAAATTTTTCACAGTCCGTCATACGGCTCAGTATAGATCTCGAAGGTAGTAACCGCAATATCACTGCAGACAACTGGTTTACCTCAATCGAACTTTTAAATGCGTTAAAAGATCGTGATTCGTAGTCAACTTACTTGGGAACCATGAAGAAAAACAAAAAGGAAATTCCACCAGAATTTCAACCACATAAAGATACACAGGAAGGCTCCTCGTTGTATGGTTTTATCAATCATTTTACCATGGTGTCCTACGTATCAAAACCGAAAAAAGCTGTCATACTGGTATCATCTATGCACCACATTAAAGAGACTGATGTTTTGACTAGTAAGCCTATTATGATTATAAATTATAATAAGACAAAAGGAGGAGTAGATGAAGTAGTCAAGAAATGTTTTAATTATTCATGCTCTCCAAGAACATGACGCTGGCCTATGGTTTTGTTTTATAGTGTGCACTACAGCCGGGGGAGCCAGCGGACTGTAGATCTGTTCTTCTCTCTTCGATGCCCCGCCAGCCGTAGTGCTTTGGTCGAGCCGAATCTGCCGGGGAAATAATTGAGACCACAACTTTTCGTTGCAAAGGTGCTTTATTGTAACGAAATAGCAATAAAGCTAGCACCGTTGCAAATATTTAACCTATTCTATGGAGAGCCAGTACTTGCCCTAACACTGCCCTACTCTAAAGCCGGTACCCTATAGATATATACTAAAGCCCAGGAACTTGTCTGGGAAACTTATTGAGTCGTAACGAAATCGTAACTTTACTGGAACGGAACTGAACGGAACTAAATGTATGGCCGCGCTCTCCGATATTTATAGTGCGCGGCCAGACGGTCGGCGGAAATCTACAAAGACAATCGGCGCCGGGTGTGGCGCCACAATGTCTGGATTTGTTAAAATCCTACTTTTTGCAATCTAATCTTAATAATTTTATCTTAGGTAGCTTCTTCTACCTCTAATCAACTAGTGTGGCCCTCTGGCGAGTGCAACGGTACTACCTTTTTACAAATAAATGGAAAACAAAGTACGTAATGCCCTAAGACCTACCGAAAACTAATTACAATGTCTTATTTCTTATTTACATACAAGGATTTAACATAAATAAACTTATACAATAACAAATAAGTGTGCTATATACATTGTACGTTCTTACAGGACCTCGGAAACTCTTACAATTACAGAGTTGTACGCCTTTTCAGGTCGTACTATCCTGTTAACTATCTTTATAGTACCGAAAAGTGTCTAAACATACGCCTAAGGCTTATACTTACATTATACATACTATTTACATTCATAAAACATTTGTTTACATAAAGAATTTTGCACTTTTCGGATTTTCGTAATAGCGAGTTCCCGCATATAAATACTATCTCGCAAGAGTCGACTCGTAATGTCGTCGACTGCGTGGAACTCGCTTTATTCGTAATATGCCTAATAGGCAAAGACCATAGCTACATAAAGCCTTATTATTACTATACAACAAGGCTGTATGTAGGTCTTAGGGCGAATAAAAGACGAAAATGAACATTCTTTATTATAGAAAACTTACGAACTAAACGAAAACTAAACGAAACATACATTTTATCCTGCCTTACTATCTATTTACATTAATATTTACAACAAAACATGTCTGTGCTGCACATTCTCCCGCCTATAACACGCAGTGTTATACTGAATATGGTGCAGCCAGACCAACTTCTTGACCGGTCTTCGCATGACTCCCGCAGCCGTACGTACGTCAGCCACTCGTACCACGCCGTCTGCTCCAGGGTGTACTGCCTCGATGATCCCCGTTGGCCACGTATTTCTTGGCAGCGCGCCGTCAGCGATGAGGACGATGTCGCCGACGCGCAGCTCTGCTCCTCTTCCGTGAGGCTCCCGCCGCTTTTGGAGTAGCGGAAGCGCTTCTCGTACCCAGCGTGACCAGAAGTTGTTGGCCAGCTGTTGTGAGTGCCGCCAGTGGCGGCGGCCGATGGTATCGCCTTCGGAGAACGCGCCCGGGACAGGCACGCGTGATGGTCCGCCCAGCAGGAAGTGATTGGGCGTCAGTGGTGCCGGGTCTTCTGGTGAAACCGACACGTGAGTGAGAGGTCGGCTGTTGAGCGTGTGCTCGACCTCTACCAGCAGTGTGTGCAGTACCTCTTCTGGTGGATGCCGCTGTTGCAGCACGGCGAACAGTGCAGCCTTGACAGAGCGCACCATGCGCTCCCATGCGCCTCCCATGAAAGGCGCGCTCGGCGGGATGAATTTCCATTTGATTGTGTAGTTGGCTGCTGCTTCTTTAGTGGCATCTATGGCGGCGCGCCTCAGCTCTGCATCAGCGCCGCGCAGGTTGGTGCCGTTGTCGCTCCAAACCTCGGTGGGGCACCCGCGGCGCGACATCATGCGCCGCAGTGCCATTACTGCGGAGTCCGTAGTCAGGTTGGCGGCTATCTCCAGGTGGACCGCCCTTGAAGTAAGGCAGGTGAAAAGCGCCACGTATCTCTTCTCGTGGCGCCGCCCGATGGTCACGCTGTATGGCCCAAGAAAGTCCAGGCCCACGTAGGTGAAGGCTCGCTGATGGTGCGCGACCCGGGACTTCGGCAGGTCGCCTGTAGGCGGCTGTGGCGGGATAGCGCTTCTTCTCCTGCAAAGCGCGCAGCTCTTTACTATGCCGCGCACGGTGGGGCGAAGCCGTAAAACCCAAAATTTCTGTAATATTTCACTCGTAGTTGCTTCCACCCCGCTATGGTGAAGACGCCGGTGTTCATGTTCTATGTAGAGGCGGGTGTATGGGTGACGGCCATCTAGTACGGCCGGTTCTCGTAAATCTTCACTTATCTCTTCTGCCGCCGCTATTCGTGACTTTATTTTCAAAATGCCTTCTTGATCGATGAACAATGATAACTGCTTCAACCGGCTGTCTCTTGCTATCGCGCTCCCGCCCGCAATAGCTTCTATTTCGCTAGCAAAGCTTTCTTGTTGTGATGACTTTATTAACAATTTCTCGGCGCTAATGATATCAGCGCCATCTAGCGGCAGGTAACGTCGTTTTTCTTCCAAACTTCGTGGCTTCTTAATTTTCTCTGTTTTCCTCGAGCTTTTCGTATACTTTTTTCCCCAATCCTCATCATTGGAGGCTTTCGTAGCTGTGCGCTTACGCACACCGGCGACACATTTCTTATTTGGTCTGCAGAGCTCGATGAACTGCAGCACGCGCGCTGTTGCACGCACCAGTCGAAGCCACGACGAAAATCTTGTCACGTCCGGAAGTGCTTCTGTAATACACATAATTTTTCTAATGTTATTTACAATATTTACATTATTTAAGGCTGCCGACGGTTTTTCTTCGCCTGTTATTTCGCTACTGGTAGCGACATCTTGCGGCCACTTGTCCTCTTCTAAGTATAGGAAGGCCGGACCAACGAACCATCTATGTCGGTCTCCAAATTCTTCCGGGATATGGCGAGTAGCATCATCAGCTACATTGTCGCGAGACGGCACCCATCGCCACTCTGCGACCTTCGTAATATCTTCAATCTCTGCTACTCGATGGGCAACAAACGGCTTGAATGCTCGCGAGCCTGTGCGTAGCCACGATAGAACTGTGCGGCTGTCTGTCCAGTACACCCTGCGGCTTAGCTGATACTCGTACTCCTCCATGACGTGCTGAGCTAGGCGGGCACCTAGTAGAGCTGCTTGAATTTCTAACCTTGGTATGGAGGTAAACTTGAGCGGGCTGACTCTTCCTTTGGCTGCTGCTAGGCTGACGCTGACTTTGCCGTCCTCGTTGACTATGCGCCAGTAGACCGCCGCTGCATAGGCAGACTCACTGGCATCCGTAAAGACGTGCAGCTGCCGATCTCGCGCTCGCGCCAGGTTAGAATGTGCGCGAGGTATTTCCAGATGTTCCATTCTTCTCACATCTTGAAGCCAGCTTCTCCATGTCTTCTCTAAGTCCGCAGGTAAAGGCTCGTCCCATGGTAGTCCGATTCGCCACGTTTCTTGAAGTAGATGTTTCGCGTGAATAGTTACAGGTGTAATTAAACCTAAAGGATCGAAAATAGACATAGCTACCCGTAACGCGTGTCTCTTCGTAGGTGTTTTATCTTCATCGTACACCGCTTTAACATTGAAACCTAGCTTATCGTTGTGAGGTTTCCATTTTAATCCCAAAACCTTCTCGCTTTCTGTGCTTAGTTCCCAATCGCCGCCCAGAGATGGCGCTACTAGTAGCGTTTTAGCTACGGCCGAGTTGTTCGTTTTCCATCCGCGCAGCTGGAAATGCGCCTGTTGATGAATGAGGCTAACCTGCGAGGCTATTCTGATGGCATCTTCCTCACTATCGAAGCTCTGCAGGTAATCGTCCATGTAATGGTTTCTTACCACGGCTGTAGCGGCGTCGGGATAGAGGTTGGCGTATTCTTGTGCGTTCTTATTTTTTACGAAAATAGCGGTGCTTGGTGATGACGCAGCTCCAAATACGACGCTGGTCATCCTATACTCACGTGGCGAATCTTTTCTATCGCTTCCTCGCCATAGGAAACGTAATGCGTCCCGGTCTTGTTGTCGTATACGTATTTGCAGAAACATTTCTTTTATGTCTGCTGTCACGGCGATAGGCAGCTGTCGAAATCTCATTAGCACTCCGGGTAGGTTCTGCAGAAGGTCTGGACCAGCTAATAACATGTCGTTGAGACTTACTCCATGGACTCGCGCAGCTGCGTCGTACACTATTCGCGGCTTAGGTTTTGCAGGATTCACTACTGCAAAGTGAGGCAGGTACCAGCTGCTTTGGCTAGGTGACTCGTTGGCAGGTTCGGCGTAACCACTATCTAATAAATGTTGTACCTGTTTCTCGTATGCCTCCTTTAGCGCGGGGTCCTTGTCCAGACGTCTCTCTGTATTATGCAATCTTTTAATAGCCAGGCCGCGGCTATCAGGAAACTCGCGGCTATCTTCTTTCCATAATAGACCTGCCTCGTAGCGCCCGTCAGGTAAGCGCTTACACGTATTTTCTAAAATCTGCAGGGCTCGCTGCTCGTTCTGGTTGATGGGCTGGCGCGGAGTGATGCCGACACTGTCCAAATCGAAATAATTTCTTATTACCTTTTCTATATCTTCATCTTGTTCGGCATAGGCAGCTCTCTGCACTAGGTGGACTCGCTGCTTGTGGCGGTAGTCCACACCATGTAGCACCCAGCCAAGGTGCGTGAGCGATGCTACTGGTTGTCCACGTCTTCCGCTCTTCACAGCCCTCGTCACAATCAGGTGCCAGTTGTCCTGGCCGATGAGCACGGTTGGCACGGCGCGCTCCATGATGACATCTTCTTCTATATCTTCCAGATGTCTGCAGTTGTTGACGATGGACCTACTAACAGACTGTGGCGATAGGTTAAGGTTACCTATAGTTCTTCCTATTATCCGATGTCGCTGATGGTGATGAAGGCCCTTGATGGTAACTGCGATGCGGCGCGACCTCTCTGCGTTGAGTCGCGTGCCGCCAACTGTCTCTATGCGGAACGGCTCTACCGGCCCGCGAGCTCCTATTCGTGCAGCCACCTTCTCTTCAATCAGCGTGACCGTGGACCCTTCATCTAATAGTGCGTATGTGTTCACGCTGCCTCTGGAACCTGTCAGGACAATCGGTACAACTTTAAGGTAGGCGCGTGGCGCGCTTGACTGCGTTGACGTCACCACGGCGTCGCTGTCTTCTACTTGATCTTCAGGTGTCTTCTTCGTATAACTGTTGCGGCTATTGTGTAGCCGCCGATGGTGCGAACTCTTACACCCGTCGATGCCGCACTGCCGAAACTTGCACTCGTGGTTTGGCCTTCTTTTTTGCAGACACCTGAAACATAAATTATTACGTTTTGCCATAGCCCACCTATCGTCAACACTAGCTTTCGTAAACTGTTCACATATAGAGCTAGTATGTGCATCTTGACATATCGCACATTTGTCTCTCTTCACTTGTGGTTCATATTTCTGTGTGTGTGTTCGCTGTGTTTTCTTAAAAACTTGCTGATTTTCTTTCGTAGGTTCATGTGGCACCAATGCAGCACACATCTCGGCTTCTTTCATTAAAAATTCACTAATCATTTGTAGATCGGGTTTTCTATCTTCCCGTCTTGCGTACTGGAACCAACTGTGCTGCAACGTATAATTAAACTTCGCTAATAAACTGTTCACTGCCACCGTATCGTGTAGATAGCTCTCTCTGTTGAGAGCTCGAATCGTAGCGACGATATTGTTCACTTTACTGGCGAACACACACGTTTCCCGCGCACTTTCTTTCACTCGCGGCAATGACTTAATTTTTTCTAATTCGGCGTTCACTAGTGCGTCGGGCCGACCAAACTGTATTTCCAAATGGTCGACGATCTCACTTGGGTCAGTTTCCCCGTAAAACATGCAAGCGACGGCTTCTTTGGCGTTTCCACGTAAACATCTTCGAATTCTTGCCCGATTTTCCGTCTTGCTAAAATATTTCTCCGTATCTCGATATGCCGCTTTAAACTGCAACCATTCTTCACCAGCGCCATCGAAACTTGGTAACTCCATACTGTAGCGCGGCGCCCCTCGTGATGCTTCTGCCAGGGCGGACGCGAGCGCGGTGATATCTGCGGCCTTCAATGCACCAGACTCTTGTTTTGGTGCCGTATTTTCAGTAGGCGTCGAAATCTTCGCCTTCTCTACGACGGACACATCATCTTCCGCCGGACGTACAGCGCGCGCTGAAATGCCCGCCGACTGCGCGGGCGACGTAGCTTGTGGCGCCTGGGCCACCTCTCGTGGTGCGGGCGACTCGTGGCCCGCCGAATCTTCTTGGTGCGGCGCGTGCGCCGCCTCTTCGTATTGCGGCCTAGGTGCCGCCTGTCGTAGTGGGTGTGGCATAAGTGCCACCGAACTGGTGATTGCCAGCGGCTCTGGTGCCGGCTGGCGATCCGTATGGGTTGGCCGAGCGGAGTCCATCCAATCTTCGACCCTCGTAATGGCAGTCGCTTGCCCTTCTTCGTAAACAGCGCGCGCGAGTTCCGTCCGTAGGCGCGGTAGTCCGTAGGTCCTCTAATTTGGCGCGTAGGTAAACTATACGCGGCGACTCGACTGCGGATGGTACCGGCTTGTCGTTATTTGCAACGGTGCTCGTTGTGGTCTCGGTCGCCTCGGTGTTTTCTGTTGTAACGCTAGTCTCCGTAGCGGACGTGGTGGTACCGCTCGTTTCCTCCTCGTGACTAGCGGCCTCTTCCTCTCGGCGACTCGACGTACTTCTTGTTTCAATCGGCATGGTTCAGTGATCCGGCTCGAATGCGACCAGAAAATGTGCACTACAGCCGGGGGAGCCAGTGGACTGTAGATCTGTTTCTTCTTTCTTCGATGCCCCACCAGCCGTAGTGCTTTGGTCGAGCCGAATCTGCCGGGGAAATAATTGAGACCACAACTTTTCGTTGCAAAGGTGCTTTATTGTAACGAAATAGCAATAAAGCTAGCACCGTTGCAAAATATTTGACCTATTTTAAGGAGAGCCACTACTTGCCCTAACACTGCCCTACTCTAAAGCCGGTACCCTATAGATATATACTAAAGCCCAGGAACTTGTCTGGGAAACTTATTGAGTCGTAACGAAATCGTAACTTTACTGGAACGGAACTGAACGGAACTAAATGTATGGCCGCGCTCTCCGATATTTATAGTGCGCGGCCAGACGGTCGGCGGAAATCTACAAAGACAATCGGCGCCGGGTGTGGCGCCACAATGTCTGGATTTGTTAAAATCCTACTTTTTGCAATCTAATCTTAATAATTTTATCTTAGGTAGCTTCTTCTACCTCTAATCAACTAGTGTGGCCCTCTGGCGAGTGCAACGGTACTACCTTTTTACAAATAAATGGAAAACAAAGTACGTAATGCCCTAAGACCTACCGAAAACTAATTACAATGTCTTATTTCTTATTTACATACAAGGATTTAACATAAATAAACTTATACAATAACAAATAAGTGTGCTATATACATTGTACGTTCTTACAGGACCTCGGAAACTCTTACAATTACAGAGTTGTACGCCTTTTCAGGTCGTACTATCCTGTTAACTATCTTTATAGTACCGAAAAGTGTCTAAACATACGCCTAAGGCTTATACTTACATTATACATACTATTTACATTCATAAAACATTTGTTTACATAAAGAATTTTGCACTTTTCGGATTTTCGTAATAGCGAGTTCCCGCATATAAATACTATCTCGCAAGAGTCGACTCGTAATGTCGTCGACTGCGTGGAACTCGCTTTATTCGTAATATGCCTAATAGGCAAAGACCATAGCTACATAAAGCCTTATTATTACTATACAACAAGGCTGTATGTAGGTCTTAGGGCGAATAAAAGACGAAAATGAACATTCTTTATTATAGAAAACTTACGAACTAAACGAAAACTAAACGAAACATACATTTTATCCTGCCTTACTATCTATTTACATTAATATTTACAACAAAACATGTCTGTGCTGCACATATAGGTTGATAAATTTGAGCGGTGCATATTCCTACGTGCTTTATAATAAATGTACAAATAAAGTTAACATGAGACGTGGTCCTTTTCTTTTATCACTTGCCCGGGAACTAGTTCTACCTGAAATGAAGTTACGTGAACTGCGGCTAACTATAGAGCGAGTTATTGGACCAGCTGACATACCTGAAGCCCCACCTCCAAAAAGCCATGAAAATCCAGATCCTGGAATGCGGAAGACATGTGCAATTTGTCCAAGTCGCCTAAAGAGAAAAACAAAATACTATTGCTGTCAATGCAAAAAGCCAATGTGCCTTACATACTGTCGTCAAATATGCAACGACTGTACACTACGTTGTTAAAAATATACAAATATATGCCTTGTCAGATTTTTTATTACTGAGAGAATACTCCTTACTTTTTAATTATTATAGAAAGTAGTAAAGATTTTTTAGGTTTGTTTTTTCAATTTAAGCATAGGTTTCGAAAAAAATGAGACTGAACAGAGTACTTTATTTAATTAAGCAGTAATTGTGATCTCATAAATAAATGTTGATTGTTTTTATAACACGGATTCTGTTTCTTTTTTATCTGTAATTTATTAACCTAAGACAAGTAAACAATCAATGTATGACACCCATACATCATGGCATTGTTTATTTTTTTTATATTAATTTTTTTATTTCGTACGTTCTTGAGACGGTACCGCGGCGTTAGAGTTACATTTAAACCACGTCGTCAGCCAAAGGTTAAATATAATTTGTTAAGCTAAATGTGTTTGCTATTCTTGAGACAAGTGTATAAACCTATTTCTTTTCATCTCTGGTGAATGTCCTAGATCCTTATTTTTGCTTAAGTCTATTATATCCTACTATTTATTCTCAAGTCAAATTAACTAAAGTTTTTCTTTGTTATGATTATTTTCAAGTTAAATTAGCATACATCAAATTAAATAAAATTATTTGGTAACTTTTTCAATGCATATATTTAATTATGTTTTTTTTTTGTTTTAATTAATTAATATTGTAGACTGTCTACCTTAGTTGTAAGATATTTTTTATTAGTGATAAGCTCGTCTTTTGTACCGCTTTTGTTTATATTTTGTTGTATATCAACTTTTTGTGTATACTAAAGCGTTAAATATATAAAGTACTTATTTATATATTTATATAACTTGTGCACTACAGCCGGGGGAGCTAGCGGACTGCGGCGGTTCTTCTTCGACGCCCCACCAGCCGCAGTGCTTTTTGGTTGAGCCGGATGTGTCGGAGAAATAATCGAGACCACAATTATTCGTTGCAAAGGTGCTTTATTGTAACGAAATAGAATTTATCAATAAAGCTAGCAACGTTGCAAATGTTCATATTCTATGGGAGAGCCAGTACTTGCCCTAACCCTGTCCTACTCTAAAGCCGGTACTCTATATGTATATTAAAAGCCCAGGAACTTGTCTGGGAAACTTATTTAGTCGTAACGAAACTGTAACTTGATCGGAACGGAACTGATTGTATGGCCACGCTCTCCGATATTTATAGCGCGCGGCCAGACGGGCGGCGTAAATCGACAAAGACAAATGGCGCCAGGTGTGGCGCCACAATGTCTGGGATTTGTTAAAATCCTACTTTTCGTAATCTAATCTTAATAATTTTATCTTAGGTAGCTTCTCCTACCTCTAATTACCTAGTGTGGCCCTCTAGCGAGTGCAACGGTACTACCTTTTTACAAATATATGTATGCAAAACAAAGTACATAATGCCCTAAGACCTACCGAAAACTAATTACAATATATTATTTCTTATCTATATACAAGGATCTAACACAAATAAACTTATATAATAAACAAGAGTGACATAGTAAACAAGAGTGTTATATACATTATACGTTCTTACAGGACCTCGGAAACTCTTACCATTACAGAGTTGTACGCCTTTTCAGGTCGTACTATCCTGTTAACTATCTTTATATTACCGAAAAGTGTCTAAACATATGCCTAAGGCTTATACTTACATTATACATACTATTTACAATCGATAAACATTTGTTTTCATAAAGAATTTTGCACTTTTCGGATTTTGTGGATTCCCGCATATAAATAAATACAATCTCGCAAGAGTCGACTTGTAATTTGTCGACTGCGTGGAACCCCTTTCTGTTCGTAATATGCCTTTAGGCAAAAAACTTAACTACATAAAGCTTTATTATTTCTGTACAACAAAGCTGTATGTAGGTCTTAGGGCGAATAAAAGACGAAAACGAACATTATTTATTACAAAAAACTTACGAACTAAACGAAATATACAATTTATCCTGCCTTAATATCTATTTACATTAAATATTCACATCGAATATGTCTGTGCTGCACATAACTAGTTAGTAGTTTAATTACGTTGAGGTTACGAAGCTGCATCCTTGACATATTAAAATATATTGGTGCCAATGTTTTACTACCGGGTATTAACACATCTCTGGTATCAGGGTAACATACCCACGTTCGTGAATAGACGACAGTTGTTAGGCATTTAACTTCGTTCGCCTTATACACTCTGTCCTTGTGGAAACTTAATGGAAAATGTTCATATGGTAAATTGACATGAATCGAATTACAATGACGTACTACAATGTAGTAATAATTGTTACTGATTGGTAGAATTTCTTCGTTTAATTATTTAAAAATATATTTGTCCTGTATACGTATTTATCCTGTATAGTATTGTTACGTACTTCGGGTTCGTACTTGTAAGAAAACACCACTTATATTAAATCCGTGTATTTACACAACACAACACAACGTAATACTAAAATACACTTTACACCCTAGTCACTCGCTATACTATGACTGAACTTAGAACACTACACAATAAAACACTTCCCGCTTCGCACTGGACACTTGATGTATCGCTCTCGATCGCTTGATAAAAACTGCCTTGTGTTAGTCAACACCTCTGTTTTTATAGGCAGGGGAAAGTCCTAGCTGGATCCAGAAAAATCTAAATGTATCGGGAAACAATGAATCACTTCTTATCGTAAAGATGTTATGAGTCATAAATCCTAGTACACGCTACTTTCAACCTTATGCCATATCCCACAAAGTCCATTATGACATAGCCCAGGTCAACTATTTGTTTGTCAATAGGAGTAGCTATCTCTTTCTTTTATTTCTAGATATTTTTTTTTTATATTATAAGATAGCAAACAAGCAGATGGGTCTCCTGATGGAAAGAGTCAACCATCGCCTATAGACACCAAAGATGTTAATGGTGCGTTGCTATCTTGTGGCGAGGTCTAATGCCACATGCATAAGTTTACCGGCTACCTTACCCTCCAAACCGGAACACAACAGCGACAAGCGCTGATGCTATTGCGGCAGGAATAGGTAAGGCGGTGGTACCAGACCCGGGCGAGACAATGCAGAACTCTACCACCTAGTAGCCACGATGGTAGTGACTCGATAGCCAATCGGTCGCCTTTTACGACCTGCCTGGCAGAACGGCAGTTGGCCTATTCTACAAAGGAGGCCGGGAGATTAGCGCGCGCGCGCTCTAACTCTACACGCTTCTAGATTATTCGTAACAGTATGTATTTAAAAATGTATTGTATATATTTGTGTGATTGTATCAAATAATATCCAATTCCAACAATATTACATACATGTACATGTCAAACTAATAGATAGCCTTCTTTTTTTCGAGGATTGAAAACGAACCAAATCAGTCCAAGCTCGAGGGGGCTTGAAAAACCTTGAAGAATACCACTATTAATTTTCCGACTCCATGAGATCAACTCGATGAAACCAAATTCAAGGGAACCCGGTGTGACGATTCTTTATAAAATTTAGTAAAGTTCATATTGATTATATAATATAAGCACTTGTACTGTTTCACAAATGTAATTTAAATTTTATTCATTACACCGTCACTTTTAACCTTACAGCCATTTTGCAACCTTACAGGCATCTTAGTAATTAGTCTTTGTGTATGTATAATATTTAAGTTTTACAATAGTATTATGTAAAAATGTTAATGTGAAAGCCCTGATGATGCTTTAATAGGCGAAACCGGTTGGCTGTAAGTTTAAAAGTGATTGTGTAATAAATAAAATTTAAATTACATTTGTGAAACAGTACAAGTGCTTATATTATATAATCAATATGATGCAGTTTCACCAAGTGCCGACGATGGAAAGTATAAATTATATTGGTAAAGTTCATATCTTCGTGATAATCTACTTTCAAATTAGGTTTGAAATAAGCAAAGCGTCGTCGACGTATAAAAACGAATACCATTTTAACTACCAGATTAACCGCCTTCAAACATATATCTCCAATTTTAAAGCTTAGTAAAGTTTATGTCTCCGTAATAATCTACTTACAATTATTAGGTTCCAAAATTAGCACAGCATCGTCAACATCTAAAATCGATAAAAATTTCATCAAGTACCAGTGTACCAAGTACCACCATATAACCAGTATAAAAATTAGTTAAAAGTTCACCCTCGACCCTGATGGTCTACTTAAGAATCACGTTCCATATTATCAAAGCGTCGTCCACATTTAAAATCGATTACCATTTCAATTATAGCGTGAACGCTTCTAAAATATCTATCCAGTTATAAAAAATGATTAAAATTCATATGTCCGCAATGATCCATTTGCAAAAATTAGCATCGCCATTCATCAATGTCTAAAATCGATAGCCATGTCAAGTCTCAGAGTTAATGACTTAAAAGTATATCTATCCAGGTAGATATAAACATTAATTGAATGTTCATATAAACAAGACGCTTTAAAATATATAATCCCCGTATTAGTGTGGTTAGTCCTGTCGCAATAGCGTCAGCGCTTGTCGTTTTCCGGTTTGGAGAAGGTAGCCGATAAACTTATGCATGTGGCATGAATACTCCACCACAAGGATAGCAACGCACTATTAACATCTTTGGTGTCTATAAGCGACGATTGTTTATTTCCCCATCAGGTGAAACATCCGCATATTTGCTATCTTAAGATATAAAAAGAGAAATATCCAGTTTCAAAATAAGTAAATTTTCCCATCTTAATGATGTTCATATTCTATAATTAGCAAAACTTTGTACACGTCAAAAATTGAACCAATGGCTCTCCTTTGCAAATCTTTTTCAAATAGTATCAAAATAATTTACTGCTCGCGGCTGTCTGTTGCCTTGCTCACTTGTTCTAACCCACACCATATTACGGCAGAATGTGTCAATACGTTATTATATCTTATAAGTAATAACACCCATATTTTTGCAAAAAAAAAGTTATTTATTTTTTCACGTACCTATCCGAGTGCTAAGTGTGTGTTTTTCTTTTCGCATTCGATCGTGAGCGTGTTTCGAGTTTACTAGGAATTTGTATATGATTTGTACAGCGCCACCTAGTGTTAAACTGGTTTCTCACATTTACCACTAGTTGGCGCTGTACAAAATCACATACAAATTCCTAGTAAACTCCAAACGCGCTCACAATCGAATGCGAAAAGAAAAACTCACCTTTAGCACTCTGATTTTAAAATGGTTTTATGTAGTTTGCAACCGAATTCCTAATAAGGGAGGTTATGAATTCGACTGTATTTTTTATGTTTATTATCTTAGAACTCAGTCATTCATGATCCCATTGGTGGGATTGGTGGTCCCATTTAAATTTGGCGAAGCCCAAAGTCTGATAGTTTAGTATCACTGCGTACTTTGGAGTGCACTTACGGATGTCAGACTAGCAACCAACCATCAAGCCAGCAACCAACAGTTGTTAAAGTAGATAAATGCGACGCTGGCTTTTGGCTTCGTTTTATATCATAAGATAGCAATCAAGTTGTTATCATAGTAATGCCGCAGTTACAGTTAGGCTATTGCAGCAAGAATAAGTAAGGCGGTGGTACCAAACACCTGGGCAAGCCGTTGCAGAACTCTACCATCTAATAGTCATGATGTTAGTGACATGTACAGCCAATCGTTTGCCTTTTACGAACTACCTGGCAGAACGGCATTTAGTCTATTATTTAAAGGGGGCCCGGATCAACACGGAGAAACTCATGTAATTTGTAAAGCGATATTTACTTATTACTTTCCTCAATGATAAAGAAAAAAGCAAGTGTATTTGCAGATCAGTTCCCACGAACATGTGTAACATATCGCGTCCATCTGTGCATTGTTTTACGGAACAAAAATGGTAATTGACTTTAACGAGTATGGTGTCCTGTTGTTAATTTATCGTTTACAAATGTCGAACCAATTAAACGTAGTTGCTTGAGAGAAGCAATCATAAATCATTGTATTACATGTATACTAACAAACAGCCTGCATCGCATGTACATTCATATTGACGATAAGAAAAATTATGTCTTATCATTTGTACAATCATCTGTTCTAATTCTACATACTTATACAACAACCAATCCTTCCTCGAGTTATACGAAATATGCAGACAGACATAACATATAGCCAATTATTATTTTTTAGTGAAATCTTATGTTCTTTTCAAGTCGTTCTCGAGTGATAAAGGGACGTACAGAGTGCTAAGTGTGAGTTTTTCTTTTCGCATTCGATCGTGAGCACGTTTAGAGTTTACTAGGAATTTGTATGTGATTTGTACAGCGCCACCTAGTGGTAAACTGGTTTCTCACGTTTACCACTAGGTGGCGCTGTACAAATCACATACAAATTCCTAGTAAACTCCAAACGCGCTCACGATCGAATGCGAAAAGAAAAACTCACACTTAGCACTCAGATAGACAAAAATTTTCAAAGGGTTAAAATTTATGTTAATAAGTCACACTTATAACTAACATTAATTTTACCATTTGAAAATTTAATACGAGCATAGGTATTTTTTTTTTCAAATTTGACAAGAAAAATGAATTTACAGCATGGAACTATCTGCACGGGTAACAATATTTTTTTTATATTACAGTCACTTGACACAAAATTAACACAATTTAAACAGTAAAACTGCAACAAACGACTCCAGAATTCTGCACCAGATCTTTCCTAATTTATTGGACCAAGTGAAAAGTATACCCTTATAGCTCATACATAACCATCATAGCAAACATATTTTTTTTATATATTTCGATTTCTGTTCAAAAAGATGTTTTTCGAAATAAATTTCTGATAAAAAAAATAGAAGCCCTATTTTTTCTAACCTAAATCAGCGCAAATACATAGGGAGAGTTGTGTTAAGGTTTAGCTTTCAAAATTGCCGATTTATGGAGCAATATTATAATAAACATTTTTTTTTATTAATAACAAGCTGATTTTTGTTAATCGCTTCGTTTTGATGAGACAACCATCTTTTTTATCTTCGAAAAATATTAAATGGGGTAACTAATAAAGTTGGGGGCATCAAACATTTTAATTTGGTGGAGGTAAAACATTGATTAATAACAATTTTTTTTTACTTTAAACGCTTGATTATTTAATGAAAAACACGAAAACATTTGTCCTACACATTCGATGCTTTTTCTTACGAGTCCTCTACTCTAAAGATTCGGAATTATGAGATTTTTAAATTGATATTTATCAATTTTAAAACAGCATAATTTTCTTACAACAGCTTGTTAATTATTATTATAATTCAAGGGTAAATTTAAAGGTAAAGTGGAATCTTTTCTTAGTCAGACACTTAGTAAAGTTTTTTTTACCTACCTTTATTAGTTACCCGATTCGAGATTTTTCGAAGACGGAAAAGATGGGCGTCTCGTCAAGTCGAACAGCTTACAAAAATTCAGCTTGTATTAATAAAAAGCGTTCCTAGGGCCACGGTCTATAAGGTTTGAATCAATATACCGGTTTAGAGAGATGTTTTAGAATTTTTTTATGTTCACTGTTCTATTAACCATTATTTTGTAAATCGATTTTAAGCCCTGAACTAATTTATTTTCGCAGCTAGCATATCGATAAACGGCGATGATTCACACTGTCGAGAATTATGTGGACAACCAATTTGATGAATCACTAATCATCAGGGTGATCACAGAGGACTTCTTCTGTCTGATTCGCGACAGCAAGAAATATTAAGTCATCTCACTTTTGCATTTGTGTGCACCGCAAGCTAAAGCGAGATAGACTTATTATACATACATACATTCATCAAGCAAAGTATTATTATCGACATCGACATGTGATCATAAAGTTTTACAACGGCAATGTGCCTTGAATCTTCGTCCAATAATGTAATCCCACGATTAAATGAATTATCTTACCCCTTCTCTCTAATTGAATGTAGTTGCTTCGGTGTAAGCGGATGAGGTTCAATTCCCGCATCGAGCGCTGCAGCATCTAGTTCATCACATGGTGGAGCAATGATGATATCTGAGGGGCGGTTACCGGCTCCAGTGAAACGGGATGGTGGCAAAACTGAAACAAAATTACATTTAATAATCATTGATATAAAAAACCCAAGATACACAATCAGTGTGTCAAAAACGTCCTCCAAAAATGAGTGCACAATTTTAAATTGTGCACTCATTTCAAATAGAATCGCGTCGGCCGCGTCACTGTCAATTTTATTTATTTTCGTACATTGCTTTGTAAAAACAACTATAAGTCTTGCACTTAAGGTTGGATATGCAAAGACATATGTTTTTACCATATCTATAACTACTTAAAAGAAATTAGGGACACTTTTGAGTGTCAGTTTTGTTCGGGACTGTGCATCTAGGGTTTTTTATACCAATGTTAATAATACACAAATAAATCGGTAGAGCTTTTAACAAAGACAAATGAACTCGTGGGGATCTGTACCGGTCAAACAATCAACAATGCTACAAGAAAGAAAAATCAAGTAAATGCTAAATCGCGATATTACAATTATTTATCTTTTAACACCGACCAAGTTCTCAGTATATAACAAGAACTTCAATGCTTCTCAGACAGACCTCGATCCCTAAGCCACTCCTCTGCCTTGGCCAGGAAGATCTTCCTTTTCCCACATCCTTGTTTGACGTCATTAAACTCTGCAGGGACGTCGATTCGATGACCATCTTCTGTTTGGTGTGCTGGTTCTACCGCTAAGCTTTACAGTGGTACTGACCAGGTGCATCACAGGTCTTATCACGTGGCGATAAAAAAAACATTTGTAGGGCTGGTATTGTTTAGCACATGTGACATGGTACTATTCTTCTATGATCCTCTATTGGTGCAACCACAAACTACATGTGCAAAATTTTCCCATATTTTTTATCTAATTCTGATATTTGTCAATAGTTAAAAATTACAATAGTGAGATAAGGGGCCTAATCTTTAGATCTTCATTTGTTTGATCTTCATCGTCATTTGTGACGGATTCGTATCAGACCAGGAATTTTCGCAATTCACCAGTTCTCTTGCACCCTCGTTGTGTGCTCTAAGATCAAGCGGAGGCGCTGCCTTGCAAAATGCAAAGCAGCCCCTCCGCTTCATCCGTAATTATCATGTAGAGCGTAAGGGTGACATTTATCTACCGCCAACATCAGCCGGGTTAGAAGTCTGAGCGCGGGTTACTCGAAACTCGTAGTTTGATAACACTGAACATGACTTAGTGGCTTCTCAAGTTTATGCTGTTCTTTGCCATTCGAAAAGACAGACACGGTTTTTTAACTTCCCACTAGGCATGGCACATTTCATAAATAGTTTGCGACAAATCATATGATATTATTTGTCGCAAATCGCATATGCGACGTCTCTTCATTTGGTTTGTGATATGTAGCACACGATGAAATCTCATCGTTCGTAAATATTCGGAGTATCATCGTATTGACATCGACGTAGTTACGAATCGTGCGTGTTGTGTATTAAGCCGGCTGTACACATTGGGCCAAGTATTGGGCCAACATATTGGCCCAACGTGTAGAAGCCTACTTGGCGCTATGTTGGCAGTTGGCGCCAACATTGGCCGACCAAGCGAATGTTTTCGGTTTTTCGTGCGCACATCAAAAGCCGGCTGTACACATTGAGCCAAGTATTGGGCCAACATATTGGCCCAACGTGTAGAAGCCTACTTGGCGCTATGTTGGCAGTTGGCGCCAACATTGGCCGGCCAAGCGAATGTTGTCGGTTTTTCGTGCGCACATCAAAGGATCTTGGCGCGCTCCGCCAACGGTGTTCACACATTGGCCTCTTATTCAGTTCATTGTCATACGTCAGTAAAGACGGTTGTGTTGCGCGTGAGTTAAATTGTTGTTCCCGAGTTACGATGGCGTAAACAAACACTGAGGTTTTACAATTCATAGAAATGTATCAAAATGAACCAATGAATGAATGACTGATGATGATGAATGTCCTTTATGAATTGAAACTTTTTCATTAATACACCACAATTATTAAATATGATCATCTTTATCGAGAAATTCTGTAACATATTGAAAATAATAATTACTTATCGATACATATTTACGAGATTTGGACTGATTTTAAAGTATAAAGTAATTATTATTTTCAGTATCTTATACGGAATCATTATATGGAATCTATCCTAATTCCGAATACATGTTGTTCGTATTGAATTCAAGTCAATACTAGTTATTTTTTAAACTTTTCTCGTCTTGTCTCATTTCGCATTGTTTTGCCTCATTGGTGAGAGGAGGTTCAGAGCAGTGCACTGTTTCAGATGACATTAGGTATTAGGTTAGGTTATTAAAAATACCATTTTTTAATACTTTTATTTCAGGTTAATGATGCTAACAAACGTATTGCTGCTCCAATAGCGTCAGTGCTAGTCACTGTCGTGTTCCGGTTTGGAAGTTAAGGTAGCCGGTAAACTTATACATGTGGCATTAAACCTCGCCACAAGATAGCAACGCACCATTAACATCTTTGGTGTATATTGGCGATGGTTGACTCTTTCCATCAGGAGACCCATATGCTTGTTTGCTATCTTATGATATAAAAAAAGATAAGTATTCCTGTTATTGAACTAAAAAAGAAAAAGGAATCTTTAATGACAAATCTTACGGCTGTAAGAGATTCCACGTCCATCTTTATTAAAGAGCCAATGCAGAATGGTCAATACACCAATGTATAAACAGAAACATTTAATGTTGGCCCAACAGTTGGCCCAATGTGTACAGCCGCTATTAGGGTTGTAACGGAACTCCGACTCCGCCTCTGTTACTGCGGAAAATCCGCAAAGAATCGAACATCTGCCTCCGCATCCGCCGCCGCCAAATTTATGCGTAATTTTAAAGGTTTATTTACGCTAACATACAACGCGCAAAGAGCGACGCTGGAAGACGCGGCCACATGTCTGCGTATTTGCGAGTGAAATGGACAATATTTTGCTTGAGCCGCGGGAACGCGGGCGGGCGGACGGTGGTGGGGGCGTGAATGGATGACAGAGAAATCAACTTGTCGAATCGTTCGATACCCCGTAGTTGTTTTGCGCTTGAGCCGTGATTGTTTTAAGTGATTTAGTGCATGATTGTACCCATTTGAAATAAATATTTTTGTATTTAATAAACCATAAATTTCTATTTTTTCTACTTCAAATTTCACCTCCGCCTCCGCCTCCGTTAACCTCCGCATCCACGGAGGCGAACCTCTTCTCCTCCGCATCCGCTTCCGCCTCCGCTAACAATGCCTCCGTTACAACCCTATTGTGGATACTATGCCGTGTTATGATTACGAAGAGCTAAGCACTCCACACCCGCTCAATAGGGAGTATTTTAAAAATAGACTTTAATGTAAGCGCGTTAAAGTATTAATTTCCTTGGAATGATTTGTTGCAGATCTAAAAATCATTTGTTTGTTTACGTACATGAATTAAGTAAAATTTTTCATAATAATGATTTTTGATGACAAGTCGTAGGCCAGTGTTTCGAGCATGGCGTTCGAACTGCGACGTATTGTGATTGGTGTACTTTGCGATTTGTTGTGATTTATATAGAAAGTAATTATTTATCCTAATATTTTTAGTGAGTATTTACATTGTTCTTCAGTGAGTAGGTACATGTATAGCGTTAGTATAAATAAAACCAAAATAAATACAATGAGTGGACTTATATGGAATGATTATGAAAAAATCCCAGAAAAAGCTATGGCTAAATGTATATTATATAAAAGAGTATATGTATAAAACTTCCAGTACACATCTAAAAAGACATTTGAGTTTTAAACATTTAAGTGCCTACCAAAGTTTTTTAAATTCCAATTAAAACAGAGAAATTTTTTTGGCCTAAATTGAATACTAAACTCATATCATGATAACTTTTTTTGAGATATAGGTACATATTAACTTCTAAGCCTGCCTGCCTTGTGGTATAGGCGTAGCCTATTCGACTCAGATCATGAGGTCCCGGGTTCGATACCCGTGTGGGGCAAAAATTTTTTTTGAGTGATATCTGTGACTTTTTTCCATGATCAAGTATTCGATATTCGGCCGAATATTACGAACTATTCGGCCAAATACTAAATACTTAATCACGGGAACAAAAAAGAGTGACTTAAACCCAATAGTAACCAAATATTTGTGGCATCTCTAATTGTCGTTGTTGTGTTTCAGTTTACAGGTTTAAGGTAGCCGGTAAACACCCTGCCATACAGATAGCACTATACCATTTATCATTTCTTATCTATGGTATCCTTAAGTGAACCATCACTTCTCTTCATCAGGATAGCCATCTATTTGATATTTTATGATAAAAAAAACTTATTCATTAACCTTTAATTATTATACCGGAGCATATTTTAGGCTATTGAGCACTATTTCTTTCTGATGGTTGTTTTGGATATAAACAGTAGCAGTATGGAAAGAACCAACCTTTTGTAGTAACAGTACCTTTTGCCCACGCCACTATTCTCATTAGCACTCTCTATCAGTGGCAGTACAAACTACATTTACGTATAAATGTTTGTGAACTATGTTTTATTCAATAATTTGTGATTCTACTTTTGCCATCAATACATATCACACATAGTTAAAATTGTGTTGACATTATCAAAACAATTTCACCACTTGCAACAGACATTTAAAATACTTTTAAAATAAATAAATAAATAAATATTCATGGGACAAATTACACTTACTGATCTAACCCCAAAGTAAGCAAATTATTTGCTTGTGTTATGGGTGTTAGTCAATGATACTAATACGTAGAAATACATATATAAATACAAGAATATATTAAATAAACACCCAAACCCGGAAATACAAACATATATACTCATCACATAAATGCTTGAACTTATAACTTACTACTTGAACTTACTTCTTATAACTTACTACTTGAACTACTTGAATACTTGAACCCGAATCCAGTCGATTGCGTACTCAGGATCGCTAACCACTTGACCAACGGGGAGGTCAAAATAAATTTGACCATAGTAAAAGTAATTTAAAAAGTATTTAAATTGTTTGGTGCACCTTAGGATCCAAACTATAATCTATATCAGAGCTGTCCAACACACGGCTCTTAGGGCTGTATGCGGCCCGCGGCATTGCAATTGTGCAGCCGGCTAAGTATTTTTAATCCACCACAACATACTTAAAAATTTTCTGTCTGTCTTCTTTGTGTGCATAAGATGTAAGAAATCTCACTACAAGATAAGCTCGCCATTTACGGTATTGTTTTATTTAATAATATTCCTTAACTGTATTTGTATTTGTGTTTTCCTATTTGAAAAGTAAGTTGCCTTTGTGGCCCTCCAATCTGTTTGGTAATTCATATTAGCCCAGGATGGTATCTGGCTTGGACATACATATATATCTATATGAATAAAAATGAATCGCTAAATATGTTGCTAAGAACAAAACTCAGAAATGGCTTTTTTTGAATATTCCTTAAAGTCCTAGGAAGGATTTCGTGGAGAGAAAAAATGTAGAAATGGCGAGGAAAATATTAAAAACAACACTTTTATTTTCTTATACAAACAGTTCCTAGGTGTCAAACATTTTTCAATATTAAATCTGTTCTAAGGCAGTACGAAGGCCACCGGTTCAGGTAGTAAAGAATGTACTTAGTGAAAATCACAACCATTTTTTAACTTCTTATAAAAACCTAATTACTGTTTTCACCTCAATTTCCAAAAATCGATTTTACTCACAACCTCCATGTTTTGTGGTCCTAAGAAACCCAATTTCTAACAATGACATTACTGTGTGTATGTGTGTTTCGTTGTGTATGTGTGTGGGTGTGCATGACTGTGCACCCAAGTGTGAGAGTGTGCATGTGTATTTATCGGTGTATATTTTTATATTAAGCTATGTATTATTTCCTTTAATACTGTTTGTTTTCAAAATAAAACAAATAAATAAATATTTTTTTTCTGTTTAAAACTGCCATGTAAAAATTTAAATTATGCCACTAGATTGGAGAAAAAAGAAGAGAGAAAGAAGCGAAATAATCTCAATTTTTTCAAGTTTTAGCCTTGATGATGCAGTAAAATGCGAAACCGTTTGGTTATTTAAATAAAAAAAGTATATATTATATATTATTAGTGAATTGTGAAACAGTACAAGTGTAAAATTTAAAACAATAATAATGAAATAATCTCAGTTAACCTCCCCCTCCCCCAATTCTTTTTTTTTACTGCAGTTTTAACTATATATACTAGTCGGATTGCATGTGCTTCGGCACTGCGGGAAGTGCTTGCCTTCACAGCTTCGGCTTTCTGGTCGCCTGCGGCATCCAGCCTCAGCCGCTGCAGCTCATAAGGTGCCTACACTTTGTTACAGCGGGCAGGGGCTGCCTCCCTCTGCACCTTCGCGATTTCTAAAAACACTCTAGGGGTAGGGCAAACAAGACCATGTGCAAGTTGGGGAGTTCTGATTCGTATCCGTCATCAACTTATAGTTTACAGTAAATATTTACACCCTTAACCTAAAAATGTTTTTTTTTTTAAAAAAAAACTTCACATCTCCGGCAAAAAAAAACTAACAGGGGGCTATAGGAAGACCTTCTAGAAGACCCCCAACAACTTCAGATTTCCTCTATTGATGCGACATGTTTCTAAACCCAACCCAAATTACCTTGTTATTAATGAAAATTATTCCATTAAAAACAATGAAACTGGATGTTATCAACCACTTTTAAAAAGTAAAAATATAAATAAATAATAAAAGACCTAAGCAAAGGCCTTTGGAATCTGAGAATTTACATATAATAGCACTAGTTTATTAACCTTTTCACACAGACAAATAAAATTATCGACAATAGCAAAATTGCTATTTTACTCCGCACTAAATGCAATCGTCTTATCAGCACAGTGTAGTGCACTGCAAGCCGTCGACGGTATTACACGACAAATTGTGACGTCTGATATGCACTAGTGAAGTGACTTATTCGGAAAAAACAGAATAACAGTGATATGGACACAGACGAACTTTTAAAAATATATTATACTAGCTGATGCCCGCGACTTCGTCCGCGCGGACTTCGTTTACTCCGCACAGCTCCTCCCCTTAAGTTAAGGCGTGATAATATATGTTGACCCGACCTGTTAGTAATATTCTTGCAAAATTTAAAGTAAATCCATGCAGTACTTTTTGAGTTTACCCCGGACATGTATACATACATACAGACAAACAGACCAAAATTCTAAAAACTATATTTTTGGCTTCGATATCGATTGTATATCACGCCCCAAGTATTCTTTTAAATATAATATATAAAAATAAATATAATATATTTAAAAAAAGACGAAGACAGTATGAGGGTTAACAGAATTGACAGATTATTGTTCAGCAGGTATCCCGTGGCTTCACCTACATAAATCTTTTACATGCGGCTTCGCCTGCGTAAGGCGAAGCCATGTGCAACAGCTAGTATCTTTATAAATTGTAGCCTATGTGTTAGTCTGATGTATAAGCTATATTATTGTAAAGTTTCATTAATATCCATTCAGTAGTTTTTACGTATCCATACGCGTTTATATTATTAGTAGGATAGGTATTTAATTTCTGTTGTCTATACATATAATAAAAGAATATTTCGGGCATGATCTACAATCAATATCGAAGCCAAAAATATAATTTTTAGAATTTTTGTCTGTTTGTCTGTATGTATATCCGGGTAAACTCAACATGGATTTAAGTCAAATTTTGCATGAATATTACTAACAGGTTGCGTCAACCTATAGGCTACATATTATCACGCTATCACCTACGGCGGAGGAGCTGTGCGGAGTAAACGAAGTACGCGCGGACGAAGTCGCAGGCAACAGCTAGTATAGACATAAATTGGTTTTCATTAGTACACCTCTGCAATTACGTCACGTGTCTCTGGTAATTAAACGATCAATAAGTCTTAAATACCTAGGTATTCTATCAGTTAGGTACTTTTGGATAATAAATTAAATAGGTGTCTCAGTTTATTTATTTATTTGGCGGGACTGTGCCTACAAAGGATAGGCACGGTCCCGCCGTTCTGTTCGCAATTTGCAAATATATATTTTTCTAAATGTTTCTGCTCAGCCCTTTTCTTATATGGCCAGGCAGAGTCGAAAAGGAATATTAATTGGACATGACGGTAGTCGTGGTGACGGTGACGGCATTATTAGTGGCGTGGGAATCACCATTTTTGCCGTGATATTTTCCTAAAATCAAAACGCATAGCTAAATATAATATACCTAATAGAAAAAGAAATTGGTATATAAATTACGCTGGTTTTGAGCACTTTTACCAAATAAGTGCCTATTTTTTAACCGACTTCAAAAAAAGGAGGAGGTTCTCAATTCGGCCTATATATATTTTTTTATGTATGTACACCGATTTCGTCGAGGTTTCTGAACCTATTTACGTGATTCTTTTTTTGTTTGATGCGGAATAGTTTCGAATTTAAATTTCCCATAAAAATTTTATTCAGGTAGGCCCAGTAGTTTATATTTTATGAGCATTTTTTTATTTATTTTACCTATATTTTATGAGCATTTTTTTATTTATTTTACCTATATTTTATGAGCATTTTTTTATTTATTTTACCTATGCCGATGTCTGAAATCAAATCTCGCAAGTAAATTTGATCCACTTCCCGGTTACCGATTGAGCTGAAATTTCGACTTACGGTGGTTATAAAATTATGTTCAGTCATTGAACGAAATCTTAGCTCTCTGCTCAAAAGACTCATTCGCAAGATGCTCTTGAATCTTACCGGGTCTAGAATTATACTGTTCAAAAATTTCTTGATGTTAGCGTGATTATGAAATCACACACACATGCTTTCATGGCCAACAAACGTTTTTCATGATTTTTAATAGTCTCACAAGAACGTGACATTGTGTTTGGAAGAGCATTTTTACGGAGACAACTACTTTTATCCGTTCCGGTTTCTTGAGATCTATATTTGTTAAGGTGTGCAGCATCTGTTGTAGGTCTACTCATAAATAGTTTACAATACAATACACTAAAAAGTGTTAAATAAAAATAACTACGTTAAAAAAACCGACTTCAAAACAAATAGTAAAAAATAATAAAGATTTAATATTAATTAAATACTACCTATTATTTATATGTGCTATTTACTATACATTAAAGGGTTTGAAGTCGGTGCCAAGCCTTAAAAAAATAATAATACTTTAATCACTTTAATGAATATGAGCAAATTAGTACAATGAAATGCCTACTTTAAAGATTAAGATGCATAAATAAAACCTAATAAAAAGCAATTAAGTGTTAATATTATAAGCAGCTTTAATCAATACGAAGAATAATGAAAAAAATAATTACGAAAATGTATTCAACAGAAATCCTAAACTAAATGGTCATCATGGTGAATTAATGTAGAATTATCGATTAAGTTAAACCCCATCTAAATTTTTAATTTAAAATTTACACCGTATAATGGTAGAATATGTTGTAAGCTTAATTAATTTTTAACTTCTCGTAACACTCATATTCTTGCAAATAAATATTTTCTTTCTTTCTTTCTTTCAAAAATTTTATGTATTCAAGACGTATTCAAAAATTTTATGTATACAATTCCATCAATGACATCTGCCCGCGCGTGCGTGCCGGATTGGCTTGGCACCAACTTCAAACCTATTAGTAAATAGCGCATATAAATAATAGGTAGTATTTAATTAATATTAAATCTTTATTATTTTTTACTTTTTTGTTTTGAAGTCGGTTTTTTTAACACAGTTATTTTTATTTTAAATATAGATATCACCATCAGTAAATAGTTGTGTATGAAATTAAGTAAATAGGTATATAGGTAGGAACTATTCCAATAGTTCATTAAAATGTTTTAATATCTATACTATACGGATTAGTTCAATAAATAAATAAATATCGATAAAGTACACAATTTACTTTTCCCATCATTAATATTAGGTAAATTCTGTGGTTTCGGAACGCCAATGTCGGCTTATCCCGACAACGCGTGACATCATAAGGGAACTAGAGTTGCGCCACTACTATTATAAAATTTTCAATTGAGTACGAATTCTGGTAATATTTGGGTCTAATTTTTAAGCTATTTCATTTAAAATTTTGTTAATTTGACTACTTTTTGAGATGATGTAAATTGTTTTAAAATAAAACAAACCTATCTGAAAGATAAAGAAATAAATATAATATAAAAAATTATTAATATTATATTTATATTTACATTGCATGCTCATGGTTACATCTCTGGTTTTCTGTTTCGCACTGTGGCTGTGAAAAGGTTAATACAAAAAAAAAAATACCCAAAAGGTTGGAAAAACAAACTACAAAATAGGTTCAAATTTGTGTGGGTGCTACTTTGAGAGGGATACTATAATACAATTTTACATTATTTACTTTACAAAATACTGCTATTAGAACAAGGCACTTACCAATAGGAAATGTTTTCCAGTGATAAAGGAAATCCTCAGCGACTTGTTTAATATTGTTAACAAGCTGTTCTACTTCGGGAGGAGCACCAACTAGCTGCACATCAAAACGAAGCGGTTCCCGTTCAGGAGTTGGAGCGTCCAAAAATAATGAATTTGGTCGAGAAGCACGCTCATTATCTGCGGTCATTTTCCTAACCTCCCCTCAACAAATCAATTACCACTTAACAGTTAACACATAGTTTATAAAAGAGGGACAGTGGGCGAGGATATCACTTAACGAGCTCTTATTGTTTTATTTTCATTTGATCAATTCATGACATAACGAAAACCGTGAGTTTATATCGTTTTTCTGAATAAGTAAATAGCTTATATTTTAATAGGATAAAAGCTTAATAGCTAATTATCCTGTAAAAATATTGTTTAAATTAATATCTCAAAGAGCAAAAGCAAAGCAAAGTATTAGATATTTCACATTATTTATTAAAAAAAAGTCAGGCCACAGAACAAGTCAGGCTCTCAACCGGACATTTTTTTTTTTCGTTTTTTTTTTCAATAGGCAAAGTAAAAGCGAAAAAACCTCTGTTATGCCTCAGCCGCACTTGGGTCTATCCGCTATCGTCACAAAGATTTGTGCAATGACACGATAAATGCAGATGTGACCTTTACATTTATCGTGTCATTTCACGAAGCTTTGTGACGATAGACGCAAGTGCGGCCCCAGCATTAGGGGTTTATTGTATATTGTTATGTGGAAGGAACTTAGTCCAAACAAAGTCAAACATACATGTTGGCCAAGCGTTGAATAGAGGTTATCGTGAGATCATTAAACTGTTTTTGTTAACAGTTTTATGTTCGTCAACGAATTAACTGTTTTTCTTCCACTTAATAAGATGTTAAAAATACAAACCTAATAAATTTTTCGCAATGCAAAAAAGTGATTACGTTGAAAATATTAAAAGCTAATAGGTACCTACCATATGTTCCAACTATTGAGAATAGGACCATCGCTCAACATTTTGTAAAAACTTCAGTAGTGATGAGTATGGTGAGCAAAAAATACTAACAAAGAATTTCATCAAAAAATAATAATATGCGTTCTAATTGGTATATTTTCTATTCAGGTTTCCATTCGCCCATGCCAGTATATGTTAAAGCATGGAACATAGAGTTTCTTTGTTTTATGTGTTAAAGTAAGGCGTAGAAAAGAAAATACAAATAGGCGTAAAAATACAAATAGATATACAAGTAGTCTGTGAGGTACACTTATTATACTATGCGTTCCAAATAAGAATAGGACTGTCAGGATGACATATTACTCCGCATTTTGCAAAAACTTCGTAAGTGATGAGTAAGGTGTGCAAAAAAATTCTAACAAAGAAATACTTTCAAAAAGTTTCATTTTCATTCAAATTCATTCAAATTGGTGTATTATTTATTTAGATTTCCGTCAGATTATGTAACCATGTATTAAAATAAGGTGTAAAATAACTTACACGACTTTTATATATACGTATATTTAGATGAACGGCTAGACTGATATATTTTACTATTTATTTATTGATGAATATTATATTTTAATACTTTTTAGCCTATTTTGGACAAAGACAACCCAAACCCACAAAAATCGCAACAAAGTTGGCCCCGTCGTTTTTGACTTGTAAGTGGTGTAAATGACACGACATCTTTATAAAATTTATAGATGAACAGCTAGATTGATGCTTTTTACTAATTTTTTATTGATGAAAATAATATTATTAAAACGTTATTTGTTTTTCAATAAATCAGCAATATTGACATTACTAATTTCACACTTGTGGTATGAAGTTGATAACAAGCGCGATCCTATTCTTAGTTGGAACGCATAGTAGGTACATGTAGTATGATATGGAACACAAATATTATTATTATAGAATTATTGAAATGTGATTTATTCTTCAATAAATCAGCCCAATTTTTTAATCAAATATTTTTTTGTAGACTTTACTAATGTCACACTTATGTCATAAAGTTGACAACAAGCGCGATCCTATTCTTAGTTGCAACGATGAAGTATTAAGTATAGGTGGAGCTAGCACTTGTATTAATTATTTGAAACAAATATTTACGTTATATATCTGTCTATGAGGTCTCCCCATCTCATTTTATACAGCTGTGTTAGAACGAGAGAGTAAGACCTCAGAAGATGACAGCCAGCAGTATTTCAAATTTGGTTTCAAGTAGGTATTAGAAGTGTTGCTAGTTGAAGTGTTGTCTCCAGATATGAAAGAGCTTCATGCTTGCATCTCTGAGTGGTCTGTGGTTGCAACGCATAGTAAACGTCAACGTTTTCGCAACTTGCAATGAGTTGACACTTGACATAATATTGAAGCCTTTATTTTGTGTTCCTTTTGACGTCTGAAGTCCCTTATGAGAGTACATCGCTTCTTTTGTGCAAAGAGTATACAATAATACGTAAGACTTTTGTGCGACTGCCGCTAGATTTCGTTGATATTCCGTCCCGCCCATGAAGTATTAGATATATGTCGAACCCCCGTGTTGGTCTCGGGCTCCTTTGAAGAATAGGCCAACTGCCGTTCTGCCAGGCAGGTCGTAAAAGGCGACAGATTGGCTATACGAGTCACTAATATCATGGCTACTAGGTATCCCCGTAGAGTTAAGCAGAGGTACAACATGTGCATCCACAATTACCCAAAGATACCTAAGTCCCACAATTCCACAGTTTCCACAAGCGCATTCCAGTTTACTAGGTGGTAGACTTCTGCATTGTCTCGCCCGGGTCTGGTACCACCGCCTTACCTATTCCTGCCGCAATAGCGTCTTTGCTAGTCAGTGTCGTGTTCCGGTTTGGAGGGTAAGGTAGCCGGTAAACTTATGCATGTGGTATTAGACCTCGCCACAAGATAGCAACGCATCATTAACACCTTTGATGTTTATAGGTGATGGTTGACTCTTTCCATCTGGACACCCATCTGCTTGTTTGCTATCTTATGATATAAAAAAAAGTTAGCACTCGTATTAATGTACCGATTGAGTACAAAAACTAATTAGCTCTATTCCTCAAAAAACTACCTCGAATGCATAAATTGCATCAAAATCGGTTTATCCGTTTGGAAGAAATCGTTGACGAAAAACTTTGAAAAAAATGTTTTTTCGACATAACTTCGAAATTTGTCAACCAATCCTTTTTTGGTATTCTACGACATTTTTGTACTAAAAAAACTACGTTGAATGCCGTTCTAAAATCAAGATCGAATTTAATTTTCAAAAGTTACAGCCTTTCAAATATCAAAATTTCGTTGTTTTTAACAAACTTACCTAATAATTTTGAAATAACTTTCAGACTAATACACCGATTGACTTAAAAATCTTATCAGCTTTTTTCCTTTAATAACTGCGTCAAATACCGTTAATTGGATCAAAATCGGATAGTTGGTTGGGAATTTATCAATGACGAAAATTTTTGAAAAATTTGTTTTTCCGTTTCTTCGAAATTTTTCAATCCTTCGTTTATTTAGCTAAAGCAATATTTCAGATCTCAAAAATTGAGTTGAATGCCATTCGAAAGATCAAATTCGATCATCGTTTCTAAAATATACTGCTTTTCAAAAATAAATATACTGCCATTTTAATAAAATATATATTTGAACAGAAAAATTATATACTTGTAGTTTTTACTCTCTTGAGCTCAAAATACCTTAATTTAGCGGGAAGTTTCAGATATGGCCTGTAGGGTCAACCGCTTACACATTTTTTTATATCAAAAGATCATCAGCTATATACATCCAAGCTGTTAATGGTGCGTTGCTATCCGTATGGCGGGATGGTAATACCACATGCATATCTATCGGTATCTTACCCTCCAAACCAGTACACGACAATGACAAACATTGACGCTATTACGGCAGGTAGGCAATAGAAAAGGCGGTGGTACCAAATTCCCAGATGAGACGTTGCGAAACTCTAACACCTAGTAATCACGATGGTAGTGACACGTATAGCCAATCATTCGCGTTTCAATACCTGCCTGGCAGAACGACACTTGGTCTACTCTTCCAAGGAGCTCGGACCAACACGACCAATTGTTCTGCATATGGGGTTCTAAGCCCCACTCATTGTTTGGCAGCCATTTCGGTTTTATGTTAGGTTTATATAGTCCAAAACTGGAAAACTTGTATTAAATTTAGTGCTAAGAAGTATCAATAAAACTAATTAAGTATACAATCATTTCAGAACCAAAGTTTTATAAAGCAGTTAAAATAGCTGACACAAACGATAAGGTGGCAGAATAAAAAGGAATGGAAATGAAAGAAGTGCAACTAGTAACGCAAAATAATTCGAGCACAAGTTCTTCTGTATTAAAGCACCAGTCGCAAACGCAATGTGGGGTCAAAAAATTGCTAAGAGAAAATATCTGGGGTAAATAAATTTTATTTAAGTAAGTAAATTTAAATTGTAAGTGTGCGCTAGTAAACGTAATAGTAAACTTAAATTGCATGCGGCAAGACTACTCGTGTCAAGTTAAATGCAAAAAGAGAACCGTCACAGGAATTAAAGTAGTTCTTGAGCTTTTTTACCATTTTGTTATATTAACAACGTAGTTTGACACAAACTTACTAGTACGCCTTGTTATTTGACTGTAACACCACGGCGGTTACTTTTTTATTCTGACTAATAATTTGAATTTTCGCCATCTACTTATATAACTCACTTTTCAGACCCAAGTACAACAGACAAGTCAGCTACGGATCGACAGGATAAAACCAACAAAGATAAAAAAAAGAACAACAAATCAACCGGTTTACAGATTTTTTTGATATATTGGAATTCATAAACAGCTTGATGAACAGAACAAATTGATGAAACCATTGGCTTGCTTTAGTCGTTATATTTATTAGTTGCTTTAGTATTTAGTAGAAAGAGACACACTCCACCCATGTCGTGTTACTCTTCGGAACGATTTTGAAGCGCGTGTGAATATTCCGGGTAGAATGTAACTTCCTTGGTCTACCTCTACCCTATCTAATCATAGAAACGACGTAATTGTAGAGTTACAGTGTTTATCTAATCTGTGGTCTATGATTTTTTAATGGTTGTTGTTGGTGCCGTCGCGGGGCGGCTGTGAATAGTTTAGAATTACCTACATATTTTGCATTTTTAACACGAGTAATATATTTCATTATTTGTAACATATTAATGACACAAGGCACAACGTCAAAGAGATAATAGAAAGAAATTACGATTTAGAAGAGTCCTGAAATTGTTTTCCTTGGGTATGTTCTTTAATTTTTATGTTTATAAATTTCTTTTTCGTTTAACGGGTTTACAAATATCGTGAGTTTGGTGTCAAATGTTAATTTTGATTATTTGGGGTAAGTTTTACATTTTAAATATGAATATCAAATGTTTGTTTTTCTATTTACATTTCGTGTTAATTTTTCACAAATATATCTTGTTTTAGCGTAATGGAGGCAATGGATATTCAAGCAGTTGAGTCGAAACTCAGTGATGTTACGGTCACAGCTATCCCTATGAGTGGAAAAAGTTCACACAAGGACTTGACTCTTAGTACCAGCAGCCATGCTACTATATCTACTGTTCCTGCTTCATCACCATCTTCAATTGGAAAAGACAAAGATAATGGTATGTCAAAATATGCTCAACTATTGGCTGTAATTGAAGAGATGGGCAAAGAGGTCCGGCCTAGTTATTCAGGCAGTCGTAGCTCAGCAGAGCGTCTGAAGCGTGGTATTGTCCATGCTCGTATACTGGTCAGAGAGTGTCTTATAGAGACTGAACGTTCTGCACGTCAGTAATATTGCTCCCACAGTCAATTCAAATACCTCAATTATATTTCAAGTGATTTTAGAGGTATTATAATATTCAAGAAGAAACAGATTTAAATGTTAATATTTTGTTATGAACCTAATGACACATTGCGATATAAGTTTTTGAAGCTCAAAAGATATTTTGTAGAATTATAAGGGCATAATTTAGATAAAAGATAGAATAAAGACAAATGTTATTATTCAGGGTACTTAGACATTAAATTTATTAAAAATCTAGTGATGATATTCTCAGGTTTTAATAAATTTTTAACTTATTTGTTATTAATGATAGATAAATTGGTAGGAATAACCAGATAACTATTCGCTTTATGGAGTATACTTTATATTCTCATTACCTGAATATTTTTAAAATTTAATGATTGTAAAGTTTTGGCAGTTGAGATCTTTATGTGACACAAATTTGAGAAGTTGTCTTTGAAAACAATCTCCTAGTCAATTTTAACCATTGCTTATGTCTTAAAAAATGTACCAGTTTATTAAGTTTGTGTCATATATTTATATAATTGTGAGTATATTAAAGAAATTATAATGATTCTGCACTTATCGAAAAGCTATCAAGGTTATTGTAGCTACGATTATCACCATATAAAACTATAATAGAAAAAATAACACCAAAAACAAAAATGTGGGTCCTCCAAAATAAATTAATAATATTTGATATATTGTCATGCACTTTTAAAAATAACAATACTCAAACATGAATTGTTTGTGGCAATGTAAAGAAAGATAATTTATTTGTTATTATTATAGTTAATATATTTTTTGAAATATAATAAATAGATAAATATTGCTGGACAATTCACCCAAATTGATCTAACTCCAAAGTAAGCAAATTATTTACTTGTGATAAATAAAAAGAATAGTTCACAATAGTACACTACAATTGGTGACAAACGTAAGTTGCCAACTATCACGAGGAAAGCAATTGCACTATACCCTGTGATAAATGACATCAGTCACACATATAATGTTAAGTTAACCGGCACTTACACACAATTCTTACTGTTTTTAAGTCACAAATTTAGGTCATGGAAAGCATGTGTAAAGTGCGTGCTTTATTCACAGTGTGCTATAAAATACTTTAACATTATTGGAGGACTAATTTTTATTTTCAGTTTTCCTAGTATGATTATTATTTTATGGTGATCTTTGTAGTTTGCAGCAAGTTATTCATTTCTGGTTCTATATAAATCTATTTGAATGTGTACAGAATTGTGCTCATTCTGCTGTTGCATTGACTGCAATGTAACAATATGTGATAAAGGAAAAGACAGAATGAGTGCTGACTTACACCAACTGTTTAACTTGTTCATTAATAAAATCATTCAACTCTAAATAAGTTAGTTATTCTCATCACATGTAGGTCTCGTTTTGTATGAAAGCTTCTTGGATGAGACTTGTAGTACCAATAAATTTCAAATAGTCCTGAAACCAAATTTTCAGGTTAATAACAGATATATCCAATGCCACAATATACAGACATCATTATTAAGCCCCATTATCTATGTAGCATATTGGTTTCAACTCATTTTTGAGATGGGGTAATTATAATAAAATAAATATATATGTTTGTATGTTACATAGATAACGGAGTTTCATCATTGTGTATTATTATTCATTAGTAGCAAATTTTGTGATTAAAAAATTTCTAAATAGTAATTTTTGCAAATGATACAGTTTACTTAAAAATATTAAATAATCTTGCTTAGCTTTTACTGTATTACATTGTATTCCTCTGTTAAAAACCATGTTTAAGAAACAATATTAACTTGAAAATTTTGGGATAATGTTTTACAGGCTGTGATTTAAATATTAATTGTGACCATCTACCTCAAATCAAACAAATAATATTTATTAAAAATGTATTTTAGAGAGAATACATACACTATTGAAAACAGATAGAAATATTACATAATATACTGTGTGTACCGAAAACCCTTTCCGATCACCAAAAGCATTATTTGGTAGTTTACTACAATTATATATTATGTTTAAATTTCGCAACATTTTTTGATATATTTTTATTTGAGTCTTAGTAGCTCCTTAGAAGCATCCTCGACACAGGATAATTTTTCAGTTTTCTGTTAAAAAAAATGTTGGCCAGGATTGGAAAAGTGCCCAGTTGGCGACAGGCTGGCCAACTATCACATTTTTTTATTTATTTTTTATTATCGATAGGGAAGCGCTTGACCACGATCTCGCCTGAATGTAAGCTAAGATGTGGCCTAAGATTTTTTTTTATATCATAAGATAGCAAAGTAGCAGATGGGTCTCCTGATGGAAAGAGCCAACCATCGCCTATAGACACCAAAGATGTTAATGGTGCGTTGCTATCTTGTGAGGTCTAATGCCACATGCATAAGTGTACCGGCTACATTACCCTCCAAACCGAAACATGACAGTGACAAGCACTGGCGCTATTGCGGCAGGAATAGGTAAGGCAGTGTTACCAGATCTAGGCGAGACAATGCAGAACTCTACCACCTACTAAAATGTGGAAATTGTGAGTAATTGTAAATTTACATGTACCTCTGCTTACCTCTACGGGGATATGGATGTCAAGATACTTTTTTTTTTTTTATAATATCATCAACATACTTATTTCGAGTGGTTAGGGTTTTTTTACACTCTGTATATTGCCATTTGTTATGTGCATGTTTCAACTACGATATAAAGGTGATAATGTATTGTGACCGTTGAAGAGATATTGGAAGAGGTTTGAAATTACCAATTATATCTTACAAAACAGTATAAAAAATTATTCAAAATGTATTGACTGTTCAAAATGTTACTTTCCCTGATAATGCTATTAAATGCAATATATTTAAAAGCAGCTTTTCTCTTATTATAAGAACAATAGTCAGCTGATTTTTCATCCTTAAATCTAAATGAACAATAGGGTTTTTATTTTGTCTTAGAAAATAAACAAAAAACTTCCATTTTACTCTAGTTCCATTTTACTCACTTTCATTGCTCCAGTCTCAGATACAGAGAAAGAAGACTGGCCCTAAGTTATTAAAGCATAAGCAAAGATATATTTTCCTTGTTTCTTATGAATTAATTTTTGCTTATTTTGGGGAAATTAATATTATTTTAAACTATTAAACAAGCTTATACAATATTCTTAAACATACATAAATATGTATGTTTCTGAGAAACTGCTTTAATGATTTCAATAAAAATAACAGGCTTACTGTTTTTTAGGTTCAAGATATCAATTAATCAGTTTTAATTAGCACACAATATGTTGAAGACCGAGCTTGCCTAGATGCTGATAATATGTAATATATAGTATTGATACAATGAATAATTTCAAACCTCTTTAATTGGATCAAAAACGGGTTTTAACCTCAAGTAGAATATTATATTATAAGTGATGTGCTCATTGGTTTTATATTTTTGTGTAGTGTCTTAAGTTGTATATAATTTAGTTAAATATAATTACCTCACTTCAGTTGATCAAATCTTTTTTTATATGTATATAAGCGCAATTTTAAAGGTGTTTTAACTTTGCTATTACGCTAAAACTTATCTATCAAGAAATACATGTATGTGTATGAAGTATATATGTAACAAAATTGAGAAATTTCAATGTCAGAGTAATAAGCTTCCAACACAAATTTATTTTACTTTCATGTGTGGATCAAATGTTTCTTAATTAAAAACTAAACGCCTTGTGGATATATTAAAAACTCTCAAGGCTATGAATGTGCATTTTAAGTGGGGAATTCACAAGTTTTTTTAAGAGTATTATTTGTCATACATTATGTTTGATCTATGATACATTTTTCATCATCATGGGATATAACTAGTTTCTTTGGTTTGCTGTTGTCTCTAGACATTCAGTAGTAAAAGTATTTTTAAATAATGATTAATGATAACAAAATATAATTACACCGGCTCTTTTACATGCTAGACAGAATAATTTGAAAGGCTTCCGATTTTTCCCGATATATTCTGTTGGTTGAATGTTGATATAATTTCCATAATTAGATTTTGCCAACTTTAAAGATAATTGCTTGCTTCTTGGGAAACCTGGACCAACATTTTTCAATTTATAATAATACTATTTCCACTATTTTTATTTAATACTATGAGCAATGAGCTAAAAAAATTATATCCCAATCAGATGAAAGGTATGGCTGTGCATTAAATACGAACAAGTGTTGTTTTTATATATATATATATTTATATTTCGACTTGGTGAGACTGTTAAATAATGTGAATGTGTACATAGAAAAGTTAAAACACTCAGAATTTGTAAACTAAATGATGATTCAAATGACCTCAGTCCAACTGCCGTTGATGTATACTGGATAGTGGGTAATTAGATATAAGGAGAATTTACGAAATAGTTTTTAACTAAGTTACCATTATTGATAGTGTACTTAAATAATACTAGTTTTAAGAGTCCATTTTCATATTTTTATTATTGGCTAATGACAATGCTGATGCGTAATACTTTAGTCAAACGGTAAAATATATTGTCCGGCAAACTGTATCATCACGCCGGTTTCCTTGCGGGGTTGGCAGAGTTAACTGAACACCCGCGGTCTTTCTGGTTCAACATTATTCATCGGTTTGTCGTGGTTTGGTAAAATGAGTAGTGATATTGTAATGATTATAATGACCTTAATTCTGTAATTAATTAATGCTGTAATTCTTCGAAATATCCTCAAAGCTTGCCCGACGCCAATACCAGAAAGAACCCAGGAACTCATGATCTGGTCCGAATAAGCTAACCCCAAGTCATTGTGTCCTATGCCGCAAAGAAATGTAAGCTATAAAACATAGAAAATTATCTTTTTGATGTTTTTTTTCTAAGTAAGGGGCCATACATAAATTATGTCACAGGTTAAGGGGGAGGGAGGGGGGTCACCGAAGTGTGACAAGGGGTAGGAGGGGTCCCAAATTTTGTGACATCACATTTTTTCAAAATATAATATTTTATATCTACAACTTTGATATGTAAGTATTACAACACTAAATTTAAAAATCTAGGTACCTGTATAAATAAACGAATGAGATCATTATTCCAATGTAAAATTGTAAAATATGTGACATCACGCTAGGTAGGGGTGGGCTCACAAATATGACCAGCTTGTGACAAGGACGGGAGAGGGGTCAAAAAAATCATGAAATTTGGGTGACGTAATTTATGGATGGCAGCAAGTTTGTCGCCTCAGAATAATTCCTGATTAAAATTTGCTTAATAATCTCAATTACACCTTGTTTAACAAGGCATAATTGATTTAAATTTTTTCGCTCATAGAATAACATTCAACCTGTAATAATTTTTCGAACTAGTGTATTGCTGCTGGAAATATTGGTTTCAGTTGCTTCGTTTTAGGAGGGCACTTGGTGTGTTAATGTTTTTACTGGACAATATTTTTTAAACCTTACTATTTCTTCAATTAATAAATACGTGTAATTTGAATGTAGCCATTCAGAGTATGTTTGTAACTTTTACCTGTTTTTGTATTCAGGTGCTTACACAAACAATGCAGGATGTATTGACCGTTTACGTCATTAAGTCCTCATTCATGACATTTAAGGCCGTGATTTAAAATTAGCGAGAATGGCAGCGGTAGCGGCGATGACCGCGTGGAGAGCCATGCCTCGGTCTCGAAATCATTGTTCGCCGCGCCGCTGCCTTCAAGAATGGTGACATATAAGCACATTAATTTTGAGATCGCGGCTTAGGTATGAGTGCAGAGGTGGGCTAATTATTATATATATTAATACGCTAAGGATAAGATGTTTGCCTCCCTTTTTAGAGAAAACCTCACAATTAATCTAAATAAATTCTATATCATTTTGCTTGCTCTACCGGCATCAACAACTAAAAAAATATTACTGCTTTTGTTTTTATAAATTATTAAAATTAAAATTATACACACATATTAAGACATAATACAGCAATGCTGCCATATGACAGCTTTAATTTTGAAACAACGTCAACATGATTGACGGTCTTTAACTTTTTTGTTCAATTTCAAATCAACTTAAAAAGTATTTAATAAAATTACTTATTGCTAATTATTTGCACGGGTATGGCTAGTCTTGCTTCATTTGCTAATATTTTTAACCTCGTACACTCTGAATATTTGCGTTACTCCATCATAGTAATATTATCTCTTGTAGTACAGTTTTATACACAGTTTCTTCCATTAGTCCTGTAATGTGCTACAGATGTTTAATATCAATGATATTCAATCGTTTTTGGGTCCAGCTACCGATTCTTGAAATATTAAAATATGCTTATGCTATTTGCCTGGCTTGGTAAAAATGTTGTGTCCAAAGATAGACTAGCTAATAATCAGGGATGTTTATTCTTGGTATCGTACTTAGCAAATGATGCAACGTATAGCTTTCTCCATTCAACCCGCCCGCCCCTGTAATGTCCTGGATGGGGATTGAGTTATCCGGTCGATAAATGGCTGGCAAATCTTTAGATTCATTGTCTGTACCTGTAGGGCGCCATGTTATCGTATTAAGTCCAAAATTATACAGTTACTGTACATTTTCTTTCTATGACGACTTATATTGTAAAAAAATGTTACGACTTACTATCGAGTAAAATGAGCAATAAAAGATGTACAAAATCATTTACAAAGGTTAAAATATATATTTGAAATTTAAAAAAAATATCGATATGATTCGACCACTGTCTTCGGAAAAATTAAAAAAGTTTTATGAAAATGTACGTCTGTACGTAATAAAAACAAAACGAGACACTAGTTTTTTTGATTTTTTTTTACATAATATGTATTTTTAATATAAATAATAAGCATCGCTTACCTAGTCAACACACATTTTATGTATGCATACATGAATAAAAATTAAAAAGAAAAATGTGTGCAATTAAAGGACTATATTATCATAATAACAATAAACAAATATGTGGAGATATTAACTTTTTTTTTTATTATGGAGTGGACAGAGAAATACTAGAGTAAAATCGCGGTCATTATGTCGCGGCCGCGAGACGGCGAGTGCGGCACTCGGGTATTAAAATTGCCATTCATTTTTTTCTTTGCTTTAACCCAATTGCGCAACAGAACGCTGACTTCGAGACTTCTTTCTTCGAGAATCATTTCTTGCTGAAAGGAAGCCACTCTTACTTTAACTTAATAAACATTTAAAATTCCGCTAGAGTGCTTTAAATACAATTAGAACGATGGTACTGGACGGACAATGCCGTATTAAAAGTTTTTCGTTATTTAAACAAGATTACATATGTCTATCCTAAGTAGCGCCAGTTGAACGTTCTTCTCCATCCTGATTTAAACGGAAAAATACGTTTTAGTTTATTTCATTTAAAATCAGGTTAGTTCTGCAATGTTTGTTCTAGTAGGTATAATCATTGTACCTAGTAGAACAAACATCTCATTAGATAATGTATTCCGAAAATTAATATTACCAAAATTGTTACTAAATTTGACTAACTCGTTACTCGAAGTTTGACTAAATTCAAATTAAAACTTAGACTTTTTAAGTGATTTAAAATCATACATGCAGGATCGACTGTACAGATGAAATTAGTAAATTGAGGACAATGCTTAAATGTGGCTCATATTTATCTTAAATGTAACATAGCGTTTTGCTATGCAGTGGACCTAACTACAGTACAAATTTTTGTAAATTGTGCGTTAAATGTGAAACAAATTATATATGTTAACTGTTCGAGTTGTAAGTATAAGTATACCGTATTTATTCAATGGACACTTATTTTTATCATAAATAAATGGGTATGAATTATATAAGATTTGTTTATTTTTATGTTTTATAATTTGTATACCGCAACGGGACTCCTCAAAACCATTTAAGGAGTCCCATTGCAGTCCTATGTTGCATATGTATATAATCCACCTCTCATGGATTATAAAAACAGGACTCTTCTAAGACAGACATGTCTAATATAAGTATTTTCATTTCATCTTGCGGGATGGGCAGAAAGGAGTACCTACCATAGACAACACTTCAGACATCGCTTGAATCGCGATGTTTCCTCCAAAATTGTAATTATTACAACATACAAACACGTCAGTTTGCATATATAGGGATCAAATAACATCATTGATAATAGTACATCAGTCGATCTCCTCTGGTACTTACATTAACTTGGGCTTGTCGCATTCCCATTATATATCTCTTTTGTACGTCTAATTTGCCATTCTTTCAACATGCTCGAATCTTTGATGATACTGGGCATTCCTTTACATAAATTAATCCTTACTTCTCTCACATCGGTGGATAAAGCGATCTACGACTGCTACACCACATATTTCTCAAAGTGCTCTGTCATTTTATGTTCTTTTTGACATTCGTAATAATATACAATTATACTATGATCTCAACAGTATTGTGGTGGACCACATTGGCTGGATGCCTATGCCTCAGGCCATAAGCAGTATTAAGAACGTGTTTTGTAATTTTCTCATTGCTGTTTTAACTCTACCCCTACATACGAAGTATACTTACTAGTCTTGTTTCATGCTAAAAGCACATTCATGGAACAAGAAAAACAAAGCAATGGAACAAACTTACCGTAAGCCTGAAAGTGATGGTTTAAAAAAGACACACTAGCAAAGAGATACTTAAAATTAGAGCGATATACGTAGTTTTTATCCCCCGACGTAAAAACGAGTGGTTTTAAAAGTTTCAAGTGTGTCTGTGTATCTGTGTGCATGTCTGTGGCATCCTAGCTACCAGGTGGATGGTCCGATTTGGATGCGGTTTTTTTAAATATGAAAGCCCTATTTTGCGAGATGGTTCTTACCTATGATTCAATAAATTGATGAAAGAAATTAAGTAGCTTCTAAAGGCTTTACCGGTAATAAATGTCGTATTTTATTACTTCAACGATATTGCAATGACATGGTGACCTTGACCTAATGCTGCTAGATCTTCATTCAAATATCATCAGCCAATATTTAACTGGTAATGATCGTATGTAATTAACAGATTTTCTAAATATATTGCAAACCATTTTTCAGCGACTTTCTGATGTCTATTTGCACTAAAACTTGACAAACTTCTGTAAGTTCAGAGGTAATATAATCTTATGGTACCACGCAGCCGATCACATGATGTATCCTGGATCTAGAGATTGGAACACTCAGGTGCAGAATTTTAACGAGACAGCCGAGTTTTTGTTCAGCGGATTTGTTGCTATAAGTACATACTAAGTTTAATTAGCACTCATGATGAAGAGGATATGAAAATGGGGCTGAAAGAGTTCTACTGAAATTTACAAATAGAAAGTGCTAAGACAGTGGAGTTTGGAAGAGCTTATTTCGTTGCAATAATTTCTTTTTCATGTTGCCGAGGTTCTGAAGAAAGAAATTTCTGAATCCAGAAGCAAAATGCTATAAAAAAGGAACAGTGGACTCCTAAACTCAACAAGGTTAATTTATTGAGTTAGCACTCAATTGTCTTGTATTGGCTAATATTTTAGTATTGGAACTAGGCTGCGAGGATCTGATGATGCAACTGAAAGGTCACCATGGAACTCCTCAACTATACAAGATAAACCCATCTAGTTTGGTCTCCTTCGTTCTGTTTTTACACACACTCCAGTTCTAGACAATTCTCAGGGTCTCATGATGGAGTTGAAAGGAGATCATGGGAACTATAGAATAAAATTGAGCAATATCATCGACTTTGGGGTCGTTTGATCCGTTTTTTCAAGGACTTTTTTTAGCAGGATGGCTTCCAAAGTCTGATGTTAGAGCTGAAAGAAGTCTATGAGAATTCCTAAGCTAATCTAGATTAACTCTCTAAGTATGGGCTCATTTGGTTGATTTTGACATGCACTTTGGTGCTGGATGATTTTTAGAATCCGACAATGGAACTGGAAGATAGCTAGGGAAATTTCTAAACTAAACAAGATAAACTTATCGAGTTTGGATTCATTTGTTCTGTTTTGACAAATAGAATGCTTATTATGAAGCAGGAAGGAGGTCATTGGAAATTTATTTACAATTGAGTAGCACCATACATTCGTTCGTTCTTTTAAGGGCTTTGAAGTCGAATGGTTTCCACTCTTTGTGTGTGTGTGTGTGTGTGTGTGTGCGTGTGCGTGTGCATGTGTGTGTTATGGCTCAGCCGCACTTGCGTCTATCGTCACAAAGCTTCGTGCAATGACACGATATATGCAGATGTGACCTCTGCATTTATCGTGTAATTTCATGAAGCTTTGTGACGATAGACACAAGTGCGGCCCCAGCATTAGAAGCCTGAAGATTCGCGATTCAGTGAAGTGGTTCACTAAATCGCGATAAAGCGAATCTTCGCAGTCGAGTGATATGTACCTAACCAAATTTTTATAGTCATGTGATTTTGACAAGAGAAGATAGACTTCTCGTATGGTAAGCGCAGATATTTAAACTAATTCTGATATTGTTCAAACTGGCTTCACGTGTGCTTTTTTGAGATTAAAATACGGCAACGGTGCTTATTTCCGACTAGCTGTATAAGACATTTCGACCTTAATATATATTTTAGTGCGAACGATGTCATGGAATACAAAATGGCGGTGGTTCACAGAGTACAGCGCGGATTCCGTGGAATGGTGTCCTGTAGCTCCATATTACCATGTATTGGTCTGTGGAACTTACCAACTCGATAAAAGTGAAGAAGGTGGGTAATACAATATTTATTTTTGGTACTTTATAAATGTTGTAACTTTTGAGATTTTGATTGTGTACATCATATAGGCAAATGAGCGTAGGATAAATTTACATGATACATACATATTTCCACAGTGCGCCCTTTATGCGGTAAGTAGAAAAAATTGAGTGCCACTGTCTAAGCAGACATACTTTGCTTCTTTCAGATTCATAATAATTCTCTTCATGCTAACACGACTCGGTTTCAAGCTCGCACGAGTCTGAAATCGAGTTGAGTGTCGAGTTTGCATGGAGAGCAATTTGTATTTTAGTTTTTGGCCGCCCCGTTGGTCGAATGGTTAGCGACCCTGACAACGCAATCGACGGGGCTCGGGTTCGATCACCGACGGGTACAAGCATTTTTGCGATGAGCATAAATGTTTGTATTTGCGGGTTTGGGTGTTTATTAAATATATTCCAGTATTTATATATGTATTTCTATGTATTATTATCGTTGACTAACGCCCATAACACAAGCAAATAATTTGCTTACTTAGGAGTTACATCAGTCAGTGTAATTTTTCTCGTGAATATTTATTTGTTTATTTTAAACCTGTGAGTAAACTTTTAAGTCCAAACTGTTTTAAATAGACTGATGGATGGATGGATGGATGGTCTGTCTGTCTCTTCTTCATACCTATGCCACTAAACCGATTAATGGATGAAATTTAGTACAAAAATAGAGACTCGAAAAAGTACATAGGATAGTGTTATCCCAGAATTCCCACGGGAATGGGAACTATTTGGGGAAAACCCGGGGACTGTCTATCTTTTACCACGATAACAAGGAGTAACTTAGGCTGCTTTTATTTTAGGATTATTTCCACGCGGACGAAACCACGGGCACAGCTAGTACTAGTACCTATTGTATATATGAAATTCCTTTCCCTATATTTGGGTATGTGACAGCGGCTTATAAGGAGGTGTTAAGTTTAACTGTACGGACAAGTTTTGTAATTTGTACGAAAACGTCGATAAAAGACCGGAGCAAGACCTCTGTTTACAATTGTTTAAATTTTTTTTTAACTTCCCGTTACGTATGTAGATTTTTTATGTTATAAGATAACAAACAAGCAGATGGATCTCCTGATGAAAAGAGTCAACCAACGCCTATAGACGCCAAAGATGTTAATGGTGCGTTGTGGCAACACCCACATGCATAAGTTTACTGGCTACCTTACCCTCCAAACCGGATCACGATAGTGACAAGCACTGACGCTATTGCGTCGCTTGGGTTACCACCGCTTTACCAGGAATAGGTAAAGCGGTGGTACCAGACCCGGGCGAGAGAATGCAGAACTCTACCACCTAGTAGTCACGGTGGTAGAGACTCGTATAGCCAATCGGTCGCCTTTTACGACTTGTCTGGCCGAACGGCAGTTAGCCTATTCTTTAGAGTTGCCCAGGACCACAGGATCAACACGGGGATAAAATGTAAGGAAGTTACTGATTCTGCTCCGATTTCGAAAATCGAGTTTTTACCGGATCTCAACGTTTTGAGGTCCTAGGAATCTTTTCAGACTATTTTCGCGGTGATGTCAGTATGTTTGTATGTGTGTGTGTAAACATCTCATAACTTTTGAACGGCTTGACTGATCAAAATGCGGTTGTTGGCATTCGATTGAATTCCGACGATCAACTTAGGTTTCCTGAAAATTTTAACCAACTAGGCTCAGGAGATTTTGAGAAATCTCAAAAAACATTTTGGCGAAGCAGTTATTTTTCAATATACTCGTAACTTTCAGATTGAGTACAAAATCTAATCAGCTTTTTACCTCAAAAAACTGTGTCTAATGCATAAATTACATCGAAATCGGTTAATCTGTTCGGGAATAATCGTTGACGAAAAATTTTGAAAAAAGTGTTTTTTCCACATAACTTCGAAATTTTTCAATTAACCATTTTTTGGTATTGTACGATATTTCAGTACTAAAAAAAACTACGTTGAATTCCGTTTCAAAAATCAGAATCTAATTTTCAAAAGTTACAGCTTTTCAAATATTAAAATCACGTTGTTTTTAGCAAACTCAATATTTTTGAAATAGCTTTCAGGCTAATACACCGATTGACTTTAAAAATCTCAGCTTTTCTGCTTAGAAAACTGCGTCAATCACCGTTAATAAATCAAAATCGGTAAATTTGTTTGGGATATATCAATGACAAAAAATTTTGGAAAAAACAATATTTTTTCAAACATTGCTTCGAAATTTTTCAACCTATCGATTATGTAGCTAAAGCAATATTTTAGATCTTAAAAATTTAGTTAAAGGCCATTCAAAAAATTAAAATCGGTCATCGTTTCCAAAATATACAGTTTTTCAAAAATCAATATACTGCCATTTTTAACAAAATAGATGTTTGAACTGAAAAAATCTATGCTTATAGTTTTTACTCCTTTGAGCTTAAAATACCTTAATTTAGCGGGAAGTTCCAGGGATGGCCAGCAGGGCCTTTTACAGTTTTTTTTTATTATATAGTTTCAAAATGACGATAAACAATTTCGGCCAACTGACAAACATCATGTCGAACCTGAACGCTTATAGATGCTTGGTTCACGGACTAACCCGCGAGAGAATCGGCGTGATAAGTATTAAACTTATTATTTATTAATTGACTAGAGAGAGAGGTTAAGCTTGAAAGAAAGTTTCGATGTAAAAATGAGAAAGCTGGCATGTCCCGTTGGTTTTACCATGTAGAAAAAATGGCAGATGAAAGGTTAACAAAACAGATATAGGTACACTGCGAATGTGGAAGGATGTAGGTACCAGGAAGACCAGACTGACATACCTACCATGATCAGATTGATTGGGTACCTACTGTTCGAAAGTGGTGTCAACAGTCTTCGCGACCAACGTGTTTGTATGGAGAGAGTAATGAATGTGGGGAAAGTAAGACAAATTTGCGAGGATCGCGACAGTACATATGGGAGTTACAAGTTATTAAAATTTGATTAAGTTACCAACATATTCTACCATGATATGGTGTGCAAATATTTTAAAATTATAATTATTTGTCATTAAACTAAAAATGTTGTGAGTCGATTTTTTACAATTACTACCGGATCGGAACGCGGCCACACACTGAGAAGATCCGGCGGATGAAACTCAGCGGGCTTGTTTTTTTTTAATTATATTTTCATGATACAATTACAAACATTATTTCACATCACAACTTATTTATATAATTTACAAAATTCATTTTTTGTTTAATTAAAATAAACATATGGCATTCGCTTCTCCCTGCTTACCTTGAAAGAGATCTGGCATTAAGATATGTATGTGTGTATATCTTTCATGCACCTAATAAATGTATTTAATGTTTTCTATTTATCAGATCAACCTAAACAAAAACGTCTGGGCAGGATATATTTGTTTTATCTTAAAGAAGAACCTGAACAACTAAATCCAATACAAACTGTAAATACGTGTGGAGTTCTAGATCAGAAATGGTGCTACCACAGCATACAGGGTCATCCTGTTTTAGCTGTTGTGACCTCGGATGGCTGCATCCTACTTTACAGGTTACTCGAAGAAAATGAGACTTTGAAATTAATTTTGTGGCTTCAACATGAATTTCAGTCCGATGTGTTATCATTGTCAGTTGATTGGTCCACGAATAGGTCGTGTTCAGATGAACCATGTTTGGTGGTGAGCCTTTCTTCAGGTGCGGTGACTGTATTGAAACTATGTGGCGGGAGTTTACAAAATGTGGGTAGTTGGAAAGAACATGGCTTCGAAGCTTGGATCGTTGCTTTCAATTATTGGGATACAAATATTTTTTATTCAGGTAAGCGTATTGTCTTATTACGTTGCTGTTGTACTTTTGCGATACAGCGAATATTTGCATTATCATTATGTGTGTGGAAACCAATTCGCTGAGTCGTGAATCATTCGAGTTAATATGGCTTCTGGCAGTTTTTTCCGCGACTACTAGAAATTCATCTCAATTTTGCATTTTTTTAAATTATTAGATAGCGAACAAGCAGATGGCTCATCTGACGGAAAGAGACAACCATCGCCTATAGACACAGTGTCGTGGGTTCTGGATTCTAACAGTAAAAAAGGAGACTAAGAAAACGGCACTGAATAAAACTTCATGTATATATTATTAATTAAAGTTTGAAGTTGACTAGACCAGAAATTTTTAACGGGTATGGAAAATGCTGATGCCCACGGTGCGCGAGGCCGGGCAGACTTAGCTAGTGGTGGTGTCGGCAGTTCTCTCGGCGATGTAGTAGTAAACCGTTCGGTTGTAGTTCAAGCGCCCCAGGTATTCTTCGGTTGCCACGCAGTGTAAGGAAAAGAGAAGCCACCACGCCACCAAATTTCTGGGACGCACAGGACAGGGGTAATATGTCACACATCGAATCCCGGTACTCTAGTTTAGTTCATTATTTTATAGAAATGTCCTGAGAAAAAGGACATGGTGATGCATTATTTTACTCTTAACCCCTTAGTACTCTTGGCTTCACGTTATACATTATTAAAATACTTCACTAATTATATTATAAAACAATAGCACGGCTAGCTTCAAATTGTAGTTAACATGTGAAATAATAAGAATTAAAATTATAGAAAATTTACACTTGGACTCGAAATAGTTAACAGCCACTGAAATAAGCCCGCACAGCTCTTTTGCCGTGGTTTTCGCGATGACCCGTGCAGGGAAAAAAGGTGGATTCTTTTTTTTTTCGAAACGGCTGTTACAGTTCACCTTATGGGTCGTTACTGCGTCACCGGGCTTTTTGGGCGAGCAGAGTGCTCAGCCAGAACTTAAATTAAAATTGGGCCTATAAACGCCTGCGCTAAGGGCTGTCTCCTGTGAGACCGGACCTCGGCTTAGTGCGACGTTCGGACTATTGGTGGTGGGAGGAGTCGTGGCATTGCGCCCCCGTTAGGCGCGGGGCGATAAAGAAGTCTTCGTCGTCGAGACTGGCGACGACGGTGTATTGTTGTGTGCGTAACATCTGAGTTGAGCTAAAAAGGCGAATCCGCGGTGGCCGCTTGACTTTATACACCTACGATGGGAAGGAAGTAGGGGAAACCATGCCGGCTCAGGTGTCAACGCTCTCCCAAGTCAAACGAAAACGTAACGTGGCTATAGTGATATACGTTACAATAAAAGGTGTTAATGGTGCGTTGCAATCCTTGTGGCGGGGTCTTAATGTCACATGCATAAGTTTATCCTCGAAATCGGACACGGAACACGACAGTGACAAGTACTGACACTATTATGGCAGGAATAGGTGAGATGGTGCTAGATGGATGGTGGGTTAGAACAAACTAGCCTAAGACTGGATATGTAGGTATCTGATTTGTCGATAGATTAGTGAACTTTCACACACTAGTACTTAAAAAATTTATGGGTGCATTGCACTCACATCTCTTCAGTGATTCTCTCTCTTCCGAGGCATCCATCCATCCATTCCATCCATCAAGGATTCCATCTCTTCAGAGGCACGACGGTTTTGATGTGAAATATCTTTACTGCGATGAATACTAGTGATTTCGTGAAATATGACGGAAGTGTGTAACAGGAAGCCGGAGAAACGCGCTCTATTTAAATTGCCCAATGAGCGCCATTGGCCATCAGATTGTTCGAACCTTTGACAAGAGAATGACTAATGTAAGGCTCGCTCGTGTTTTGTTTATTTATTTAGTTTCTTTTTTCTTGTTGTGTATTATGACCATTAATCGGAATAGGTAGTGCAATTTGTGGGGATTTTATGATGTTATCTTAGTATGGATTAGACTTCGAGCCAATTTTGTTTAAAAAGACGGAAATGATTAAGATAGCAAACTTTAATAGCTCAATGATTTGTGTCTATGTAAAAATGTCGCCAACGAATAAAAACTACTCCTTCCCAAGTACCATAACTAGTAGGATAGTGGGATTTAATGGCATGTCCCACTATCCTACTAGTTAACCGGTAACAACGCATCCCTCCCACCGGTAATAATTTACCGGTGGGAGGGATGCGCTGTGCCGCGCTCCGCTGCATGGGTACCACCATCTTGCTTATCTCTCCCGTGAAACGGCTTTGCTGTATTTCGGAGAGAAGAGCAAGACAGACTATGTAATTACTGGCACCGAGACTTAACATCTTATGTCTCAGGATAGGCAACACACGAATGGAATACCTTGACTAGTTCCAGCCCAGGTATCCCATATTTTTCATTGGCGACGTCGACCACTTATCATCAGGTGTCACGTCTGCCAGTTTGCCTATCTCAATAACATAAATAAAATATATCCATACTAAGATAACCTATTTTAACTATGTTATTATGCAGGTGGCGATGATTGTGCTTTCAAGAGCTACGATGTGAGATTACCAGAGTCCGTATCATCAAATCGGAGCCACGAAGCTGGAGTAACAGCTATAAGGAGTCACGTGGACGTAGAGTGGGAACTGTTAACTGGAAGGTTATTCATTTTTACAATAAACTAGCGATTAATCCCGGCTGTCAAAGAAACTGTTGATCCGATTTCTATCTAACTTTACAAGATTAGACTCATCGGTCGGGAGCTTAAAAATTCCAAACTCACACTAAAGTATCGAGTAGCTTTGATATTAGAATTTTTAGAGAAGGAACAATTAAAGTCTCAAAAGCTAGCATTAAACAATTATTTTTTGTGTTGTTTATGTCCATAAGCGGCAAGACTGCTTTCGATCAAGCGGGCCAATCGTTTGTATGACTGCAGATTAATCTATATATATATATATATATATATATATATATATATATATATATATATATATATATATATATATATATATATATATATATATATATATATATATATATATATATATATATATATATATATATAAATCAGTTGCTGTTCGTTAGTCTCGCTAAAACTCAAGAACGGCTGGACCGATTTGGCTGATTTTGGTTTTGAATTAATTGTTGAAGTCCAGGGAAGGTTTAAAAGGTGAAAAAGTATAGAAAATAAGAGTAGTTAAAAAGGCAAAACAACGTTTGCCGGGTCAGCTAGTACATATAATAAAATCGTAGGAAAGTCAAAACTGTACATTGAATAATTTATTAAAAAATACTTGCGGCGTGATCTACAATCGATATCGAAGCCAAAAATATAGTTTTTAGAATTTTTGTGTGTTTGTCAGTATGTATGTCCGGGGTAAACTCAAAAAGTACTGCATGGATTTACTTCAAATTTTGCATGGTCAGATCATCGCTATCACCTACGGGGAAGGAGCTGTGCGGAGTAAACGAAGTCCGCGCGGATGAAGTCGCGAGCAAAATAGCTAGTTAGAAATATATTTATTCATAATATATCATCTTGGTACCTGTTGAGCAGCCTTTGTCACAAACTTGGCTACCAAACACAAAAAAATATGTAAATATTTAGATTGAACCGTTTGGTAGATTAATTTTAAATTTACACAAAAGAAATCATGCTGCTGCTGCATCCATAAAACTATTTTAAATTAAAGCTTTGAATAATTAGATATAATATGTAGTTTATTTCGAAATCTCAGTAGCAGCACTATTGTGTTAACATCTCGTGCATCCGATGAGCATGTAAAGCTGAAGGGTAAAAATTAAAATCAACACAAGCTATTCTTTGTAGGGGGTGGTCGCTGCTTTACATTAAGTCGTATTAAAACATTCCTTTTTTTTACAGCTATGACGAGAAAGTCAGAGTGTGGGATACAAGAAATCTAAAGCGTTGTATCATGGAAGCTGATGTAGGTGGTGGAGTTTGGCGACTGAAATGGCATCCATGGAATAAAAACGTTGTTTTGGCAGCATGCATGTATGGCGGGTTCCGGATATTACGTGTCAATGGGAATATAAGCGTCGTGTCAGAATATTTAGCTCACGAAAGTATTGCTTATGGTGCTGATTGGACACAAGATAATGAAGCATCGATCGTCGCGACATGTTCTTTCTACGACTGCCAATTACACATAAGTAAAATTGATTTATATGAAACTTAATCTGTATAAAAAACAAAGTCAAAAATAAAACCAATGTAAAAAAGAGTCGTAATCGACTTTATTCTTTGACAACTTTCCTTCATCTAAGATCTTTTATATATGTATACAATATATATATATATATATATATATATATATATATATATATATATATATATATATATATATATATATATATATATATATATATATATATATATATATACACGTAGGTCACACTGTAAGTTTTGCGTAACTTGAAAAAACCAACATATTATAACCAAAATGTTATGTTTATTGCTTTTCAAAATAATCTTTACATTTTAAACATTTTTTCATGCGATCGAACCATTTAGAACAGGAGGACCGCAGATCTGAAGGCGTGTTTTTTACGTGCTGATTGAACGCTATCACTAATTTACACACACATAGATACACATTATCACGTAAAAGTAAAACCTCTCATCAAATTTTCGATTTTGGGGAAAATACAGAAATCACAGGGTGCTAGGTCGGGGCTATGCGCAGGATGAGTGACGAGATGTACTTTTTCGGAAGCTAAAAATGACTGTTTTGTTGGCCGTGTGTGAAGAAGCGTTATCATGGTGTAGGAGAATGCGGCTTTTGGGTCGTTTTTCGCGATTTTTTTCTAATACCCTGGGTAAACAAATGGTAGAATACGACCCGGCATTAACACTCTTTTGATCTTCAAGTGGAATTGTACAGATGGGACCCGTAGCTGAGAAAAAAAACGCTATCATTTTTTTACCAACGTTTCTCGCCTGTCTCACTTTTGTTGGCCTGTTCTCAATTTCAAACATCCATTCACACAACACACAGATTGCTGTTTTTTTCAAAACAATAAATTTACGTTTCGTCTCCTGTGACAATGTCATAAACAGCTTTAGAATGTCCGTGGTCGTACTTCAGTAGCATCTGTGAGCACCATTCCACGCGAGCCCGCTTCTGCTCCGCTGTCAGTTCATGAGGTATCCAACGACAACAAAGTTTCCGAACTTTCAAATCTTCGTGTAAAATTTTCTGAATTTGGCTCATACCAATCCCCAATAGTCCTCGAATTGTCTCATAGGTAAAGGGGTTTTCTTCAATTAACCGCTTAACAGTAGCCACATCACTTTCGTTGATGGCAGTTGAAGGCCGCCCTTCACGTAATTCGTCATGTAAAGAAACTCGACCTCTCTCAAATTCAGCAAATCATCGCCTCATGGTGCTCAAACAAGGTGCTTCTCTCCCAGAAGCATTTTGAAGCCGAGCGGCACAGTCTTGCGGAGAAAGAGAACTTTTAAAATCATAAAAAATCCTCGCTCTAAAATCTTTTCGACTTAATCCCATTTTCGATGCGTACGTCGAACTTTGATGTGTGATAAAAAAACAATTGACAAATCACTTCCCGCCAATTTTTTTTTTATTACTAAGAAGATTGCAACGTTTTAAAAATATAACATTCGAAATTCAAATACCTAGTTCCGATTAGCTAGAAGTGCAAAACTTTTAGTGTGCCCCGTGTATCATATACAATAATAAAACTCGGTAAAACAGTACAACTCGGTGTCTGTAATGAATCGTTGGAATTTTAAATGGAGAGAGGACGATGAGAATGTTTATAGAAGACAAAACTAATGTGTTTAAACACTGATGCGGTGCTGGCGAAAAGCTTAAATAAAGAAAAAATTTAGCACGATTGGATTAGGCTTACCAAATATCACGTAGACAGGCAAGGCAAGATGGTCGCTAGTAAAATTTTTCTTTGTTTATAAACATTTAAATTGATTCGATTATTATTTGTCAGTGGACTTCTCTGCAATGGCTAAACGGGTTTTCGTGTGTAGATAGAGCTTGGCTTATAAGAGAAATAGTCATCTTCTTCTATATTTATAAAAGAGGATGTTTGTATAAATCAAATCGATAGACTCAAGACACTATTTGACCGATTATTATGAAAATTGATATGTGTATACACACACACACACATATATATATATATATATATATATATATATATATATATATATATATATACATATATATATATATATATATATATATATATATATATATATATATTACGGAGGTTTTTATACTATCCTCATTGACGAAGCCGGGGCGGATCGCTAGTATTTTATAAATTTACAAATTAAGCCTGACAAGGTTACATTAAGAATTACTTTAGTTACAGAAGTTTTTTTTTTATATCATAAGATAGCAAACAAGCAGATGGGTCTCCTGATGGTAAGAGTCAACCATCGCCTATAAACACCAAAGATGTTAATGGTGCGTTACTATCTTGTGGCAAGGTCTGATGCCACATGCATAAGTTTACCAGCTACCTTACCCTCCAAACCGGAACACGACAGTGACAAGCACTGACGCTATTGCGGCAGGATTAGGTAAGACGGTGGTACCAGACCCGGGCGAGACAACACAGAACTCTACCACCTAGTAGTCACGATGGTAGTGACTTGCAGAGCCAATCGGCCGACTTTTACGACCTGCCTGGCAGAACGGCAGTTGGTCTATTCTTCAAAGGAGCCCGGAACCAACACGGGGAAAAGGGGGAGTTATTAGATTTATTCAGTACTAGCTGTTGCCTGCGATTTCGTCCGCGCGGACTTCGTTTACTCCGCACTGCACCTTCCCCGTAGGTGATAGCGTAATATGTAGCCTATATGTTGACCCGACCTGTTAGTAATATTCATGCAAAATTTGAAGTAAATCCATGCAGTACTTTTTGAGTTTACCCCGGAACATACATACAGACAAGCAGACAAAAATTCTAAAAACTATATTTTTGGCTTCGATATCGATTGTAGATCACGCCCCAAGTATTCTTTTAAAAAGATATTCAATGTACAGTTTTGACTTTCCTACGATTTTATTATATGTATAGATAAAGACCTTTATCTACACTTACCTAATAGCACCGCGTCCAGTTCTTTATATCGTAGTAACACTTATAAATTACCTATTAGTCCAGTAAAAAGTTTAATGAAACCATGATCTGATCAGTTTTGGCGCAATGAGTAAAAATGTGTTCATTAATACTTAAATAATGATGTTATGAAAGAAATTTTGATTTAAATTTAGGGGAAAGGGATGAAAAAAATAAAAAAAGGGTTGAAAAATGCCTTTTTTTTAAATAACTTAATAACGGTAGGAAATAGAAAAAAAAGCGTCAAGTAAAAGTTGTAGAGAAAAAAATTTTATACAAAAAAGTTCCTCTTCATTTTTTTGTTATCTGCTTTAGTTTAGCTACAAAAAATAAAAATTAAATTAGTAGTAAAATATGTAAAAATATATAAATATGGGAAAACATATGTAGTAGTGTTAGTAAATATTTATGTGATGCGCGCGCTGCATGGTACAGGGCCGTAATAATTCTGGTAAGTTTTTATAATTAATTACAAAGCAAATTTAATTTTTATTTTTTGTAGCTAAACTAAAGCAGATAACAAAAAAATGAAAAGGAACTTTTTGTGTAGAATTTTTTTCTCTACAACTTTTACTTAAAACTTTTTTTTCTATTTCTTACCGTTATTAAGTTATTTAAAAAAAAGGCATTTTTCAACCCTTTTTTATTTTTTTCATCCCTTTCCCCTTAATTTTAATCAAAATTTCTTTCATAATATCGTTATTTAAGTATTAATGAACACATTTTTACTCATTGCGCCAAAACTGGTCGATCATGGTTTCGTTAAACTTTTTACTGGACTATATACAGTTTTATGTATGTTCTAATATCGTTTTTTTATTTATTATTCGTTATTTAAAGTTAGATTGGCTGAACAGATTATTTAATTAGTACGCAAATAGCTTTTAAATCAACGGTTAAAATTTATACAACATGAATGTTGAAAGGTATCTGAGTAGACCAATATTAAGATAACATGTCTGATTGACCAAAAGTGCCGTTTGAAGAACTTTCAAGGATCTCGGTAAGTAGTGAATATCAAAAAGATGAATGAAGCATGGCAATTTTCCAGGGATCGTGATTCAAAGCACTAGATTCTCTATCAATCACGCTAGCGATGTTGCGTGAAAAAAAATTATATACCTATTTAGGTGGTTAGAGGAATTGGGGCTGAGAACAGTCCAGGAGGGCAGAAGTCGCAAAACAATAGTAATTATAAGGCCAAATAAAAACATTTCATATCCTTTTAAACATGTTGTATTTAAATTTGCTTATAATGTCATGATAAATATAATTTATAACAATTACATACTTAAGAAAGTAATCCTTTAATCACCGTAAGGGATAAAAAATTCTTACACCATTTACAATATGAAGGCTTTGGGATCCTGATCCGGTTGCTTCATTAAATTTCGGAATAAAAGATTTTAAAAAGACTAAACTGGCCTGATATCTCCTACTATAAATTTGTACCTTAATATTCTCTACATACAGTCTAATTTTATTTGATGGAATTAAAGTACATGATTAATATTTAACCCACCAAGTACTAACTTGGCCTTAGGAGATGCTTTTGGCGCTATTGCACCACTAGCAACTATAATCAAGCCGTTTTAGTGTCAAATATGGCTGCATTATGATGTCACGTGTATTACATTATGGAGTTTCAAATAAATTTATTATTTACAAAGTTGAACGATTTCTATAAACGTATATTATTCTACTAGTGGCGAATCTGTTTCGAAATGTATTTTCGAATTTGGTTCCTAGTAGCAGATTAGCTCTTTTTTACATAAAATACTGTGTTCACACGCCTAATAATAAACTCACTCAATTTAAATTAAATAACTTAAAAACGCAACAATTTTTTTTTGAGTTAAGTCAGTTTATTATTAGGCGTCTGTTATTTTTGTAAATAATTAAACTGCAATGATTTACAATGCTAGTTCAAATTCCTGATTTCTTGACAATTTTTCACTTGTGGCCCAAACAACAATTGATTTGATTGGTCAGATTATTAAGTGTGCGATACATTAAATTTAAAATGTATAATAAAGTCAGCTTAAATTATTAATAAATCAACTGTATGCTTGATTTATCAATTCATTTTTTTTATTTATGAAAAAAATAGTTAAATATGCTTTTTTTTCATAAATAAAAACTTTTTATTTTCTAGCTGAAGAACCAATATTTTTTACATCTCCAATTTCAAAAAATGTTTAGCTGAACAAATAAATCATAACATTTTTACGATACATAGCCGAATGTTACGTAGAGTATTATATTTCATTGTCTTCATTTCTATGTACATACAAATAGATATTTTACCTATTTATTGGATCCATTTAATGAAATGTGTTGTCAATCAATTCGTTTCAATTTCCAGACTAATCTTCGGTTCTTAAACACAAACCAATTTAATTACAATATAAAATACACGTTTTTACAAAATCTTTTTTTATTGGCATGTTATGTTAGTCACGATCAATAGACAATTTAAATAATATTGACATCACAATAAATGTGATAAGTTTTGTTATTTTCTAGTATACTGCCGATTTTCAAAAAGCTAACAAATAGATACAAATTCATCATCGAAAATTGGATCATTTAGGAAAACTGATATTGTGGTAATTAATTAACCAATACGACTAGACTTGATAATATCAAAAATTGTTTACTCGGGTGATTAGTTAAAAATACATAAAGGACTTTAATTGGTGATTTTATCCAAAAAAATAATTGCTATATATTTTCCTACCAAAGAAACAGATTCTTTCAGTTTTAAAATGGAAACAAATTCTATATCTATATAGCATTTGATATTGTTTATAAGGATCAAATTTAGGGAAATAATCACATATGGATTAAAGACTTATGTTACAACATAACATACTTATTAATATTGTTTTACATGTCAAATGTTGATAGTGTTGGTATTGTAAGGATACCTACCTAAAATCATAGCATTCAAAATTTATGTGGGTATGTCAAAGTAAAATTGTACCAACCATAAAATTGTAAAAACGAGTTCATAATTTGGTAATTAGCAGTTTGATTAAGATACTATTAAGGTACATTATAATTTAAGGATATTTACAATTTTATGGAGACACATTTTCCTTTTGTTTATAGTTTTTCTATCTAAAATTTGATCGATATTATGAAAACGATTGCTTCTAATTTTGCAGTCAACCGAATATATTAATGGCTAGTAAAATAAAGACAAATTATAATATCTGCAATATTATATATGCAATATTTAGTCCTTATTCAAATCAGCTCAGAGACTCATTTGATTTTTTATAATTTCATATTAATATCTCTAAAAACTTGAAAAATTCAACTGTATATAATATACATCGTGTAAACTTTCAGAATCCCAGCCCTCTTAGTATTAACAGCGTGATATGTCGCGCGCGATAGAAGAGAGGTTTGACCAATAAGAACTTATAACTCGTTTTTTTGACACGATGCAACGATGAAGATTTGTCGTGGAATTACATGAGATAAAAGTTCTTCATATTGGTCAAACATATCTTTTATCGCGAGTGACATAATCACACGCTGTTTATCCTAAGCGGGCAGTACAGTAGACAAATATAACTCCAAAATTAGTATAAAGAAGTTTAAATATGTAGTGAAAATGGTAGTATTCGATAAGCGGCAGTTTTGTTACAAAAGTTGACGAATAGTGGTAATGAAATTTAAACCAGCATTTGAACTAGTATTTTTATATAGAATGAGGGTAGTCACAAAGTTGGTACATGTCCCAAAAATTGCTAATGAAATAGGTCGCCGTTATCGTGACACCGATTTTATACACGACCGAAAAAGTACCTACGTGACGTAACGATGTTACGTAGACATGGTTCCATCACAAAAGCATTTTGTGAAGATAAGTTATTAACTGTAGCTTAAATGATTTCATGTAAAAATCGCTGACATTTAGTAGTGGCATAATGATATTTGTGGCATTCCCGTTATGGGAATATACTTTTAAATATGAAAAATAATCTAATAAAAATACGTAACTACCACATACTTTATAAATGCGAATCTGAGACCTATCCTTATATTTTATAGCTAATCTTTTACAAGAACACCATGCCTTAGCAATTGATAAATATTTTCATATACCTAATTACGTGAATGTGGTGATTGGTGGGTGTTTTTTTTCATAACGGCGCGATTAAAAGTCAGAGCTGCCACTTAACTAAACGAGAAACTCAATCAAAACTAGATGCTTGATTATGTGAAACCATCTTTTAGTTTGTTATATAATAAAATTATTATTATCCGGGCTCCACACACGTAAAGATTTTTAATATTTCACATACTTTAGACATTTTTATATTTAGGTTTAATCTACAATTCACTCAGTGGTCCGTCCAAAGTTTGGTAAAAATAATAGACAGACTTACATTCATTTATTACCTTAGTGTGGGTGAGATTTATCTAATTTTGTGTGGAAATATTTTCACTGTTTTGTGCAAAAATTACTATTCCCAAAAATGCGAAAGTTTAGATAGATGGATGTTTTTTACTCAATCACGCAAAAACTACTGTAAGGATTTAGATGGTTGCCAAACATGGGTAGATGATAAGCTAGAATAGCACATAGGCTGCTTTTTATGTCAGAAAACAGAATTGTTCCTGTGGGATTCACCAAAAAAATGTATAATTCAGCAGGCTGCATGATGCAGCCAGTATTTAAAATATTCCAACATTTGAAAATATGCCAGCAATAAATAACTTTATTAAAAAGAGTTTAAAATTATTGGAATTTTAATACACATTCAAACCGCAGCCTTATCTAGTGTAAAATAATTGTGAATTGTAAACAACACAACAAAAATTCAACAATGTTGACTATTAACAGTCAGATTAAGTTACTGGAGGACAGTATAATTTTGTTTACCTATATAGAATTGCTCTTTTATTTTTTCCAGCAACTTTACTAACATTCCGTGACATCTGAAACTAAAATATATCTCAAAACATTTATCCGCAGTTACAAATATCAATAAAGGTGTATATATCATAATTCATAGTTCACTAGATTTTTTGTTAAAAGCAACAATTTTAATTCATTATATAGTTTTAATTTACTTGTAGTCGTAAGAAATAAATGTAAAAAAAGCAAATTTAAAGACATATACACGTCAAAAACTGCCATAATGCAAGTTGATTCACGATACATTAATATTTTACATTAAATCAAGGTGCTATCTGTCACATATGTTTACATAAACAACATAATAGTATAATCATATAAATAGATACAGAAATTGTTAGTATAAGATGGCACTAATTAGATGTTATTGGAATTCAGAGGTAAAATTATAAGAATACTTTTATACTTGATGGTTTTAATCATAGATTAAATGAATACGCCTTTTAAAACAATTTCTTAGTTTGTCAGTGAAGCTTGCAAGTACACACAGAAATACATAGTGTTACTACTTTCCGATGGAATAAAATCACTTTAAGGGTAATTTTTAAACCTTATCATCTCATTTGGTACGATAAAACAGAACAACATGATTTATTTCTATTTTCTCACGATATATCTACAATATATGACATTTTTGACAGTGATACGAGCGTTTGCTCACATGCGTAGCGATACGTTACTTTCCTAATGGCGTGTCTATTAGTATTCATGTGGTCTTTGGTTTTAACTATATATGTGTTTACAGCACTTATCCTCAGTAGCGTAGGTATTGTAGGGCTAGCCGGGGCAGTGTACCTGGGCCTTCAGGCTCCATGCAACATTCACAATAAATATCTATTAGTTATTAAGTTGAATACAAAATAACTTGTAAAAACTTTTATTGAATAAAGTATTTCTGATTACAAAATATTAAACTATTTTTTTCAAATTATCTTTTGCAGTGAATAATGAGAAGCTAATAAAATAGTTTTGAACCTTGAGAGTATTTAATTTAGTTGAAATGGGGCGAAATTTCAATTTTGCCCCAAAGCACTTGCTTGCCTAACTATGCCACTGCCTATCTGGTGCTAGGGAAACCTGTAAACACTACCGCTCCGTTGGTCGAGTGGTTAGCGACCCTAACTTCGCAATCGACGGGGCTCGGGTTCGATCCCCAACGAGCACAAGCATGTGTGTGATGAGCATATATGTTTATATTTTCGGGTTTGGGTATTTATTTAATATATTCTAGTATTTATATATGTATTTCTATGTATTATTATCGTTGACTAACGCCAATCACAGGCAAATAATTTGCTTACTTTGGGGTTAGATCAGTAAGTGTAATTTGTCCTGTGAATATTTATTTGTTTATTTACTTTATTTTAAAAAAAATGATGTGGTGTCGCGGGACACCAGGTAGGAACGAACTTCCTTCGGCTAAACGGCACTACTCGCTTGTGTACGCGACTGTCGCGCCTGCGCACGTCTCATTTAACGCTTTTATTCCACGCATTTTTCTTACGGTTTTACTATCACATTTTTTTCAGTTCGGTCGCGCAGCAAAATCCCTATCCCCTCCAAGCCTGCCGTAAGGAACTTCGTTCCAAAAATACTCGCAAACATGCACACGCACGCACTTAAGTTACAAACGACCGACTTCTCATTTCCTGTATATCCAGAAAACTGCATCAGATGTTCACCAAATTACAATGAGATCACTTGGGAAGAATATCCGTTTGAAGAAAAAAGAATGTTCCAAATTGGTTCAAGCATCTTCGAATAATTGGTGAACATAAAAAAAAGGTTTTGACTAATTGTAAAGCTCGTCCTTGACAAGGATGTGTAAAGACATTTATTACACAGTTTTAATGCAACATTAAAGTTCAGCCAATTTATTATTTTTTGCCATTCAAAAAAAAAATCGTTCTTTAATACTTGTTGATCTAAATATAAACACAATAATAATAATAAATAATCGTTTATTTTGCATATTTACGTATTTATCTGGGGTGGGAATTAATTATAAAATCACTGTCCCAAAGTAATTTTGTATGTAACAAAATTGATTTTATTATTAGAATTTTTAGATAAGTTCCGATTTTTTTATATATCTTATTTATACTTATAAATTCCAGAACTTCTCTCATCAGTTTTAAGGTATATTTTCTTGGACAACTGTGGTGAAAATTGTGTTTATTAATAATAATAAGCACCGTAACCCTGATCGCTTTTGTTCAAGCGCGTAGAAGCAACACAATTTCAGATACACATAAAACTATATTCATCGTTTTGATAAATTATTACTTCAAACCATTTATTTATCTATTATCTATTATATATATATGAAAATCAATCCCTATTTTCCTTGGTCACGACATCACGCCTGAATGGCTGGACCAATTTCGGTAATTTTTTTTTTGTTGTGTAATTGTAACGAGAAGGTTCTTATAAAAGAAAATATTAAGAAAATTGCGCGGAAAATTAGAAAATTTAAGAATACTTAACCACCATATAAAGTTTAATGCCATTTTGGCTGCGTGGAAGGACAATCCCGTAATCATATATAAATTACGTGTCACGTTGTTTGTCCGCTATGGATTCCTAATATGTATGGCAAAACAATGTTTGCCGGGTCAGCTAGTTATTTAATAAATATTATACTATTAGTTTTTTTAAATTACATGAATAGAAAATAGTTTGATGGCCTTGTTGGTGACCCTGACTACACAATTAATGGGGCTCGATTTCGAATCCTGACAGGGACAGGCATATGTGTGATGAGCATAGATGTTTGTATTTCTGGGTTTTGGTCTTATTTAATACTAGCTGTTGTCCACGATTTCGTCCGCGCGGTCTTCGTTTACTCCGCACTGCCCCTCCCCCGTAGGTGATAGCGTGATAATATGTAGACTATATGTTGACTCGACCTGTTAGTAATATTCATACAAAATTTGAAGTAAATCCATGCAGTACTTTTTGAGTTTACCCCGGACATACATACAGACAAACAGACAGAAATTCTAAAAACTATATTTTTGGCTTCAATATCGATTGTAGATAACACCCCAATTAATCTTTTAAAAAAATATTCAATGTACAGTTTTGACCTTCCTACGATTTTATTATATGTATAGATGTTACAGTATTTATATATTATGTACTTCAATGTATTAATATCATTGACTAACACCTATATCACAAGAAAATAAATTGGATTAGATCAATTCGTGAAATTTATTATTATTATTTCATTATTACTCAGAAAGTAGGTTCTATTCCTATATTTTATACCTAGCTGTTGCCTGCGACTTCGTCCGCGCGGACCTCGTTTACTCCGCACAGCTCCTCCCCCGTAGGTGACAGCGTGATAATATGTAGCCTATATGTTGATCCGACCTGTTGGTAATATTCATGCAAAATTTGAAGTAAATCCATGTAGTACTTTTTGAGTTTACCCCGGACATACATTGACTTTCCTACGATTTTATTATATGTATAGATTATTTTTTACCCCTTAACATAACCATATAACACCCTTGTCGTAAATTACCATTGCCACGAATAATTCAACTTTTAATACAATATTCCCATACAATAATCGTGTATTTTTCGTATTTTTTTGCTCAATGTTAATAACGGTAACAGGTAGACGCTTAAAATTTTTACAGAATATTTAGTTGTATATTAAATTTAAAAAAAAATAATATTAAAGGGTGTTCCCATACAACAAACGTAATTTTTAGGCAATTTTTTACTCGATCTTAATAAACAGGTAGAAACTTGAATATTTTTTACAACTAAAACAGAATAAAAATAAATATTTAAGTATAATACAACAAACATGATTTTCTTATATAGATGATGGTACGGAACACTTCGTGCGCGAGTCCGACTCGCTCTTGGCCGGGTTTTAAACATTGATAATTCCAAGTATTCAGGCAATACATATATTACAAAAAAATGTTGAAAAACTTGAGAATTGTGGTAAATTTGTAAGTAGTTTATTTTCCGTTGTAAAACTAAGTTATTTTACTAAAACTTAGGCATTTAAGCCCCGTTTTCACTTTGATTAGGAGTGCGATTGTTTAATGCAGGTGCTTAGTATAAAGCAAAAAATACGTGAAAACAGCCATTGTGCAGTGCGAGTGATTAGTAATCTGCGTCTTTTCACTTTTACTATGCTGAATACTAATCACTCGCACTGATCAACGGCTGTCTTCACATATTTATTGCTGAATACTAAGCACCTGCATTAAACACTCACACTCGAACTAATCAAAGTGAAAACATGGCTTTAAGGTCTGTTGCATCAACAGAGTTTATTAATAAGTGGAATGAAACATACAATATAATAATTATTATTTCTAGTACGAATTGTATTCATTTCAAATCACTCGTACTGGTTTCATTATTTTTAATCAATAAAAACATCATTAGAGCTTATGACAAGCATCATAAAGGCTTGTAAGTCCTGATTGATGGGTTAATATGTTGGTAAAATTGATTTCAATTAAATAATAACAGTAGTTAAAAAATTAAACAGACTTCAATCGTCTTCCCAAAAATTACTACACCGATATTGATGAAACTTGGACTGTTCTCTAAGGTGGAATGTATCTGATTTTAATAAAGTATTATCTCGATACGATTATTAGATTCTGAGAAATTCGTGGATAAACATACATACATTCTCGAAATTTAGTACACATAATTGTAAGCCTAAATTGACCACTATACTCAAAATTATCCGATTCAACAATATAACATACTTCATGTCAAACAGATAATCTCCGTTCTTTCGTCGCTTCAAAATAGTGAAATAAAATGTAGTTGCACCAAGTGCTGACAATTAAAAGTATAGAACCCATTATGATTAAGACAGCTGTAAATATCAACAATCTAACTAGTGCCATGTTTTAATCCCATTTGACGCTAAGTTCAAACATATAATTATTTTTAAATGGTATTTTTATTTTGTTTCCCAAGTAAATATAAGTCCAGATAGCCGCCTTATAAAATACTGTTTCTGTTTACAATCCTACTAGATAACTAATAGAAATGGTGTTCTGATCCACTATACATTAAATCTATATATACATGTAAAAGTTTAAAATAACCTGTACACAATGATTTCAATTCAAAATTATCCATTTAGATATACATTCTAAGTTAACAATGAAATATTATCTACAATTTCTCTATATTACATCTAGTGAAATTAAGAATAGGCAAATTTAGAGGGTATGTAATGGCAGTATAAGAAAATCTTGGCATGAACTGTATTTAAGTACTACATAATGTGATTAAGTTCCTACGGATTTTCTGGATTTCCTGGCATTGCTATCGGCTACCAGGCAGACTTAAACACGAAAATGACATTTTACATGAGATCCATCTCAATGTCCGCTACTTTTACCCAATTTATAAGAGTTTTATTTCATTAAATTAATTTAAATAATATTAGAAAGTAGAAAGAAGTTTTTTTTAGTTTACATTTTTTTAACCCTCAACGTAAAACAACAGGTTTTATAAGTCTGTGGCATTATAGTTTACAAACTGCTTTTGTAATATCAGATCTTTTTAAGAACAGAGGGAATATACCAGTAGAAAGCTCGCCTGATGGTAAGTGACTACCACTGCCCAGTGATAACAACATTAAAGATCTTACAATTGTGTTGCTGACGTTTAAGAAAAACACTTTTCTTGAAGGCATCTAAGTTGTATCCATTCTGGAAATTCCTGTCGACAGCTGGTTCCAGAGTTATAAATTGCAAACAGTGTCTCGAGAATTGCTTTGAGATAGAATCCGGGGAACTAATTTGCGATGTCCAGTAGTAAAATTTAGCTACAGAAATTAATTTAATTAAAACAGTTTTTTGGAACGTTCCCTATAATAGATATGTTAGCGGATGCAGTGATTCCACGTTTCTAAGCAATGGCCAAGAATCATTTTAATTAGAAACTTCTCTGTGGTGAATGAGTTCAAAGCAACGAAGCTGGTTTTGATACGATTTCAAAAACTCCTGGATAAAACGTTACGAAGGTATTTTCATCATCATCTACAGACATTCAACTTGTGATCTCCATATTTACAAATTTATCTTATAAATACGATGTTATCATATGCAGTGTATGTTGGTACACAGATTGATCCATACTTTTGATTGGAAAGATGTCTCTTACAAATCTACTCTCGAATAAAACATCATTTTGGTGTTTTTTAAATCTCCTTCCCGGTGATAATTGCTTCATATATAAAAAGGACAAAATTTAAATTGATAAAATATTGACAAACGTCAAATTTTTGTGCTTTAAGTTTGACTTTACTATTTTCTTACAATAAATTAGTGTGCTCATATCAGAACACTAATGTCATCGAACTGATACCACACTCTATAATACCATCCTTGAGGTACATCATACTTATATTTAGAGCTATATTACATTTGATTTGGAAAATCCGCTTCACTAACTAATGAACTACAAATTTAGAACCTACAAGAATATAATAATTAAATATTTGTGATTTTACAAGCAGGTAACAAGAGATTCCGTGATCAGATGTGACACGATACTCCGAGTCCAAATATATAAATATCGACATAAGTACACCAAGTATTTGATGAATTATGAGTATTGTTCATGTTAACACCCAAAATATGTTTAAATTTAATACACAAGCACGCACATTGATCAGGTAGCCTGGAAGTTATTTCAATAGTTCAATCAGTAACATTGTTACGTCTAAAAGATTAACATATTCACAGCACATTTATATCTTATCAATGTATCATTTTAAAGTTCACATTTACCAAAATAAGTGGTAGTTAAAAAAAAATTACATTGGTAATATTGACACTGCTTTCAAAGTATTGGAAATATTAATATTTAATGTCTTTTTCCATAGCGTAGTCATTAGTAGCCCGAGATGGAATAAGTCTATTCCATTAAGCCACTAACAGGAGAAAACATTCACGATGTCGAAACATTTACAATGAATGCAATATGAAGGCCTAATATGTAACTCTATAGCAGTATTATGTTACTATTCATACATATCTTTATTGCTGTAATACATGAATATTATTAGGAAATAGCTCATTTAATCCAACCTTCCTAAAGTTGATTTGGCCATGCCCAATTCTACCAACATCAAGTTTTTGTCTAAAACACCGATAATATTCACAATTATTCCATTAATTTATTATATACCAGTGCCACAAACGACTAATATCACATATTACCACTACAAGGTATCATGTTAGGCCCACTGTAGTTCCTAAATTTTTAATTAACATTGACCACTGGTAAATATATTTTCCAATAATATCATTAGGCCATCCTTAGTACTATTCATTGCTAGACTTTAGATCTTAATTAATTCACAATTTCACCATTTTCAAACATTATTGAAAAGGATAAGATTATGGATTGTTTATTACACATCCATGTCCGAAACACATTTCAAGTATATGTTGTTTATATTCGATATCCTAGCTGAAACATGTTTTGGAAATAGTTATTTGGTGTTTTCATCAAAGTATTTTGTATCAGATATACTTTCTGCTTCACTCTTTATGTCAGTCATATTATATATGTCATTATTTATGAAGCCTCCAACAATATGTTGAGAAACACTTGAACTATCTTCATTTATGTACGTATTATTGTTTGTATTACTTGTGGTTGTAGTTATATCAGCATCTTGTTCACTTTTAATATTTTCATTTATATTAGTTCTATTTTCATTTGCATTACGAGATGTAAAATTAATTTCGGTTGTATCTATGTTAGAAAAAATCATGTTAGTATCTGTATTACTTAATTTACCTTCTATTTTGATATTGCTTGTGTTGGGTAAATTTTTGTCAACGGCACTAAAATTGGGCAAACTAGCTGCTTCAATTGTAGTGGTTACATTTGTAGTGTTCTCATTAAAAATATTGACATTAATTGCATTTGAAAAATCATTAGGGACTTCCTCATTTGTTTTAGATGTGATGTTTTCAGCTCTGTGCATATCATTATCTGTGTTGTAAAATACACTTATGATGTCACTTTCAGCACTTATGGCCATACCATTAATTTCATCTGATTCTTTACTAGTACTTTCAGTAGATGAACTAGGTATATTTACACTTTCTGAATGTAAAGGTACATCATGTACTTTTACATTACTGGCATCTTTATCATCAGTTTCATTTGTATTGTTTACATAACTCTCAGTATCATTTGATACATTTGAAGTGTGACCAATGTTGGTGGTTACTGTACAATGTACATTTATTTTAGAAATATCAGTTAATTTTACACTGCATACTTTATTAGTATTATAATCTGACATTTGTATATTAGGTTCTTCAGTGGTATCATTTTTGGTATTGTATACATGTTCAATTTCACTACAGTTAATGTTAGATGTGTTTGTATTTCTATCATTTGAGTGTACATCACACAGATTCATACTACGGGTGACACGTGTAGTAATAGCTAAGCTTGTACTAGGAACCTTACGTTTAACAACTCTAGGTACTTTTGTAGTATGAGTATTACCTGTTATATTATCTTTGCATACATTTGTCATGCAAGTGTTATTTTTAAGATTGCCTTTTTTATTGCGAAATTTACGTCGAGTGTAACAAGGTATTTTCGATTTTCGTATTTTACGTTTTGATACATTACTGTTATCAGATACAATCTCCGCCTTGTTTTCATCCACATTAGCTTCATATTGCCTTTCAGTATTACTGTTTTCTGGTACATTAACACTATCATCTGGTACTGTCCCATTATTTTCGAGCACGTCGATTTGCAGTGCACTGCTATCACACACTTCAGCATCATTTGTGTTTTTATTATTATTACGAGTTGCATTACGTTTACGTTGCACTACAGTATTGCGATTACTTTTCACTTTAGCACTGCGGTTACCGCGCACTTTACTGTTCACACTGTTAGTGTTATCGGCGTGGTGTCCGCGAAGCGCCCGGTGGCGGCGGGGCGCGGGTGTGGTGTGCTAGGGCGCGGGCGCGGGTGCGGGTGCGGGCGCGGCGTGGCGCGGGCACAGCGCGCGGTAGTCGGCGGGCAGCAGCCAGCCGGCGGCGGCGGCGCAGGCGGCGTGCGCGCGGGCGCGGCAGGCGCGTGCGGCGCACGCTAGCGCGGCGCCGGCGCGGCCGCAGTGGCAGCGCGAAGCGCGCGCTTCGCACACGGCGGCGGTGAGCCCCCACACGCGCGCGCCCGCCGCCAGCACGCCTGGCGCCCACACGCCGCACGCCTCGTGGAACCACGCCTCCGCGCCGCCCGACGCCGACGCGAAACGACGACGGGACGCCTCGTCCAGGGATCTGCAACACGTTCAAACAAGCCACTAATACTATCAACTTCATTTTAAGCAGTGCTTTCACTGGTCCACATAAATACTTTTTTATAAATAAAGTAACTGTTTTTACTTCAATTAAAACTGGCCAAGTTGTGTATGGGAGCTCCCATTTTAATATTTACTTTATTTTTATTTGTTTATTTTGAAAGGTAATATATAATTAAATATTCTGTACAAATTTTAAGCATCTACTTCTTCCTAGACACTTTTACTATCCCACTTGTACATCAATTTCACTTTACACAATTTTAATTATATTACTCGACCGGTTTCACTTTTTAAAGCATCTTCAGGATGTAATATACTTAACTGATTATTATTGACTGTTATGGAATATAAACAAACGTAAATATTGATTTTAAAAGGGTAAGCTTAAATATCGCTCCCAGGTGTTGTCAGCCTTATCAATTTTGCCCAACAATGTGGGAAATTTTAATTTACAATTATATTGCACTAATTTATAACTATACTTATGGATACAAAAATGTCAATTAAATAATTAATTATGCTATATAAATGATGTCAAGTAAAACAAAATAAAATAAAATAAAAATAGATTAACACACCTATTTCCTATTACACCGTTATTTATGTCAAAGATGAGTAAAAATAATTATCACTAAGTAAATAAAAATGAAAAATGTTTAAATGTCAAATTAATAATATAAATTAAAATATTTAAACTAAAATAATAACAATAAAACAGAATAATTATCGAAAATGTCAAATTGAAATTGCATTAAAAAATTTATTACATTGCATTACGTTATAATTAATAATTATTTTTACTTTTAGTACATATTTGTGCCTATATAAATATTAACAAGGGTTTAACAAAGGAGAAGTATTGAGCTCCGTTTGGTCATTTAAGAGTCTTTGTTCACCTTTGTGTCGATTAATTTCAAGCGCTTCTAAGGCATTGAGCCTTCTACCTTTGCTGCAGAAATGTAGTATTTTTAAATTTTTTGTACTATCAAAGGTATGACCTTCTTTTATAAGGTGTTGCGCAAAGGTAGAATCACCCTTGCCCGAGCGCCAACTTCGAAGGTGTTCTTTAATTCTCGTTGAAAACGACCTTCCGGTTTGGCCAATGTATATCGCATTGCAACTCTCACATGCTAATTGATACACACCACTTCTTGACTCCTTAGATATTTCTTGTTTGTTATTATATATAAGAGAATTTAGTGATTTAGTGGTATAGAAAGTAGGTGTGCAGTCTTTTAGCAACCACTAAATCACTAAAATCTCTTATATATAATAACAAACAAGAAATATCTAAGGAGTCAAGAAGTGGTGTGTATCAATTAGCATGTGAGAGTTGCAATGCGATATACATTGGCCAAACCGGAAGGTCGTTTTCAACGAGAATTAAAGAACACCTTCGAAGTTGGCGCTCGGGCAAGGGTGATTCTACCTTTGCGCAACACCTTATAAAAGAAGGTCATACCTTTGATAGTACAAAAAATTTAAAAATACTACATTTCTGCAGCAAAGGTAGAAGGCTCAATGCCTTAGAAGCGCTTGAAATTAATCGACACAAAGGTGAACAAAGACTCTTAAATGACCAAACGGAGCTCAATACTTCTCCTTTGTTAAACCCTTGTTAATATTTATATAGGCACAAATATGTACTAAAAGTAAAAATAATTATTAATTATAACGTAATGCAATGTAATAAATTTTTTAATGCAATTTCAATTTGACATTTTCGATAATTATTCTGTTTTATTGTTATTATTTTAGTTTAAATATTTTAATTTATATTATTAATTTGACATTTAAACATTTTTCATTTTTATTTACTTAGTGATAATTATTTTTACTCATCTTTGACATAAATAACGGTGTAATAGGAAATAGGTGTGTTAATCTATTTTTATTTTATTTTATTTTGTTTTACTTGACATCATTTATATAGCATAATTAATTATTTAATTGACATTTTTGTATCCATAAGTATAGTTATAAATTAGTGCAATATAATTGTAAATTAAAATTTCCCACATTGTTGGGCAAAATTGATAAGGCTGACAACACCTGGGAGCGATATTTAAGCTTACCCTTTTAAAATCAATATTTACGTTTGTTTATATTCCACAACAGTCAATAATAATCAGTTAAGTATATTACATCCTGAAGATGCTTTAAAAAGTGAAACCGGTCGAGTAATATAATTAAAATTGTGTAAAGTGAAATTGATGTACAAGTGGGATAGTAAAAGTGTCTAGTAACAATGGAATTTCACCAAGTGCCGACGATGGAAAGTATAGAATATATCTACTTCTTCCTGTACCTGTATGGGCGATGCCTTAATATTTTTTTTTAATTTTTAGTTTTGTTATTATAGCAGCAAACGAAATACATAATTTGTGAAAATTTCAGCTTTCTAGCTATCACGGTTTATGAGGTACAGCCTGATGACAGATAAATGTGATGTACTTAAGGCATGGTGTTACCTAAACATTAACAAAACTGGATTTCTTTGACACTCAAGTACAAAGAAACCCAAGGAAAATATCCTACGCAAAAAAAAACAGCGTAGAAAAAGGTCTAAATAAAAATGTTAACTGAATAGAATATTAAATGTTTGTTTTTAATTTTCAATAAAAAATCGTAATTTGCTTCACAAAAACAACAACTTTTTTTTTTCAAAGAATATAATAGGAATATAGTTTTATTAAAACTTTAACCAGAAAAATATTGAATTAAATGCGTATATTCTAAGTTATCTAAGGAAATCCCGCAAATTAAATATTTATTTGCAGTCTAGTTACAGCTTTAATAAAATATTTTTGTTTGCTTTGCTTTGCAATTTTCAAACTTATGTAACGTCTCGTAAATATAAAATTAGATGATGCGTTTGCATATTATGATTATGCATATTACGCAGTTGTGTGAGTAAAATGTGAGCCGATAGGGTCAAATGCTCCATATTTTACGGGCTGCCCAAATTTGCACAATATAAAAAATTTGAAATCCATAATTAGCGAGCTACATGTACTACCCCCGTAAAATTGTGACTACTAGGTGGTAGAGTTCTGCATTGGCTTGACCGGGTCTGGTCCCACCACCTTACCTATTCCTGCCGCAATAACGCCAGCGTAAGTTACTATTGTGTTCCGGTTTGGAGGGTAAGGTAGCCGGTCAAGTTATGAATGTGGCATTAGACATTGCCACAAGATCGCAAAGCACCATTAACATCTTTGGTGTTTGGCGATGTTTGATTCTTTCCATTAGGAGACCTATCTGCTTGTTTGCTATCGTATATATTAAAAAAAACCTGAGAAATTGCCTTGTATTTATTTTAATCCATGTGACAACCCTACCTGTAAGCGTCGTGCGTGGTGTCGAGCGGGTAGGGCCCGAAGAGATCGCCGGCGCCGGCGTGGTGCGGGCCGCGCTCGCAGAAGGCGCACAGCCACGAGGCGTCGGGCGTGCTGGCGTCGTAGCGCAGCCCCAGCGTGCTGGCGTGCAGGCCGCGCGCGCGCAGCCCGCCCCCGCCTCCGCCTCCGCCCCCACGCCATTCGCTCTCTTCCGCGCCGCCCGCCGCCGCGTTCACCACCGACACCGACACCGGCGAGTCGCGCGGACCCACGATCTACACACCACATATATATATATTTATAAAGTGAAACCAAAATGCTAGACTTGTGTAGTACATGTACTATGTACTAGTAAGAATTAATTCCCGACACAGAATGAAACGAATTATTCCTTCCTTTTTAATACACCATTCATTTAGTAATTCATCGTTCGCAATTTATTTATTTATCGTTTAAACTGTCGCGATAGAACGAGCGGAAATAATATGGAATTAGTACACGAAGGAGTGAGATGCACGATTACGCTTGCCACTTGTGTAGTTCATGTACTAAGAATTAATTCCTGACACCGACTGGAAAGAAATGTCTAAATATTCACTTGTAAACTTTGGTTTCTGATAACTTTGTTTCATTAAGGTAAAGTTTAAACTTTCTGCTTACGAAATTACTGATTATATTTATTTCTAAATAAATATCTTGCTTTGTTTTTTTACAAATTAGTTTAAAATGGTTTTAAAATCAGTACATTGCTTTAAGTACGGCGCTATATTTTTATCTCAAATAATGCATTATGAAAAAATGACAATTCTAATATACCTATAAATAACTTCACGTAATAAATGAGTTTGTTTATATTTACAGCTTGCAAAATATGAAGGAAAATAAAAATATATTTTGCTATACTGTACTACACAGTGTAGGGATAGCAAAATATATTTTTTACATTCTTTGATTTTCACATTTATAATAATATTATGGATAATATTATTATAAATGCGGAAATGGAAATATATGGTATGTTTTTGGCGTTTTACATAGGATTGTTGTGTTCTATAACCACCGTACAGCAGAGCGGTCATCCTCATTAATTGGCCCGTTTTTTTTTTTTTTTTTTATATCATAAGATAGGAAACAAGCAGATGGGTCTCCTGATGGAAAGAGTCAACCATCGCCTATGCACACCAAAGATGTTAATGGTGCGATGCTATCTTGTGGCGAGGTCTAATGCCACATGCATAAGTTTACCGGTTACCTTACCCTCCAAACCGGAACACGACAGCGACAAGCACTGACGCTATTGCGGCAGGAATAGGTAAGGCAGTGGTACCAGACCCGGGCGAGACAATGCAGAACTCTACCACCTAGTTAATTTATTATATAATTAGCGTTTAAATTTAATTATATAATTAGCGTTTAAAGCAAAAGTTAAGTTTCAATAGAATATTATGACTCCCGTGTGGTAAAAGCACTTATATTTTACGTAATATTACATGAGCCGCATTGAAGAGGTTAAGAATAACTTGACCACAAACCTGTATATATGGACCTCTTGACCGACTCGAACTGGCATTGCTTCCAGAGTCATATGCATCTTTCATGGAGCCATCCTTTTTCTTCTTCTCACTGTTTTTCTTCTTGGGAACCTTCTGTGTCGTTGCTTCGTCACCAGTTGAAGAGCGTTTTGAACGCTTCGATGCCTTCCGCTCTCCTTTCGTTGGAGCTGATTTTCTCCGTTTCCTTGCTTTTGCCGTCTGTTTCTTTTGCTTTCCTTCACTAGTAGGCTCTTTATCCGTGGGTGCTTCTTCTTCTAACCCAGCAAACATTTTCTCCAACTGATTCTCAACTTCGACAAAGCTTGAAGCGGCTGGTTCTGCACTTCTCGCTTCGCTCGCTTCTGGTTCAGCTGGTTTCGCTTCTGAGGGCGATTCGACAGGTACGTTTGTAGATTCTGTATTAGACGTTCTAGCACTTCGCCGTCTCGGAGCAGCCGCGGCAACTTGAACTGGTTCTGGTTCATCCTTTTTGGGTGGAGACGTCTGTGCCGGTTCTGGTTGTGGTGAAGGTGATGTAGGCGGTGGTGATTTTGGCGATTTCTCCGGGTGTGGTGATTTCGTTTCGGGTTCTGGACTCGCCAGAACACTTTTGAGTTTGTCAACTGATACAGGGGTTTCTGGTTCCGGTGGGAGCGCTGGTTCTGGGACTGGTTCTCTGCGGTCCGTGCTCGCTATCATCGCGGCTATGTCATCGATGGTTTCTGCTGAGCCGGATCGCGTTTTTCTTCTGGTGTGTGGTTCTGGTTGGGGGGTTGGTGGTTTGTCTGGTCCGTTGTGGATGTCGTGCGCGGCGTCCCCGTTCTCGAGCGGCGCGGGGGGCGGGGAGGGCGGCGCCACCTCAGCGGGCGGCGGTGGCGCACCCACTCGTATGGTGCGTTCTGGTTTCCGTTTCCTTTTAGAACCGGGTGGGGCTCCACATGAATCTGCCGAGTCCTGGAAATTAAAATGTTTATTTTGTTTGGAATTTAAAATATTCTGGTGAATAAAACTGTCGCAGATAAACGATTTGCAAATGGCGGCGGATACTGATAGAAGCTAGAACAAAACTGATTGTCGAGTGTCAAAAGTGATAACCAAAAATGAATTAATTTTGAAAATAGTTTAGAGATTAATAGCTTCACTAGTGGCTGTTTAGTTTGATCAAATAAAGTAGTATATATGCCCATTGTATAATTGTAAATATCAAGTCAAATTGAGACTGATTTTTTTGTTTGCCATGCAAGTATAGACAGAGCGAATGTGTGATCGAAACAGCATGAGATTGTTTCTCTAATTAACCGCTCGAAGTGCCGGTAATATTTATTGTTTTTTTTTTTAAACACGGACTGTTACGTGCGCATACATTACGGGCCCGTTCCAGTGGACAATGGTCATAAAAAGTGATTTATGAGATGTTTGGATTGAATCCAATACTGTAAAGCATATATTTTTGGAAGAGGTCTTAAGTACTGTAATACACTAGTGCAAGAATTGTTTAATTTAAATGATTTAAACTACAAAATAATTCAGGTGTAACATGATACTTTGAAAAAAATATGATACTTGTTAGTCGAGAATTTTTTATTCAAAAAGTAAATCGATGACTTATTCTTTTATTAGGAACATATACTATAGTACAAAAATATTTATTTACTTAAAAAAATATATTTATATTTTTTTGATCATAACACGTATTTTCTTTTTCGTAAATTTTAATTTTTTTTCAATTTTACTGCTACGTTAATTTTTTTAAAATGTTGTATAGGATATTTCATATTCACATCGTATGATTTTTTTTTTGAGATCATAGATATCAAGAATAAAATTTACGAAAATAAATAAGAATAGGTACTATATGAGTTATACCTCGTTAGAGGAGGGTGGTGAGGGCGAGAGCGCAGCTCGGGGATGTACGATGACGGAGTGCGGGGAGGAGGGCGCGGGCCCGGCGCCCAGCCGCTCCAGCAGCGCGTCGACGCGCGCGTGCGCCGCGCGGCCCAGCGGCGCGGCCAGCGGGCCGGCGAGCGGCGCGGCGAGCGGCGCGGGGTGCGGCGCGGCGCGCGCGATCAGGCTGTTGATGGTGGGCGCGTCGCGCACGGACAGCGCGGGCGCGGCCGGCGGGCCCGGCGACCCGTTGGCGCCGCGCGACCCCACCGTCAGGTCCACGCCGCCCCGCGCGTACGCCAGCAGCTCTTCTGTGCGCAGTACCTTATCTGAAACGTACGCAAAATACACTCGATCCAGCAATTCTAAGATATACATATTCACATTACGCGCAAGAATTAACATACTTTTAAAATGTGAATTTGTTCCTCGTTTATTCCTATATCCTTACTGCACACTTTATTGTTTGTATAGATCAGTGGTTCTCTGTTTCTTAATCTCTCCGCTTTACAATATATCAGTCTTATCGTAGACCACCAAATGTTCGTAATATACTCATACAGTTATATGAATAAAATATTGTGTTATAGCTTTAAATAAAATATCACAACCAGACCACTTCAGGTGCGTCCAGAGACAGGGAACCACCGATTAAGAACCACTGGTATGTTTCTACTGATTAATATGATCTTATCTAATTGTAAGATCCAATGTTACCCCTTAAAACTATTTAAAATAACATAATTTTATAAATTATATTGAATATGCTATGATACATATAAAATAAAATTCATAGAAACCTAGATAAATTTCGTAAAAATTTTAAGCAAGTTAAATGGTGCATGTATTATTAAAGTAAAACATTAGAAGATTTAAAGCTTTCATTTAACATTTTTTTCTAGCTGTAAAAGTCATTATACACTCTGCAAAAATAATGCATTTTTGTAAAGGGAAGAGTAATTAAATATGCTACATTCCGTCAACTATTTTGTGTGATCCCCATGATACGACCAAAGGGAAAAACAGCAGTTTAATAAATGGATAAAACTTACCAAAGGTCCGAAAAACAACGGAGGCCTCAATGACTCAATTATCCACCCATAACCACCAATAAAATGAATGCTGAGTCGATTGAAAAAAGTTTAAATTTCCTGCATGATCTTGAAGTGCCTCAAAAATCACTTAAAACCATTGATATAAAAAATCCAAGATACACAGTCTCGAACAAAACTGACACCCAAAACTGTCGCTAATCTCACACAAGTAGTTATAGATATGACAAAAATATATGTTTTTGCGTATTCAACCTTAAGCGCAAGTTTTATAGTTGTTTTTACAAAGCAATGTACAAAAAATTATAAAATTGACAGTATCCCGACTGACGTGATTCTATTTGAAAAGAGCGCACAATTTAAAATTGTGCACTCATTTTTAGAGGACGTTTTTGAGACACTGATTGTGTATCTTCGGTTTTTTATATCAATGCTTAAAACGGTCGGTTTTTAGTGTCGTTATTTTATTACATATTATTAAGTTTAGCCCCTCAGCCCGTAATGATAACGTGCAATAAGTAACTCAATTCAAATATAAATACCTCGTGCTGCAGCCAAATGCGGGAACGGTGGACAGCATAGCTCGGCGGGCGGTGGGACCGCAACTGATTTGACGTCCCCGGGTGATGGAGTATGCCTAGAATGAACCAGTTAGTGTGAGAATAAAAGCAGTGGTGGATTTTTTTATTTCATAAATTTAAATATCTCTCCTGATGGTAAAAGATATCATCGACTATAGGCACCAAAAATGTTAATGGTGCATTGCAATCACTATAGTGAGATGGCAGGCAATGCCAGATGCATAAGTCTACCAGGTACCTTACATGCCAAACCGGAATACGATAATGACAAGCACTGATATTGCGGCAGTAATACGTGGTACCAAATACCACGACGAAAGATGGTGGAGCTCTAGCACCTAGTAGTCACGATAGAAGTGACACGTATAGCAATAGTTCGCTTTATACGAATTCTTTCGGTTTTTTTGACGAATACATACCAACCCGCCACCAGTCACTTCATAGTGCGTAATACTGTTGCCTAATTGGGGTTAGTTTAAAATGATTAAATCTATATTAATATTATAAATGCGAAAGTTTGGATGTATGGATGGATGTTTGTTACTCAATCACGCAAAAACTACTGAATGGATTTGAATGAAATTTGGCACACAGGTAGATGATGACCTGGAATAGCACATAGGCTACTTTTTATCCCGGAAAAATTAAGTGATCCCGCGGGATTTGCCAATAACTTTTATAATGCACTGCTACTAGCCCACTGGCTGCACGCTGCATCTAGTAGTTCTATAAATCTATTTACTTTTCGATTTATGGGCGCGACGGTATAACATTTCAAAGATGACGAATTTGTGTGTACTATCTATATACATATAATAAAACTGTAAGAGGTCGAATTCTGTACATTGAAGATATTTTGAAAATTTTTTTTGGAAGATTCTCTTTAATCGACACTGAAGCGAAAAATGTATTTTTTTTAATTTTTGTCTGTCTGTCTGTCTGTCTGTATCAAGGCCGCGCATCACGCCGAATCTACTGAACGGATTCAAATGAAATTTAGCATGGTTAAAATTAATACTCCGAAGAAGGTTATAGGATACTTTTTATCCCAAAATTCAATACCGTTCCCGTAGAATAGGGGATGAAAATAAAAACATATATTTAGCTTTAATTCATTAACCTGCAGTCCGAAATCATTTATTATTTTTTTGTTCAAAAGTAAGTACTATAAAGATTATCCCTTAAAAATTTCAAAGTCATCAGTTTTATAATTTAGAAGTTACAGACATCACAAGTTTCAACGGTTTCCGGGTGGTAGGTCCAGTTGAACGTGACACCCGGATTGTATACAAAACCTTTTGACGCACGGCTCATTATAAGTTAGTGTTTCATTTCAATGTGTTTGTATAATGGATATAACCCGAGAGATCAGTTTAAATATATACTGTTTTATTAAAATGTTATAAATGCAATTTTACTAGCCTAAAAATGAGTAAAATATGTGTAAAATGTAAACCTAAACATTTTATTTATTTATATAAGAATAATTATAATATATTTGAAAATAAAACAGGTCATTTTTCAGTTTTTTGCCAATATCTCAAAAATATGCATTTGTTCTTTATAAAATTATACGTAAGGATAGGCTATTGGGAAAATTCACTATTTTGTTTTTACATTGCCTAACGTAAAAAAGGGTAAAAAAAGTATCTAACCGTCCATACCCGGAATACGTAGGCAGAGGTACAAGAAGTGTACCCACGATTAGCCGTATATACCATCTCATACAATGTGATAGGTGGCAAGCCAATTGCCAACCGGGCCCTTTTCAATCCCGGGCAACGTTGTTTTATTAGAAAAGTTAAAAACACGTTTTGTTTTGCCCGACCCGGGAAGCGAACCCGGGACCTCATATGGTCAACGATGACACCGGACCACTAAACAACACGGTGAATATTTCAAAATTCTTTGAAAATGAATGAAACTTCTGCGAAGTGTAGATGTTGGAGTGCCTAAACTACTTAGTGTACTCAGACTCCAAAATACTTTTTAAAAAATTGTTAAGTAGAATATACGAACATGTACTTATAACTTCAGTCCTGGATAAGATCAACATCTTACAGAAAAAACTTTAGCCAAGATAACTTCATCAAAACAAATTCAATAAAAGGTTACTTAACTTTCCTTTATTTGTGAGAATCGAAAATCAAAAATGTGAAAAAAAATACGTGACTTTGTTGTTTTTTTATTGAAGTATCATCACTCCCAGTTCCCTTGCGGGGTAGGCAGAGTAGATCGAACGTCTATAGACTTTCCGTTTCACCGCGACTCACCGGTTTGTCGGTTGGTGATATAAATGGTAATCCTCATCGCCGCATATACCGACACGATAACGATTATCGACTATTTTTAGCGATAACTGGGACCGAAAGTTTTACGTGCTCATCCGAGGCACGGGAGTGGTCCGCCAGTCTCCGAGTTGCTACTGAGATTTTAGATTTTCGAGAAAATCCTTGAAAATATCTCAATAACACGTTTGCCCGATCCGGGGATCGAACCCGGGACCACATATCGGGAGCCGAATAGGCTATCCCAAGACCACGAGACAGAGTAGTTTGTTATTAATTAAAAAAACCCTTGACTGCTCATCTTGCTTATTGAAAATGATACAAATTTACATTAAATCTTTTAGAGATTTAAAAATAATAATAAATTTATGAAAAGTCCAACAAGATTTTTTTACTGTAAATCGTTTTCAATGAACAAAGATAAGCTTCTTAGTCAAAAGTTATTTTGGTTTTTATTAATAACAAACTACAAAGCCATGTGTTAATTAATTTATTTTTAAACATCCCGCTACAAAAAGTGCCTTAAATAAGTGTCTAGATAAGTAAGTTACTGATTTTACCCCGATTTACAAAAATCGAGTGTTCACCATATCTCCACGTTGTGAGGACCTACGAACCATTTTCGACTACTTTCATGATGACGTGTGTGTGTGTGTGCATATGCGTATGTGTGTGTATGCGTATGCGCATGCGTATGCGTAGGCGTATGCGTATGCGTATGCGAATGCGTATGCGTATGCGTAGGCGTATGCGTATGCGTATGCGTATGCGTAGGCGTATGCGTAGGCGTAGGCGTATGCGTAGGCGTATGCGTAGGCGTATGCGTATGCGTATGCGTATGCGTGTGTGAATGTGTATGTGTATGTGTGTATGTAAACATCTCATAACTGAACGGCTTGACCGATCGAAACGCGGTTAATAGTATTCGATTGGATTCCACTCAATTTAGACTTCAGTCAAGGAGATTGTGAGTAATTTTGAAAAAACCTCACATAAGTTTTTGGTGAAACAGTATTTTTAATACAATTTCCAGATTAATGTACCGATAGAGTACAAAATTTAATCAGCTTTACATCCAACTGCGACCAATGCATAAATTGCATCAAAATTTATTTATCCGTTCGGGAGTTTATAGTTGACGAAAAATTTTGCAAAAAAATTTTGGCATAATTTCGAAATTTTTTAACTAATCATTTTTAATCTTCTGCAATATTTTAGTACTTACTAAAAACTACATTGAATGCCGTTTAAAAAATCAAAATCGAATCAAAGTTACAGCTTTTCAAACAATAAAATTACGTTGTTTACAGTAAACTTACTACATATTGTTTAAATAACTTTCAGGTTTATATACCGATTGATATAAAAATTGAATTAGACTTTCGATTTTTATATCAATCGGTCGGTATAAAGTAAACTTACTACATATTGTTTAAATAACTTTCAGGTTTATATACCGATTGATATAAAAATCGAATTAGAGTTTCCCTCTAAAAAACTGTGCCAAATACTGGAAATTGGATCAAAATAAACGATTTATTTGGGATTAAAAAAAGTCTCTTTTTTACATTTATAAGAGAGAGAGAGAGAGAGAGAGAGAAATACTGTAGTCAATTACTAATTAATTAATAATTACTCTGCAAGGATGGCCAAACGCGAACGAAGTCGCGGGTACAGCTAGTATGCAAGAAGAGAAGCCCTAACTTGAACTTCGATTCTTAAGCTCAAAAAGATATCTCATTAGTACACGATCACCTGACACTCGTGTACACTTGGAGTAAAATAAAAACGAATAAATAAATAATTGAATTTGAAAAATTATAAACCGACGAATATCTCAAAAGCTACTAAACCGATTTTGATGAAACTTGAACTGGTCATAGGTTGGAACATACCTGATTTAATACAAAAAGAATAAACTCGATATAGCTTATAGTTCCCGAGAAATTCGTGGACAAACACAAACATATGTACACTTACGGAATATAATGTACATTCTTGGAAGCTGTAATAGATCATCATACTCACACTCAAATATTATCCATTTAATAATACGAGGGTGGATTGAAAATATTCGGCTTAACACATCCATTCAATTCTAAAAATCAAATCTACCCACATCATTTAGTTCAGTTCAGAGTAGTTAATTGTGTGAAGTTCGAAACGTGTGCAATAATTTATTGTGATTTTATACATTTTTTAACAAAGCAATCGGACATACTTTCTGCAAATGGAGCAAATCGAGCAGCGTGCCGTCAATAAGTACCTCTATAAGAAGGGGGCTATCACCGAAAGCCATCCACGATGAATTGATGACTATTTCACGTGATTGTTTGGAGTTATTTGAAGCCGATGCAGATGATTTTTTGAATCGTTTTGTTACAATGGACGAAACGGGTTCATTACTGTGCGCCAGAAACAAAACAACAATCAAAACAGTGGAGAAGACCTGGTTCACCACCCCCCAAAAAGGCTAAGGCGCTTTTGTCGGCAAATATCGGCAAAAAGAAAAACGGCTAAAAAAGCACTTGAGAGGTCAAAAACTTTCGACAAACGACGAATTCAAAACAGCAGTAGACACATATTTTGACTCTAAGGAAAAATATTTTTTTTTAAAAGTCTAAATGCTTTAAATGGGAGATGGCAAAAGTGCATCTAACTTGATGGTGATTATGTAGAAAAATAAAAATTAACTGATTTAGTATGTGTTTATTTTCTTGATTAGGCCGAATACTTTTCAATCCACCCTCGTATTACGTAATTTAATAATGTTACGTACATAAATGTCAAACTGATGACCAACTTTTTTCGTCTGTTGAAAACTACTATACATACTAACTTGTACACCCTAAGGAATGACCTCATATAGGCCTGAAACTAGTCAGAACCAACACCGATTAATCATGAGTTTAGCCGTTTTTAATTATTTAGTTTACAATGTCTCACGAAAGTTTTAATAATTTTATACAAACTTGTGTTTGAAGTTAAAGATCTTTTGACCCTTTCGGAATGGGGTCAAGTACATTTACCGCGACAACAACTTACAAGTATATACATATGTATAACTAGGGATCAGTATAATCGACGGAATCGATCACAAATGTTTGCAATGATGTTTTTTCTCTCTGCAGCTTCTATCGCATTTATTATGGGGTGTTCCAATATTGCGGCCGCAATTGCGTCTATCGTCACAAAGTAATGGTGGTTAATATAACGCATACGTTTAAACTCTTTTCAAGAAATAAATTACCTGTGCAAATGTTTATCAGGCGGTGTCGGCGTGTGTCGGTAGATTTCGGGCGGCGTCGCTGTGTGACGAAACACCGAGTTACCACTAGTCTTCATCGCCTGGAATTAAAAAATAATAATTTAACTTCTCCATACTCACAATCCTTAGAGCGTTTTCACATTATCCGATCCGATATTATTGTCGGACACCGGTAGCCGATATTCGACATTCGATATCGTGTGCTGTCTTTACATACATATTTCCGATGAAATCGTTCCGATTCGACCATTTTCTCTGTGCGAGCAGGGTAATGGCAGAATATAATACTCGTAGTAAATAGTAATATATTTGAAAAGCAAAAAAATATCTGTCCACAAAGAGACACGATTTTTTTTATGAATTCACGTTATTTAACAAAAATAAATAGTTTTTTGGTTTATATACCTAACTAGCTGTTGCCCACGACTTCGTCCGCGCGGACTTCGTTTACTCCGCACAGCTCCTCCACCGTAGGTCATAGCGTGATAATATATAGCCTATATGTTGATCCTACCTATTAGTAATATTCATGTAAAATTTGAAGTAAATCCATGCAGTACTTTTTGAGTTTACCCCGGACATACATATAGACAAACAGACAAACGGACAAACAGACAAAAATTCCAAAAACTATATTTTTGGCTTTGATATCAATTGTAGATCACGCCCCAAGTATTCTTTTAAAAAAAATATTAAATGTACAGTTTTGATTTTCCTACGATTTTATTATATGTATAGATAAGCATTTATTTATTAGGTATAATAATTATTTTTATTAAACAGTTTTCAAATTTATTCAATTGGCCTATCACAACTATTAAGCTTATGGTGCGGTTACATATATCGGGCTACGGCGAAGTAACGCGCTAGCACGATGTATCGGCCTATCGTGCAACTGCATCGCGATAGGGCTCGACGCGTCATTGCATTTGGCGTCAAACTGTGGTCCGCAGGTGATATTTGTGCGGTTCACACCTTCCAAACCGGAACACGACATTGACGCTATTGCGGTAGGAACATGTAAGGCAGTGGTAACAAATACCTGGGCGAGTCGTTGCGGAACTCTACGACCTAGTAATGATGGTAGTGATACATATAGCAAATCGGTCGCCTTTAACGACCTGCCTGGCAAAACGGCAGTTGGTCTATTCTTCAAAGCAGCCCGGACTGACACGTTTTGTCGGTGGACCAGATGTGTGGTGATTTCCATCGCTGCATTTTATCGTCCTGCTAATTACGACACGATCTGGGGCCCGACGACCCATCAAAATATGTAAGAAAATGTGTAAAAGCCATAGATTGGAATAGGTAGAGTGATTTGAGGTCAGTGACATCAAAAGCTAAGTTAACATGAATTCATAAAATTTCATATCTATACATATAATAAAATCGTAGGAAAGTCAAAACTGTACATTGAATATTTTTTTAAAAGAATACTTGGGGCGTGATCTACAATCGATATCGAAGCCAAAAATATAATTTTTAGAATTTTTGTCTGTTTGTCTGTTTATCTGTTTGTCTGCATGTATGTAAATTCAAAAAGTACTGCATGGATTTACTTCAAATTTTGCATGAATATTACTAACAGGTGGGGTCAACATATAGGCTACATATTATCACGCTATCACCTAGCCGCCAGGTGCTGTGCGGAGTAAACGAAGTCCGCGCGGACGAAGTCGCTGGCAACAGCTAGTGTATTAATAAAAACTGTGACATTTAAATAAAACGTGGAATATAACATGCTTTTTATTCCTAGTTTTAAGTATAACCAAAACATAAAAAAATTTGCTGTTCGGAAACATTCTGTTAATTACGGGAATAAAAGAAGCCGCTTCCATAATATAGAACTTCGTCGTGAGTACGTAAAATCACTACCTATTCCGATCTATGGTAATATCATACATTTTCTTACATATTATTATACTGCGTCGTGCAACGTTGCGAAGTTGTATCTTATTTATGTGCGTCAGAACCCTAAAAGCGCTTCAACTTGATTGAAGTTACGAGAATTGGGGGAATGCTACTGAAATATTTGATTTTCGAGAAAAAATACCGTAATAAATATAACTATAGGTATATTTAGAAAAATGTATCGGCAACCCTAGCCATTGGTATCCTATATAAATAGACGATTGTGGAGGCAAACAGAAGGCGACGAACTGAATATAATCACTACTTTTAATTACAGCTCTAAACTATATTCGTGACCTCATTAAATCGAGTTGTGATTCACAACCCATGTGGTATTTATTGATGGGTTTACCGCACGCGGACAGTAAGATGAGTTAAACGTCTTAAAACTATTATTGTACCAGTACCATATTAAAAAAGTGGATAGGTGCGAGTCGAACTTGCCTACCGAGGGTCCCGTACGTATAGGCATATAAATATCATAAATAGTTCAGAAATCGAGTCTCACAGTTATTTCGAGCTTTTCCTGAAATTCAAGAAACCTTAACCTATAAATGCTTTAAATAAATCTATATATTTTCATGATTTAACTAGCTGACCTGGCAAACATTGTTTTTCCATTCATATTAGGAATCCATAGCGGACAAACAACGTGACACGTAATTTATATAAGTCTACGCCCTACGGGATTGTCCTTCCACGCAGCCAAAATGGCATTAAACTTTATATGGTGGTTAAGTATTCTTAAATTTTCTATTTTTCCGCGCAATTTTCTTAATATTTTCTTTTATAAGAACCTTCTCCTTACAATTACAAACACAACAAAAAAAATACCGAAATTGGTCCAGCCATTCAGGCGTGATGTCGTGACCAAGGAAAATAGGGATTGATTTTTATATATATAGATTACAAAATATGTAATGTTAATGGTGCGGTGCGATTCGGGAACTCCACATGCATAAGTTCTATAACGGTTCCGTGTTTTTTTATATCATAAGATAGCAAACAAGCAGATAGGTCTCCTGATGGAGTCAAACATCGCCTTTAGACACCAAAGATGTTAATGGTACGTTGCTATGTGTATATAATGAATAGGTAAGGCGGTGGTACCAGACCGGGGCGCACTCTACCACCTAGTAAACCATGTCTTTCTTTTGAGGTACGGAACCCAAAAACCGGCACAGTATATGTTTGAATATATCGAAATATATATATTTTTTATTTCGTAAAATAGTAATCAAGCAGATGGCTCTCTTGATAGAAAGAGATTATAACTAGCGGCTCATCGAATATTTGTTCCTGTCATTTACAATACATTGGACTGACCGACCCGTTGGTTGAATGTTTAGCTAACCTAACTACGAATCGATGGGGCTCGGGATTCGATTCCCCGACAGGAAGAAACATTTGTGTGATGCGCATAGATTTTGTATTTCTGGGTTTGGGTTTTTATTATTTACTAGCCTACCCGGCAAACGTTGTTCTGCCTTTTTAACTACTCTTACTTTTTCCTATATTTTATTATTTTTTAAATCTTCCCTGGACTTCCAACAATTAATTCAAACCAAAATTAGCCAAATCGGTTCAGCCGTTCTCGAGTTTAGCGAGACAAACGAACAGCAATTGATTTTTATTTACGGGGTGTAAAGAAAACCCTGCCCGATCCGGAAGAGGTATAATATAGGTAGGTCAATAACATTATCAGAAAAAATAATAAATTAATAATTTTTATTAAAATAAGAAAAATATCGTAGTTTAAAGTACCACATTTTAGTACTAAATTGGAGCAACTTCTCCTTAAATCAATCAAATATTTTGAAAATTCATGTATCAATATCCATTAAAAAAATAACACAAATATGTTTGTATACCATAAAAAAGTATCTTCACGCCCATATCCCCGAAGGGGTAGGCAGAGGTACAACAAGTGCACCCACGATTAGCCGAAGATACTTGGTCCCACAAATGTGATAGGTGGAAAGCCTATCGCCAACCGAGCACTTTCCAATCCCGGGCAACTTTTGTGTTTCTCAGAAAATTGAAAAAACACTTTCTTATGTGCCCGACCCAGGAATCGAACCCGGGACCTCATGTGGTCAACGCCAACGCTGGACCACTAGACCACAGAGGCGATTACCATTGTAATGTACATAATTGTATACCATAACCTACCAAATAATGCCTTTGACGATCGGAGAGGGTTTTTAAGCTATCGCATATCTTATCTCTAAAAAAAAACTGCATAAATAAAATAAATATATAATTGTAATTGCATAAGTTGATAAAAAAATGCTATGCAATAGCTTTACCGCGGCAGTCTCCAAATGCCACACGTCTTTTTTTTTAGACATTGTATATAGAAGATTAATATCGCTGACTAACACCCATAACACAAGCAATTAATTTGCTTACTTTGGGGTTTGCTTGATTTGTTTTTTGTGCTTTTTACTGAAGTAGATAAAAACAGCTTAAGTTACTTAGCGTTAATGTAGCTTCACATTGGTAAATAATTGAGTTTTTGAATTTTTATCTATTATAAACAATCTTCGAACGCAGTAAGATTGCGTATCTTAGCGACCGTCTTCCGCTGTATCTCCAGAATCCAACATTAGATCTTCATAAAATCTATACATATAATAAAATCGTAGGAAAGTCAAAACTGTGCATTGAACACTTTTTAAAAGAATTCTTGGGGCGTGATCTACAATCGATATCGAAGCCAAAAATATAGTTTTTAGAATTTTTGTCTGTTTGTCTGTATGTATGTCCGGGGTAAACTCAAAAGGTACTGCATGGATTTACTTCAAATTTGACATGAATATTACTAACAGGTCGGGTCAACATACAGGCTACATATTAGCACGCTATCAGGCTACATATTAAAACGCTTGTAGATATATTATATCGTAATAAAATAGAAATATGCCATATTGTGCTAATTTATCGTGTCGAATAAAAACCTAAGGCTTAGGAATACATCTAGAGTGTTTTTTTTTTTCACCGGTAAGTATTATAACTCTGTATTTCTGTGTGTAAATGCAAGCGACGTTGACAACCTAAGAAACTGCCTTGAAAGGCGTATCTAGTTTAATCCGTGATCGACGTATACAGTGAGTACAGAAAAATTCTCTCCAATCAGAAAGGGGCATATTAGGAAGTGGATGACTAAACAAAAAAAAATAGTGAAATGATTCTATATATGATTCAAAAATATAATCGTATTTTCAACCGGCGAAAGAAGGAGGTTATCAGTTTGACTTGTATGTATGTATGTATGTATTTATGTATGTAATATTGGTAGAATTGGATTATATTTGAGTATGACGATTTATTTCGGCGTCCAAGTGCGTATACTAAATTTCGTAAGTGTATGTTTGTCCAAGAATTTCTCGGAAACTAAAATATACACCGAAATCTTTTTTTGTATTAAATTAAGTATATTCCAACTTAGGGAACAGTCAAGGTTTCATCAAAATAGTTTTTGAGATATTCGCGGTTTAATTTTACATAATCTATACATATAATAAAATCGTAGGAAAGTCAAAACTGTACATTGAATATTTTTTTAAACTAATACTTGGGGCGTGATCTACAATCGATATCGAAGCCAAAAATATAGTTTTTAGAATTTTTGTCTGTTTGTGTGTATGTCCGGGGTAAACTCAAAAAGTACTGCATAGATTTACTTCAAATTTTGCATGAATATTACTAACAGGTCGGGTCAACATATAAGCTACATATTATCACGCTATCACCTACGGGGGAGAAGCTGTGCGGAGTAAACGAAGTCCGCGCGGACGAAGTCGCTGGCAACAGCTAGTCAATTATAAAATCCTAGGAGGATTGCCTTTCAATTTTCCTAAAACTTAGCGAATAGTTAAAATGGACTACTCCACGTCGAGTTACAATAAATTCCCCGTTTCTATAAGAGTAAATAAATTTACCAGTAAATAAATTAAAAAAAATGTGTTAAAACCAAACTGTGTAAAAAATGTATTATAAAATCTCAGATTATTTGTAAGATAAAGATTGGGATTAAGGCCCCTAGCACATGGCGTATTGTAAACGCACAGATGACGCGAGTATACGCGCTTCAACTGAGATTTGAACGCAACTTTGTAATCTAAGCACACGGGGTGATCGTGAAACGGGCATTTACTGTGCGTACGCGCTGTAGTCGCTCGTAGCTTCCGTCTCTACGTTAGTTGTACAATGGCTTCGGTTCAGACAACACTGCATACTGGGCTTAAGTACTGCTTTTAAAAAGAAAAAGACATAAATATATATAAGTGAATCTATTCGATTGTTTATTTCCGTTGTAAAGCGATCGGTGTCAAAAGGATCCATTTTAAACCAAAATACACGCGCAGCACATAATACAATACATTGCGCCTACGGTGGCGTGAACGCCCACTCTGCCTCTAGCCATTTGTACGCTCATCAAATGAGTTCTGAGTGCTAAGTGTGAGTTTTTCTTTTCGCATTCGATCGTGAGCGCGTTTGGAGTTCACTAGGAATTAGTATGTGATTTGTACAGCGCCACCTAGTGGTAAACGTGAGAAACCAGTTTACCACTTGGTGGCGCTGTACAAATCACATACAAATTCCTAGTAAACTCGAAACGCGCTCACGATCGAATGCGAAAAGAAAAACTCACACTTAGCACTCTGTACACGCTTCACATGCGCGTTTGCACTTCGAATCCAAGAGAACGCAAAAATCAGCAACTACGGTGCAGAAAACGCGCGTATTATGTGCGTTAATTTGATTATGACGCAGTCACCAACCGTGGGCTCTTTGATGTCGTGTCCGGCTACGACACACGAATTATGTATAAGAGCCCTAAAGATTTAGACTTCATTGCAGTTTTGTTACGTGAGGAGCCCTACGCCCCTGATAGTCCAAACGGCTACAACAGCAGGCAGAGTAATTAACCCGAGTTTTAATCGCTTAAATATGATAGTCTCTGTGGTTTAGTGGTCCGGTATCGGTGTTGACCAAATGACGTCCTAGGTTCGATTCCTGGGTGGGCAATTAAAAATGTGTTTCTTCAGTTTTCTGATAAAACAAATTTGTCCGGAAATTGTTCGGCGTTTTTGGTTGAAAGTGCCCGATTGGCGATAGGCTTGCCCCTATCACATTGTGGGACTAAGTATCTTCGGCTAGTAGTGGGTGCTCTGGTTGTATCTCTACCTACCTCTTCGGGGATAAGAGCGTGAAGATACTTTTTAAATTTAAATTTGGGCTGATAGCTTCCGCGCTGAAAATTGCCCCTTGTGAGACCGAACCAAGGCTTAGTGTGGCGATTCCTATTTCTCTCTCCTCGCAACGACGATGAAGCTGAGGACGGCGTAGAGTAGTGTGAGTGTGTGTATTAGTCACGGATTAAACTGGATACGCCTTTCAAGGCAATTTCTTAGGTTGTTAACGTGGCTTGCATTTATTTACACAGAGAAATACAGTTATAATACTAACCGAATTAATAAATAAAATCACTCCAGAGGTATTCCTTAAGCCTTAGCTTTTTATTCAACACGATAAAATAACACCAATATGGCATATTTCTATTTTTTCACGATATGTCTACAAGCGTTTAACATTTACATACATTTGCTCATATGGGCGGCTACGCATTTTGCGCACAACACCGTGTCTATTAGTATTTGGGTGGTCTGTTGTATTAGTGTGGGTGTGCGTGTGCACGCGCGTGTGTATGGTTGCCACCGCGGAATATTCGAGATCGAAAAGAACAAAGCAAATCCTCTTAAACATAGCGAATTGAAAGAGTTTAATGTATCACGTACTAAAGCTAAGTAGAATTCGTGGTCCATTTCGTCAACACTCGCTATAGCGCTGAAATAATAATAAATCGCTACATTGTTTTATAGAATCAAAATTAAGCAGCGCTGCAGCGTTTTTTTTCGAAATGACTATTACAGTAGACCATAAGGGTCGTTACTGTATCACCAGACTTTTTGGGCGACCAGAGTGCTCAACCAGAGTTTAAATTTATATTTGGGCTTACAACGCCCGCGCTAAGGGCTGTCTCCTTACCGGACCTCAGCTGCGTATGATAGCGTATAGTATATATTCGCAAACAAAAGGTCGCAACCGCCGTGATTTTCAGTGAGAGTCCATGGACTGCACTTTAGATGAACACAAGTAGATGTGTGTAACTCCGGAGGTTCTGAATCAAATGTACTGATTCCGGGGCTGGATACGGTAAGCTTATTTATTCCTTCAAATCCTTATTGTCTCCGCGGAATTGTTTATTCCGTCCAAAATGTTGAGAGACTGAGGGTACTGGGATTGGAATGAGAGAGTGAGTGATATTGCGAATTGTGGATCTACACTCTTCCGGTGAGAAGCGACAAGCGATACTCAACCTAAAAAACCACTTAATAGTAACTGGTGGGAGCGAGAAAAATATATAGGGAAACATTCATTTAAAGATAATATGATACGCTCCAAAAAAACGGACGAAGTGAGCCAAAGGTATAGAGTAAAATAAGGTGAATCATATCCATGCCTGGAGCTGGAATAAGCAAAAAGTTTGGCAAAATCCAAAAGTGCACGCCACAACTTTTTTCCATTTTCTTTAAATTATCTATATATATATAAAAATCAATTGCTGTTCGTTAGTCTCGCTAAAACTCGAGAATGGCTGAACTGATTTGGCTAATTTTTGTTTTGAATTAATTGTTGAAGTCCAGGGAAGGTTTGAAAATATAGAAGATACAGAAAATATAGAAAAAATAAGGGTATTTAAAAGGCAGAACAACGTTTGCCGGGTCAGCTAATCTATATTGCACCATATTTAGCTGTAATATTTAATTGTTTTATAACACATGGTGTTTTTTCTGACTTAATGAAATTCAGCAAAGTTATTCCAATTTTCAAGTCTGGCTCTAAATGTGATCCCTCTAATTTTCGGCCTATCTCGGTTTTGCCAACCCTAAGTAAAATATTTGAAAAAATTATACTAGACCAAATGCTTAGACATTTTGATAAATTTAGATTATTTCACAATAAACAATCCGGTTTTACCAAGGGTCGCTCAACCATAGGTGCTGGTGTCGAATTACTCAAAAACCTTTATGAAGCCTGGGAGAATTCGCAGGATGCACTTGGAGTGTTCTGTGATTTGTCTAAGGTATTTGACTGTGTCGATTATAACATTTTAATCAGGAAGTTACACCATTATGGAGTTCGAAATAAAGCTCTCGATCTTCTGGTTTCTTACTTAAATGAAAGAATTCAGAAGGTTGATATTAATGGAAAAAGGTCCCCTGGTGCTTTTGTAACAATGGGTGTCCCGCAGGGCTCCATACTTGGACCATTTCTGTTTCTGATATACATAAATGATTTGCCTTACTATGTAGGGGATAAGCATGGAATCGTACTGTTTGCGGATGACACTTCACTTTTATTCAAAGTGAAAAGACAAATTGGTAAGTATGACGAAGTAAATAATGCGATTTCAAAAGTTGTACACTGGTTCAGTACGAACAATCTTTTATTAAATGGTAACAAAACTAAGTGTGTTAAATTTTCAATGCCAAATGTAAGGCATGTAGATACCAGCATACCAGCGTACAACTGGATTGAAAAACCACCTGGATCTGGTGGATTCCACTGTGTTTTTAGGTATTACTTTAGATAAGAAATTACAATGGGGACCGCACATTAATAATTTAGCATATAGACTTAGTTCAGCAGCTTATGCAGTTAAAAAATGAGACAGTTAATGTGTCGACACAGCAAGAATTGTATACTTTAGTTACTTCCACAGCATTATGTCATATGGAATTCTTCTTTGGGGAAATTCTGCTGAAATAAATACTATATTTGTATTGCAGAAAAGAGCTATTAGGGCAATTTACAATCTTAGCCCGAGGGTTTCCCTGAGAGAAAAATTCAAAGAAATCATTATTCTGTTATATCCCAATATATATTTGAGAACTTGATGTACGTTCGTAAAAATATTTACAATATATGATATGTCACTAGAATGCTTACTACCTTGGTGCTATAATCAAAACCATAAGTATTATCTTAATTTTTATTTCAACTGTTAAGGGTACTAGCCTAACTAACTAGCCTATTTGACTAAGATCATAGTCAGCTTAAATAGCATGCAAACAAATGGCTTACCTGATGGAAAGAGAAAAGTTAATAATTATTAATATCATATATTTTTATGATATAAAAAAAAACTACAGCAGTTGATCTTGTCTGATAGGGCCTCAGACCACCAGACTCAAATATCATAACACTGCCTGATGGAAGATATCACATAATAAGATATACCTGCAAAGGCTCTGGTGGTGAAGGTGCAGGCACGTGGTACAGATGTGGTGGTGGCGTCGGCGTGTGCCACGTGACGCCACGATCCGATGCCATGTGCGCTTGTGGCGCGCGCGCCAGCAGGTTCGCCACCTGTAACTATTATGGTATATATTTTAATAAAAGTGTTATTCACCAGTTGTCATATTGATTTAACCCTACGGGATTTCATGACAAAAGCTGCTCATGTGTGTCATAATTACTTATTTGTAAATAAATTTTTATACTAGTCCATCTAGTAGTTAAGTGAGAATGATTTTCCCGAGTACCTTTCATATTGGAATTTTTAAGAGAAGGACCAATGAAATAGCATTTTGTGTCACAAATGTTAATGGGCAGTGGTGACCACTTTCCATCAGGTGGACTACATGCTCGTATGCCTGCAGATACTATAAAAGAAGTAACTAAAAAACACAGACACAAAGTTTTGCATTAATAATATGTATTTTTTTTATAAGATAGCAAACAGTTGGATTTGATGGAAAGAGATGATTATCACTAAAGAGGTGAATGGTGATTTGTCATCTGTGTGGCCAGTTGAAATTCTATCCTGAATAACACAAACAAGCACAGATATTGTTACGGTAGGTATAAGTAAGGCTGTGGAGTCAAACCCAGATCAAATGTTAAAGAACTCTAATGGCTACGATACAGTAAAATTCTTTATTCTTCTCTATTCTTAAAAGTGTTTTTTCTTTTTTTTTATATCATAAGATAGCAAACAAGCAGATGGGTCTCCTGATGGAAAGAGTCAACCATCGCCTTTAGACACCAAAGATGTTAATGGTGCGTTGCTATGTGTATATAATGAATAGGTAAGGCGGTGGTACCAGACCCCTTCAAGCCGATGCAAAACTCTACCACCTAGTAGTCACAATGGTAGTGACGCATTTAGCAATAGTTCGCTTTGTACGAATTCTTTCAGTTTTTTTGTCGCCTTTTACGACCTGCCTGGCAGAACGGCAGTTGGCCTATTCTTTAAAGGAGCCTGAGAGTAACACGGGCGAGTGTATTTCATTTACCAAATTTAGAAATTATTTTATACTTTCCTAAGAATGATGTTGACAGTCTAATGCCCGTATTCATAAACAATCCTTACCTAAGTAACGTAGTAACACTATGTGAAGAACGCTAATTTGCTATGCAATTCACATGACAAGCCATCTGTTTCATAAACAACACTTAAGTATTACTTGCCTGTGAGATATCATAGTGTCGAATACCCAGCTGTGATTGGTTGGCTTTATTGCAGCGTATTACACACTGTATGTTTCACAAATGTCAATTGTCAATAGCTCAATGATCAAATTATCAAAATATTCTAACCACGATTCTAATCTACATTTCTTTTGGGTGGTACTATTTTTAATTTATTAATTAATAATTAATATAGTATTATTAATATGGCTACGTCTTCGAATATAAATAACTATATTCGGTGTAAATATTTTTGAAGCGAGAAAAATATTTTGCAAATCTGGAATACCTTATTTTGTTCTAATTATTCTTTGTTTGTGTAATCTACTATTTATTTAATTACAGAATTCTTCTTCACTTTAATTTATTCCTATTTATTAATTAATATAGTATTATCAATATGGCTACGTCTTCAAATATAAATATATTCGGTGTAAATATTTTTGAAGCGAGAAAAATATTTTGCAATCTCGAATACCTTATGTTGTTCTAATTATTCTTTGTTTGTGTAATCTACTATTTATTTAATTACAGAATTCTTCTTCACTTTCGTAATCCATTACAAACATAAAAGTAAAGTAAAGTATCTTCACGCCCATATCCCCGTAGGGGTAGGCAGAGGTACAACAAGTGCACCCACGATTAGCTGAAGATACTTGGTCCCACAAATGTGATAGGTGGCAAGCCTATCGCCAGCCGGGCACTTTCCAATCCCGGGCAACTTTGTGTTTTTCAGAAAACTGAAAAAACCCTTTCTTTAATGTGCCCGACCCGGGAATCGAACCCGGAACCTCATGTGGTAAACGCCAACCCTAGACCACTAGACCACAGAGGCGATTACAAACATAAATTTCAACTTAAATTATATTAACACTAACCCTCACCTCACTTTGGACAATACAATACTAATTTGTAAGACAAGACACCAGACTCCAAGACTGGACACTATGCGTTCTGTAAAATAGCTCGGCGGTTAACTTTGCTGTGCGTAAATTTGAAAGGATGCATAGTGGCGACCGGCACTTAAGTATTGTTTATGAATCGCTTTAAACGACCCTATGCGCTCACTAACACTATGGAATCTCATAGTATTGTTTATGAATACGGGTGTAAGAAAATTTTGTGTCTGTGTGAAGAGTTCTGAATTTGAATGAAGCAAGATTAGTTTGTAAGCCTCTCTCTGTAATTTTTTTTCATATCTCTGATTTGACAAGGGATTGAAAACTTTTACTCAGGTTTGATAGCATTGCCTTACTGCTCGGCCACGCGAACCGGCAGCGGCGGCGGCGCGGCGGGCGAGGCGAAATTCACGCGGCGCGGATTTTGAGGCCATGCGACCGTATAGTCCGAGAGCAAGATGACTTTTTCAACTTTATCTCAATATTGCTTGGAGGGGAGTAGTTTTGTACTTCAAGACTTACTATGTCGAAGAGAATGTATAGTACATGGGGCACACTAAAAGTTTTGCACTTCTAGCTAATCGGAACTATTTGAATTTCGAAAGTTGTTTTTAAAACGTTGCAACCTTCTTAGTAATAAAAAAATCGGTTGTCTGTAAAGTTGGTTTACAGACGATAGTTGAACGTGACAACGTCTTAAGCTCTCGCTTGTACTCCAAGCCTTAAACGGAACGCCTCAGAGCGAGGTAACGCCGCATGAGTCATGTTTTTTCGTGCGTGCAGGCAGCTCTATCGAATTATAAGACGTTGTCACGTCAAAAAAACAATTGGCGGGAAATGATTTGTCAATTGTTTTTTTATCACACATCAAAGTTCTATGTACACAACGAAAATGGAATTAAGTCGAAAAGATTTTAGAGCGATGATTTTTTATGATTTTAAAAGTTTTCTTTCTCCGCAAGACTGTGCCGCTCGTCTTCAAAATGCTTTTGGAAGAGGAGCACCTTGTTTGAGCATCGTGAGGCGATGGTTTGCTGAATTTGAGTGAGGTCGAGTTTCTTTGCATGACGAATTTCGTGAAGGGCGGCCCTCAATTGCCGTCAACGAAAATAATGTGGCAACTGTTTAGCGGTTCATTGAAGAAAACCCCCGGATTACCTATGAGACAATTCGAGGACTATTGGGGATTGGTATGAGCCGAATTCAGAAAATTTTACACGAAGAATTGAAAGTTCGGAAACTTTGTTGTCATTGGATCCCTCATGAACTGACAGTGGAGCAGAAGCGGACTCGCGTGGAGTGTTGCTCACAGATGCTACTGAAGTACGACCATGGACATTCTAATGCTGTTTATGACATTGTCACAGGTGACGAAACGTGGATTTATTGTTTTGAACCAGAAAAAAAAGAGCAATGCGAAAATGAGAACAGGCCAACAAAAGTGAACAGGCGAGAAACGTTGGAAAAAAATGATCGCATTTTTTTTCTCAGCTACGGGTCTCATCTGTATAATTCCACTTCAAGATCAAAAGAGTTAATGCCGAGTGGTATTCTACCATTTGTTCACCCAGGGTGTTAGAAAAAGTTCGTGAAAGACGACCCAAAATCCACAGTCTCCTACACAATGATAATGCTTCTTCACACATGGCCATCAAAACCAAGTCATTTTTAGCTTCCGAAAAAGTACATCTCGTCACTCACCCTGCGCATAGCCCTGACCTAGCACCCTGTGATTTCTGTATTTTCCCCAAAATCAAAGATTTGATTAGGTATTTTACTTTTACCAACTCCAAATAGGCAGTGATAGCATTCAATCAGCACGTAGAAAACATGCCTTCAGATCTGTGGCCCTCCTGTTTTAAAAAATGGTTTGATCGTATGAAAAAATGTTTAAAATATTATTTTAGGAGATTATTTTGAAAAGCAATAAACATAATTTTTTGGTTATAATATGTTGTTTTTTTAAGTTACGCAAAACTTATAGTGTGACCTACGTACATGATTAAAATACGAATCGGGGTATAGTATAGACATTGAATTTCACAAGTATGAGAAATACGTAGTATATCAAGACAAATTTTTGGGATGAGTGTCGAAACTTGAAACCTTTGATTTATAGTGTTGCCGTTTGATAGTCCATTATCGATAGGGTTTCACTACCTCAGTAAGTACAATACTTTCGATAGACAGATACAATCCATAATATTCATGTTTAAAAAAATAAACAATCAAAAGTATCGATACTATTGATAGTATTGTTATTCACTATTGCATTAATCACAATTACTATCGATACCTTCAAAACTATCAATAGTCAACTTTATTCTAATACTGACTGATGCTGTTGATTGTACAAACTAACGATAGTATCCAATATATTGGCTAACATTACTTATATATTGTCTAACAATACTTACAATTATTACAATAGAATCTTTACTTTATCTCCAATTACTGATACTGTCGATGCAATCAATAGTTTATTTACTTGCAGCGTTCAATACAATCAATACTATTGATCGTTATGGCATTTCTAGATTAAAACTATTGATTTATAACGACACTACTTATATTCTTATGAATATTCAACATTGTGGGAAGAAAGAAAAAATTGTCCTAGTAAGTATTTGAAAATTAAAGTTAAAATGTTCATAGAGTATTATCTCGGCAAATACAACTTAACCATTCTGGTTCCTAGACTATTCTGTCTTTGTGTGATGCATCAATGCGCATGTTCATGCGCTGTGCTGATTCATGGAATTGTCTCACTTGCTTGCTGCGTCCCGTGCCGCGCCAACGATTCGCTCAGCAAAATTCGTCCATCGCCTCGCCGGGTGGCATGTTTAGTACTTCCCCATATCCCCGTGGCCAGGCCATTTTTTACACCTCAATAGCATTAGTGCTAGATATCATTCACTCGAGGAACTTTTTGGATTAGTTCCTGCTGCAGAATTTCACAATTGGACATTGCGATAAAATACAAAATTTCATCTTCACCATCTTGATGTCTGGAAATCCGCAACTGTGCGATACTCGAGGCACTTCTTCCCCCATACTACTCCTCTTATGTTGTTAATTATTTATGTTGTCATGTCCGTTCGGAAAAACCCCTGCTGGTAATTAATTCCAGCAGGGGTTTTTCCGAACGGACATGGCTTAGGAACCCTCAAGCAAAGAGCCTAAAAGAGCAACCCAGTGTTGCTCACTTTTCATATGCTCACTTTTACCTGCTCTTACGCTCACATTGCTCACTTTTTATATGAAACCACAATACAATAGCCAATAACAGACTGTATGCTGCAGCTGTTAATGTTGTATTGATGCTTGCAAAAAGTATATGAAGAGACAGTTTATTAACCGTCAGAACTTTTAATGTGAGCTGAAACCAGGTTTCAGTTATCAATAGCCTTCGTAGCATCAGTTCTGTACTGATGCTACGAAGGCTGTATGATTGCCATGCTGGGTCACACTACAAGTTTTTATTTTGTCATTGCCATAATGAAAATATAAGGTTTTGGCACAAGATACTAAGGCTACATTTTATCACGCTATCACCTACGGGGAAGGTGCTGTGCGGAGTAAACGAAGTCCGTGCGGACGAAGTCATGGGCAACCGCTAGTAATAAATATAACTGGACAAATTACACAAATAGATCACCAAAGTAAGCAATTTGCTCATAATATGGGTGTCAGTCAACAATACTAATACATAGAAATATATAATATATTAAAACTCAAATATAATTAATGAACACTCAAACCCAGAAATAATATAAACATCTATCCTCATCACATAATTTGTCCCACTCGGGAATCGAACTCACGCCTCATTGATCCATAGTCAGGTTCGCTAATACACAAGCACAAGGAATGTGGAGAGTGGAGTAACAAATAAAGTAACATGTGTTAATAGGTAGTGATTATTTCTTACCATTGGGAGCAATGTCTGTTCAATATGTTTTTCTTAATTTACTGCATTCAAGTTCCAATTAGAAAGTCTATGTTTGTTTAATCTTCCTATTTGATCATAAGAGTTGGAAGATTACACTTACCTCAATTTACAGATATTTGGACAATTAAAAGAATTATTACTAAAACTAAAATCACTTGGCCGTCTCACAGGCCAAGTGGTTAGCTATTTTGACTATGCAATTGATGGGTCTCAGGTTAGATTCCAGACAAGGACAAGCATTTTTGTGATAGGTATAAATGTTTTGTATTTATAGGTTTGGTTGTATATTAAATATATTACAGACTTTATATATGTCATTCATTGTTTACTAACAACCATATCAAAATCCAATAACTTGTTTACTTTGGGGTTATATCAATATTTATCGATTAATTATTAGGTAGGTATATATAATGTCTAAATTTAACATTTATTTAAAGGTTAAATAAAGTTTACATATCAAATTATTTAAATCATTTATTTAGAGATAAAAGACTTGTAATAATATTGTGTACAACTAAAAAAATAAATTCATAATTAATTATTATATTATAATCTTTTTATAAAAATGTAATGGTAATTGGCAACCCTAACAATTACTTGAGTGGAAGGGTTATTTATATAGCACAAACAGCTGATTGTGTTGCAACAATGACTGCTGCATATAAAAACATGATTTTAATGTAATACACTTTCGAATTATTACACGTAAATAATGTACGTAATTAAGGCTACATAGTGATTACTATGGTACTCATAATTAAATAGTGTTTTTATTAAGCTAGGACTGTTCTAAATAATGTTAAAACTTCTAAATATTTAAGGAAATGTTCAAGAGTATTACCTGCAAAGGGCTCCAACCAGGCCCAAGTTGTGATTGCCTGCCATTAGGATTGTGCTGCGAGCCACCAGACATCGTGTGCGGATAGCTTGCGGTGCTGTTTACAAAGTTCACAAGATTTTTGTTCTATTACAAACACTCATTCAGTCCACCATAATGATACCGGCAACTGGAGGCTTAGCCCGCGTAACTGCGCTACCTTACGACGTGTACAGAAACTTCCGAAGCCTTTTCATGTACGCATGTTTGTACTTTGGGTATCAAACATAACTCATACACATTTTCAATAAACTATAACCTACAAACACTTTTTCTGTTCAGTCAATTTCATAAAAAACTCCATTTATTATAAGTACGGTATGGTGTTCACAAATCCGAAGCTCACTTCGCGTGACATTTTGGATACCTTTGGGCCTTGTATATTTGCACTCTATTACTATACTAACATTTTTTTACATCACACTAAGTCTGAATCATAATAAATGATTAAAAAACATACTAAATATTGCTGATTGCTATTAGAAAAATGTAAATTAACTTGAACTGTGAACAAGAATCACGTCCAACAATGGTGGCCGATTGCGATTTTGAAAGCTTAATTAACGCCATCTTGTGACAAGTTGAAGCAAAATTTTATGTCGGTAAAACAGTCAAACGGAAACATCTTGAGTCTATGGGATTAAAAAAATATTGTTTTAATAAAAATATTTTTCATATAGTAGTTAAGTCGAACGTATTATGAATCCAAATAGGACAGAATTCAGAAATTCAGCAGTTGAAAATACAATAAGATACTTTTTGTTTGCATGATGAATTTTGATATAATTTGGCAACACTTGTTGCCATAACAACGTTTGTTTTGATTACAGCGACACGTGCATTGCGTTTTAGGGTTGTAATATTTTTTATATCATTATTATCAATGAAAGAAAACATAACAAGGTTTTTAGTATCGTTTAGCGGTCAGATAGAATGTGCAAGATTCCCGGCAGGCGTGTTTGATGATCAAATTTATTTACATTATGATATAATATGGGGCCCAGATTGGGATCCTATAAGTGGTCTGTCAACTGGCACTAGTCAAATGGCTAGTGCAGGAAATGACCCTGAACGAGTAGTATTTAATTTGCCAATTGAAATGGTATTCGGAAGTACTAACGTTTTTGGATGTAAGTAAATACAAATGATTTGCATTTTTGCTATTCGCAAACATGTGGCCTTCGCACATACCGGTTTACGATTATTTAAACATAATAAGTATGAATTGAATTTTGCTTCAATTCTAGAATTTCTAGATTAACATTTCAATTAAATACATATATTTAGTACATATGTACGTACAGATAACAATAGGCATCTTTAACATTATTTAACAACAAAACAATATATCTTTAACGAAAATTAAACTGACGAAAAGTTATGCGTGTTTCCTCCATTTTCTCTGTTTTCGTACCCTTTTGGATTGATTTTTTTTCAAAAATTATGTGGGACTACCCTCGGGATATATTTTATCCAATAAAACAAGAATTATCAAAATAAAAAAAATTAAATCTCTATATCTATTGAGGTGTCTATTGTATAAATATTGCTTTAGTTAAATAATAGGTTGAAAAATTTCGAAGCAATTTCAAAAAACGTTTTTTTCAAAAAGTTTGATCGTTGATAAATCCCGATTGACCGATTGAAATTGACTACAATTTGGTTGACCGATTTTGATCCAATTAACGGCATTTGATAAGATTTTTAAGTCAATCGGTGTATTAGCCTGAAAGTTATTTCAAAAATATTATGTACGTAAATTTGTTAAAACAACGTTATTTTAATATTTGGAAAGCTGTAACTTTTGAAAATTCGATTAGATTTTATTTTTCAAAAGGGCATTAGTACTAAAATAAAATTGCACAATACCAAAAAATTATTGGGTGAAAAGTTTCGAAGTTATGTCGAAAAAGCACTTTTTCAAAATTTTTCGTCAACGGTTGCTCCCAAACAGATAAACAGATTTTGATGTAATTTATGCATTAGACGTAGTTTTTTGAAGAAACGAGCTGATTAGTTTTTGTACTCAATTGGTACATTAATCTGGAAGTTATATTAAAAAACACTGTTTTTCCAAACATTTATTTTGGGTTTTTCCAAAATTTCTCGAAATCTCCTGAGCCGATTTGGTTCAAAAAATGTATAAACGGTTGACCCTACGGGCCATCCCTGAAACTTCCCACAAAACTAAGGTATTTTAAGCTCAAAAGAGTAAAAAATATAAGCATAGATTGTTCAGTTCAAACATCTATTTTGTTAATAATGGCAGTAGGTATATTAACTTTTGAAAAGCTGTACCTATACTTATTCTGAAAACGATGATGGCATTCAACTCATTTTTGAGATCTAAAATATTGCTTTAGCTAAATTTAGGATTTAGCAATATTTTGATAAATATCAAACAAATTGATCGATTTTGATTAAATTAGCCGTATTTGGCGCAGTTTTTAAAGGACAAAAGCTAATAAGATTTTTATGTCAACCGTTGAATTAACTTGAATATTATTTACAAAAAATTTACAAAAAAAATTAGGTAAGTTTGCTAAAAACAACATAATTTTAATATTAGAAAAGCTAAAAGTTTTGAGAATTAGATTCGATTTTGATTTTTGAAACGGCATTTGACGTAGATTTTTTAGTACTAAAATATCGTAGAATACCAAAAAATGATTGATTGAAAAATTTTGAAGCTATGTTGAAAAAACACTTTTTTCAAAATTTTTCGGCAACGATTACTCCCAAACGGATAAACCGGTTTTGATGCAATTTATGTATTAGATGTAATTTTTTGGGGAATAGAGCTGATTAGTTTAAGTACTCAAGCGGTACATAAATCTGGAAGTTATATTAAAAAATACTGTTTCGTCAAAAAATTTTTTGGTGTTTTTTCAAAATTTCTTAAAAATTTCCTGGACCAAATCGGTTCAAATTTTCAGGAAGTCTAAGTTGAGCGGAATTCAATCGATTGCAATCAACCGCGTTTCGATCGGTTCAGCTGTTCAAAAGTTATGAGATGTTTACATACACACACACATACATACACACATACATACAGACATACTGATGTCATCGTGAAAATAGTCAGAAAAGGTTCCTAGGACCACAAAACTTGGACATCTGGTGAAAACTCGATTTTCGAAAATCGAGGTAAAATCAGTATCTCTTCCTTATATATACGTAGTGGGAAGTTAGAAAATGAAAAATATCTTGGTCACTTAGTTTAGAAATAATAAGTCATATTTTTGAACGTGCTAAAAGTACCCTACCCTACCCTAAAAGACCCTAAAAGAACCCTAAAAGACATCTTTGGGTTTCGCGGTTATAAACTTAATTTTAGAGTAATATTTCTTTATTTGCAATTCTACGCTATTAGTTGCTGTTATAAAGCCAATGAATAATATAAAGTCGGTTAAGGAAAGAGTTTGAGTAATAATGCAAAAAATGTTGTCAGTGAATTTTTTCACTTCATTAAAAAAATATATTATTTTATCCTAGATAAGTTGTTTATAAAATTGACACATTTAATATAAATTTAAAAAGCTCAAACACTTGCTTAGTAGAAAAAAAAATTGCTTGTTTATTTGCAAAAGGTTCTCATTTTCCCCGTGTTGGTCCCGGGCTCCTTTGAAGAATAGGCCAACTGCTGTTCTGCCGGGCAAGTCGTAAAAGGCGACCGAGTGGCTATGCGCGTCACTACCATCATGACTACTAGGTGGTAGAGTTCTGCATCGTCTCGACTGGGTCTGGTACCACCGCCTTACCTATTTCTGCCGCAATAGCGGCAGGGCTAGTCACTGTCGTGTTCCGGTTTGGATTCCGGTTCCATATTATCACGCTATCACCTACGGTCCTACGGGGGAGGAGCTGTGCGGAGTAAACGAAGTCCGTGCGGACGAAGTTGCGGGCAACAGCTAGTAGTAAGATAAATAAGGTAGCAAACAAGCAGACGGCTCTACTGATGATAAGAGAAAACCATCGCCTTTTGACGCCAAAGATATCATAAGATAGCAAACAAGCAGATGGGTCTCCTGATGGGAAGAGTCAACCATCGTCTATAGACACCAAAGATGTTAATGGTGCGTTGCTATCTTGTGACGAGGTCTAATGCCACATGCATAAGTTTACCGGCTACCTTACCCTGCAAACCGGAACACGACAGTAAGAAGCACTGACGCTATTGCGGCAGGAATAGGTAAGGCGGTAGTACCAGACCCGGGCGAGACAATGCAGAACTCTACAACTTAGTAGTCACGACGGTAGTGACTTGCATAGCCAATCAGTCGCCTGTTAAGACCTGCCTGGCGGAACGGCAATTGGTCTATTCTTCAAAGGAACCCGAAACCAACTAGGGGAAAACTTGTGGCGAGGTCTTAATACCATGTGCATAAGTTTACCGGCTACGTTACCCTCCAAACCGGAACATAACAGTGACAAGCACTGACGCTATTGCGGCAGGAATAGGTACGTAAGGCCGTGGTAACAGACCCTGGCGAGGCAATGCGGAACTCTGTCACCTAGTAACCACGATGGTAATGACTCACACAGCCGATCGTTCGCCTCTTACGAATACCTGCCATCTGGCAGAAAGGGAGATGATCTGTACTTTAAAGTGAGCTCAGATCCACAAGGGAGAAAATAACATTGCACTATTGGTATTGGCAGTATGCAGCCACGACCAATGTCGTAAAAACGAGCAGTTAAAGGAGTGATGGTGGCGGTAAATTACAGGGCCACAATTAGTCGTCACTGTACGGGCAAAGAACTTCTTCAGCGGTGATAGTTTGCGAGGTTACGCGCTATTCTTGTTGCCACCGACAGTTGGCACTCATGTGCAGTCTGCTACACTGATGCGGCCGCGGTCAGCCACTGTGCTTGGAGAGTGGCTGGCCTGGATGACTGGCAGGTATCCAGAGTTAGCTGACCCGAAGATGTTAGCCAGCGGGAAGGAGAATTACCGTAAGATTTTTGTTTTCCTTTAGAGGAATAGGTATCATCATGCATGCCGTAATTGCGGGGTAGGCAGAGTGAACGGAACGTCAGTAGACTTTCAAATCTACCACAATTACCTATTAATTACAATTAGTTCGTCAGTTGGTCAGATGGGCGATTATCCCATCGCCGCATTTTACAGACTAAAAACAATTATTGACTTTTACTAGCGATAACCTGTATCGATATGTTTACGTGTATATTCGAGGTATAGGGGTAGTAACACACCACCCGTCAGACTCCGAGCTGCTAGTGAGATTTGTAATTTAGAGAAAAACCTCAATAACCCCTTTGCTCGACTCGGGAATCGAACCTGCGACCTAATGATCTTAGTCGAATAGGTTAAGTCGGTTTTTTAAAGGAGTTATTGAAAATAATAGCTGCACCGTGCAGCCCGCTATATTATAAAAACTTTTGTGAATCCCGCGGGAATAACTCATTTATCCGGGATAAAAAGTATCCTATGTGCTATTCCAGATTACCATTTACCTATCTGCCAAATTTCATACAAATCCGGCCAGTCGTTTTTGCGTGATTTAGCAAACATCCAAACTTTCGCACTTATTAATATCTGCACCGTGCAGCCCGCTGCATTATCAAAGTTTATGGAGAATCCCGCGGGATCACCTAATTTTTCCAGAATAAAAATTATATGATATAGGTAAATATAAGGTAAATTTAACAGTAGTCGTATAACTATTTAAGTATACTAGCGACCGCCTGTGGCCGAAATTGGACCATAGATTAAAAAATAAAATCTCTTTTAACTTTGGAAAATATTTTACATGTGTGTATATTATCATGTATTACATACGAATGTAGTGTGTGTAATGTTTGATTTTATTAATTTTATATATTTCTAACGTATTTTATTTAAAAATATTAGGTTCCTGCAGTCCTTTATAATGTAAACTTTAGCTGTGCCAAATTTCATATTCCATCATTGGCGCAATCATCTTAAAAAGGGATCCAAAGTTTTTACTTCGCGTATTAATAAAATAAATAAAATAAAAAAAGCCTTTATTTCTATGCAGAAAAATAAGAAAAATAAAAAAATAAAAATCTTATTCTAATCATAATTTTGTTTATATATGTACTTAAGTAATTTAAGGGTAAGTTTAGTTCATTTGCTTTTATATATCTGCAAGAACCCCTCTCCGGGTGAAGGCCTCCTCCAAAGATATCCAGTCCTCTCTGGACTGGGCTATTTGTAACCAGTGTACACCAGCTGTTTTTATGATGTCGTCTTGCCATCTAGCGTAAGGTCTACCTAATTTTCATTTTTCTATAGGGCCTTTCCAAGCTGTAACTTTCTTTGTCCATCTGTGGTCTTGAAGACGAGCTACGTGTCCTGCCCACTTCCATTTTAATGACATTGCCTGTGTTAATCCATCTGTGGCTTTGTTAGTTTGTCTTATTTTTTGTGTCTTATTTTTTGTGTTTTTCTTAAGTTTAACATACTGCGCTTTATACCTCTTTGACATGTTATTAATTTGTTTTTACCTTGTTACTGAACTTCCAAGTCTGGCAAGCGTAGGTTAGACAAGGGATGAGGCAGGAGTTAAGTAATTTGGTTTTGATGTTTATTGACTGGTTACTCTTGAATACCTCTTTTAAACTCCAATATTTATTCCATGTCAGTTGTGACCTGCGGTTGACTTCCCATTCGTTGTTTTGTCGATCTATACTTATTTGTTTGCCAAGGTATATGTATTGATCTGTATACGTAAGTGTTTTTCCATCAATGGTTATTGCCCTCGTAGTGCTATTGGTCATCAACATTGTTTTTGACTAGTTAATTTCTAGTCCCACCAGTCTACTAGCCCTGTTTAATGACTTTATCATACATTGAAGTTCAGAACCTGTTTCTGATACAAGCACCAGATCATCTGCAAATCGTAGGTGATGTAGGTATTTTTTGTCAACATTTATTCCAAATCTAGATCGACTCCAGTCTAGCTGGCTAATAATAATACCCTCTAGCGCAGCTATAAAAAGTTTTGGGAATATTGGATCTCCTTGTCTCACACCTCTTTCAACAGGAAACCATGACTCGACTGTCTCCAGCTTTACTCTGCTTTTGCTGTTCTTATAAATGCTTTGTATAACTTGTATGTACTCTTTTTCTACATTTTGTGTTGTTAGTGTTTCCCACAGGCTCTCATATGAAATAGTGTCAAATGCGTTTTGGTAATCAATAAATGCAATATAGAGTGGTCTTCTCTTTTCTTGGTATTTCTCAATAATGAGCTCTAACGTATGAATGTGATCGATTGTAGAGCATCCTTTTCTAAAGCCGGCTTGCTTTATCGGTTGTTTTGCATCCAGTGTCACACTTAGTCTTTGGTTTATAATGCTGGAAAAGAGCTTGTATATACAGGGTAATAGGCTGATTGGTCTATAATTACCTATATCATTTGGGTCGCCTTTTTTGTATATAAGAATTATGTTAGATTCTGACCACTGAGTAGGTGTTTCACCAGTTTTTAAAATGCGGTTATAAAGATTTACTAAAGGTACTGCAATTGCGGTTTCAGCTGTTTTTAATATTTCGTTCGTGGTATTGTCTGCACCTGGACTCTTGTCTGCTTTTAGTTTTTTCAGTTCCCTTATGACTTTGCATACTTCTATCCGGGATACGTTTGTAATATTACTCGTTTTTGTAGGACTTTGATTTCTGCTGCTTGTATTAATGGATTATTTAGCACTGTATAAGTTTTTGTTGAACTCTGTTGCTACGGTGATGATCTCGCTGCGATCGTGTACTAATTTTACGTTTCGCTTTAGCCCATCAATCCACGTTTTATTAGTTATTAGACCTTTATAAGCTTTTTTGATACTTCCTGATGGGGTTAAATGTTTTTCAATAGACCTATGTTTGTGAGTAGCATAGTCTTTCTTAATAAGTTTGCTAACCAGCGTGTACAGGGCAGAGATTTCATTTTTCATTGCTCTATTTTTATTTTTTGTCTTTTGTAGCTCTTGTCTTCTCTTTAGAAGTCTTAATGTGCGTTCTGATAGTATAAGTTTTGGTGGTATTATTCGTACTACGAGCAGTCTGTACGCTTCTGGTTATGATTGAGATTAAGTTGTTATAATATTTCTGTATGGGCGTATTTCCATTCATGTCCAAATTGCCTTCTGATATATAGGACATAAGCTATTCCTTGTATTTCGCTATTGCTTGGTCGCTTTTTAAAGTAGCAGTTTGGTGTTGGTTGTAGTTACACCTACTTTTCTTAGAATGTGCAAATGTTACTGTAGCTCTGACTGGCCTATGGTCTGAAGGATAGTTAACGTTAAGTACTTCTATGTTTTGGAACATAAGTGGTCGATTTGATAACACAAAATCTATTTCATTTTTATATTTCCAATCTGGCGATCTCCATGTCCATTTTTTTGATATATTTTCCTAAAAAATGTGTTTAAAATTGACAACTTATTTTCGATAGCGAAGTCTATAAGTCTTTGTCCTCTTCCGTTTCTTTTGCCATAACCATTTTGTTTCATTACCAAACATTCTTCTTTTTGGGTTCGCCTATCTTCGCATTAAAGTCGCCCATCAATATGTAGTTTTTGTGTGCTTTTTCTAACGCTTTGTGGATAGTATCGTAGAAAAGTTCTATTTCTTCATCACTTGCATCGCGTATTAATATATAGATAATGTAGTAAATGAAGTTTACTAAATAAACTATTTATCAATTCTATGAATGTGAGGTCGGACAGTGGATTTGATGTTTGAAATTACTATTTAACTGTTTTCTGCTGTTTTTTTAAGTGCCATTTGCTGCCTTTAGTTTTCTTCAGGTTGGCAGCACTGGATGTGAATGTGAATTATTTAAGATTTAAGATATTCATAGTCGTGGGTGCTCGGCACCTACTATTTACCTCTTGTAGGTGCTGGAGCACCCGAGCACTCACGGAGTCGGCGCCCCTGCAGTGATGATTTGTTTGATTTCAGTTCTGAGAACCGAGTCGTACGGTAGTGTGACGATACGGGCGACCATGTTATCGAAAGACTTGCGGAAACTCGGCTATGATAACGAAGCACCGGTTTCGCGTGCCACCGATACTAATTACTAATTGTTGGCATGAACTGTATCCAATTAAGTTTAATGGAATGTATCTATCTTAAGACGTTAATGTGTGTAATATATGAAAATAATTCTTTGTTTCTAGTATTATTGCCCTTATTTGCTCTGCCGAGCTCTGTGTGTAATCGGATTAGCGAGCCTATTTTAGTGGGTTTGTATCCCGACAGAGACAAAATTTATGTGAAGAGCATAGATGTCAGGATTTCTGAGATTAATAATAATAATATCGCTGCACAAATTACGCAAATTGATCTAGCCCTATAGTAAACAAATTATATGCTTGTGTTTTGGGTGTTAGTCAGCAATACTAATACATAGAAATACATATGTAAATATTCAAATAAATAAATATTCACGGGACAAATCACACATATTGATCTAGCCCCAAAGTAAGCTAATTATTTGCTTGTGTTATAGGTGTTAGTCAACAATACTAATACATAAAAATACATATATAAATATTCAAATAAATAAATATTCACGGGGAAAATTACACTTATTGATCTAGCCCCAAAGTAAACTAATTATTTGCTTGTGTTATGGGTGTTAGTCAACAATACTAATACATAGAAATACTAGACTTCGTTTACTCCGCACTGCTCCTCCCCCGTAGGTGATAGCGTGATAATATGTAGCCTATATGTTGACCCGACCTGTTAGTAATATTCATGCAAAATTTGAAGTAAATCCATGCAGTACTTTTTGAGTTTACCCCGGACATACATACAAACAGACAGACGTACAGAGAACAGACAAACAGACAAACAGACAAAAATTCTAAAAACTATATTTTTGGCTTCGATATCGATTATAGATCACGCCCCAAGTATTTAAAAAAATATTTAATGTACAGTTTTGACTTTAATACGATTTTATTATATGTATAAATTTATACATAGAAAAAAACAAGGTCACACGGTCGGTCGGTGTTTAATGGTGTTATTGACCAGCATGGAGATTAATTAAATATTAATCTTTATAAATAAAAATAATAGTGGTTGACCAATATACAGATACATTCTACGGATGATACTGTTACGTATAGGGTTCGCAATTGTAAGAAAACACCACTTATATTAAATCCGTGTATTTACACAACACAACACAACGTAATACTAAAATACACTTTACACCCTAGTCACTTGCTATACTATCACTGAACTTAGAACACTACACAATAAAACACTTCTCGCTTCGCACTGGTCACTTGATGTATCGCTCTCGATCGCTTGATAAAAACTGCCTTGTGTTTGTCAACACTTCTCTATTTATAGGCAGGGTTAATTCCTAGCTGGATCCAGAAAAATCTAAATGTATCGGGAAACAATGAATCACTTCTTATCGTAAACATGTTATGAGTCATAAATCCTAGTACAGGCTACTTTCAACCTTATGCCATATCCCACAAAGTCCATTATGGCACAGCCCTGGTCAACTATTTGTTTGTCAATAGGAGTAGATATCTCTTTCTTTTATTTCTAGATAGTTACCGCGCGCGCGCGCTCCAACTCTATACGCTTCTAGATTATTCGTAACAATACTTTCTGCTTCTCCTACCCGGGTACAAATTGGAATATTATTTTTTACCGTGGGCTGATATGTGCGTCGACATCTCAGAAGAAATTTGCTACCAGACCCTAGGCAGGGTTGAAGGTAAAAACCTATCCATCCTCTATTACACGTAATTTGTAACGACCGTTTACGTAATTACGCGTGTCTATACATGTTTCGTATCGGAAATACTGAAGTTAGCCGGCTCGTGAACAAAGCTGCAAATTCCGTGCTACAACAAACCCTTCTCTCGAGATAGTGACTAAATGCGATTTTAATGCCCACCACTCTGAATGTCAACGCTTACTCACCAACAGGGGAGGTCTGTTCACCATTATGCCTTAGCGTAAGGTTTAACATAGCTGGTAACCTCGCTTACACTAGTACCCTACTGTACCCTATGTGGATGACGTCGCTGACCTGTTAACTCACATCGAACCATTATCAGGTATCTGTTTACCCTCTTGGTACGTCAGACCACTGCCTGATCCAGAGCAATGTGTTGGCCACGCACCTTTTACGGCCTTCATTAGAAGACTGTCGTCGCGTTTGGTACAGCTATAGGTCAGCAGATTAGGACAGAATACGTTCTTTCTTTGCATCTTACTTGGGTCAGATGTGCTTCTGGCTGAATGATCCAAGTGTCGCCGATTTGTCGTTGATGTGGTGCTATAAGGCATAGAATTTTTAATGTAATATTTTATCATTTATACACTTGTACTGTTTCACAATACAGCTATTATTATTTATTTCCAACCGGTTTCGCTTACACAAGCGTCACCAGGGCAATTTTTTGGCAAAAACCGGTTTCGCTTGCAAAAGCATCATCAGGGTAATTTTTTGGCATAAACCGGATTCGCTTACACAAACATCATCAGGGCATTTTTTTGGCAAAAACCGGTTTTGCTTACACAAGCATCATCAGGGCAATTTTTTGGCAAAAACCGGTTTCGCTTACACAAGCATCATCAGGGCAATTTTTTGGCAAAAACCGGTTTCGCTTACACAAGCATCATCAGGGCAATTTTTTGGCAAAATCCGGTTTCGCTTACACAAACATCATCAGGGCATTTTTTTGGCAAAAACCGGTTTCGCTTATACAAGCATCATTAGGGCAATTTTTTGGCAAAAACCGGTTTCACTTACACAAACATCGTCAGGGCAATTTTTTGGCAATAACCGGTTTCGCTTATACAAGCATCATCAGAACAATTTTTTGGCAAAAACCGGTTTCGCTTACACAAGCATCATCAGGGCAATTTTCTGGCAAAAACCGGTTTCGCTTACACAAGCATCATCAGGGCAATTTTTTGGCAATAGCCGATTTCGCTTACACAAGCATCATCATGGCAATTTTTTGGCAAAAGCTGGTTTCGCTTACACAAACATCATCAGGGCAATTTTTTGGCAACAAAATTTTATAAGTGATAAAATATTACAATAAAATGGAGTTTCACTAAGTGCCGAAGATGAAAAGTGTAGAATACATAGAATTTTTCCTTCTCTTTTCTGCTGTACCCATTGGCGGCAAGTCACAGCCCTGGTTTAGCTACCACTGCAAAACAGCTTTACGTAGATAGAATAATTACTACCGAGCTTGAGCAAATGCATCAGCATCTCGTGATGTTAACACCAGCGCTTCACGAAAGTAATACAACACTGTCTCGAGGTTCTTCAAAAGAATTATTGCCAAGCCAAAATTGGACCACTTTGGTAAAATTTGTGAGAAATAAATTTGCCTTTCTTTGACTACGAATCCGGACCGCTTCTCGGTGGCGATTTCCTCGCCGATTGGTAGCTCCAATTACTGTCTGGTGAAATGTGTATCTTCAACTCGCCACCCGATCCCAGTCTCAGTAGCTCTCAGTGCGTGTGGCGATACCTGTCAGCAGATTGGGATGATATTCGTTCCTTCTTTGCGTCTTATCCCTGGCGGTATCTATGCTTTAAGGAAGAAAGGTAATTAGATTTTCCACTCAATTGCAATATTAATCTGGAAGATATTTTTAAAATGGCAAGCGATGGCGGCTGTTCTAGTTGCACGTGGCATCTACAGAATTTGAATTCATTTTGGAAGACGACGTGCCCGTGGCATTGAATTTATTTATACAACTGCTGTGGATTGCTGCTGCGTTGAATAGATTAACAAATAGGTAATATTGGTTAGAAAGTTAATGTACTTACGAAGCTGTCATCCTTGGTTCGATTTAAATAATTTTTTTCTTAACAGAACAATTTTGTGTGACGTCATCCGTTTGTTAGGTACAAATCCTAATTGTGATTTTGGTTGCTTCCATTATTTTTAATTTTTAACTGAAAATAAAACCTAAAAAGTAAATTACGATTAGAATAGAAATATGAATCAATTAGATACTTTGCAAGTGAACTGAATAATGCGATTGTGCGTCAGGTGTGAACGCGTTGAGCACTAATGTCATATTGAGCTCGCCCCACACAGTGTAACGCCTTTTATAGATGCGATGACGTTTGTTTTTTTTGTCTAGCGGAAAGTGTTGCCAACAATAGAATTATTTGAACGTTATTTGTACTTCAATAAATCAGCCCAATTTTTTAAACAAATATTGTTTTTCTTGACATTAATAATTTCACACTTACGAAGTTAACAAGCACGATCCTATTCTCAGTTGGAACGCATAGTACGTACGTTACTTTCGATCACTCAACGACAAAAGTCGAAAAAAAATCGCAGTGTGCGTTGCTGCTCTTAGTCACGTTCTATGTTTTCGGAGACTACCTCATACTTTTGACCAGTCCGGTCTTTTGGCGTCCTCGGTTATTCAGGGGATTTATTGTACGGGGTATTTTAGTCTTCTGCGTGCGTTATTCGATACAGTTTATTAGCGATCTATATTGGTGGACAAAAAAGTAGTCCGAAGATAGTCCCTCGTTTGCGTAGGCCATTACTTTTTGACCTACCGTAATATTCGTAGGATGTGGATTGTGGTTATATCGTCTCGCTTTGAAAAATAGGCAATGGGGTGATGATCTTTTTCTGTGTCGATTGCGGATTTTGACCATAATAAGGTTCAATACCCTCGCCTACGCATCATCTGCAACACTGATCTGTTGCAAAAAAAAAACAGTGTTTGTCTTAACTTCGATTGTAGTAGTCGGCTTTACTTCCTACTATATCACGTTAGAAAGATCGCACACTTTAGTACAATAAAACCGTATTTGAAAAAGCCTAACTTCGCTTACTGATATCTGATAGCTGGTTTCGTCTGAGTGACTCAAGGTTGGTGATTTTTTGTTTCAATTCTTAATAGCTTGGCAATAAATTGTTATTAATCTTGTTTAATTTAGAATTAATAAGCTGCCCCAGCGTCGCACGTGTAGCACCCATTTAGCCAAATAATATAAGAAATCGGAGATGTGCGAGTCGGACTTGCCCAGCGAGGCATAGACTAATAATGTATAGGTGTATGAAATACCGAGGTTCCATACTAATTTGTAGGACGAAATTTGAGGAGACATTGCATCCAAAATACTTCTTAAGTATATTTTCTATTAGCTCAACCAGTTATTTCCTATTGTCAGTTATTTACTAACTCCCATGGATTAGTATAAGCGTAAGTTCAAGTTTGTGGTGTCACCAGCCTTGTTTCCCGTCCGCCATCTTGGGAAAAGTGGTGCAAAGGGTTTTCGCACTGTATCTCGTAAACTAGCAACCTGTGGGATTGCTAGTTTACGAGAAAATTTTATAAGACATTATTTCTAGCAAATTAAATTATCTGCAACTTTATTCCTATTACTTTTTATTATATTAAAATCAGGGGCGGCTTAACCTACAGTGCAGGGTGTGCAATGCACGCGGGCTCCGCCGTCTCAGTGGGCGCCGCGGCGCTCCCTGAGACAGCTAAGAGCATCGTCTTGAATCCATTAGGGGGCGCCAGGGTTTTATTGCACACGGGCGCTATACGAGCTAGAGCCGCCCCTGAGTAAAATGGAAAATTAACAAATCATTAATGAAATTATATAAATGTTGCCAGTATCGCAATTTTTATCGAGCTTTTTCCGAAATTCAGTTTCCAAAACCTATGCACTTTAAGTAAATACTATATTTTTATGATTTTTATAGTTTTCAGATTTTTCCCTCAGAAATCAGAAATACTGTGCACTACAGCCGGGGGAGCCAGCGGACTGTATATCTGGTTCTTCTCTCTTCGATGCCCCACCAGCCGTAGTGCTCTGACCGCAAGCCGGATACCGGGAAATTAATTGAGACCACAACTTCCTTGCAAAGGCGCTTTATTTGTAACGAAATAAAGCAATAAAGCTAGCACCGTTGCAAAATATTTGACCTATTCTATGGAGAGCCAGTACTTGCCCTAATACTGCCCTACTCTAAAGCCGGTACCCTATGAATATACACTAAAGCCCAGGAACTTGTCTGGGAAACTTATTGAGTCGTAACGAAATTGTAACTTTACTGGAACGGAACTGGAACGGAACTAAATGTATGGCCGCGCTCTCCGATATTTATAGTGCGCGGCCAGACGGTCGGCGGAAATCTACAAAGACAATCGGCGCCGGGTGTGGCGCCACAATGTCTGGATTTGTTAAAATCCTACTTTTTGCAATCTAATCTTATTAATTTTACCTTAGGTAGCTTTTCCTACCTCTAATTAACTAGTGTGGCCCTCTAGCGAGTGCAACGGTACTACCTTTTTACAAATATATACAAAACAAAGTACGTAATGCCCTAAGACCTACCGAAATCTACTTACAATGTGTTATTTCTTATATACATACAAGGATCTAACACAAATACACTTATACAATAACAAATAAGTGTGCTATATACATTGTACGTTCTTACAGGACCTCGGAAACTCTTACAATTACAGAGTTGTACGCCTTTTCAGGTCGTACTATCCTGTAAACTATCTTTATAGTACCGAAAAGTGTCTATACATATGCCTAAGGCTTATACTTACATTATACATACTATTTACAATCATAAAACATTTGTTTTAACAAAGAATTTTGCACTTTTCGGATTTTCGTAATTGCGAGTTCCCGCATATAAATACTATCTCGCAAGAGTCGACTCGTAATGTCGTCGACTGCGTGGAACTCGCTTTACTCGTAATATGCCTAATAGGTAAAGATCATAGCTACATAAAGCCTTATTATTTCTACACAACAAAGCTGTATGTAGGTCTTAGGGCGAATAAAAGACGAAAATGAACATTGTTTATTATACAAAACTTACGAACTAAACGAAAACTAAACGAAACATACATTTTATCCTGCCTTACTATCTATTTACATTAATATTTACAACAAAACATGTCTGTGCTGCACATTCTCCCGCCTATAACACGCAGTGTTATACTGAATATGGTGCAGCCAGACCAACTTCTTGACCGGTCTTCGCATGACTCCCGCAGCCGTACGTACGTCAGCCACTCGTACCACGCCGTCTGCTCCAGGGTGTACTGCCTCGATGATCCCCGTTGGCCACGTATTTCTTGGCAGCGCGCCGTCAGCGATGAGCACGATGTCGCCGACGCGCAGCTCTGCTCCTCTTCCGTGAGGCTCCCGCCGCTTTTGGAGTAGCGGAAGCGTTTCTCGTACCCAGCGTGACCAGAAGTGGTTGGCCAGCTGTTGTGAGTGCCGCCAGTGGCGGCGGCCGATGGTATCGCCTTCGGAGAACGCGCCCGGGACAGGCACGCGTGATGGTCCGCCCAGCAGGAAGTGATTGGGCGTCAGTGGTGCCGGGTCTTCTGGTGAAACCGACACGTGAGTGAGAGGTCGGCTGTTGAGCGTGTGCTCGACCTCTACCAGCAGTGTGTGCAGTACCTCTTCTGGTGGATGCCGCTGTTGCAGCACGGCGAACAGTGCAGCCTTGACAGAGCGCACCATGCGCTCCCATGCGCCTCCCATGAATGGCGCGCTCGGCGGTATGAACTTCCATTTGATTGAATAGTTGGCTGCTGCTTCTTTAGTGGCGTCTATGGCGGCGCGCCTCAGTTCTGCATCAGCGCCGCGCAGGTTGGTGCCGTTGTCGCTCCAAACCTCGGTGGGGCACCCGCGGCGCGACATCATGCGCCGCAGTGCCATTACTGCGGAGTCCGTAGTCAGGTTGGCGGCCATCTCCAGGTGGACCGCCCTTGAAGTAAGGCAGGTGAAAAGCGCCACGTATCTCTTCTCGTGGCGCCGCCCGATGGTCACGCTGTATGGCCCAAGAAAGTCCAGGCCCACGTAGGTGAAGGCTCGCTGATGGTGCGCGACCCGGGACTTCGGCAGGTCGCCTGTAGGCGGCTGTGGCGGGATAGCGCTTCTTCTTCTGCAAAGCGCGCAGCTTTTTACTATGCCGCGCACGGTGGGGCGAAGCCGTAAAACCCAAAATTTCTGTAATATTTCACTCGTAGTTGCTTCCACCCCGCTATGGTGAAGACGCCGGTGTTCATGTTCTATATAGAGGCGGGTGTATGGGTGACGGCCATCTAGCACGGCCGGTTCTCGTAATTCTTCACTAATATCTTCTGCCGCCGCTATACGTGACTTTACTTTTAAAATGCCTTCTTGATCGATGAACAATGATAACTGTTTCAAACGGCTGTCTCTTGCTATCGCGCTCCCGCCCGTAATAGCTTCTATTTCGATAGGAAAGCTTTCTTTTTGTGATGATTTTATTAACAATTTCTCGGCGCTAATGATATCAGCGCCATCTAGCGGCAAGTAACGTCGTTTTTCTTTCAAACTTCGTGGCTTCTTAATTTTCTCTGTTTTCCTCGAGCTTTTCGTATACTTTTTTCCCCAATCTTCATCATTGGAGGCTTTCGTAGCTGTGCGCTTACGCACACCGGCGACACATTGCTTATTTGGTCTGCAGAGCTCGATGAACTGCAGCACGCGCGCTGTTGCACGCACCAGTCGAAGCCACGACGAAAATCTTGTTACTTCCGGAAGTGCTTCTGCAATACACATAATTTTTCTAATGTTATTTACAATATTTACACTATTTACAGCTGCCGACGGTTTTTCTTCGCCTGTTATTTCGCTACTGGTAGCGACATCTTGCGGCCACTTGTCCTCTTCTAAGTAAAGGAAGGCCGGACCAACGAACCATCTATGTCGGTCTCCAAATTCTTCCGGGATATGGCGAGTAGCATCATCAGCTACATTGTCGCGAGACGGCACCCATCGCCACTCTGCGACCTTCGTAATATCTTCAATCTCTGCTACTCGATGGGCAACAAACGGCTTGAATGCTCGCGAGCCTGTGCGTAGCCACGATAAAACTGTGCGGCTGTCTGTCCAGTACACCCTGCGGCTTGGCTGATAATCGTACTCCTCCATGACGTGCTGAGCTAGGCGGGCACCTAGTAGAGCTGCTTGAATTTCTAACCTTGGTATGGAGGTAAACTTGAGCGGGCTGACTCTTCCTTTGGCTGCTGCTAGGCTGACGCTAACTTCGCCGTCCTCGTTGACTATGCGCCAGTAGACCGCCGCTGCATAGGCAGACTCACTGGCATCCGTAAAGATGTGCAGCTGCCGATCTCGCGCTCGCGCCAGGTTAGAATGTGCGCGAGGTATTTCCAGATGTTCCATTCTTCTCACGTCTTGAAGCCAGCTTCTCCATATCTTCTCTAAGTCCGCAGGTAAAGGCTCGTCCCATGGTAGTCCGATTCGCCACGTTTCTTGAAGTAGATGTTTCGCGTGAATAGTTACAGGTGTAATTAAACCTAAAGGATCAAAAATAGACATAGCTACCCGTAACGCGTGTCTCTTCGTAGGTGTTTTATCTTCATCGTACACCGCTTTAACATTGAAACCTAGCTTATCGTTGTGAGGTTTCCATTTTAATCCCAAAACCTTCTCGCTTTCTGTGCTTAGTTCCCAATCGCCGCCCAGAGATGGCGCTACTAGTAGCGTTTTAGCTACGGCCGAGTTGTTCGTTTTCCATCCGCGCAGCTGGAAATGCGCCTGTTGATGAATGAGGCTAACCTGCGAGGCTATTCTGATGGCATCTTCCTCACTATCGAAGCTCTGCAGGTAATCGTCCATGTAATGGTTTCTTACCACGGCTGTAGCGGCGTCGGGATAGAGGTTGGCGTATTCTTGTGCGTTCTTATTTTTTACGAAAATAGCGGTGCTTGGTGATGACGCAGCTCCAAATACGACGCTGGTCATCCTATACTCACGTGGCGAATCTTTTCTATCGCTTCCTCGCCATAGGAAACGTAATGCGTCCCGGTCTTGTTGTCGTATACGTATTTGCAGAAACATTTCTTTTATGTCTGCTGTCACGGCGATAGGCAGCTGTCGAAATCTCATTAGCACTCCGGGTAGGTTCTGCAGAAGGTCTGGACCAGCTAATAACATGTCGTTGAGACTTACTCCATTGACTCGGGCAGCTGCGTCGTACACTATTCGCGGCTTAGGTTTTGCAGGATTCACTACTGCAAAGTGAGGCAGGTACCAGCTGGATTGGCTAGGTGACTCGTTGGCAGGTTCGGCGTAACCACTATCAAATAAATGTTGTACCTGTTTTTCGTATGCCTCCTTTAGCGCGGGGTCTTTGTCCAGACGTCTCTCTGTATTGTACAATCTTTTAATAGCCAGGCCGCGGCTATCAGGAAACTCGCGGCTATCTTCTTTCCATAATAGACCTGCCTCGTAGCGCCCGTCAGGTAAGCGCTTACACGTATTTTCTAAAATCTGCAGGGCTCGCTGCTCGTTCTGGTTGATGGGCTGGCGCGGAGTGATGCCGACACTGTCCAAATCGAAATAATTTCTTATTACCTTTTCTATATCTTCATCTTGTTCGGCATAGGCAGCTCTCTGCACTAGGTGGACTCGCTGCTTGTGGCGGTAGTCCACACCATGTAGCACCCAGCCAAGGTGCGTGAGCGATGCTACTGGTTGTCCACGTCTTCCGCTCTTCACAGCCCTCGTCACGATCAGGTGCCAGTTGTCCTGGCCGATGAGCACGGTTGGCACGGCGCGCTCCATGATGACATCTTCTTCTATATCTTCCAGATGTCTGCAGTTGTTGACGATGGACCTACTAACAGACTGTGGCGATAGGTTAAGGTTACCTATAGTTCTTCCTATTATCCGATGTCGCTGATGGTGATGAAGGCCTTTGATGGTGACTGCGATGCGGCGCGACCTCTCTGCGTTGAGTCGCGTGCCGCCAACTGTTTCTATGTGGAACGGCTCTACCGGCCCGCGAGCTCCTATCCGTGCAGCCACCTTTTCTTCTATCAGCGTGACCGTGGACCCTTCATCTAATAGTGCGTGTGTGTTCACGCTGCCTCTGGAACCTGTCAGGACAATCGGTACAACTTTAAGATAGGCGCGTGGCGCGCTTGACTGCGTTGACGCCACCAAGGCGTCGCTGTCTTCTACTTGATCTTCAGGTGTCCTCTTCGTATAATTGTTGCGGCTATTGTGTAGCCGCCGGTGGTGCGAGCTCTTGCACCCGTCGATACCACATTGCCGAACCTTGCACTCGTGGTTTGGCCTTCTTTTTTGTAGACACCTGAAACATAAATTATTACGTTTTGCCATAGCCCACCTATCGTCAACACTAGCTTTCGTAAACTGTTCACATATAGAGCTAGTATGTGCATCTTGACATATCGCACATTTGTCTCTCTTCACTTGTGGTTCATATTTCTGTGTGTGTGTTCGCTGTGTTTTCTTAAAAACTTGCTGATTTTCTTTCGTAGGTTCATGTGGCACCAACGCAGCACACATCTCGGCTTCTTTCATTAAAAATTCACTAATCATTTGTAGATCGGGTTTTCTATCTTCCCGTCTTGCGTACTGGAACCAACTGTGCTGCAATGTATAATTAAACTTCGCTAACAAACTGTTCACTGCCACCGTATCGTGTAGATAGCTCTCTCTGTTGAGAGCTCGAATCGTAGCGACGATATTGTTCACTTTACTGGCGAACACACACGTTTCCCGCGCACTTTCTTTCACTCGCGGCAATGACTTAATTTTTTCTAATTCGGCGTTCACTAGTGCGTCGGGCCGACCAAACTGTATTTCCAAATGGTCGACGATCTCACTTGGGTCGGTTTCCCCGTAAAACATGCAGGCGACGGCTTCTTTGGCGTTTCCACGTAAACATCTTCGAATTCTTGCCCGATTTTCCGCCTTGCTAAAATATTTCTCCGTATCTCGATACGCCGCTTTAAACTGCAACCATTCTTCACCAGCGCCATCGAAACTTGGTAACTCCATACTATAGCGCGGCGCCCCTCGTGATGCTTCTGCCAGGGCGGACGCGAGCGCGGTGATATCTGCGGCCTTCAATGCACCAGACTCTTGTTTTGGTGCCGTATTTTCAGTAGGCGTCGAAATCTTCGCCTTCTCTACGACGGACACATCATCTTCCGCCGGACGTACAGCGCGCGCTGAAATGCCCGCCGACTGCGCGGGCGATGTAGCTTGTGGCGCCTGGGCCACCTCTCGTGGTGCGGGCGACTCATGGCCCGCCGAATCTTCTTGGTGCGGCGCGTGCGCCGCCTCTTCGTATTGCGGCCTAGGTGCCGCCTCTCGTAGTGGGTGTGGCATAAGTGCCACCGTACTGGTGATTGCCAGCGGCTCTGGTGCCGGCTGGCGATCCGTATGGGTTGGCCGAGCGGAGTCCATCCAATCTTCGACCCTCGTAATGGCAGTTGCTTGCCCTTCTTCGTAAACAGCGCGCGCGAGTTCCGTCCGTAAGCGCGCCTCTTCTGCTCGTAGGCGCGCTTCTTCTAACTTGGCGCGTAGATAAACTATACGCGGCGACTCGACTGCGGATGGTACCGGCTTTTCACTATTTGCAACGGTGCTCGTTGTGGTCTCGGTCGCCTCGGTGTTCTCTGTTGTAACGCTAGTCTCCGTAGCGGACGTGGTGGTACCGCTCGTTTCCTCCTCGTGACTAGCGGCCTCTTCCTCTCGGCGACTCGACGTACTTCTTGTTTCGATCGGCATGGTTCAGTGATCCGGCTCGAATGCGACCAGAAAATGTGCACTACAGCCGGGGGAGCCAGCGGACTGTAAATCTGGTTCTTCTCTCTTCGATGCCCCACCAGCCGTAGTGCTTTTCTGTTGAGCCGGATGTGTCGGAGAAATAAGCGAGACCACAACTTTTCGTTGCAAAGGTGCTTTATTGTAACGAAATAGCAATAAAGCTAGCACCGTTGCAAAATATTTGACCTATTCTATGGAGAGCCAGTACTTGCCCTAGCACTGCCCTACTCTAAAGCCGGTACCTTATGGATATATACTAAAGCCCAGGAACTTGTCTGGGAAACTTATTGAGTCGTAACGAAATTGTAACTTTACTGGAACGGAACTGGAACGGAACTAAATGTATGGCCGCGCTCTCCGATATTTATAGTGCGCGGCCAGACGGTCGGCGGAAATCTACAAAGACAATCGGCGCCGGGTGTGGCGCCACAATGTCTGGATTTGTTAAAATCCTACTTTTTGCAATCTAATCTTATTAATTTTACCTTAGGTAGCTTTTCCTACCTCTAATTAACTAGTGTGGCCCTCTAGCGAGTGCAACGGTACTACCTTTTTACAAATATATACAAAACAAAGTACGTAATGCCCTAAGACCTACCGAAATCTACTTACAATGTGTTATTTCTTATATACATACAAGGATCTAACACAAATACACTTATACAATAACAAATAAGTGTGCTATATACATTGTACGTTCTTACAGGACCTCGGAAACTCTTACAATTACAGAGTTGTACGCCTTTTCAGGTCGTACTATCCTGTAAACTATCTTTATAGTACCGAAAAGTGTCTATACATATGCCTAAGGCTTATACTTACATTATACATACTATTTACAATCATAAAACATTTGTTTTAACAAAGAATTTTGCACTTTTCGGATTTTCGTAATTGCGAGTTCCCGCATATAAATACTATCTCGCAAGAGTCGACTCGTAATGTCGTCGACTGCGTGGAACTCGCTTTACTCGTAATATGCCTAATAGGTAAAGATCATAGCTACATAAAGCCTTATTATTTCTACACAACAAAGCTGTATGTAGGTCTTAGGGCGAATAAAAGACGAAAATGAACATTGTTTATTATACAAAACTTACGAACTAAACGAAAACTAAACGAAACATACATTTTATCCTGCCTTACTATCTATTTACATTAATATTTACAACAAAACATGTCTGTGCTGCACAAATACTTTATTCAATAAAACTTTTTACAAGTTATTTTGACACGTCGACATATTTTTTTTAAAAACTGCTACCGGATCGGAAACGCGGCCACACACTGAGAAGATCCGGCGGAAGAAACTCAGCGGGGCTTGTCTTGTTTTTTCATATCATATATATTTTTTTCGGTATCACAATATTAAAAAAAATATATATATGAGATCGGTATGAGGAGCAATTAATCCCAGGCTTTTTTGTCTTCCAAATAATCTGAGATTTTATAATATCCTTTTTTACACAGTTTTGTTTTAATACATTTTTTAAATTTATTGACTAGTAGATCTCTTATAGTTTCGGAAAGTTTATTGTTAAAGTGTATACATTGCCACATAAAAGTGTTATTTATTCTGTGGAGACGAGATGGATGCATAACAAGATTGTTTTTGTTCTTTGTATTCAGTGAGTGTACATCACCATTTTTTAAAAAAAGCAAATATGTTTATGAACGTACATCAAGTTCTCAAATATAGTGCGATATAACAGTTAGAATATTGATTTCTTTGAATTTTTCTATCAGGAAAACCCTCGGGCTAAGATTGTAAATTGCCCTAATAGCTCTTTTCTGCAATACAAATATAGTATTTATTTCAGCAAAATTTCCCCAGAGAAGAATTCCGTATGACATAATGCTGTGGAAGTAACTAAAGTATACAAATCTTGCTGTGTCGACATCAGTTAACTGTCTCATTTTTTAAACTGCATAAGCTATTTGCTAAATTGTTAATGTGGACTGCCCCATTGTAATTTCTTATCTAAAGTACCTAATACCTAAAAACACAGTGGAATCCACCAGATCCAGATTATATACATCCAGTTGTACGCTGGTATCTACATGCCTTACATTAGGCAATGAAAATTTTACATACTTAGTTTTGTTACCATTTAATAAAAGATTGTTCGTACTGAACCAGTGTACAACTTTTGAAATCGCATTATTTACTTCGTCATACTTACCAATTCATCTTTTCACTTTGAATAAAAGTGGTGTCATCCGCAAATAGTACGATTCCACGTGTGTGGCCGCGTTTCCAATCCGGTAGTAGTTTTTAAAAAAATATGTTGACGTGTCAAAATAACTTGTAAAAAGTTTTATTGAATAAAGTATTTCTGATTTCTGATTTCATGCTTATCCCCTACGTAGTAAGGCAAGTCATTTATGTATATCAGAATTAGAAATGGGCCAAGTATGGATCCCTGCGGGACATCCCGTGGTTAGAACAGCACCAGAGGACCTTTTTCCATTAATGTCAGCCCTCTGTATTCTTTCATTTAAGTAAGAAACCAGAAGATCGAGAGCTTTATTTTGAACTCCATAATGGTATAACTTCCTGATTAAAATTTTATGATCGACACAGTCAAATGCCTTAGACAAATCACAGAACACTCCTAGTGCATCCTGCGAATTCTCCCAGGCTTCATAAACGTTTTTGAGTAATTCGACACCAGCATCTATGGTTGAGCGACACTTCGTAGGCCCTGTACCTAGTTGTATTATACGGCAATATTACTGACCAAATTTCACAGTTCTAGGTCAACGCAAGGTATCCCATTAACTTAGATTCCTTGAGAGTGTCGAAATATTCTTTTTTGCGATAAATTAGAGGTAGTATTTTTAAGCTATTGCATAGCTTCTATCGCGGGCTTTGAGCGTGGAGACCGAATCCAGAAATTCCGTAACGAAAAAACCTAACACCCGCCGCTCCGCCCGGCACGACAAATTTAAAGGGGTGACCAGTGTTGATTATAAATTTTAAACTGTAATCTAATTAAATTAAATTAGATGTAAAAATTGTAGCATAGTTAAAACACAAATATAGTGCTTAGATATATCATCACGCCAACTCCTAGTGGGGTGTACAGTGTATAATATAGTGATAATAGCATAGGACAAAACCGACCGTGGCTAACCGTAGGCTAATTATATCCATTATTACGAGAAATTATAGTATACACAACAGTATCTTCACGCCGAATCACTTGTGGGGCAGAAAGAGCAACATTAATATTATATAAAGAACGAGTATAGAAAAATATCTTCACGCCAAATTTTTGGAGGCATAGTAAGAGTAATATAAACAATAGAGTAAAACTTTTAGATGGTGTAAACAGATCTTTCTGTTCAATTATAATAAATAAAAAGAGCACTTACAAATACTATCACGCCAGACCCTTTATGGGTATTAAGAGTTAAGAAAAAATTATATGTAAATAAGTCTAATTGAATAGCTTTAAGGTTAAATAGTAAGAGCGCATATTAACACCAACATATCATTACGCCAAACCCATATAGTGATCAGGAGAGAGATTGTAGTGTATATACTCTATTGAGTACAGTCTTGCATTTTTATATTTCTATACCTTGTTTTGTTTTGTACTTATAGTTGTTTAGAGTATTGTGTCTTATAAATTATGTAATGTAGAAACAAAAATCTTAGACTAAAAATATTTTTCTTTTTCTTGTTATATAGAATAATAGACTTAGAGTATAAGAAACTCTAGATCGACATAAAAACGATAAGACTTGTATCTTTGCTGATCAACAAATTTTTGAACGAGGTATTTAAATATTATATGTAAAATATTTTGGACGTACATATCTTCACGCCAACTTTTTTACGGGGTGCTATTTTGTTGTAAAATTTTGAAAAACTTTATTGTATATAGTATATCTTAGTGGACTCTTTTATTATTTATTGATAAGGTTGTAATTGTTTCACAACGTAATCAGACTGTCTCAATACAGAGCATTTACTTAGTTTAGGACCAATACTTGTGCAAAAAAACTTACCTAGACCTAACCCTTGACAAGGTTAGCAATCAGAACCATAAGTGTAAAAATAACTTCACGCCAGCCTATAAATAGGTTTCAAGAGTAGTATAAGACTTCTACATATAGACCTGCATAAATAGACCTTCATTTTAAATCCCTATAGGAATAGGAAGGATATATTATACATACATAACTAAATCTTTTAGTCTTTATAGAGTGAATAAATATAGTTCTATTGAAATTCAACTATCAAAAAATTTTATTTTATTTTTATTATCACAAAGTTTTATTTAGATACTATCAATATATACAATTAAATAAACAAATATACAATTTTAGGGGAGTCTTGGGATATATAAACACTCAGGAACACAAATATATAGAAACATAATCATACAGGAACACAAAACACAGAAACATAAACATATAGAAAAACAAACATACAGAAACACATACATACAAATAGAAATCCATCCCGAAAATGACGAATAGTTGCAGCAAGATAGTAACTGAATGAAACAATATAAATAAGTGTTTAAAATATATATAGTGTTACATACTTTATGTAAAACATATATAGTAAAAAATAAGTCTTGCGGCACCTATATAAAGTAAACTTAACTTCACAGTCAAGAAAGCAATGTTAAATAAATATAGAAAAATGTACATAAAATAGATTAAAAATAGGAACGTAATGTTAAATTGAAGACAACAAATCTCTTCTAAGTGAATATAGTAAATCTTTAGAAATAAAATATAAAAGGCACAGCGGTGATACTTTTTAGTTTTTCCATTTATCGATAAATACCAGAAATTTTAATGACTTTTTGAAATATCACGCTTGTCTCTTTAGTTCAGCAACCCGCCTTTAGGTGGCATTGGTTGTATTGGAAAACTACCGTAATCAGCTGTTTGTGAGAAAGTATATAGGTGTATAGGTATTTATCATCTACGTACAACAGTGAATATCTGTACTCGTATAATTTGTGTACAAAGTGTTTTAAATATGAATAAACAAAGAAAAAAAAAATACTGCATAAATAAAATAAATATATAATTGTAATTGCATAAGTTGATAAAAAATGCTATGTAATAGCTTTACCGCGGCAGTCTCCGAGTGCCACATGTCTTTTTTTATGATAACTTAGAAATTTGTTTTTTTTTATAGCTTCAAGTGACTGTAGGTGTCAGTATATTATTGCTTCAATTTCAACTCGATATCTCCATGCGTTCCTGATATCGAGATCTAATACCACATGTACAAGTTTACCGGCTCCCTTACTCTCCAAACCGAAACACGACAGTGACAAGCACTGACGCTATTGCGGCAGGAATAGGTAAGGCGGTGGTATCAGACTCGAGCGAGACATTGTAGAAATCTACCACCTAGTAGCCACGATGGTAGTGACTTGCATAACCAATCGGTCGCTTTTTACGACCTGCCTGGCAGAACGGCAGTTGGCCTATTCTTTAAAGGAGCCCGGACTAACACGGGGTGGTAGTTTTAAGTCCCTTTTCCAAGTCACAAAGATCCGTAAATATAATAATAGGCAAAAATATTTTCGTATTTTGAATGTATTATTAGTATGAACTTTTAAACTAACGCGTTCTACTATCATTTTTAAAAATATATAAACGGGTCAAAAACCGCACCGATCTCAGGTTCTCTCTACTGAGCGACACTATGGTTCCCGTATGGTACGGGAAGCTATTGAAATTAGAAAATATAAAATTTTCAATAGGGAAGACGGATTTAAGTTGTCTCCTGCTTGGAATCCAGTGATCAGCAGAATACGGCCTTTGCACCTGCAAACAAATAAAGTCCAAGATACGGTTAGTGTTGTGTGTAGGCTAAATTCGAAAAAAACAAGACGAGGGGGTAGATGAAAAGCGATCCTGACGCGACGTGAACGACGGAGAAAACTCGCTGCTCCAGTCCGCTCGTGACCACGGTCAATGTAACTTGGCCGTTGGCTTGTTATGGTTCTCCCCCCCTCGGCCCACAACTTGAGTACGCCCATGCAAGCAAGCAATATGAATGTAAGTGACGAAGAATTTTACCGAAATTTTTCTTCATTTTCAAGTTTTGTTACAAAAAAGATAAAAATGCGACGAACGCCGCGAATAAAATTTGTGTGCTTTACGGACCTAATGCGGCATCAATAAGAGTAGCACAAATGTTCAAGCGTTTCAAATCTTGAAATTTCGGTGTGAAAAATGAGGTTCGCTCTGGACGCCCTATCACAGATAAAATCAGTGTCATCTTTGAGACAGTGGAGCACGATCGACATATTAGTAGCTAGGACATTGCTGAAGAACTGAATGTTGATCATAAAACAGATTCACTTCATTTACGAAAGTCTGGGTATAAGAAAAAACTTGATAATTGGGTACCACATGATCTCACTGAGAGAAACCAAATGCAACGTGTTTTCATTTGCGATTCTTTGTTGTAACGTAACAATTCCGAACCATTTCTTAAACAGTTGATTACGGGTGATGAAAAATAGGTGACTAACGACAAGAATGTGCGAAAAAGATCATGGTCGAAGCATGGACAAGCTCCACAGACCGTGGCAAAGCCCGGCCTGACTCGGAACAAAGTGATGCTAAGTATGGTAGGATTGGAAAGGAATCGTCCACTATGAGCTTTTGCCACCGGGTAAAACTATCGATTTTGACCTTTACTGTCAGTTACTGATGACGTTAAAAAAAGTTATTGAGAAAAACCGGCCGGAGCTGGTTAATAGGAAGGGCGTGGTGTTCCACTATGACAATGCCAGACCGCACTCATCTATAGCCACGCAGCAAAACTAGAGAGAGCTTGGCTGGGATGTGTTAGTGCATCCTCCGTATAGGCCTGACCTTGATCCATCAGATTTTCATCTGTTTCGGTCATTGCAGAACTCTTTAGGAAGCATAAAGCTAACTTCAAAAGAACACTGTGAACACTTCCTGTCAGATTTTTTAATCAAAAATCTCAAAATTTCTACAGGAATGTGATCATGGCACTACCCACAAGATGGTAAAAAGTCATCGATCAAAACGGCACATACATATTGTTACGAATAATCTAGAAACGTGAAGAGTTGAAACGCTGGAGAGATCTAGAATTAATAGAAAGAAATAGCTACTCCTATTGACAAACAAATAGTTGACCGTTACCCGAAGCTATGCCATAATGAACTTTACGGTTTATAAGCTATGCCATAATGTCGAAGAACTGAAAAGAGTGCAATTGTAACTCACAGATAGAAATTAATTAATATAGTGGAGTTTGAAGTCACTTCATTTGTGAGAGTACGATCTTTCTCATAATGATAAGGCTCTGAAGATTGGGTCGAAAAAGTGACATTGGAACTTCAAGAATCCAGATTCAAAATGCAACTACAATGAACTCCTAAACTAAACGAGGTATAATTTTTTAATTAGCACTTAATTGTCTTGTATTGGCAAACACCTTAGTGCTGGATGATTTTCAGGTTCAGATAATGGAACTGGAAGTTAACCATGAGAACTCTTAAACTAAATGAGATAAACTAGTCGAAGTTTGATCACTTGTTTGAACAAACACTCTAGTGCTAGACGAGTTCTAGAGTCTCATGATAGAGCTGAAAGTACTTTATGGGAACCTTGGAGTAAAATAGAACAACATCATTGACTTTGGCACAGTATACTGAAGAATAACAGTAGTCAATATACATACATGTGATATTCAAGTAACGCACACATAGACACCTCTAACGGACGTGATATCTCGGAATGGTTCGGGACAGTTTGTTCCGCACCAGTCCAAGATATCGCGTCATTGAGAGGTGTCAATGTGTGCTGTGCTCGAATATTACTTGTATGTAACATTGACTTCTGTTAGTCTCTGAGTATTCTGTGACTTTGCGGTCGTTTGTATCCTTATTTCAAGGAATTTGGAACGGAATGGCTTCCAGTGCCTGATGATAGAGCTGGAAAATGTAACCGGGAATTCCTAAACTTAACCAGGTTAACTCATCAAGTGAAAAAATTCAGGTTGTTTTTGCAAACAATATGGTGCTGGACGATTTCTAGTATCAGATGATGGAATTAGAAAGTAGTCATGGGAACTTCTCATTTAAACAAGATAAATCTATCGAGTTGGGGTCCTTTGTTGTGTTTAAATAAATATCCTGGTGCTAGACGATTTCCGGGAAATAAAATTGAGTAAATGTTTACAAGGATTTTGAAGCACGATGGTTATCAGTGCCTGATATAGAACTGGAAAAAGTCTATAAGATGATTTCAAGGGTTTTATAATGAAGCAGGAAGGAGAAAGTCTTTGGAGCAGAATGGGTTCCAGTGTCAGATGATAGTGGGAAGAAATCCGTGAGAAATCCTAAGCTAACATAGAAAAAGAAGTCCAATATAACTTTTAAGCTAATCTAGATAAACCCATCGAATGTTGGCTAATTCGGTTTATTTTGGCAAATATTTAGGTGCCGGATGTTTTCTAAGATATAATAATAATGGAACTGAAAGGAGGCCATCGGAGATTGGGCTACTTTCTTTGCTTTTTATTACAAGGAGATTCGTATGGTTTGATAATGTAAATAGAAAGTGGCCATGGAACACCTGATATAAACAAAATAAGTCCATTACGTGTGGTATCATTTGTTATATTTTACATACTCTCTGAATCAAAATGATTTCCAGGATTACATAGTGGAGCTGGAGGCCATGGGAGCTTTGTAATAAAACTACTCAAGCTCATTGAGTAAGGAACCGTGGTAACCTTAACCTGATGCTGCAAGATCCCCTTTCGTAGATCATCAGGCCCTTTCATGTTTTCCTCTTAAAATGACGCATATATGGCGGAATAGCGGTCTGAGCATGTGTCGGGGGTTTTTGAAATTTTTAATTTTATCTTGTTTTTCACTTTAAATATATACTGGCGGCCCGCCCCGGCTTCGCACGGGTATAAAATATACAGCCTATGTCCTCAGTAAAAAACAATGATTAAAATCGATGCAGTAGTTTTGATTTATTTATTACTGCCCGTGGCCCGCAAACAATTCCCCTTTCCCTATAGGTACCATGAAAATTTCCTGCTATCTTTGGAACATCTAAATTTCCTGCTATTTTTGGAATATTTAAATTCATATAGGTGCTACATTTTTAGTTTTTACATTTTTACCTTTTTCTTTTACTTTTTCCATTAATATATGACAAAATGTCTTTATATACAACGTTCACAGCTTTCTTGTCATTAGACAATACAAACACGTTTTCTTTAGAGGTTACTCTTGAAAGAGCGACATATAAGTTGACCATGTGAAAAACAGTCAACGCTCAAATCTAAGCCTGCAACGTTGAAGGTTTGACCCTGCGATTTATTAAGGTAAAAAATGTGTAAATAGTTAACCCTGCGGGCCATCCCTGAAACTTCTCACTAAATAAAGGTATTTTAAGCTCAAAAGAGTAAAAACTATGAGCATAGATTTTCCAGTTCAATCATCTATTTTGTTAAAAAGGCAGTATTATTAATTTTTGAAAAGCTGTATATTTGAAAACGATGATGGCATTCAACTCAATTTTTGAGATCTAAAATATTGTTTTAGCTAAATAACCGATAGGTTGAAACATTTCATTGTTGTGTCTAAAAACATTTCATTTTTAATTTTCTTCATTGATAAATCCCAAACAAATTGACCGATTTTGATTAAATTAACGTTATTTGACGCAGTTTTTAAAGAACAAAAGCTGATAATATTTTTAAGTCAATCGGTAAATTAACTTGAAAGTTGAAAGTTATTTAAAAAAAATTAAGTAAGTTTGCTAAGAACAACGTAATTTTTAATTTTTTTGGTACTAAAATATCGTAGAACATCAAAAAATGATTGGTTGAAAAATGTTGAAGTTATATCGAAAAAACACTTTTTTCAAAATTTTTCGTAAACGATTGCTTGGTAATTAAAACCGATTTTGATGCAATTTATGTATTAGACGTCGTTTTTTGAGGAATAGAGCTGATTATTTTTTGTACTCGTTACATAAACCTGGAAGTTATATTAAAAAATATAACTTCCAGATTTATGGTGTTTTTTCAAACTTTTTTATTGGTGTCTTTTCAAAATCTTCTAGACTGAATCGGTTCAAATTTTCAGGAAATCTACACATGTTTACATACACACATACACACACACACCTCAAAACGTGGACATCTGGTGAAAACTCGATTTTCGTAAATCGAGGTAAAATCAGTATCTTCCTTATCTACATACGTAGTGGGAAATTAAAGACTGGTTTGCTAAATCACGTTTTTTTACATTGATTATTAAATAACAATTTTACAAAAATTATACGATATACCTGAAGATATTATCTAAGGAAAGTGCTAACCTATTACATGATAGAATGTACTTGATTATATAAAATTCCGAAAACGGGCTAAAAATCTCTAAAACAAATAATTTGTTAATACTATTTCTAATCATCCACATGATTTTTATATGGTGATATTTAGTTAAAAAAAAGAATGTACTAAATTTTGATTTTCAGCTGAAGTCCTATATTAACGACGGGTCCCAAGAACAAAATCTTATGGAGAGATCAGACTAAATTGGTTTTATAATAAAATTCGCATTGTACTCCCACAAACAAACATATTGTAATTTGGTAGTTTTGTAGATACGATTTTGTTCTTGGGACCCGTCGATTTATTTTTCCGAAAATTAACACGTTTCCCAGCGGTTTCAGAACACGCCGCGCGCGCGCCGATAACCCCGCAACCGCTATGCCCCTGCATTTAAAATAAATCTGTAATATCTTCGAAAATATTCATTTAAATTACATGCTGTAAACGGCCATATTTCTCTATATTAAATCAGCAATATATTTAAGATATTTAATTAGATAAGGATTAGTGCTGTATTGCTTAAAATTGCTTAAAAAAAAAGTAAATGACAAAAAAATGCTATTGTGGGTTATCCATAAGAGATAGACATATACCATTGCGGAGTTTTCTGTAGACCTTTTCAAGGTGTACAAATGCTTAGTACATTATTTTGGTAAATCTCGTAGGGTTTAGCCAGCGTTTGCAATGTAAGCGGAAAAAATATAACTATTTACGACATGACACCAGAAAACTCAAAAATTGCAGTATTTCTCGACTCTATTGAATGTTATTATACATATAAACCTTCCTCTTTAACCACTCTATCTATCAAAAAAACCGCATCATAATCCGTTGCGTGGATTTAAAGATTTAAGCATACATAGGGACATAGGGATATAGGGACAGACAAAGAATGCGACTTTGTTTTATAATTTATACTATACTATGTAGTGATTTATCACTATTAACGCACCTGTTTTATAAATACGAGCAAAACTTATTGCACGCGCCGTTACAAGATAATTTTACGGCCCAACCGTTAAAAATATTTTGCGCGCCAACTGACAAAATCATAAAAATAATATGTATTGCCCCTTGAGGTTCTATAAATAACTGAAAAGCAAAAACAAAAAACGGCATTCTTCCCTATGGTAAGCGTTAACCACACCTAAACATTGATTTCGATTCGCCGCGCGCCACCTTGTAGTAAACATTGCGACAATAGTGCTCCGCTGTTTTTGCTATATTTAACCTTATAATCTTTCATAATATTAATAGTAAAACTTTATAATAGTGACTGATTGAGTAAACAGTGCAAGTGGTAATAGTTTTGGTGGAATTAAAACATAACAACATAATATATTAACTTTTTAAACTGCAAATCTACATTAAACTACCGACGCTAATTTTAATAATTCGTTACTCGGAAGTACGTGTAAGCGCCGCCCGATGCACGGCGCTTAAGACCTTTTTCTCACGGGCTCAAGAACAGTGTATTTACAACGAGGACACGTACTGATAAGAAAATATAGTATAAGCAAAAATAAAAGATGCCATTACAAAGATCGCCTACTGGTACTCCTTACTCATCTCAACCAAACTTAAGCATAGATGATGACAGTGATTTCCCTGAAAGTATCAATACAAGAAAGCGAAAACATCAGAACCGTGAAAACTTCCTCGATTTTTGTGAAGAAATGAGAAACATGTTTAGTAAATTTCAACTAAGTCAAGAATCGAGGCTGGACAGTTTAAATAAAGCAATTGAAGATTTAACATTAAATAATACTAGATTAATTGAGAGCAACGTGGAAATTGAAAAATTACTAAATGAAAGCAAAGAACGTCAGGAAAAACTTAAGGAAAGAATTCAAGTTTTAGAAGTTGAATGTGTAAACGCTTATAAAAAAATTGATTCATTGGAAGACCAAATTATTGACTTACAGAAAAACAATTTAAAGAAATACATAGAATTGAGAAATATACCAAAAATAGAAAATGAAAACCTAAATGATATTGTGACAAACGTATTTAAAAAAGTAGAGATCAAAATTAATAAAGATGACATTAAGCAAGTGTATCGTAGTAATAGGGAAAATGCTCCAATTACCGTCAAAGTTAAGGATTTCAACCAAAAGATCAATATCTTAAAAGCTTTTAAATCATATAACTTGAAAAACAAAGATAATAAATTGAATTGTGCCAATATTGGTATGGGGATGCCGTCACAACTTATTTATATATCTGAGAAACTGCCAGCTAAAACTAAACTTCTATTAGCCTTAGCAAAACAACTAGTTTCTGATAATTTATACACGTACTGTTGGATATCTAAAGGAAAAGTAATGCTACGCAAAGCAAGCGGTCTTCCTAGCATAATTATTAATAGCATTAAGGATATTGAGCATCTAAAAAATATTACTCAAGAAAAGTGACTATTTAGTTTAAAGTGTAAACATTTACAATCAAAAGCGTTCGTGCATTGTATATTGAATTGTAGACTTTGTTTTTCTTTTCTTTTCCCACTATTTGTAGTTCAAATTAGCTTAAGAAGATTGATTACATATCGCAATATATACATTTGTCTAAATATCAATTTATATATCAATATTTATGAATTTTACGTATTAATATTTTTTGCTACTTATCATATCAACGTATTATATATATTACTTAAACTATTTGCATTAGTATCAATTTTGTTAAGTCGCATAAATAAATTCTCCTGTAGCTTACTTCATTTCAAATTTTCAGTATGTTCACTGACCAATGTCATCTCTTGGATATATCGTTCTTTCTACTTCATACTATTCAACAATAGTTTTAAAAATGGTGACTGATATACAACATATAACAACTGATATTGACGTAAATGTCAATGTTGGTGATTCGTTCCTTGTAGATGACATTGACGAATGCAGAGATATACTGATTCAAGCTGCTGGAGATTTCAACATAATAACTCAAAATATTAGAAGCATTTCTCGTAATATTGATGAATTTATTATACACCTAGCTAGATTAAAAACCAAAATCCACATAATAATACTAACCGAATGTTGGCTTCCTAATCTTAATAACCTACCTATTATTCCAAACTATACCCCTTATGCATCTACTAACCACATCAATAAAAATAGCGGAGTTGTTATATATGTTTGTCATAATTTAAATGTTTCTGTTCATGAACCTAAAATGATAGATGCAGACAGTTTGGTTATTAAAATTAACGAACGATTTACTATAATAGCTATTTATAGGTCACCTAGAATATACAACATTGATAATTTTTTACAATCACTCAATGATATACTAGTTAAACTCAAACATGTAAAAACTTTAATTTTAACAGGAGATCTTAATATTGATATCAGAGAAGATAGCTTAGACCCGAGGTCTTCAGACTACCTTAATCTCTTATCATCACATAGCCTATTGCCATGTCACGTGTATCCCACCCGTGGCTCATCCTGCCTAGACCACTGTTTCTTAAAAATTGGTAATAGAACAACATCTTTAATACATAATTCAAGCATCACTGATCATTGCTCTGTTATAATATCATTAAATAATCATGTTATTAATTATAACAAATATAGATCAATAAAAAAAATTGACTATAAAAAGGCCGTCGCTGATTTAGGTCAAGTAAGTTGGTCGGATATTTATAAATGTAACGATTCTGAAACAGCAACTAATTGTTTTATTGAATCACTATTGTCACTTATCACAAAACATACAATATCACAGAGAGTTTCAAATAGAAAATCAATAAGTAAGCCCTGGATAACACCAGGCTTGTTAAGATGTATTAAATGGAGAGATAAATTGCACCAAAAACTAAAAAGAGATCCGGACAACTTAACATTACGCGTTACCTATAGAAATTATCGAAACTATTGTAATAAACTGCTACATGATATTAAAGCTAAACACGAAAATTCAGAATTACTTAAAAATAAAAATAACATGAAAGGCACTTGGAAAGTAATACGCCAGATTTGTCAAATGGATATTCATAAAAATCCGTCTACAGAACTACTCAATATAAAAAATAATCCTGATATGTCGGTCAACTATGTAAACAATTATTTTGCTGGTGTGGGCAAAACATGTGCTGAAAAAATACTGTCACATATTAATACTACTGAATCTGAATTAGCAAAAAACTTAAGAAATAACAGCAGTCCCTCAGGATCTTTAGTTCTATTACCGACTAATCCCACAGAAATAAAAAAAAATCATATTGAATCTTAAATCAACCTCATCTACTGGATGGGATGGTATATCGTCTGCATTTCTTAAAATGGGTGTTGATTTCCTAGTTGGTCCAATCTCACATATTTGCAATTTATCCCTTACCTCTGGAATATTTCCAAAGCCATTAAAAAAATCGATTGTTACACCAATTCATAAATCTGGGGATAAAAACAGTGTAAATAACTACCGACCAATTTCACTTTTGCCGGTTCTCGCAAAAATATTGGAAAAAATTATAAACTACAGATTAACTGGTTACCTTAATCAAAATCACTTCTTCTCATCCAATCAGTATGGTTTTAGAGAAAAATTGTCTACCACAGATGCAATTGAGAATTTAACTGTACATATAGCAAATGAACTTGACAAAAAAAACAAATGTCTTGCAATATTCCTAGATCTGTCAAAGGCTTTTGACACTGTTTCTACTCCCATCTTAATTCGGAAACTGGAGAATGCAGGTGTGCGTGGTATTTCACTACAACTTTTTCGATCATATCTAACCGACAGAAAACAAGCTGTTCGTATTGATAATTACTATAGCCAATTCACTGACATTAACTTTGGTGTACCTCAAGGCTCTGTCCTCGGACCAACATTATTTCTAGTTTACCTAAATGACCTAACACAAACAAAATTACAAAATGGAAAACTAATTTCTTTTGCAGACGATACCGTGCTAATTTTTGACGCAAAAACTTGGTCGGAAGTAAAAAAGCATAGTGAGATTGGGCTTAAATGCGTATCTGATTTGCTTAGAAACAACGTTCTTTCTCTGAATATGGAAAAAACAAAATTCATGACCTTTAGTATTTGCAATAATAAACAACCTATAAATTTTAATATTAAAATTCATACATGTAACGATAATTTTACTTGTAATTGTTGTTCTCTAGAAAACGTACAATCTATTAAATATTTGGTGTGTAACTATCGATCAAAATATGAATTGGAAAAATCAAATTGAGATGGTAACTATAAGGATAAGAAAACTGATATGTATACTAAGGAAATTAAAACGCATTAATGATAAACAAACTCTCAAAATAATATATTTTTCACTGTGTCAGTCTGTTTTAACGTATGGAATATCTGCCTGGGGGGTGCTAAAAAAACGCATTTGATTAAAGTTGAGCGTGCACAAAGAGCTGTAATAAAAGTAATTAACTCTAAACCATTTCGTTATCCAACACAAAAATTATTTGAGGAATTCTCAGTGCTTACAGTTCGACAACTGTTTATAAAATCTGTACTACTCAGGCAACATAAAACCATTCCACCTTGTATAATCTCAAAAAGGCGTATGGACACTGTCTATGCAATACCGAAATTTAGAACATCTTTTGCTCAATCATTTTTAACCTATCTCGGACCTTACTTATACAATAAAATAAGTATTATTCTACCAACATTAAGGGAAAAAAGTAACTATGTTTGTCGAAAACTTCTAACTGAATACTTGCTAACAATGAATTACGAGGAAACTGAAAATTTTATGCGACTGTGCAAATAAATATTTATTTATGTACATGTTTTGAAATATACACATCTTAAAATCTTATCTATATAATATATTAAGCAAGACAATTTGGCACTCATTTTTGTAATATACGTGTTCTTTATATCTTTAAAAAGAAACCATAAAAAAAATATATATATTACACATCATTATAAGCTCATGTCTATTATTTATTATGTAATTTAGCCAGCTATTAAATTCTATCCGATCGTATATTTATATTATATGTATTTATATACTTATGTATGTATTTTTTTTTTAGATATAAAATACATTTATTTTTAATTACGTGATCATTTATTAGTGTAAAAATAAGATATCTGTTTTCTTTGCATATACTATGTATACAGTAACACAATGTCGATAGCAGGCCAGAAATGTCTGAGCTATCGTGTGCGCGTGCGCAGTGTGCGTGAGCGTGTCAACATCAAATGGTTGGTGTCTGCGGTGATACTGCACTGCCGCTATACAGTTATAACTAGTGCGGAGTGTAGTTGTCATTGCTTACCTGTTACAATTAAACATTATTGACGATTGATGATGGTACTTTTTGTTAAAACTATTAAGCTAAGTTTAATTTGTAACAGAGCCTTAATTGTTATGCCAAATAAAAGATTATTTATTATTTATTTATTTTATTAAACACCTAAGAATTTACACAGTGATCATCCTGATAATAGAAATACCCTTACCAATAAGTGACAACGAGGATAATATATACTATTAATCATTATCATTTATTTAACATTAATCATTACGGTCAATAATCTGAAAATTTAACGTAGGATTTTAACGTAGAAAATTTAATGTAGGATGTAGAATAATGTACTGTAAATCGTCGGCACTTGGTGAAAGGTTAAATTATTATAAAAGCAAACCGGAACTGGCTTTACTATTTTGGTTATTAGGTATAGTTTGATTGAAATACTGAAACATGTATGTTTTCAATAACTAATTGGTATCACGTTTTAAGGCGAGGCATCGCGACAAACGGGAAAAACTGGTTTGTTAAAACACGTTTTTTTTGTATTGATTGTTAAATAACAATTTTACAAAAATTACACGATATACCTGAAGATATTATCTAAAGAATGTGCTAACTCATTACATGATAGAATGCACTTTACTCGATCGTATAAAATTCCGAAAACAAGCTAAAAAATCTCTAAAACAAATAATTTGTTAATAATATTTCTAATCTTCCACATGATTTTTATATGGTGATATTTAGTTGTAAATACGATAAAGAATGTGCTAAATTTTAGTTTTCAGCTGATGTCCTATATTTATTTATCCGAATATTAACACGTTTTCCAGCGGTTTCAGAACATACCGCGCCATCCATTTCCTATAGAATTGACGCGCGTCGAAATACCTCGCCTTAACATCAAGTATAAGAATGTTTTAATAACTACTTACTGCGTGGTATCTCATTTAAATCGGCAGGCTTTACTAATAAAATAGTGAATCCCGTACAAGTGCGTGTTTTATAATAACAATAAGCGGTACCGCGTGGTATCGCGTAGAAATATGCGAAAACCGTAAATTTTGTTTAATTGAAATAGTGAAACTAGTAAAAGTGCGGTTTTAAAAATATTTGTCGAAAGTACCTACTCTTAATGCAATGTTCCGCGAAAGTCCGTTCATGGACTGCAACCACTTTGTGCTGCAACTGTCACAGCTCGTTGAATGAAACGCCGTGTTTTTTCGCCGTGTTGGTCCCGGCCTCCTTTGTAGAATAGGCCAACTGCCGTTCTGCCAGGCAGGTCGTAAAAGGCGACCGATTGGCTATCGAGTCACTACCATCGTGGCTACTAGGTGGTAGAGTTCTGCATTGTCTCGCCCGGGTCTGGTACCACCGCCTTACCTATTCCTGCCGCAATAGCGTCAGTGCTTGTCGCTGTCGTGTTCCGGTTTGGAGGGTAAGGTAGCCGGTAAACTTATGCATGTGGCATTAGACCTCGTCACAAGATAGCAACGCACCATTAACACCTTTGGTGTCTATAGGCGATGGTTGACTCTTTCCATCAGGAGACCCATCTGCTTGTTTGCTATCTTATGATATAAAAAAAAAAAGAATTTCACTGGTTATCTTGTGACCGGTGGTCTTTTTGAATTGACTAATGAGAGTGCACGATGGTAAAGTTGGTCATCTGATTGTATAAAGCCGAAGCAACGCGCGCTTTTTGAATTGACTAATGAGTGTACACGGTGGTAGAGTTGGTGATCTAATTGTATAAAGTCGGAGAAACGCGCGCTTTTTGAATTGACTAATGAGTGCGTACGGTGGTAGCCTTGGCAATCAGATTGTATGAAACCGGAGAAACGCGCGCTTTTTTAATTGAATAATGAGTGCGCACGTTGGTAGAGTTGGTCATCTTAATGTATGAAGCCGGAGAAACGCGCGGTTTTTGAATTGACTAATGAGTGAGCATGGTGGCAGAGTTGGCCATCAGATTATATGAAGCCGAGGAAGCACGCGCTTTTGAACTAACCAATGAGCGGTCACAGTAATAGAGTTGGCTACCAGATTTTGTATGAAGATGGGGAAGCGTGCGATTTTTGTATTGACCAATAAGCGCGCATGTAGTTGGCCAATAGATTATATGAAGCCGGGGAAGCATGCCCTTTCTGTATTAATTAATAAGTGCGTACGGTGGCAGAGTTGGTCATCAGATTATATGAAGCCGGGGAAGCACGCGCTTTTGAATTGACCAATCAGGGTGCACAGTAATAGAGTTGGCTACGAGATTTTGTATGAACATGGGGAAGCGCGCGATTTTTGTATTGACCAATAAGCGCACATGTAGTTGGCAATTAGATTGTATGAAGCCGGGGAAGCGCGCGCTTTCTGATTAATTAATAAGTGTGCACGGTGGTAGAGTTGGTCATCAGATTGTATGAAGTCGAAAAACGCACGCTTTTTGAATTGTGTAATGAATCCCATGATGAAAAGAGAAAATCATGTATACAGATATCAAAGACGTTAGTGGTGCGATGTTGCTCGTGGGGCAGGGATGTTATGCTACATGCAATTAAACTTGCCGTCTGTTTTATTCCCCAAACTGCAACCCAGCAATATCAAATACTGATGCTATTGCGGCAGGAAAATGTAAGGCGGTGGTACCAAACGCGGGCGAGAGATTGCAGAACTCTACCATGTAATGAGTCTTATATGTATATGGTCTAGTGGTCCAGCGTTGGCGTTGACCACGTGAGGTCCCGGGTTCGATTCCCGGTTTGAGTACATAAAAAAGTGTTTTTTCAGTTTTCTTAAAAACACAATGTTGCCCGGGATTGGAAAGTGCCCGGTTGGCGATAGGCTTGCCACCTATCACATTTGTGGGACCAAGTATCTTCGGCTAATCGTGGGTGCACTTGTTGTACCTCTGCCTACCCCTTCGGGGATATGGGCGTGAAGATACTTTTTTCTTTTTTTTATGTATATATTTTCTACCAATAATATTAGTTTCGGTAACTTATATTTTTCATTGGTACTTAAACGCATCACGTGTACTTGTAAATAGCTGGGCCAAGTTTAAGTACCTAGTTGAAGACAATTTTATGTTATTTATCTATTTTAATAGATAGCCAACAAGCGGATGTGGAAAGAGCTAACCTTTTCCTATAGACACCAAAGACGTTAATGGTGCATTGCTATTCGTGTGGCGGTGTATGAATGCCACGTACACAAGTCAACCTGCTACTTTACCCTCAAAACGGGGAATTGAAAGCGACAAGTTTCCCCCTTGTTGGTCCGGGCTTCTTTGAAGAATAGATCAACTGCCGTTCTGCCAAGTAGGTCGTAAAAGGCGACCGATTGGCTATGCGTGTCACTATCGTCGTAACTACTAGGTGGTAGAGTTCCGCAACGTTTCGTCCGGGTTTTTGGTTATTTTTTTACTCGTCCCTACCGTCCCGGTTGGTTGCTGGCAGACATATACATATACATGTGTTATCCATATCCATCCCACCACACGGATAGCAACGCACCAATAACATATTTTATCTCTGGTGTCTATAGTCAACGGTTTCTCTTTCCATCAGGAGAGACATCTGCTTGTTTGCTATCTAATGATATAAAAAAGTACTGACGATTTTCCGGCAAGCATAGGTAAGGCGGTGGTACAAAAAGCCCGGGGTGGCAGAACTTTTCTTAACCTCTAACCACCTAGTTATTAGACACGTTTTAAATGAACTCATAAAAGGCGAGAGAAGGCTTAGCCTTCTTCTTACGGGATGCCTAGCAGTGAGATAGTTGATTTATTCTTTTAAAAAAGAGGCTTTTTCTTACTATTGATTCTTATAAGACTCCAATTTTTTCTTTGTAAGGTTTTTAATGTTTTCTCTTGCACGGGAGAAGTGCTAAAACAGATACATGTATTATGTTAATAGAACAACAGTTGAGAGTTAAGGTGGACTTTCAAGCCAAGCGAACAATGCGTTAGTGGCGCCGCGACAGAGCTTTAGATGAATGTACTTAATGAAAATGATATATATGTATGAATGATTCATATGATACAAATGTACTTAATGAATAGGAAACGGCATTCAAGCACGCCGTTAGTGCCGCTGCAACAGTGACGCCATGACAGTGACGCTGGACCCCGGCGTCAGTGCCGCGCACGCGGTTGTAGTGTCACTGCCCTCCTTGTATTTTGAGGTTATTTCAGTGTAATTTCATAATAACCATTGACATGTATAATATTATACACGTCAATGATAATAACCTAAAATGGCATCTATAAAGTTGTTTACCGAGGGAGAAGATGAAATTTTAATTACACTGTTGTTTCAATACACATTACTTTATAATTTATGTTTATAAAATAATAAAAATAAAAATCCTTTAGTAACTCTCTTCATTTCTACTTTGAAAAATCGAGTTAGTAGAGGTTCGTTCCAAACTGAGGTAGTATTATAGCAGATGATTATAATCTTCCTCTTTGATCAATTCCAGTAGATCCATGAGAAATGTAATGATTTCACGGGAGCTAATAAGATAAGATAAGATTTATTATTAGAAAATTACAGTTCAATAACTTAAATTTCTATTGGACTCCACACTAGGCCAGGCCTGTGGCGTGGATATGGTATCCAGTGGTTTCCGTAGATACACTTAACAAAAATTTCACGGGAGGTAGTAAAATTATACAATAAAAAGAGAAGAAAATTACAAGGAAATTTAAGAAGAAAAAATGATCACATCAGGCACAATAAATTAATTTTGGTTGACTGACTGCTCTGCGTGACTTACGTATGAGTAAGTGAATGTTTCTTATGTGTAAGAGTTTTTGTGTGTGTGATTTGAGGATGATGACCATTTCGACAAAGTTAATGCGAATCGCGACTGCGTTTGTCGCGAGTATCCATAGTCAACGTAGCGTCACTGAAGCAGCGTCTCAGATGACGAGTTACTAACGCTATTGACGCCGTGTGTATGACGCTTGCCTCGAAAGTCTACCTTTAGACATTGACCATTTTGCACCCATTGTACACGTCATGTGGTAGGTATTTATTTTTTGCATTAGCTGTTACGCGTGACCTCGTTCGCATGACCAAAAATCATTACTTCCCTGCAAGGATTCCATATCGGTATAAAATATTTAAATCTATCTAGCGTCTATCGTCTCGAAGTTATATGGTTATATGCACGCTAAGGCACACGCAGTCCGGAATGAATGCGTAAATAGCCGATAACAGCCGGTCACATCTGCCTTATCGTGTCATAGACGCTAGTGCGGCCCCAGTATTAAGAAGAAATAATATCATCTTTCCTAAATTGTATAATATCATCCCGTGTATTCAAGTTGACATTAAGCGGATTTGTTCATCTTTAAAATTTGTACTGTCTGATCTAATTATACCTTATCTAAACGAAAGCATAGTGAAAGTTATTATAATCATCATTAGGAATATTAATTTTTTCCCGTTGTTGGTTCCGGGCTCCTTTGAAGAATAGACAGCAGTTGGTCTATTCTGCCGGGTTGAAAAAAAAAACTTTTTTTCAAAAATTAATTAATAATATCCTGGACTAAAATTTGATAGGCAACCCATATGTAACATATTTTTTTACATATTAAATTACATAAAAAATATGTTCGATCCATTAACCAGCTCGGTGAAGCTCTATCGGGATCTTAGGCTAAAAATATTTTTTAAATAACTTCCAGATCAATGTACTAATATAATTAGCAATTTCACGAATACTAGGTATTCTAAATTTTTTTAATTAAACATGCGCCGATGAAAAGAATCAGACTAAAATATGATCCAGCTCCTTGGATTAATATTGAAATCATTAAATTTCATGAGAAGGAGAGGCTAGGCCAATCACTACAGAAAGTTTCCTACAGCTGAAAATCTAGCTACTTATAAATTATTGCGCAACCAATGTAAACAGCTGTGTAGTCGTACTAAGTGCCGTAATATTAACAATACTATTGTGTGATCCGGTTCTGACTCTGGCAAAGTTTGGAACCTTTTAAGGCCCCTCGGCGTTGGCCGTTCATCCGTTGCTAATGATTGTAGTGCCGATTTATATAACCTTAATGATAATTTTTCAACGCCGTCTGTACTATTCCTTCCTACTTTTGCAAACTCGACCTCCAGGCTGATTCTACTATGCCCGGAATTTAGTTTCGAACCAGTCAACGAATTCGATATAGAAAAGCATGTGCTTTCTGTTTCGTCTGCGGCAATTGGTAGTGACGGTATGTGCTCGCGTATGATTGTTCCTATTCTTTCTGAACTTCTTCCAATTTTTGCCCATATTTTTATTTTTTTCATGACATCGAGTTCCTTTCCAAAAGCCTGGAAAATGGCTTATATTGTCTCACTTATAAAAATTCTGAATGTTCATATTTTCCTATTAATTCAATTCTACCATACATTTCCAAGGTGCTAAAATACATAGCTCACTCTCAGCTGAATTATTTTCTAAGAAAAAATTATCTTCTTCACCCTCATCAGTCAGGTTTTTGACTTGAACATAGCACCGTCACTGTTTAAATCCGAGTGACTGACTCGGATAGATTGAGGGCTATTGATAACAAAAAGCTTACTATTCTTGTTGTTCTGGATTTTAGCAGTGCCTTTAATTCAGTAGACCTTGATGTGCTACTAAGAGTACTCGCTTCTCTTAATATTTCTACATCTGCTCCTGACTGGTTTAGATTTTATGTTCAAGGCCGATCGCAAAGTGTAATATCTAGTCAACTGAAATTTAACTACCTCGATTTATTTCATGCTGGTGTTCCGCAAACTGCAGTCCTTTCTCCATTTTTATTTTCGTCTTTTATTAACATTATTACTTCTATAATTAAATCAAATTTTCATTTTTATGCTGGAGGTCTCCAGCTCTATCGTCATTTTAGTATCAGGAATATAGCGGAAGCTATCAGCGGAAATGAATGACGATTTGGATGAAATATTTAAGTCGGCCAAATCTTTCAGTCTGGCGGCTAACCCAAATAAATCTCAGGTTCTATTTATTGGTAGTCGACTTAAGAAGAAGTTGATAAACTGCAGTGATATTCCTGCAACAAACAAAAAATCTCCTCTTTATAATATTCGTTTAGATAAGTACACGGAGTGACGGAGACTAAGTAGTGGTCCTTGACTAAGATAAAGGTTGTTGTTCAGAGCCCTTGGTTCGATATTTTCACCATTTACAAGTACCATTTGGAAGTGTACTCCATCATACGTACCCCTACGAAGCTTAGTACTTTTATAAAGCCGCTATCAAAATTTTACTATCCGATCTTAAGTGTCTGATTTTTAAATTCAGCGCTTTTTGCTACTTGCCGCCTAAAGTGACTGATCCTTTCACTCTACCCCAGGGCTGGCGCTGAAGATGGTTAACCCTTTCAATAAGGAGAGCCATCTGTTTTTTTATCTTATGATGACACGAGAGCACCAGCGTGGTATTGCTTCAAACTTAGGCTACTGATAGATGCAAGCAATGACAATTCAACTAAACGAAGATATATTAGACTACCGTTTATAGGAGGGATATCGTATACAGTCTCACGTTTGCTCAAGGATTGCACACCCGTTTTTTACACAACAAAATCTCTAAAATCTTGTATATTTAATAACAAACAGAAAATAGCAAATGAATCAAAAAGTGGTGTGTATCAATTGATGTGCGAAGACTGTCAAGCTATATATATCGGTAAAACTGGAAGGTCATTCTCAACACGTATAAAAGAACACCTTCGAAGTTGGCGCTCGGGGAAAGGTGAATCTTCTACCTTTGCTCAACACCTTATTACTGAAGGTCACACTTTTGATTTAACAAAAAATTTAAAATTATTACATTTTTGCAGCAAAAAAAAAATTTAAAATTATTACATTTTTGCAACGCCCTAGAAGCGTTAGAAATAAATCGACACAAAGGGGAACCAAAACTTTTAAATGACCAAAGCGAACTTAATAACTCCCCCCTGTTAAATATTTTTGATGTAAATTTGAATGAGTAAGGACAATATGTATGTATATATATATATATATATATATATATATATATATATATATATATATATATATATATGTATATGTATATGTGCGCATATACATATGTAGTAAAGATTTATTTTTCCAATTTACTATATTATAATTATTATTTTAAGTTTCTGAATAATCATGTTATTATTATAATCATTTATTGACATCTAATTAACCGTAATTGTATATTAATTTTGATATTTTTATATTTTAAATTTGATAATTGAATACAATGATCATTATATTATCAATAATAATATAAAGGCAATTGTATTATTAATTAATTATTAAATTTATTAAAATTTAATTAGTAATGACCACACAAATATAATGTTGACATCGTAAAATAATTTATTTGTAAGTTAGTTGACTTTATTTGACATTGATAATTCTGATATTATTTTGTAAGTAATTACAGTTAATTTAATGGGGGATAAAATTATATACTAGGAAACACCTAAATGTTTGGAGAGAACCGTGTTAGCTAGCAATACAGAAATTGTGTTTATTTTTAAGTTTACCCACTATCATTTTAAAAAAAATATTTTGTTTATGTTATATCTAAAACTAAACTGTCAGTAAAGAATATTACGTCCTGAAGATGCTTTAAAAAGCGAAACCGGTCGATAAAATTAAATAATTTAGTGTATAATAATAGTGAAATAAAAGTACAAGTGAGTGATAAACTAGTTTCAACTAAAAAAAAAGATGCAAGCGTGCTCTTCGCTCGCATCCCGCGTACTGCCAGCTTGTCATCGCCCTGAGCGTAAAGTTTGAGTTTCCTCCATTCAATTTGTACAGGTGACGATGGAACGTTAGCAAGCAGGTGGCTAACAGTCAGCATGTTTTAAGCACGCAATTTGCTTAATTGAAACAGATTACATGTCGGAAAGCTTCATCTGGACCGCTTTTGAAGAATAGACTATCAATATTCCTGCTAGCCAGTTCATAAAAGATGAACAAACTTTCATGTACAGGTAGGCAGGAATATTTAGGTAGTTGCAAACTGGGCGAGAATTTGCGGAATTGTACATTGAGAAGTTGCGAAAATCTACTCAGCCTTTTTACTTAAAAACTGCGTCACAGAATACCTAATACTACTACCTTAGTCAAATACCGTAAGCCCGAGCAAAATTGGTTGATTCATTCTAATAGAAAAGTTATTTATGACATCACTTCAACATTTTTCAGCCAATCTATTTTGGAGCTAAGAGCTTTAGGGCTCAAAAACTTCGTTGAAATTATGCCGTTTGAAAGATCAAAATCGATCATTGTTTTCAAAACATACAATCTATTCTATACATATAATAAAATCGTAGGAAAGTCAATGTATGTCCGGGGTAAACTCTTCAAATTTTGCATGAATATTACTAACAGGTCGGGGCAACATATAGGCTACATATTCTCACGCTATCACCTACGGGGGAGGAGCTGTGCGGAGTAAACGAAGTCCGCGTGAACGAAGTCGCGGGCAACAGCTAGTTTTTAATAAATCAAAGTACTTTCATTTCCTAGGTGGTAGAGTTCTGCATTGTCTCGCCAGGGTCTGGTACCACCGCCTTATCCATTTCTGCCGCAATAGCGTCAGTGCTTGTTTCTGTCGTGTTCCGGTTTAGAGGGTAAGGTAGCCGCTAAACTTATGCATGTGGCATTAGATTTCGCCACAAGATAGCAACGCATCATTAACATCTTTGGTGTGTATAAGCGATGGTTTACTCTTTCCATCATCTGCTTGTTTGCTATCTTATGACATAAAAAATAATAATTTACAAACTTTAGATTTTTGAACTAATTGAAAAATCTATATTTAGATATAATTTTTGTTACTTTTAATTTAGGGAGACATTTCCTATAACCTAATAGACACGAAGGCAGTGAGATATTTGGTCAATTCACATTTTACAAACTGCCCGCCTCAATGTCAGATGGACTATTATTCCATCTTTGTTCATCGCTGTAGTGGTTGCTTGAAACATTATGCTCCTCACGAGTTTCTGGCCTCGGCGGTCTTGATAGTTTTTCTTATTGGTAGGTCTTTGAGCGTCTCTATCGTATTTGACTTTTGGGTAGGCGAACAACTTCATGGTCCTTTTCCACTCAGCTCATGACAGGACATGGGTGCTTTCGGGGACGTTTAAGGGACTTGGGGCTGTCGAATACGGGGCTATGCTTCTGCGGCACTGGCGTCGATGAATATCGCGATCACGTTATGTGGGAATGCCCGCTGTACGCTGACATAAGGGACGATATGCTCGGCAAGTTGGAGAGATTGAAAGCTGGCCCGGTATACTTTCCGGATCTGGTAGGTACATCGGGGAACTTCCGAGTGTTAGGGAGTACGCACACCGATGGCATAGGAAAAGAAGACCCTTGGAGATAGTAGAAGAGCCATAACGTTGAGACTCGGCGAAAGAGCAACGTGTATTTGCGTATAGAAGAGTTGCGTGGCGAAGAGAGCCTAAGACAGACGTCGCGCAACCTCCTTAAGATTCGGCCCGTTAAACCAGGAAATGGTAAGCAGGGCCATGGGAGGTGGTGGGGCTTATTCCAGCGACCTGGCCAATTCCCAATAACAACTCTAGGCGGTAAGGGTTTTTACGAGCGACGTATCCAAAATATGTCAATATCCATTGGGAGACACAACTGACAGCCTTGTCTATCATGTTTGCGTTACGAGCTCCTTTAGGAAGGATAGATTGGTTCAGCGCGCGATCCATGGAATTAGCAACATCCGCCTCCAACTCCACATTCATAGAGACATAGCTTTGTTTTTTACCTACTTTATTAATAAGTTATTAATTAACGATTACCATATGCTTCAATGTTGTATAGCAATAAAACTATCTCGGATCTCACCATTCCTCATAGAGGTTCACTATAGCCATGGAATTAATTAGAACCTTCATGCTATTAATACACAATAATAAATAATATTTACTGTCCTTAGTTGAATGTGACAATAATGTAAAAAATATGCGTATAGGGGTTCTATCTAGCCAAGGCCTTCTTAGTAATTTTTTGCAATTTGGCATAGAATGATATGATAGCATATTATCTATCTATCCGACCCGCCCCGTTGGTCGTGTGGTTAGCGACCCTGACTACGCAATCGACGGGGACAATCATTTGTGTGATGAGCATAAATGTTTGTATTTCCGGGTTTAGGTGTTTATTAAATATATTCTAGTATTTATGTATTTCTATATTCTTGATTAACACCCATAACACAAGCAAATAATTTGCTCACTTTGGAGCTAGATCAGTAAGTGTGATTTGTCCCGTGAATATTTATTTATTTGAATACTTACTTATATTTGTATTTCTATGTATTAGTATCGTTGACTAACACCCATTACAGGCAAATAATTACCTTACTTTGGGGCTAGATCTAGTAAGTGTAATTAGTTCCGTGAATATTTATTTATTTATTTATCTATACACATACTATACACTTAATAAAACTATAAGAGGTCGAATTCTGTACATTAAAAATATTTTTTGGCAGGTAGGTATTATTTAATCGATACTGAAGCGAAAATTGCATTTTTTTTTTCATTTTTGTCTGTCTGTCTGTCAGTATTAAGGTCGGGCATCACGCCGAATCTACGGAATCGATTCAAATGAAATTTAGCATGATTTGAGTTCATACTCCGAAGAAGGTTCTAATAGAATACTTTTTATCCCAAAATTTAATACGGTTTCCGTGGGATAGGCGCTGAAAGTCAAAACATATTCTTGGCTTTTATTCATTAACCTGTAGTCCGAAATCCTTTTCTATAAATATTGTTCCTTACAAATTTCAGTCATCGGTTTTGTAATTCAGAAATTACAGATAAGTATTGATTACAAGAAATACTTGAAAAACTTTAAAAACAACAAAAAATAAATTCGACACGTTGGATTTGGAAAAGGAAAATTTTTCCTTGTTGTTTTTAAAGTTTTTCAAGCACGGCGTGAGTGCTAAAACACAAATATAATGAAAAATACTGTGGTCAAATACGAATAATTAGTTTATATGGATGGCAATCGGGAACGAAGTCGCGAGTACAGCTAGTTGCAACTATAGCCATGCCTTTGTATGAAGAGCGAGGAAATAGTCACTCCACTATTATTTCGTCGTATGACAAAAAAACTCAAGTCAGATATTTATTATTATGGCACAGAGACATTTTAATGAATTTTTTCAACCCAAATAAAAAGTATCTTCACGCCCGTTTCCCGGGAGGGTAAGCAGAGGTACAACAAGTGCACCCAGGATTAGCCGAAGATACTTGGTCCCACAAATGTGATAGGTACATTCTACCCATGTTTTAGAAAAAAATGTAGGCAGTAAGTAAATAAGTTTTTCCTCTTCATGTCTCATTAGAAAATGTGTTTAAGGACTTGGTGACGTTTTCCAGGTCAAAATAGAGTTTAAATTGATAGGTAACATTCTGTCAATAACTTTAAATCACCCAAATGGCTATTCTGATGGAAAGATAAACCATCGACTATTGACGCCTACTATTGGTGCGTTGCTATCCATATACCGCATCTCGCTATCGAACCCAAACCCCATCGATTCGTAGGTAGGTTCGCTAACCAATCAAACAACGGGGCGGTCAAAAAAAGTAAAGCTCCTTAGCATAGGTAATACTCAACGGAATATCATCAGCTTTTAAATAATAGCAAAACAACATGTTTTCTATAAATTATACAATTTGTATTTTTAAAATGTGTACATATTTTAATGATAAAAAGGAAATATCAAAATCCGCACTCGTATCGCCTATACTAGTCAGAACCTTCACACTTCCCAACTGTCCCGTAGAAGGCCAAAATATCGATTTGCTTTAAAAGCTTGGTACCCTCGGGCTATATTTCATCGGGACACCATGGTGCCGAGACCAGTGGGGCCACTGTGGTGTTCCGATTAAATATAGCTCGTTTCGCCCTTCGGCGAATCGAGCTGAAGGGCAAGATGCATCCGACGGACAAAACAATGCCACTAGCCCTCTTATCGCAAATCACGACCCCACCCTAAGCCGAGGTTCGGTCTCGCAGCAGACACCCTTAGAGTGGAGGGCGTACAGCCTTACACCTATAAATTCTGGCTGAGCACTCTGCTCGCTCACGCTACCGGTGAAGCTGTGACGGCCCATAAGACCAGCAGTAATTGAGACATTCCGAAAAAAACCATATGTGAAAAACTCTCTTTAAAGCTGTATACATTTTGTTGTATACAGCTTTTAAGGTAGCGGTGAGTTGTTGCGCAGCCAAGGTGTCCCGGTGAAAATAGTCCTAAGAATAAAAAGTATTTCTATCTCGTTTTGTGCTACGAGAAACGTTTCCTTGTTGCTTCGGGTGGAATAAACGAGACAATTTCTTCTTATTGGTCACTAGTCTTTCTGGTTTTGCACGTAACATGTGCGCGTAACATGCAATTTATTTTCAGCAGACAGACCTCAGGTCTCCGTACACAATATATAACAATTTGATACATAAACAAAGTATAAGTAGGGTTACCAAGGTGTAATTTATTTTGCCAAAAGTAGGGAAATTATTTCTCGTATTGTATTGTATACACTACCCCATGGTTATGTGGTTAGCGTATTCGGCTCAGATCATGACATGAAAAATCGGGTTCGATACCCAGTTTGGGCAAGTGTTATTAGATCTTTCGAGGCTATCCCTGAAAATGAAATCATCCTAGTAGCTCAAACTTTACATAAATAAAGAATTATATGTATGGACAAGCACACGAAACTATTAATCTCAGTTATCACCAAAAAATAAACAATATAATATATTCGGTTAGTGAAAAAGCGGGAAAGACCGGTGAATCGTGGTAAACCGTAACATCTATCAACGTTAGGTTCACTCTATCTATCCAGTCAGGGATTTAAACCAACAATGTTTATTTATTTAATACTTTATTGTACACTTAATGAAAAATACACACGAAAAATGTTTATTTCACGACGTCGAATATCTGTGTGTTTGTATATGTGTATTTTATTTTATTCTGGTAGCAAATAAGCTATCCAAATAAAATAATATAAAAAAATAAAATAAATTTTGTTTGTATTATAAGTCATTGTGTGTGTAAAATATTTAGGTTTTAAAATAATATAATGTGAAAAGTTAGTATGAAAGAAGCCCTGATGACGCTTAAGGCGATTACAGCTGCGAACGACCTTGAGTTTCTAACAGGAGCAGCGCAAATACTATTTCGCGCGCTGGCATGCCCCTACGTCAAAGAGTATTTACAGTGGATGCAGATACCTACGTTTTAACATTTTTGTTCACCTATATGAACTTTTATCATCATGAATCGACTGAATGTTGTCAAACTCAAAACCAATAACCAGTAATCGCTCATTTATCGATTACATATACATTCATTTTAGAAAAGCGATAAATATCTAAAGAAAAAAAAAATATCGAAAATCGACAAAAAATCATATAACAATTTACACAATAATAACAGTTACGTATCCTATTTCTTTGAAAGTTTTGTAATATACAATACATCCCGTGTAGTACTTTATTTAAATACATACAATCAACAATTAATATTTAACAAAACCCTTAAAAATTTGATTTTGTAAAATGTAGTCTCTTGAATAATATTTTAAAACTAACTAGCTTCTTAGTTTTTGTTTCAAAATCTCGTAAGAAAAAAGCAGATATATAATTTGATTTAATGTTTATAGAGGAAACTACTAAATAAGTGGGTTTATTTAGACTATTTGTATGTATAACATATTTAATCTATTTATTTTTAGTTGCGAAGTCCTTACTACCTTCAAATAGTACCAGTTTTTATTATTTTTTTCTTTAGAGTTTTGCTTTTTATTTGTTTGCTTGAATTACTTCGTTGTTTATATGATTTTTTTTTATTTTTGTACATTTATACAAAATATTGACAAAATACTTATCTATCTATAGCTAATAAAACATTCAAGCGTAAACGTAGGTAAGTACATGAATAGTCTCAATATATTATTATTCAGCGTCTACTCGCAAACAAAACTATTTATAAAGTACTAGCTTTCAGCCCCTTTAATACCCTCTTTTACCTCTTTAAGAGATAAAACTCACAGCATCCTTACATGCACGTTTATTTAATTGAATTAAAGAACATGACTAATAAATTTGAAGAGATTTTGATAAAACACATTTTATTTTTTCTACAAACTTTACCACTTTTTTCATCCTTTGAAGAGATGACATTTGAAAACCTTAAACTCGTATTCATTTAATTGTATTAAAAATCATAAATACTAAGTTTTAAATAAATTCTACAATATTCTTCAATAAACAATCTATATTTTATACAAATATCAATGCTTTTTTAACCCTTTAAGGAATGAAATTTAAAAAAAATCCCAAATATATGATTCTTAAATTGTGTTGAAGAACATAAGTGCCGAATTTCAAGTTATTTTGACCATAAACGTTTGATTTTTCATATAAATTGTAACCACACCACCGCTTTATCACTGCGGTGCGAAATTATCCATGCCAAAACAGCTTTTGGGCAATTCACACCGCGTTCCGAACCGCTCGCGGTGCGAAATGACTAAAGTAGACATGAGCGTTATTTCACGTCACTGGTTACAGTAACTAGCTACGCGACATGTAACGAAGTCACTAGTTCCGAGTTAAATGACAAGTAGTGATTTTTGTAAATGTGTTACTATACTGTGATTGGGCGTGATTAGTCGAACACAATGTGCGGACTGCGGTGCAAAAAAATGTGCTCGACCGGCCGAGGCGAGACGGCTGATCAAGACATGAGGAGTGAACGAGACCGCATGATACCATTATTGTCAATAGATCTAAGCGCACACGTGTTGTGGAGTACCTACAGCCCGACAAACGATAACAAAACAGCCTATAAAGTATTAGCATACGTTCAATTTTCATACATAAACTTATAAACATAGAGAATAAAACAGGTTGAATTCTGTTTTTAAATAATTTTTAAAAAATTAGCTCGGATTCCGGGAAGGAACAGGGACTTTCGAACAAAATATTTTCTATTGTTTGTTTTAATTCGACTTCACTGATTGTTTTCGATGAAATTATGAGCTCTTGTTTACGGCACAAAAAAATAGAAAGTTTTAAATAAAAGTCCAAGACAAATGACAGTAAAAAATACTGCACAATCTTGAACTATTCTAATCCTCTATTATATCTTATATTATTTATATCTTACATTACTAGCAATCTTGAATTTACAGTTTATAAATATAATAATATATTTATTAAACCTATTATTATTTTTTATTAATTATTTTATTAATTAAATTAAATTTGATTTAATAAGTATATTATAAAAAAGTGTAAATGAAAAGGTGTGAATTTATCAAACGTGTATATAAAATTATTATATATGTTTTTTATAGTTTTATTTGATTACACACTAAAACACACATAAAACTAAAAAATATATGTATGTAATAAAATTAATAATTTTAATAAAATTAGTAATTAATAATCAGTAATCACTAATCAATTATCATCAAAGTAAAAAGTATGTAAATTTTAATTCTTAAAGTACGAAGGGAAGCTAGTTTGTGTCATTTAGTAATACGTTATTCATGTAACTGTATAGCTATAAACACTTGTTAGTGATATAATCTAATTTCGTTTCGCACGTAACTGTATAAGTTCGTAAAATTATGTGCTCAAACAATCACAGTAGCAGAAGTAACTAGTTACAAAAATCACTAGTTTTGAAACTAGTGACTTGGCCGGCGTCACTAGTTTCATTACGTTTCTTGAAAACGACGTAACGACCCATGCCTAGACTAAAGACCCTTAACAGGCCCGGATCATCAAGAAACTAAAAACACGCCTGTGTTTAGTTTCTTGTTTCCCCCGTGTTGGTTCGTGCTCTTTTGAAGAATAGTTCTTCTGCCGTTCTAACAGGTAGGTCATAAAAGGCGAATGGTTGGCTTTGCGAGTCACTACCATCGTGGCTACTAGATGGTAGGGTTTTACATTGTCCCTTTCGGGTCTGGTACCACCGTCTTCCCTTATGTTACCACAATAGCGTCACTGCTTGTCCCTGTCGTGTTCCGGTTTGGAGGGTAAGATAGCCGTAAATTTATGCATGTGGCATTAAGGCCTCGCCACTATAGCAGTATAGCAACACATCATTAATATCTTTGCTAACATAAAAAAAAAACAGTTTTTTGAGCTAACTTTTAAACAGCGAATGAAGTCGTGGGCAAAGCTGGGTCAAATATTACGTTATATTAATTTTAAAAAGAAAAAAAAATTGTCTGCAAATTTATATGATATGAACACACGCGTGGGACAAATGGTTAATGAAATTCCGGAATAGCTTCTCCTATTTCTTTAATGAGAAGATAAAATTTTATATTTTAAGAAATTTACTATGTAATTTAAAAAAAACTGGCTAAATGCGAGTCGGTTTCGCGCACGAAAGGTTCCGTACTATCATAGAAAAAAAAACGAAAAAAAAATACGTTTATTGTATGGGGTATTGTACCCCCTTTAATATATTTTTTAAATATTTGTTGTCATAGCGGCAATAGAAATACATAATTTGTGAAAATTTCAGCTTACTAGCTATCACAGTTTATGAGATACAGCCTGGTGACAGACAAATAGACGGACAGACAGACAGCGGAGGCTTAGTAATAAGGTTCCGTTTTACCTTTTAGGTAAGGAACCCTAACAATGTTAACATAATTTATAGTATACGATAAAAACACTCATATGGTGGTTATAACTAACGTGACCATATGTCCCGTTTTAACGGGACTGTCCCGTTTTCAAGTACTATATCTCGGTGTCCCCAAATATATTTCAGGGACGTCAAAATGTCCCATTTTCCGAAAAATATACACAATATAGGCACAAGAAGTTTTAAATTGTATACCAATTCGTCGGAAATCCTATTTAATTGGACAGATATTTGCTAAGATATGTACCGAACACAAAAATCGCGCTTAAAATTTTCAATAGGAAAATTATTTATTTCAAAATATTCAAAATTTTCGATAGATCTAACTTAACACCGACATTCAATTTGTTTCTTCTTATGAAAATAGATACATCCTACAGACATTACTTCTATCATTTATTGTTTGTGTAGTTAAAATAAAAGTCCCGTTTTAAGATAAAAACTGTATGGTCAGATTAGTTATAACTTATAGCCAAAGAAATACTCCTGATGAAAAAATACAGTCATCGCCTGAATAAACCAATGACCAAGGTCGTTAGTGGCTTAGTGTCAGCGGGGTGGTAATGCCACATGCAAATTCAAATTTACCCAAAAAGATAAGGTTCTTATTTCAGTTGTATAATTTTCTGTTCCCCAGAATTCGGTTATTAAAATAATCCATACTAATATTATAAATGCGAAAGTAACTCTGTCTGTCTGTCTGTCTGTCTGTCTGTCTGTCTGTCTATCTGCTACGCTTTCACGGCCAAACCACTGAACCGATTTGGATAAAATTTGGTACAAATATAGTTTGAGACCCAAGAAAGGACATAGGATAGTTTTTATCCCGCAAATCCCACGGGAACGGGAACTATGCGGGTTTTTATTTTAGAATTTTTTCCACGCGAACGATGTCGCGGGCACAGCTAGTTTAAAATAATTGGTTATTATTTTAATAACCGAATATATATATATATATATATATATATATATATATATATATATATATATATATATTTTTTTTTTTTTTGTTTGGGAGGGTACACTTTCTGTTTGGTTCTATAAATAAACATTGCTGGACAAATAACACGAATTGATCTAACCCCAAAGTAAACGAATTATTTACTTGTGTTACGGGTGTTAGTCAACGATACTAATACATAGAAATACATGGGGCACACTAAAAGTTTTGCATTTCTAGCTAATCGGAACTATTTGAATGTCGAATGTTATATTTTTAAAACGTAATAAAAGAAACAATTGGCGGGAAATGATTTGTCAATTGTTTTTTATCACACATCAAAGTTCTACGTACGCAACGAAAATGGAATTAAGTCGAAAAGATTTTAGAGCGATGATTTTTTATGATTTTAAAAGTTCTCTTTCTCCGCAAGACTGTGCCGCTCGTCTTCAAAATGCTTTTGGGAGAGAAGCACCTTGTTTGAGCACCGTAAGGCGATGGCTTGTTGAATTTGAGAGAGGTCGAGTTTCTTTACATGTCGAATTTCGTGAAGGGCGGCCTTCAACTGCCGTTAACGAAAATAATGTGGCTACTGTTAAGCGGTTAATTGAAGATAACCCCCGGATTGCCTATGAGACAATTCGAGGACTATTGGGGATTGGTATGAGCCAAATACAGAAAATTTTACACGAAGAATTGAAAGTTCGGAAACTTTGTTTTCATTGGATTCCTCATGAACTGACAGCGGAGCAGAAGCGGGCTCGCGTGGAATGGTGCTCACAGATGCTACTGAAGTACGATCACGGACATTCTGATGCTGTTTATGATATTGTCATAGGAGACGAAACGTGGATTTATTGTTTTGAACCCAAAAAACAGCAATCTTGTGAATGGTTGTTTGAAAATGAGAACAGGCCAACAAAAGTGAGATAGCCAGAAACTTTGGTAAAAAAATGATCGCGTTTTTTCTCAGTTACCCCCATTTGTACAATTCCACTTAAAGATCAAAAGAGTGTTAATTCCGAGTGGTATTCTACCATTTGTTTACCCAGGGTGCTAGGAAAAGTTCGCGAAAGACGACCCAAAAGCGCATTCTCCTACACCATGATAACGCTTCTTCACACACGGCCAACAAAACAAAGTCATTTTTAGCTTCCGAAAAACTACATCTCGTCACTCATCCTGCACATAGCCCCGACCTAGCACCCTGTGATTTCTGTATTTTCCCAAAAATCAAAGTTTCGATGAGAGGTTTTACTTTTACCAACTCCGAAGTGGCAGTGATAGCGTTCAATCAGCACGTAGAAAACATGCCTTCAGATCTGTGGTCCTCCTGTTTTAAAAAATGGTTCGATCGCATGAAAAAATGTTTAAAATGTAGAGGAGATTATTTTGAGAAGGAATAAACATAATATTTTGGTTATAAGATGTTGTTTTTATAAGTTACGCAAAACTTATAGTGTGACCTACGTACATATATAAATACTGTTATATACATAATAAACATCCAAACCTTTATTTCTGGGTTTACAAACATAACACAAATGTTTGTCTCTGAACCCGAGCTTCATTGATTCGTAGTTAGATTCGCTAACTACTCGACCAACGCAACGGGGCGGTGAATAAAAAAATTAATAGTGGTCTGAGAGGTACCGTACAGGTAATCGAGAGTCGGTTGTTGGATCCTACGGCGCGGCGTTTACATTACGTAAAAACTATTTTTCAAATGCTAATAAATGGACGCTATTCCGTACTGGTATATTTCTGTGGAACTAATACGGAACTAATTATTATTTAGTACATTCGTTATGCCGCAAGGCATAGTGGTCAGTCATCTTTCATATGGTAACTTGAAACAATACAACATATTATTATGAAAAATAGTTGCGTTTTCGTATATTTAACAGGATATTTATTGTGAATTTGTAATGTATACAGATAATAAAATCAAAGTCAAAACTGTACATTGAATATTTTTTTTAAATAATACTTGGGGTGTGATTTACAACCGATATCGAAGCCAAAAATATAGTTTGTAGAATTTTTGTCTCTTTGTCTGTTTGTCTGTATGTATGTCCGGGGTAAACTCAAAAAGTACTGCATGGATTTACTTCAAACTTTGCATGAATATTACTAACAGGTTGGGTCAACATATAGGCTACATATTATCACGCTATCACCTACGGGGGTGGAGCTGTGCGGAGTTAACGAAGTCCGCGCGGACGAAGTCGCTGGCAGACAGCTAGTATAATCTTAAGTCGCAAAATATGATCGCCTCTGTCTAGTGGTCCGGTGTCGGTGTTGACCACACGAGGTTCGATTCACGGGTCGGACAATTCAAAAATGTGATTTATTTGATAATAGCAACGTTGCCCGGAATTGGTCGGTTGGCGATAGACCTGCTACCTTGCACATTGTGGGACTAGCGACCGGTTTCCGAAACGCATTAATGTTAACAAGCAGTTAATCTGTGTCAGATCATTTGCTTGTAAAAATTATTTTAAACACAGATTAATTGCTTGTTAAAATTAATTGCGTTTCGGAAATAGGCCGTAAGTATCTTTGGCTAATCATGTTTGCATTGGTTGCACCTCTGCCTACGTCGTTAACGATATGGGCGTGACAAAATTGTATTTTTTTTATTTATTGCGAACTAGTGGGGTATTACATAAATAAGATAGTTTGTATTCGTAGGTATATGCCTATGTTTGACACGGTAATTAGGCTAAATTAAAGTTGAAAACGCAATTGCTCGCAACCATTAACAGTAGTTTTTTTTAAAGATAAAGTGGCAAACTAGTTGGAAGCTCACCTAATGGTATGAAATCATGTCACTAATGGACACAGCAACATCAAAAGTTTTATAGTTACGTTGTCGCCTTTTTAATAATGAGCTCGCTTCTTGAAGGTTTCTAAGCAAGGATTTATAACGTTATAATTTCGATATTTTTGCTGTTTCGTGATTGGTTCCCTGCGTTTCTTGCTGTTTCGTGATTGGTTCGCCAACTAGCGCTAGAAGACAACGTCATAATATCTTACACCATAACCAATCACGACGACGCAAATATATCGAAATCATAACGTTTTAAATCCTTGTTTCTAAGTCGTATGCGTTCGGAAACATCCCCACCGTAATTGATTCCACAAAAGAGTAGTGCGAGGCAAATAGTGCTTAGAATCGCACGGTTTTGAGGTGCTGAGGGTGATTTACTGAAATTTGTTACGATGTTTGATGATGAAATGAAACAGCAGAAATAAATTCGAAATATTTTTCCCCGTGTTGGTTCCGGGCGCCTTTGAAGAATACGCGAACTGCCGTTCTGCCAGACAGGTCGTAAAAGGCGACCGATCGGCTATACGAGTCACTACCATCGTGGCTCCTAAATGGTAGAGTTCTGCATTGTCTCGCCCGGGTCTGGTACTACCGCCTTATGTTCCTGCCACATAGCGTCAGTGCTTGTCGCTGTCGTGTTTCGGTTTGGAGGGTAAGTAAGCTGTTAGCCTTATGCATTTGGTCCAGCCACTTAGATAAAAATGCACTACTAAAATACCATGCTATCAGAAGAGCCCTCTTCTTGTTTGCTAATGCTACGCACTAAATCGCAACCATTAACATCTTTGGTGTCTATAGGCAAGGGTCGATTCCTTCCATCTATCTGCTTGTTTGCTATCTTAAGATATATAAAAAAAGACAATCCCTCAGAATATTTCCTGTGATAGATGCGATAAAATATGAAGCTCCCGCTCAGAAATAAAAACAGTATTCCATGGGAGGTCGAATTTGAGTCATGTAATCTTTTTTATTTCATTCTCTGATATGGATACAAAGTTGATTTTAAATCCAGTTACATTTTTGAATTGCTTCAAATTCTGTTCACTTGTTTTATTATTTACTGACAGTAGCATTCTTATCATTTTTAAACACTTCATGGTTTTCTCAAGAGCTCAGTACTTGTTACACGCAATACAGATAAACGTAGCCTTGACACGTTCCTGAAACTATGTCAAGTCGGTGGCCATGGGCGTCGCCAGGATTACTTTACAGGGGGTGTATATGCATCTACACATACCATTAACTAATATAAAATATAGAATAATACATATTATACTTTCATGTGGATAAATGTAATGTCAAATTGTTTTTGACAAGGTTGTACAGTGTGTAAAGAAAACCCTGTCGGAGAATGAAAGGTGTTATTTGGTACGGTTATGTATGTGTAAATATTTTAGAGATATTAATTAGTTTTCCCAATTAAAAAAGTAATCTTAAATGGTATTTTTATAAATTGAGTATGACAACACCTATAAATAAGTAATTCTATAAAGAATGCCGCGCAAGTCGGATGCTGCCGAAGGACACGCGGAGAGTGTGCGTCGCGTTTGAAGTTCCTTCCTAAGAAATGCCGAAAAACAAACACCGCGCTTTTGCGCAAGCCGCCAAATCGAAACAATGAAACAAACACCGACGAGGTGTTGTCATTTTTAAAATATTTGCTTAACTCTAGGGAAATATAAGTAAAAATACGAATATTTAAAAAACGATATCTTTTTTATGTTCAGAAATAAAGTCATTTAAATCTCTCTAAAGTTCTTAAAGTCGCCTTTGTGGTCTAGTGGTCCGTTGTCGAAGTCCCTGGTTCGATTTCTGGGTCGGGCAATTCAAAAATGTGTTTTTTCAGTTTTTTGATAAAAACAACATTGCCCGGGATTGGGAAGTGCCCGGTTAGCGATAGGCTGGCCACCTATCACATTTTGGGACCAAGTATCTTCGGCTAATCGTGGGTGCACGTGTTGTACCTCTGCCTACCCTTTCGGGGATACGGGCATGAAGATACTTAAGTCATTTAAATATATTTTTCAGCAATGCTTTTAACCAACCTATATATGCCTCTTTCGGATCGGACAGGATTTTCTTTATACACTGTATATAAAGGACAGCCACTGCCTTCAATTTTTAATCAAAAAATAATTTAAAATACTTTTATACGCATTTTATTCCCTGATAGATGTGCACCGCACCTTTTTTTATATCATAAATTTTTTATATCATAGTAAACAAGCAGATGAATCTCCTGATGGAAAGAGTCAACCATCGCCTATAGCATATGAAATTCGGCATAGGGGGGTACGGCATAAGACCTGGAATAACATATAAGCTATTTTTATTCCGGAAAAATGAGACATTCCCGGGGGATTCTTCCAAAAATATTTATTATACAGCGGGCTGCACGCAGCAGCTAGTATTGGTCCGGGCACCTTTGAAGAGTAGACCAACTGCCGTTCTGCTAGGCAGATCATAAAAGGCAACCGATCGGCAATATGTGTCGCCACCACTGTGAATACTAGGTAGTACAGTTTCGTAACGTCTCGCCTTCGTACATAGTATTACCGCCTAACCTATTCCTGCCGCAATAACGTCAATGATTCTTCGTGTTCCAGACTGGAGGATAAGGTGGTCGGTATTAGCGACGCACCATTAACATCTTTGGTGTCTATATGCGATGGTTTCTCTTTCCATCAGGAGAGCCATCTGCTTGTTTGCTATGTAATGTTAGCCCGCGATATGGGCGCTGGCAGTAGGATGAAAGGAGGATTTCGCCGTGTTAGTCCTGGCCTCCTTTGAAGAATAGGCCAACTGCCGTTCTGCCGGGCAGGTCATAAAAGGCGACCGATTGGCTATTCAAGTCACGACCATCGTGGCTACTAGGTGGTAGAGTTCTGCATTACCTCGACCGGGTCAGGTATCACCGCCTTACCTATTCCTGCCGCAATAGCGTCAGTAATTGTCACTGTCGTGTTCCGGTTTAGAGGGCAAGGTAGCCGGTGACTTATGCATGTGGGATTAGACCTCGTCACAAGATAGCAACGCACCATTAACACTTTTGGTGTCTATAGGCGATGGGTGACTCTTTCCATCAGGAGACCTATCTGCTTGTTTGCTATCTTATGATATAAAAAAACACACACACATACACTCACAAACGAATACACACACATACACATACAGACATACTGACGTCAGCGTAAAAATAGTCGGAAAAGGTTCTTGAGACCTCAAAACGTGGAGATCTGGTGAAAATTCGATTTCGGAAAATCGGGGCAAAATCAGTAACTTCATTTTCTAAATACGTAGCGGGAAGGTACTCGCAATATTCAAAAAAAAAAAGGAACAGAAAGTAGGCTTAAAAGATTTTTCAAGTGTAGAGCACTCTTTTAATGATTTGTATTAGGAGTCGTGTGACGTGTATCATGATATTTAGAAAGAAAGAAAGAAAATATTTATTTGCAAGAATTATTTATTATTAAATATTTAATGTTTTAACTAGTAAAGTAAGTAATATTTAGAGAGTACCATCTTAAGGTAATATCAATCCCTGATGAATAATGACTACGATAGTCGATTTGACGCGATTCTATTGACATCTGAGTGCTAAGTGTGAGTTTTTCTTTTCGCATTCGATCGTGAACGCGTTTGGAGTTTACTAGGAATTTGTATGTGATTTGTACAGCGCCACCTAGTGGTAAACGTGAGAAACCAGTTTACCGCTAGGTGGCGCTGTACAAATCACATACAAATTCCTAGTAAACTCGAAACGCGCTCACGATCGAATGCGAAAAGAAAAACTCACACTTAGCACTCTGCTAGTGTTGTGTTAAAAGTTCACGGCCATAGGAACATTGTGCAGGAAGTGAATGGAAGTTAGCGAATAATCAATGAGCTACTTAATATCGAACTTGTTATCGTATATTGAGTATTCAGTATTTTTTTTTTTAATTTATTTATTTAATATTTTATTGTACACAACTTATAAGATTTTACAGAGAAAAAAAATATAACTAAAAACGTACAAAAGGTAGACTTATCGTTTACCACTTGGTGGCGCTGTACAAATCACATACAAATTCCTAGTAAACTCGAAACGCGCTCACGATCGAATGCGAAAAGAAAAACTCACACTTAGCACTCTGCTAGTGTTGTGTTTAAAGTTCACGGCCATAGGAACATCGTGCAGGAAGTGAATGGAAGTTAGCGAATAATCAATGAGCTACTTAATATCGAAATTATTATCGTATATTGAGTATTCAGTATAGTAACAAACGGATGTAAAAATGAGAAAGGATCTCTGTCCTGTAGGTTCGGACATATAAAATGAATGGGAGACAAAAGACTGATAAACAGGTATATATATAATATATTTTTTTTTATATCATAAGATAGCAAACAAGCAGATGGATCTCCTGATGGAAAGAGTCAACCATCGCCTATAGACACCAAAGATGTTAATGGTGCGTTGCTATCTTGTGGCGAGGTCTAATGCCACATGCATAAGTTTACCGGCTACCTTACCCTCCAAACCGGAACACGACAGCGACAAGCATTGACGTTATTGCGACAGGAATAGGTAAGGCGGTGGTACCAGACCCGGGCGAGACAATGCAGAACTCTACCACCTAGTAGCCACGATGTTAGTGACTCGATAGCCAATCGGTCGCCTTTTACGACCTGCCTGGTAGAACGGCAGTTGGCCTATTCTTCAAAGGAGGCCGGGACCAACACGGCGAAAATGGTGTGAATATGAAATGCACAAAGCTGAGATCCGTAGACGTATCATCTAACGTTTGCAATTCGCCAGCGATCAGCGATGACTCTTAAACGTAATGAAAAAATCATCAAAAACGTCGCCAATTGCTTGCTGGTCACTAGATGCACTTTTTGCAATGTCACAGCATCAAAACTAATCAAGCAGCAACGACTACCACTAATGTATAAGGCTGGTATGTGTTTTGCAATAACTAAACAATCATGATAATTTCGCATTGCGAGTTACGTGATCACCGCGCCGGTCTTGTAGGAGACAGCCCTTAGCGCGGGCGCTATTAGCCCTAACTTTAAACTCTCGCTGAGCGCTCTGCTCGCCCCAATAGTCCGGTGTCGCAGGAAAGATCTGTAGGCTCAATAATTTAATCGTAAACCTGTAAACCACCGAATTCCCATTTCCTGTTCTGTGGGATCCTGCATCAGCTCTTCACCAAATTAGCATGGGGCTACCAGGGAAGTCTACAGCGTGTAGGGACGGTCTACTGGAAAATTATGGAAACGTGCCATTTTGAGGTTCTCATCATGATAGCAATTTATTATTTTATGGGAAACGCAAAATTTGCATATTATGATTTTTCATTTTCACGCCACCCAATGTAAGCCGTATATTTTTCTGACTCGTCGTGCTCGCGGAGCTCTTGCATCAGTCGAGTATTTTACGTGGTATCTGGCACGGTATACGTTGCTTATTTTGTATATTTCCTTAAACTTTTTTTTAGAATAAGCACCGTTGAGTATGAGAAAAAATAAATTTATACAAAACTGGCTGACCCGGCAAACGTTGTTCTGCCGTTTTAACTACTCTTATTTATTTTTCTATATTTTCTTACCTTTTAAACCTTCTCTGGACTTCAACAATTAATTCAAAACAAAAATTAGCCGAATCGGTTCAGCCGTTCTCGAGTTTTAGCGAGACTAACGAACAGCAATGATTTTTATATATACAGTTTGTAAAGAAAACCCTGTCCGATCGTTAAAGGCATTATTTGGTAGCTTAATACAAACATATTTGCGTCATTAATTTATGGATATTGATACATACATTTTCAAAATATTTGCTTGATTTAAAGGGAGGTTGCTCAACTTGCTTTAAACTTCGATATTTTTCTTATTTTAATAAAAATAATTATTTTGTTATTTTTTTGATAATGTCATTGACCTACCTATATACCTCTTTCGAATCGGACAGGGTTTTCTTTACACCCTGTACAGATGTTAATTAATGGACACAAATTGTACGGTGGCCACAACAGGTAGGTACATACCGGTACCGGTTACCGGTAGGAGTAACCGGTACATACTTGAAAAAAAATTCCGGTGATTAAGAGAATTGAACCTCCTTATTTTTTTGGGAAGACGGTTGAAAATACAAAAAAGTATCTCCACGCCAGTATCCCTGAAGAGGTAGGCAGAGGTACAACTAGTGCACCTACAATTAGCACCTACAATTAATAAGATACTCTGTTCCAAAATGTGATAGGTGGTAAGTCTATTGCCAACCGAGCAATTATCCAATCCCGGACAACTTTGGTTTTATGAGAAAACTAAAAAAAAACATTTTTGAATTGTCCGACCCGAGAATCTAACCCGAGACTTCACATCGTCAACACCGACACCGGACCACTAGACCACAGAGGCGACGTAAATTCTATTAAGAATAAATTCGCTATATTTTTTATAAGAACGTAATTAAATGCGAATTGTGTTTGAAGACGGAACTTACTCACTCCGCTACTGATTACAACCTTGAAAATATACTATGAATATAAAACAAACAATACTTAAATTCTCGCCGACCACTGCTCGCCCCGTAAGTCCGGCGTCACCATGACAACACACACACACACTTGCACACATATAAATACAAACGATACACATACAAGCTGTCCATTTTCCCTGTGTTGGTCCCGGGCACCTTAGAAGAACAGGCCAACTGTCGTTCTGCCAGGCAGGCCGTAAAAGGCGACCGATTGGTTATACGAGTCACTACCATCGTGGCTAATAGGTGGTAGAGTTCTGCATTGTCTCGCCCGGGTCCGGTACCACCGCCTTAATGGTTGACTCTTTCTTTTTGACCCATCGGCTTGTTTGCTATCTTATGATATAAAAAAATGCTTTGTATACAATAATTTCAATTGTTACTAATATTTATAAATAAATATAAAATTGATTTATTAACTAACAAATGCGTATCAAAATTAAAAAAAAATCAAAATATCTTTATTTCCATATTGTTATTTAAGCCAATTTTACACATATCACTACATAGTATAAAATAAAGTAGCTTTCCGCAGTCTTTCCATATGTATGCTTAGATCTTTAAAACTACGCAATGGATTTTGATGCGGTTTTTTTCATAGATAGAGTTATTCAAGAGGAAGGTTTATATGTATAATAACATCTATTATATTGTAGAGAAATACTGTTATAAATATATTTAGCAAAACGATTGCCGGATGAGCTAGTATGCTATATGTATTAAATTTGGCTTTATGTATGGAAGAGCGTAGCCTTCTGGTACAGCGATATTTTGCTTAAAAGAAGGTTTTACGAATTATTGTAAAAATACATTGTGATCTTTTGTTAACGAAAATAAAGAAATTTTAATTTAAAAAATTATTGTTGTTTGTCATTTCGAAAAAAAATGTGGGTTTCAGAAGGTGTCAAAGGCTGATTGGTCATCATCAGAGTGCTAAGTGTGAGTTTTTCTTTTCGCATTCGATCGTGAGCGCGTTTGGAGTTTACTAGGAATTTGTATGTGATTTGTACAGCGCCACCTAGTGGTAAACGTGAGAAACCGGTTGCCAGTGCGAAAAGAAAAACTCACACTTAGCACTCAGATGTTGACTTTAGATGGAATCGAATTTCTAAAAGTAGCGTATATGAAGTAAGTTTGATAACAGTAAAATAAAAAATATATAAGTAAACCACAATACATTCGATATAAGTCGACAATAATTTTATCGTATTTATAAAAAACTAGCGACCTGCCCGCGGTTTCACCCGCGTAGCTTTTGTTCACGTGGGAATATCGGAAAGGGAAATATACTAAAACCTTTCTCAAGAATCAATCTATCTATTAAAAAAACCGCATCAAAATCCATTGCGTAGTTTTAAAGATTTAAGCATACATAGGGACAGACAGAGAAAGCGACTTTGTTTTATACTATGTACTAACTACTAACACAAGTGCTCGTGCACTTAAAAGGAGACTCCATTTATCACTCAAAATTTTTGTAAACATATGATACTGAATAAATAATTTTAATTTTTTTTTTTAATTTTTTAATGTACTGATTGTAGAAAATTACTGCCTGGTGGAGGTGTGAGACATCTCTGCATATTCTGCAATGACCTTAAAAACAGGGGCCACTAGGTAGCAGAGTTCTGTATTATCTCGCTTGGGTCTGGTACCCCGCTTACCTATTCCTGCCGCAATAGCGTCAGTGCTTGTGTCATGTTCCGGGTTGCGGGTTGTTAGAGGGTAAGGTAGGTGGTAAATTTATGTATGTTGCATTAAGACCCTGCTACAAGGATAGCAAATCACCATTAACATCTTTATGAAGTCGCGGGCAACAGCTAGTTTTTAATAACGAGGTTGTGGCTGAATGAATAATGCGACATTGTATATTATTGGTCGGTGATCACTTATCACCATGAGCGCTTTCTTCAAGTGATCACTGAGTACATTAACAGCTGCAATACCAGGGATCTTTCTGTTACGTGACCTGCTTTAGACTATGAATATGGATTAGGGACTGAGAATTAGACATTAGACATTATTGTAATTAAAATAAAGAGCTTTTTTATAAGCATTTGCTGTCAGGGTTTTCTAGAGAATATTAACATATTAGGGTAAAATAAAATTAATTGAAACTGTGACAGCAGATTTTTTCAGATACATCGTACATTTTTTAAATGATGCCCTCTAAGATTTAAAATTTCAATGTTTAATAAAATATTTGCCTAAAATTGGAAAGGCATTGCCATTGCTCAAAATAAAGTAAATAATATCTATACATATAATAAAATCGTAGGAAAGTCAATGTATGTCCGGGGTAAACTCAAAAAGTACTGCATGGATTTGCTTCAAATTTTGCATGAATATTACTAACAGGTCGGATCAACATATAGGCTACGTATTATCACGCTATCACCTAAGGGGGAGGAGCTGTGCGGAGTGAACGAAGTCCGCGCAAACGAAGTCGCGAGCAACAGCTAGTTATAATATAAAATCCGCCAGCCCCGTCGCACGTCAGTCGAGTGGTTAGCTAACCTAATTATGAATATATGGGGCTTTTTTATATTATAAGATAGCAAACATGCAGATGGGTTTCCTGATGGAAAGAGTCAACCATCGCCTAAAGATACCAAAGACGTTAATAGTGTGTTGCTATCTTGTGGCGAGGTTTTATGCCAAATGCATAAGTTTACCGGCTATCTTACCCTCTAAACCGGAACACGACAATGACAAGCACTGACAATGGGGCCCTGGGCTAATTCTACTTAGGGGCCTTCCTGATTTCTTTACTTATTATCATGAAGTCAAAACATTGTTTTCTATAATAATGTTAAAAATAAATTACAAAAAAAAAACATTATTTTTTTATTTATATCCAACAGTCGCTAAACAAGAGTTTATTTGTGGCCCGCCACCAAATTGACCAACCAAGACAATGGTCGGATTGTATTTTTTTTCACTATATCTTCTATCTTTTTTTAGTGAAATTCAGGGCCTTTTAACTTTGGGGCTCTGGGCTGCAGCCCAAAAAGCCCTTAAGTAGATTCGCCCCTGGCGGCAGGAATAGGTTCGGCGGTGGTACTACACCCGGGCGAGACAATGCAGAACTCTACCGCCTTGTAGCCACGATGTTAGTGACTCGTATAGCCAATCGGTCGCCTTTTACGACCTGCCTGGCAGTTAGCCTATTCGTCAAAGGAGCCCGGGACCAACACGGGGTGAAAAATTTTAGCAAGTATTTCTAAATATAAAAACAAAGTCGTGTTTGTTACGTTACCTCAAGAACGGCTCTACTATTTTTTATGATTTTTGATTTATTAGATTTTTGCCACTATAATAACTACAATAACTATTAAAACATTTTAAATACGAAGGCAAAGTATTAAAAAAATTAAAGTGTTGCGTTCAGTTTGTGCGTGTGTGTATGTGTGTGTGTTGAGGCCCTGGTTTGATTCCCGACAGGGACAAATAATTCAACAAATTCCCGACAGGGACAAATATTTGTGTGATAAGCACAGATGTTCGTATTTCTGAGTTTCGAGTTTTCGTTTCGATATTTTTATATGTATTTTTATGTATCGTTCACTAACACCCACAACACAAGAAAATAAGTCACTTATTTTGGGGTTACATCAGTTCGTGAAATTATTCCACTGATATTCTTATTATTAAAATCTAGTCTGTGTACTTTACGCTGGTAATCCAAATAAAATAAATAAATAAGTTTCAAGACTCCATTGAAAGACCAATGTCTAGATATTATATTGTATTTATCTTATCAAAAATAGCGGGCTATCAATGTATTTAGGTGTAATACCTGCGCATACGCATCATCTGTAACATTGATAACCGTTGAATAAAAACAGTGTTTGCCTAACCACCGTTCGCAGTAGCCGGGTTTGTTTCGTACCATAATGTCAAGTTAAAAAGATCGCGTAGTTTACTTCAATAAAAAATCGTAATAGCCTAACATCGCTCACTGATATCGAAGTGCTGTATTCGCCTAAGTGACTCAAGGTTGGTGATTTTTTTCTTATAAAACGTTATTGCATGGTAATTATTAATCTCCTTAATTTTTAATAGAAGTGCAAAACACTGAAAGATAATTAAAAATTCATAAAAAAATTCTGACAAGTACGTATATCGTTATACATAAAACAAAGTCGTTTAATTGTACCATTTATACCTCAAGAATGGCTTTACTAACTTTTATGTTTTTTAACCAACTCGCAAAAGGAAGAGGTTATTAATTCGGCTGTAATTTTTTTTTTTGAAAAACGTCCGTAATGTTAAAAAAAGCGTAAGATTTTTGGAACGAAGTTCCTTATGGGGCGTTGCGGAGGGTTACTTTAGCCGGCGAAAATTCAAATTCAAATACAAATTCTTTATTTACACAAAGTAGGGTTGGAAAAGATTTTGAACATATATCGATGTGCTTAAACCTATTTTGTCAGATAAATGGCATGCAAATTTATGACTTCAAATTATTGTTAAATACTATTTAAGAAAAACTCATATTTTTTACATTTATTATTAAAAAATAGATAGTAACAAATTTCAAATAAATAGTATTGAAAAAAAATATAATTGTATATAATGTCAAGAGATTACAAAAATGTTTATTTTAAAAAAAAAGTCAAAATGAAATAAAAATTATGTTCTACCAATTCGTATTATAATAATATTTTTGTCATTGTCATTATAAAGTTTTATACTTCAATTAGTCAATGGTACTGTAATAATATTTTTCGCATAATAAATTAAATAAATGTTTCTTAAACAACTGCAATTCTTTAATTTCCTTTATTTTTTTTACAATTGTATTACAATAAATGTCAATTTTTGCATGCAACTAATATTTAATTTAAACCAAGAAAAAAGTGTTAGTGGAATATTTTTTATTATTGTTTTATTTCTCCTTAAAAGAAAAATATTCCTTAAATATATAAAATGAGTTCTTGATCAACCATTTACGAACCTCTTTTGTAAAAGTTGTAGTTTTCAATTCTCTGAATGTTTGGGGTATAGCGTTGTAGGCCTTAATTATCATTGCGTAGCAGTTTTGTTTGTAAAGTACGCTAGAACATTTGGGGAACTTTAACCTGGTGTGGTCCCTAGAAGTAAAAATTCTGTTTTCAGAATCAGTGCTGGTAAATAGATGAGGATATTTCCTTACGAACAAAGCTGCTTCACAAATATATGGGGAAGTTAGCGTCATGATGTTTAATTTTTTGAAGAATGGCTTACAGGATACTAAAGGACCTACTCCACAAATTCGGCGAATACTTTTTTTGCAATGAACACCCTTTGACTAGAGGTTAAATTACCCCAAATAAAAATGCCATACCTAATAACCGAGCCAATATATCCGTGATAAGCAGTCAACGCAGCACTTTGCCCTGCCAGAGATCTGACCCTACTTAATAAGAATACATAACTATTCAGTTTCGAGCAGACACTATTTACTTGGGATTTCCAGTTACAATTCTTATCTATTAATAAACCTAAAAATGTGGTTTCATCCGTTTCTTTCAACATGTTTCCGTTCCATTGAATATTTAATGTCGAATGGTAAGGTTTTCTATTTGTAAATCTTATAAAGTTCGTTTTTGACAGATTCGCGTTTAAATTATTCTCTTTGAGCCAGTTCATTATTTGGTTCACGGTATTATTTATTTTAGTTTCATAGTTTATATTTAAATCACAATCTGGAATTATAATCGATATGTCATCTGCAAATAAAATAAATTAACTTTCAGATGCATTCGGCAGATCGTTTATTTGTACAAGGAATTGCAAAGGTCCGATTACACTTCCTTGGGGCACACCCAATTATCAAAAGACATCCATAATGTTAAAAAAAGCGTAAGATTTTTGAAACAAAGTTCCTTATGGGGCGTTGCGTAGGTTTACTCTAGCCGGGGAAAAACGTCCGTAATGTTAAGAAAAGCGTAAGATTTTTGGAACAAAGTTCCTTATGAGGCGTTGCGGAGGGTTCCTATAGCCGGTGAAAAATATCCGTAATGTTAAAATAAGCGTAAAATTTTTGAAACAAAGTTCTTTATGGGGCGCTGCGGAGGTTTACTCTAGCCGACGAAAAACGTCCGTAATGTTAAAAAAGCGTAAGATTTTTGGAACAAAGTTCCTTAGGGGCCATCCATAAATTACGTCACACGAATTTCATGATTTTTTCAATTTTACATTGGAATAATGATCTTATTCGATTATTTTTTATTTATACAGGTAGCTTTTTAAATTTAGTGTTGTAATACTTAGATATAAAATATTATATTTTGAAAAAATGTGATGTCACAAAATTTGGGACCCCTTGTCACACAATATCACACTTCGTTGACCCCCTCCCTCCCTCCCCCTTAACGTGTGACGTAATTTATGGATGGCCCCTTATGGGGCGTTGTGGTGGGTTACTCTAGCTGGCGAAAAACGTCCGTAACGTTAAAAAAAGCGTAAGATTTTTGGAACGAAGTTCCTTATGGGGCGTTGCGGAGGGTTACTCTAGCCGGCGAAAAACGTCCGTAACGTTAAAAAAAGGGTAAGATTTTTGGAACGAAGTTCCTTATGGACATTGCGGAAGGTTACTGTAGCCGGCGAAAAACGTCCGTAACGTTAAAAAAAGCGTAAAATTTTTGGAACGAAGTTCCTTATGGGCCGTTGCGGAGGGTTACTATAGCCGGCGAAAAATGTCCATAACGTTAGAAAAAAGCGTAAGATTTTTTTATAATAAGGAACTTCGTCTCTATCTGGTGTCCCACGACACCACACGCTTTTTATTTTTTATGTTTTTTATCTTAGAACATAGTTATTTATAAATCGATTTTGTAAATTTTATTTGTTTTCACTGTGTTTTTTAGTATTACTTTATATAAGTAAATTACAATGGGAACCACACATTAATAATTTAGCAAATTGACTTATTCGGCAGCCTATGCAGTTAAAAAAATGGGACAGTTAACTGATGTCGACAATAGCAAGAATAGTATACTTTAGTTACTTCCACAACATTATGTCATATGGAATTCTTCTCTGGGGAATTTCTGCTGAAATATATACCTACTATATTTGTATTGCAGAAAAGAGCTCTTAGGCCAATTTACAATCTTATCCTGAGGATTTCCCTGAGAGACAAATTCAAAGAAATCAATATTCTTACTGTTATATCCCAATATATATTTGAGAACTAGATGTACGTTCGTAAAAATATTTGCTTCTTTAAAAAAAATGGTGATGTACACTCACTAAATACAAGGAACAAAAACAATCTTGTTGTGCATGCATCTCATCTCCACAGAATAAGTAACTCTTTTATGGGGCAATGTATACGCTTTTACAATAAACTTCCCGAAACTATAAAAGATCTGCCAGACAATAAATTTAAAAAATGTGTTAAAACAAAATTGTGTAAAAAAAGGATATTATAAAATCTCAGATTATTTAGAAGACAAAAAAGCCCGGGATTAATTGCTCCTCATACCGATCTCATATTTATTTTTTGTAATTTTGTGATATTGTAAAAAAATAGATGATATGAAAAAACCACAAGCCCGCTGAGTTTCTTCCGCCGGATCTCAGTGTGTGGCCGCGTTTCCGATCCGGTAGTAGTTTTTTAAAAAATATGTTGATGTGTCAAAATAACTTGTAAAAAGTTTTATTGAATTAAGTACTTCTGATTTCTGATTTGAGAGGGTGTGATTCCTGTATGGTCTCATTTTAATTTGGTTTAGATCTAATGCAGGGTTCCAGAGATACAGAAAATGGGAAATAACAGAATGACTATTAAAACGTTTAAAATAAGTATTAATAAAAAATCTGAAAATTTTAGTCGCTTCTGTGGTCTAGTGGTCCGGTCCGTTGGCGTTGACCACATGAGGTCCCGGGTTCGATTCCCGGGTCGGGCACAAAAAAAAGTGTTTTTTTAGTTTTCTGTTAAACACAAAGTTGCCCGGGATTGAAAAGTGTCCGGTTGGCGATAGGCTTGCCACCTATCACATTTGTGGGACTAAGTATCTTCGGCTAATCGTGGGTGCACTTGTTGTACCTCTGCCTACCCCTCCGGGGATACGGGGGTGAGGATACTTTTTTTTGAAAATTTTAAAATTGTGTGTTCAGTATGATACCTACAATCACTGACAACGTTTGGTTTGTTTTTCATTATTTGTTATTGTATTTATCTAACACTCTTAATAGAATAACACAGTTTTTAATAATTCTAAGCATTATGTAGTTCGCCAGCACAGCTTACTTTTATATCAGCTATACGTATACAGAACTTAGGTATAACAGAACAATATTCGAACAAATTATATGTGTATTTTAACCGTTGTATAAGTGCTAAAACACAAATATAATTTAAATTAAATTATATAATAAATTGAAAATCTTTTAAAAACAATAAAAAATTTCGTTGTGTAAGTTTTCTTTTCACATAATTTGTGTTTTTAATGTACTTAATTAAGCAAGTTCTTTTTTTTTCTGTCTACGTGCACCTCTTGTGCTCTGTATTCTTTTGAGGTTAACTGGCAGAGAATGCTTTTGGGCGTTAAGTCTATCTGAACATATGTAAGTGTGCAAAATTTAAATAAATAAAGAAAAATGGCGACACTACATGACTTGAACCTGCGACCTTCCCTCAGGACGGAAAGCACCAATTGAGCCACAGCTGACTGATTCTGCGTGATGAAATTCTTCTTTGCTTTGTGATCGATTCGATTTTGTACTGATCACTAGATATTAAACATACGTATACAGACAAACACTCGTTAATGAGGATTTTTGTTATGTAACTTTACTTAATTACAATAACTTTTTTATACGTTGTAATGTCGAAGTAGTATCTTAAAACATTATTTAAGTAAAACCTGTTTTGTCCTTTCAAATGAGATCATAATTATCAAAAAACAAATAATTCCGTGAATTAATCACGGAATTATTTGCAATTTAATCCATTTATTAAAATATTAGCTGTTGCCCGCGACTTCGCCGCGCGGACTTCGTTTACTCCCCCCCCCCCCCCCGTAGCTCCACCCTCGTAGGTGATAGCGTGATAATATGTAGCCTATATGTTGACCCGACCTGTTAATAATATTCATGCACAATTTGAAGTAAATCCATGCAATACTTTTTGAGCTTACCCCGAACGACAAACAGACAAAAATTCTAAAAACTATATTTTTAGCTTCGATATTGATTGTAGATCACACCCCAAGTATTCTTTTAAAAAAATATTCGATGTACAGTTTTGAATTTCCTACGATTTTATATTATTTATATGTATTTATTATATGTAATACGATTAGATTTTATATAGATGAAGTAAAAAATTTGATTGAATTGTTCAAGAATATTATGTTTATAGAGAAGGGTAACGTTAAGCTATTCCAATATATATCACAGTATAACAAAGAAGCATTTGCAATAATGATATATTTTTAACAAAAAATTAAACCGATGAAAAGTAATGCGTGGTTAATTGTGGTCATACATTAAAATCAATGAGTGAACAATCATCCCTTGTTTTTGAGATACAACTGTTATCTTCTTTACATAATATAATTATCTATACATACAATTAAATCATAGGAAAGTCAAAACTGTACATTGAATATTTTTCTAAAAGAATACTTGGGGCGTGATCTACAATCGATATCGAAGCCAAAAATATAGTTTTTAGAATTTTTGTGTTTGTCTGTATGTATGTAGTAAAGTAAGCAAATTATTTGCTTGTGTTAATATGGCTGTAATTAGTCAACGATACTAAATACATAGAAATACATATATAAAATATTAGAATGAATTATATATTAGAAATATATAAAATATTAGAAGAATTTATGCACATCACACAAATGCTTGTCCACGTCGGGAATCGATCCCGATCCCCGTCGATTGCGTTGTCAGGGTCGCTAGCCACTCGACCAACGGGGCGGTCAAATGGTCACACTTATAGTTGTAATTTTTAAAAATAAATAAATGGGACCACCCTCGGGGTATATCCATTCCAATAACTATAATCTGAAAACGGTTGATCCTGCGGGTCATCCCTGAAACTTTCCACTACATTGAGGTATTTTAAGCTCAAAGGAGTAAAAGCTATAAACATAGATTTTTTTCAGTTCAAACATATACTTTGTTAAAAATGGCATATTGATTTTTGATTTTTGAAGCTGTATATTTTGGAAACGATGATCGAATTTTTGTTATTCAAATCAATTTTTGAGATCTAAAATATTGCTTAGCTACAAAATCAAAAAGTTGAAACATTTCGAAGCAATATTAAAGAACATTTTTTTCAAAAAATTTCGTCGTTGATAAATCCCAAACAAATTGACCCACTTTGATCCAATTAACAGTATTTGAAGCACTTTTTTAAGGAGAAAGGCTGATAAGAATTTTAACTCAATCGGTGTATTAGCCTGATAGTTATTTCAAAAATATTAAGTAATTTTGCTAAAAACAACGTAATTTTAGTAATTTAAAAGCTGTAACAATTGAAAATTAGATTCGATTTTGATTTTTGAAACGGCATTCGACGTGGTTTTTTTACTAAAATATCGTAATTTAGTAAAAAAGTTTTATAATGCAGCTGAGCGGGCTGCACACTGCAGCTAGAATATTATAATTTCTGGATAAATGAAATGAATTGATGTAACCCCAAAGTAAGAAAATCATTCTCTTGTTGTACTGAGTGCTAAGTGTGAGTTTTTCTTTTCGCATTCGATCGTGGGCGCGTTCCGAGTTTACTAGGAATTTGTATGTGATATGTACAGCGCCATATAGTGGTAAACTGGTTTCTCACGTTTACCACTAGGTGGCGCTGTACAAATCACATACAAATTCCTAGTAAACTCCAAATGCGCTCATGATCGAATGCGAAAGAAAAACTCACACTTAGCACTCAGATCTTAATCACCTGTACTAATACATAGAAATAACGAAATATTTAATTAACACCCAAGCTTGGGAATGCAATCAAACTATTATCCCCATCGGGAATCAAACTCGAATTTTATCTGTTACATAATAAGCTCATGTACATAGTAGTAGTATAAAAGGTCATATGCAGAGATCTCGATCAGAACGAAACATAACTTGCTCTATTATTAAGTTTTTCCCCGTATATGATGCCCAGTTTTATAAAATAACATTTCATCTTATTAAGATCAAACTTGGTCCTTGAGTGATAAAAACTTATCTATACATATAATAAAATCGTAGGAAAGTCAAAACTGTACATTGAATATTTTTTTAAAAGAATACTTGGGGCGTGATCTACGCCAAAAATATAGTTTTTAGAATTTTTGTCTGTTTGTCTGTATGTCTGTTTGTCTGTTTGTCTGTTTATCTGTTTGTCTGTATGTATGTCCGGGGTAAGCTCAAAAAGTACTGCATGGATTTACTTAAAATTTTGCATGAATATTACTAATTGGTCGGGTCAACATATAATCTACATATTATCACGCTATCACCTACGGGGGAGGAGCTGTGCGGAGTAAACAAATTCCGCGCGGTCGAAGTCGAAGGCAACAGCTAGTACCCAATAAGATACGAGTAGTCTATTTCTATGTGTTGTTTTTTTATTTTATTTTATATGGTGTATTTAAAAATTACCGGCAATAATGATCGCCCCGTTGGTCGAGAGGATAGCGACCCTGACTACACAAGCAACGGGGCTCGAGTTCGATCCCCGACGGGGACAAGCATTTGTGTGATGAGCATGAATGTTTGTATTTCCGGGTTTGGGTGTTTATTATGTATGTAAAAGTATTTCTATATGTATTTCTATGTATTAGTATCGTCGACTAACACCCAAAACACAAGCAAATAATTTACTTACTTTGGGGTTAGATCAGTCAGTGTAATTTGTTCCGTGAATATTTATTTATTTATTTATAATTAAATTAATAAAAAATGTGTTTATTTTTAAAATTAAAGTTATAAAAAGTAATAAATATAAAATTAAAGTTAGCAACTTGTATAATAACAAGGTATAAGGAATGGTATACGGAAAATCGAAACGACTTGTTGACGTTTCGCTAACAAAATTTTCGTCCACGGTGGACGAAACGACACCTTTTCGTTTTATTATTTTTTTCACTGACGATTCGTCCACTATCAAATTATTAAAGCGGTTTGGTACAGTCAGATAAAAAAGTTTTATGATACCATAATATTATGTATTATAAGACTTTATAATTACAACTATTTGACGGCGGTTTGGTTAAAAATTGCTTTATAACGTCCACACAAAGCAATTTGTATCATTGTTAGTCACATAAGACTATTTATTATGCAAAAAAACAGAAATCAATCATAATATATCTAGTATAAAAATCAACATCTTAAATAATTGGTTTATGCTAATCAACAATATAATATCTATATAGGTATGTAACAACAGTCACATTGATTTGGCATTATTTATTATTAAGAAAATTCATTTTGTTAAAGTTTTGTATCTCACTGTATAAAACAACATTTTTGATTGGTGGACGAAGCGTCAGTGCAAAAAAAATAATAAAATGAAAAGGTGTCGTTTCGTCCACTATGGACGAAAATTTTGTGGACGAAACGTCAGCAAGCCATCGAAACCATTTTGGACCTTCATTCTGAGATGAAAACTGTTGGAAATTTATCTACATAAAATTACATAAAAATCGTCAAAAAATAAAAAAAAACTTCCTATGAAGTTTTAATATCGTCAAAAAATAAAAAAAATCCTACAAATTTTTGATTCTTTGACGTTTTTTTTTTGCTTTATATAATTTATTTATTCTAATACTCTACAATGTATTTTAAACAAAAAAAGTAAAATTTAAGGAAATACACAAAATAAGCAATGTTATTAAAAGATATCATTATAATTTTATTGTGTTCCTGTTGCCATACCTAGAACTGTCGAAATACAGAAGATAAATAACATCAATTAATAAGTTTTCCTTCTACTAACCAAATTCAAAACATGATCGTTTGTCATAATATGTAGGTATGTATTTTATTTTAACTTATGTATTTTTTATATCATACGATAACAAACAAGCAGATGGCTTTCTTGATGGAAAGAGAAACCATCGCATATAGACACCAAAGTTGTTAATGGTGCGTTGCTCTCCGGGTGGCGGGACGGCAATGCCACATGCATAAGTCTATCGGCTACCTTACCCTCCAAATCGGAACACGATTAGAGAGGAGTAATACAGATATTTCTCAAGATTTTAACTGACATATAATATAACTCTATTATTGATATTTCACTGTAATTTGGACCTTAAAGCAACAGGAATCTACCTACCTACCTACCTAGCAACAGGAAGATCTCAGCGGTACCATTCTCTTAGGTGTGGACACGATGAGAACAAGATACTGCAGGAAATGAGACAGACTCTCATTCGTACGTACGGCGCGGCGTATCGTGAAAATATTTGAATATTTTTATGAATCCGACGGGCGCCAACCTAGTGAATCCGAACTATTCCGAATGTTATTATCCGATTTATTTTGGATAGCCATTACAGAGATTAGGCGAATATGAAATATTAGCATATTACAGTTCGCCGGATTACTATTCCACGAATCCTTTCAATATTACTAATATCTTAGCGAATACTAATATATCAGTCACACCACTAAACACGACATAGACGCCATTGCGCCAAGAATAGCTAAGGCGTTGGTACCAAATACCCGGGCGAGAAGTTGCGGAACTCTACCACCTGTAGTCACGACGATAGAGACACGTTATTACGTGTACGCCAATCGTTTATTTGCCTTTTACGACCTGCCCGACTGAACGGCAGTTGGTCTATACTTCAAAAGAGCTCGGTCTAATACGAGGGAATGTTTTTTGTATTAGGCATTACATGTCTACCATTTTTTATTAACCTCTTTGGTGTATATAGTTGAAGGGTGGCTTTTTCCATCACAAAGCCTGTGTTGGCCCGGCCCCCTTTGATGAATAGACTACTTACCATTCTTACAGGCAGATCGTAAAAGGCGAACGGTTGGCTATATGTTTTTACCTGTTCCTGCCGCAATAATATCTTCGATGTCTTCAGGTGATATTTTATTAATATCAGGAGCTGCTAGTTTGCTGTCTTATAGTATAAAAAAGATGTAAAAAATTTGCTATCCTAAAATATAATGACATGACAATTCTCTTTTATATTTAGGACTGATCCATTCTTTCCTATTATATACTGTTAAAATAATAAAATATCGTTAAAATATGTACAGGGTTGAGAAACCGAAAAAATACTTTGTTCAAAGTCAACGAAGCAGAAAAAATGTTAATATAAAGTATTTAAAAACTTCTGATATGGGTGATTCCGTTCTAACTGTGATATAATGTCAGTACCGTGTCATGTCCATTTCTAGAATTTATTTATAAATTGTTAGTTTTTTTTTGTCGTAAACATTAGAATTTATGAGGTAATTAGTTTAAATCATTTATTACGACAAAAACTAACAATTTATAAATAAATTCTAGAAATGGACATGACACGGTATTGACATTTAAGTGATATATTGTAAGTTTTCTGTAAGTGGCAAGTTATATTATATGAAAATAATGTTGAAATATGTTTATAATTTTCCAATAAGCACAAAAATTTCATAAATTAATTATTAATTAATGACCTGTGAGAACAAACAATACAGGACATTGAATATCACAGTTAGAACGGAATCACCCATATACGTGAGTTGGTTATAATAATAGAGCCAGATAAATAATCTGTATACGTAATAAAAGTAATTAAAAAAAGTTTAAGCGACTTCAATATCTGTCAACTATATAACTTGGACAGTTTCATAAGTCCGAATATACCTAATTTTAAGTATAAAAGGATCATCTCGACATATCTCCGAGAGAGAGACATGTGTAGTTTCTGAGAAATTTGTGGGCTAAGAAATATACCTACACTTACGAAATTTAGGACACATGCTTGGAAACCTAAATAGATGATCTATTCATACTCAAACATTATCCAATCCCAACAATATTAAATAAAATAAATACAGTTCTAACTACAACCTCCTTTTTAAAGTCGGTTCAAAAGAAAAGCCTGACTTACTACTGTCGTATCCACGCCCAGCCTGAACTCCAGGACGGATCCAGCCTTTGGTTCAGGGGGGGGGTCACATATACAAGGAGCGATCCAGTCTTGGGTTCAGTGGGGGTTACATATTTGAGGTTTAGTCATGATAGGCTCTAATCCTTATCTAATCCGAATAAATCCATAAATCTATACCTATACCCCTACCAGGGGGGGGGGAGGGGATGACCCTCATAACCAGGGGCGGCTTAACCTATAGTGCAGGGCGTGCAATGCGCACGGGCGCCGCCGTCTCAGGGACAGCTAAGAGCATCGTCTTGGACCCATTACTAGTCTTGCGCATTATAGTTCACGATTGGGAGCGCTCATTTTAGTTCGCAGCTCTTAAACGAACTAGTTCGATCTTTTAGTTCGTTAGTTCACTACTTCAATTCGCAAAAGACTTACTTGTTGTCTTGTTCACTTGCGTTGATCAACAATTTAATTAGGTAAAAATAAATGACAAAACCTGTTTGAAAATAATAATCAACTTTTAATCTTTGGAATTAGTATCTAGTACATATTAATTTGTATTTATCTATCTACTAATGAAGGCACAGAAAACTGATATGTTCTTACCCACTTTAAAATAAATTTAGACATGTTCTTATCACAAAAAAAACAACGGTTTTGGTTTTATTTTAACAGTAACAACATAGAGTACTTATTTTTGTTAATAAACCACACCAAATATATTTTGTTAATAAACCAATAAATTATAATACGGGTATCGTCACCAAATCACCGCGCACCGCTCATTTCGCGCGCAAAGTCGTAAACGAACTACTACCTTCATATTTGGTCTTACTAATAATTGATGCGCATTGCGCGTTGTATGGTGAACTGTGAACTTATACAGTGGCGACGCACCGCGCTCTCGATTTCACGCCGTCGAACGAACGAACTAAAGAGTGACGGGTCTGCGAACTAGTTCGTGTAGTTCGTCCATAAGATCGCTCTTCCGACCTAGTTCGTTCACGAACTACACATTACTCATTAGTAGGTGCCAGCATAGAGAATGGGAATTTTATATTTAATGGCGCCAGGGTTTCATTGCACACGGGCGCTACACGAGCTGGAGCCGCCCCTGCTCCTGACCCCCTCCCTGGATGCGCACCTTGCATTTACATGGGTTTTCTTACCATGTGGACGAGTAATAAGAAACGATTTTTCTAAATTCATTCCCTAATATTGTCAAATGTAAGAAACAAGAGTTGATTGAAACCTATAAAATTACCGGTTAATAATGGTATTTACCTAATTTTATAAAAGGTTTCGCTTGGAGCACATTTAAGACGAGAACGCTTCAGGTTTAAAAATTACCGGTTAATAGAGGTATTTAGCGAATTTCAAAAAGGTTTCGCTTGGAGCGTATCACTACATAGTATAAAACAAAGTCGCTTTCTCTGTCTGTCCTTATGTCCCTATGTATGCTTAAATCTTTAAAATTACGCAACGGAATTTGATGCGGTTTTCTTTAATAGATAGATTGATTCTTAAGGAAGGTTTCAGTATATAAACCTTTCTGATATTCTTACGGGAACAAAAGCTACGCGGGTGAAACCGCGGGTAGGTCGCTAGTTTAAGATAAGAACGCTTCAGTTTGAATATTACCGGTTAATAGAGGTATTTTATATTATTCCTAACTTGTGGAACATGTCGTTAATATTACATTGGTTGCCACTGATATAAAAAAAAATCTTGTTGCTAATTGTTACTGCTACGAATGACGGATCGTTGATTATGGGATTGTCATATGGAATTCTCTGGGCGAATTCCACTGAAATAAATACAATATTTGTATTACAAAAAATCAATCTTAGCCCCCAGGACTTCCCTCAGAGAAAAATTCAAAGAAATCATTATTTTAACTGTAATTTCTTAGTACATATTCGAAACCTTGATGTACATTCGTAAAAATATTTGCTTATTTAAAAAGAATAGTGATATTCACTCCCTAAATACTAGGAACAATCTTGCTGTGCATGTGTCTCGTCTCCACAGAATAAGCAACTATTTTATGGGGCAAAGTATACGCTTGTACAATAAGCTGCCTGATGCCATTAGAGATTTACCAGTTAACAAATTCAAAAAATGTGTTAAAACAAAACTGTGTAAAAAAGGTCACTATAAAATATTTGAATACCTAGATGACAGGAAAGCATGGGATTAACTGCTTCTCATATCGACAATCATTATTAATGTAACATTTATATACTTACTAATTAAACATCATGTAATATCTTATTTAAAAAAAATTATAAAAAAAGACAAGCCCTCTGAATTTCTTCCGCCGGATCTTCTCAGTGTCTCTCAGTCTCAGTTTCCGATCCGGTAGTAGTTTAAAAAAAATTTTGAGGCGTCAAAATAACTTGTAAAAAGTTGTATTGAATAAAGTACTTCTGATTTCTGGGAATCTGGCATTAGTTAGTCTTTTAGTTAGTCTTAGATTATTACTTGAAATCAGAAATGTTATAACTTATTGATTACTTTATTAAACTTATACAGAAATTTTAATTATATATTTTATTGATTTATATTATTTTATAGTACCCCCTTTGTATAATAGTCCTCCTGCCATTACACTAGGCAATTCGTAAAAGCCAAACCCTACATGGGGACAGTTTTATTTTCAATGATTTATAAACAAACAATTACAATGTGTATTGTTCTTTATTTTTCGCAAAGGACACATGACTTACTGAGAAAATATTTGTGTTTTAAATTTAAAATAACAGCGATTTCAATGATTCTGATGCTTGTTAAGTATCTTCACGCCCGCATCCCTGGAGAGGTAGGCAGAGGTACAACAAGTGCACCCACGATTAGCCAAAGATACTTGGCCCCACAATGTGATAGGTGGCAAGCCTATCGCCAACCGGGCACTTTCCAATACCGGGCAACGTTGTTTTTATCAGAAAACTTAAAAAAAACACATATTTGCATTGTCCGACCCAGGAATCGAACCCGGGATCTCATGTGGTCAACTCCGACACCGGACCACTAGACCACAGAGGCGATTCTTGTTAATTTCAAAAATAACCTTCATGTTTTTTTGTGCTGCTTGATGATTACTCAACATATAAACAATCTTCTTATATATAAAACTAGCAATATCCGTGCGAATAATTCGCACTAAGTAATTTTATTAAATACTTCTTAAGTTGATTTGAAATTGAACAAAAAAATTACCGACCGTCAATGATGTTGACGTTGTTTCAAAATTAAAGCTGTCAGATGGCAGCATTGCTGTAATTTCAATTTTAATAATTTATAAAAACAAACGCAGTAATAATTTTTTTAGTTGTTGATGCCGGTATAGCAAGCAATTATCTATAAAATGATATAGAATTTATTTGGAGCAATTGTGAAGTATTCTCTAAAAACGTAGGCAAATATCTTAACCTTAGCATATTAAAATGTAATATAATTCTCGTGTCACAATGTTACTTACCAATTATCACGATGGTTATGATAAATGTTTGTCTTTTACGAACTGCCTGGCTGAATGACAGATGGTCTGTACTTCAAAGGGACCCAGACCAACACGGAATGTATGTAAATTCTCTAGCTTTTCCTTTTATTTCAACTTGTAATGAATTACTACGCAGCAAATAGCGATTTGTAGCATTCCAATTTGAAAACAACGACTCACAAAGCAGAACCTAACAAAGAAATATAAATGAAAAATTTTTGAAGTGAAAACTTCTTTAGGCGCGTTGAGCGTTTTGGTAGAGGGTAAAATCCTCGGTTCGCGTCACCGACATGCTAATGATAATAGTATATCTATAGCTATGTTTTGCATATAGTTTTAATTACTCTCAACTTAATAGTTCCGTTTTCACTTCTATCGCCAGTCCCACGACTGCTACTGTTTTTTTTTGTTGTTCTGACTGAATAGTTGGTGGTTTTAGCCATGCTGTGTGTGAAAATTGTCAGGTTTTTGTTGTAATTAACTTGAACTTGAATTACTATGTAACGATTTATGGTAGAGCGTTTGAAGCACGGATTAAATTGGATACGCCTATTAAGGCAATTCCTAAGGTTGTCAACGTCACTTACCGATGAAATAAAATCACTCTAGAGATATTCTTTAAGCCTTAGCTTTTTATTCGACACGATAAAATAGCACAATATGGCATATTTCTATTTTATTACGATATAATATATCTACAAGTGTTTGATATTTTATATGCATTTGCTCAATGAGCGGCTACGCATTTTGCGCCCAAAGTTTGGTCCACATGTACTATTTTTTGCAACTTTTTTATATAGTCTTCGAAAGTTACGCCCAAGGTGTCATTCAATTTGTATTGTCACGTAGAAAGTTTAAGCAATAGCCCGAAAAGGCGCTGAAAGAAACTGCAAAAGTTATAAACAAATAAGTGAAAAAAGTAGAAGTTTGATTTTTTTTAATATCTCGAAAAATATTAAAATTTAAAAAAAGATCCAAATAGATCATCAAATTTGCGAAAAACATGTTCCAAATCCCGGAGATGTACCTTTAATATTTATAGTTTTTACAGAACTCTGAAAATAGAGCCAAAAACGGATGGTCTGGCTTCCGCGCGCGTTGCGTCAATCTGACTCAGCAACAAAAAAAATTAATTTAAGCATATTAAATATGAAAATTAAGTAATAAAAAAATTCAGGTAGTGTTGGAATACATCAATGAACAATAATCTGCCGTTAAAAATTTTTTATCTCAATTTTTACATTAATTATGCATTTGTTAAGAAATTACTTTTTATAAATTTAAAGTTAACATAAAACATAAAACCCGATATTTTTCAAACTACCACCCTAGAATTTTTCTCACTCAGTGAAGTTATTTTTAATAGGCTAAGGAATAGATTAATTACTGTTGCAAAAATTATAAATTTTGATATTCCACTTTTTTATTAGCAATTGAAAATTATAAATAAAAAAGTATAACACGTAAAATATATATTTTACACTCACTAACTACTCATAAACAATGTATTTGTTTATAAAAATGTTTTAAACAATAACAGTAAATCATAAAACACAAAAAAAGCTTTCGACCGTTAGACATCAAAACGATCAAGATTAAAGAAAAAACATTATTAACTTTTTTTTTAATTTATAATTTTCAATTGTTAATAAAAAGTGGAGAATCAAAAGTTTGTAAATTTTGTAACGGTATCTGTTCATTAGCCTATTAAGAATAACTTCGCTACAGGTTTGCGCGTTTTGCAATAAAAAGTCTCCCTTTGTCGTATCCCTTCGTTTCGAAAATAACAGTCTCAGCCAGTCTTGGCATAGTTGGAATCGACATATCGAGCGACGTTTAGTTCCGTGGTCACTTGAAAGGTAAGGTTAAATTAGCCCAAAAAAAGTTGGGTGTTCTCAGCAAGGCCAGGCAGGTCGTACATTGACAGGCAGTACATCACACCGGCCTATCGCTTACAGCTTTTTAAATTGCAAATCCGGCCTCATATATAAGTACTGCTCTCACTTATGGACAGGGGCTGCTCAGTACTAGCTTCTTCCTTTTGACCACATTCAACGTAGAGCGGTTCGAATCGTCGACGACAGGACGATTTTTGATTGGCTTGATTCTTTGGCTTGATTCTTTTCTTTGTGGAGATGTGGCATCGCTCTGCATCTTCTATCGGATCTGTCATGGGAATGCTCTGAGAAACTGTTGAGATTAAAAATTACTGCTGCAGAATTTCACCATCGGACATCGCGACAAAATTCAACATTTCATCCTCACCATCTCGATGTCTGAAAATCCACAACTGTGCGATTCTTGGGGCACTTTTTCCCTGCACTACTCATCTGTGGAACCAATTACCGGCAGGGGTGTTTTCGAACGGATACGACTTCGGGACCTTTAAGAAAAGTGTATTGCCGGACTTTTAAGAAAGAGTAAGCTCTTTCTTAAAAGTCCGGCAATACAACTGCAAGTCATCTGATAGTTTAATTGTCCATGGGCGGCGAATCCGATCCCCGACGGGGACAAGCATTTGTGTGATGAGCATAAACGTTTGTATTTCTGTATTTGGGTGTTTATTTAATATATTCCAGTATTTATGTATGTATTTCTATGTATTAATATCGTTGACTAACATCCATAACACAAGCAAATAATTTGCTTACTTTGGGGTTTGGTGTAAGTGTAATTTGTCCCGTAAATCTTCTTTGGCAAGAAGATAGGCGAAGACCTGGGGTCAAACATAGGCTACTTAGTTTTTCAAAAGTATACCGCTAAGGGGCTTTTGGGGATGAAATTTGTATAAAATATTTCATTGACTGTTACTCTACTTTCAGGCGAAGCTGCGTGAGTCAACTAGTTGAAATATATGACTTGTGCATCTATACTAGTATTATAAATGCAAACGTCTGTCTGTCTATCTATTTGTCACGCTTGAATGGCTAAACCGCTAAAACAATTTTGATGAAAATTGGTTGACGATAGTTGAAGGTGTGGGGTTTAACATGGGCTACATATTTATTCAAAAATCGACTTCTTAAAATATTAAGATAAATACGCTCCTTGATAATTATCGTGGTAATTATCAAGATATATATCAAATAACTATCTGATAATAACACCGGCACACAAAAAAAAAGTTGTCTGTGCACCGGGCGCCACCTATCTACGGGCATGTTTTTCGACCCGCTGAACACGAATTTCAAGTCAGTTTAGGCCGTCCGGGCTTCAATTTCGAGTAAATTGCAAAAAACCCCAAAAAATAGGAATTTTAGGAAATAATAAAAGTGAAAATTACATGACAATAGTCGAAGAATTAGTGACAAATTACAAAAACTTAGGATCCTTGTTAATAAAAAAATACAAGAAATTTATTGAATTGTGTTTAAAAGATTTTTTTCTATTTTTTCAGCAGCAGTTTTCTGCTATTTAATCGATTTTTGCAATTTTATGAATGTTTGAGGAGACTATGGGCCAAATTTATTGCAGAATCAGATTAAGCAGACTAATTACATGAAAATCTTCATCAATTCGGATCCACAAAATTTTTTATACCAAGATAATCCCAATTTTCTTCGATTTTTGTAATTTTTGATGATTTTTTACAATTTTTATTTAGATTAGAGATATTAGATTTAAAACGGTTTATGATTAAAGTACGATCGAAATTAGTATTTAACAGATCAAAATACATGAAAAATATGCTTACATTAGATTTCAAAATTTTTTTTCTTACCAAAACATCGAATTTTCGCTATTTTTTTTGGGGTTTTTTGCAATTTACTCGAAATTGAAGCTCGGACGGCCTAAACTGACTTGAAATTCGTGTTCAGCGGGTCGAAAAACATGCCCGTAGATAGGTGGCGCCCGGCGCACAGACAACTTTTTTTTTGTGTGCCGGTGTAATCAAATAGATATATGCCAAACAATTTTTAACAAGTTTGCATATCAACATATTAAAAATAAGTAATTTAATAAATAAATTATACACATTCTACAATCAAGGTAAACTTTTATTAATTTTTTGTTCATAATTTCATGGCTAAAACTTGAAAATCAAAATACGAAAAGTTAATCAACTATATATTACTTATTTAATTAGATTAATAAGTGGAATATCATCCTCATCAAAATCTACTGCGCTAACTGAATTGTGTGTATATGAAGAGTCTGAAGTCGTCAAAGTGGCAAGTATTTACTATTATAACTATTTATCAAAGATAATATTATAAGTAAAATCTTGATATCAGTCAGTGATATATAATAATCTATAATATAAATGATATAATGATAATCATCAAGAAATGATTTTCAAACCGTGTCTAAAAGGATGAAATTTGGGAAGAAATTAGTATAAAATAGCAGTCGTGGGACTGCCGATAGAAGTGAAAACGGAACTATTAAGTTGAGAGTAATTAAAACTATATAACTATATAAAGCGTCCAACGCGCACATAATACAGTCAGAAATAGTCGATGTATTAGTGTATACGTGTACACAGGCTACTGCGCGTGCGCTAGTCTGGCTCTCCATAGCTATAGATATACTATTATCATTAGCATGTCGGTGACGCGAACCGAGGATTTTACCCTCTACCAAAACGCTCAACGCGCCTAAAGAAGTTTTCACTTCAAAAATTTAACGACACGTATTAAAAAGTAGTTTAAATAATAGCGCCAAAAATTTGTTCACACATTGAACAGCACTCACACACACAACAAGAATTGAAGTAGCAAAAGTTGAGTGAAGTGCTAGTTGATATTCCTCAGTAAACTTTAGTTATGTATAAACGTGCGTCGATTGTGTTTTTGTTTGGTCTGCTGACATGACAAAAAGAACGATGAATTTACTTATTAGTAGGAATTTGGTATTTTAAAGTTTATGGAAATTAGGTGGTTCTGTATAAATTCAGTAAAAATATATTACAGTACTAGCTGTAGGGTGCAGCGCGCTGCATTATAAATGTTTTTGACGAATCCCGCAAGATCACCTTAATTTTCCGGGATAAAAAGTCACCCATGTGCTATTACAGGTTATTATCTACCGGTGTGCCAAATTTCATTAAAATCCGTTCAGCAATTTTTGTACGATTGAGTAACAAACATCAATTCAAACATCCATCCATCCAAACATCCAAACTTTCGCATTTATAATATTGATTAATTAATATACACCGAAAAAATTAAAGCGATCTTTTAAGGATTTTAAAAGGTGACTTACCGGTTTCCTTTTTAATGAAAAAAATATTTATTTGTTTTTTTGTCGAAAGAACTTTGCACAATTCAATTACTTACTTCAATTACGAAGAAGAAGAAGGAAAAAAGAAAACATTAAAAAACAATTAGAATATACCTAATGAATATTAATAATCATACATACGTAATCAATGAAATAAAAAATCTGTCAATCTAGTTCCGGGTATAATTAAGTTAACCAAACGCTAATATTCCGATTCAGTAAGTTTTATCAGTTTGTCGGCCGGCTTGATAGACGGTGAACCTTATAATTGCATTTATCAACTTGAAGCGATGATTGCCTAACACATTACTTGTTATAAACAAGAATAGAAAATTTTTTGCCTAATCGAGGTTTAAATCCTGTGGCCTCATGATCTCAGTCGAACATATTAATTATGAGATCATCAATGTTGTGCTTTTATTTTTAAATAATTGGTAGCTTGTGCAAAATAAATTTACAAACAAAAAAAAAAAATACAATTCGCCGGTCAGTTTCTCAAGGTTAGTTTTAGGTTAAAGGGCGTATTATTTTAATATGTTAAGCAGGCAGACAGCAAAGAGAGCGTATTATTTTTAATTAAGCGTTTATGATTTTAATTTTTTACCTTGACATTTATTGATTAATTACCATAGATTTTCCTTTTTATTAATTATTATTTTAAAGTCTTGTTGTTTTATCATAGGATAACAAACCGGCAGACGACCGATGAAAAGAGAAAATCATCGCATATAATGTAAAAAGTAATGTCGTACTTACGTATAATTTAACCCGTTTGGCTGATAAGCTATATTGTCGTGTTCCAGTTTGGAGTCTCCTCCAAACTAACATGACAGTGATAAGTACGTTATTGCGGCAAGAATAAGTAAGGCGGTGGTACCAGAGTGCTAAGTGTGAGTTTTTCTTTTCGTATTCGATCGTGAGCGCGTTTCGAGTTTACTAGGAATTTGTATGTGATTTGTACAGCGCCACCTAGTGATAAACTGGTTTCTCACGTTTACCACTAGGCGGCGTTGTACAAATCACATACAAATTCCTAGTAAACTCGAAACGCGCTCACGATCGAATGCGAAAAGAAAAACTCACACTCAGCACTCAGATCCGCAGATATTGCAGAAATCTACCATCTATTTAAGGCGAAGCATCGGGGCAAACGGTAAAAAACTGGTTTGCTAAATCACGTTTTTTTTGTATTGATTGTAAAATAACAATTTTTCAAAAAATACACGATATATCTGAAGATATTACCTAAAGAATGTGCTAACTTATTACAAGATAGAATGTACTTTACTCGATCATATAAAATTTCGAAAACAGACTAAAAAAATCCCTCAGACAAGTAATTTGTTAATAATATAATCTTCCACATTATTTTTATGTGGTGATATTTAGTTTTAAATACAAAAAATAATGTACTACATTTTGGTTTTCAGCTGAAGTATTATATTTTATTATCCGAAAATTAGTACGTTTCCCAGCGGTTTCAGAGTGCTAAGTGTAAGTTTTTCTTTTCGCATTCGATCGTGAGCGCGTTCCGAGTTTACTAGGAATTTGTATGTGATTTGTACAGCGCCACCTAGTGGTAAACTGGTTTCTCTCGTTTACCACTAGGTGGCGCTGTACAAATCACATATAAATTCCTAGTAAACTCGGAACGCGCTCACGATAGAATGCGAAAGAAAAACTCACACTCAGCACTCAGAGCATACCGCGCCATCCACTTCCTATAGCATTGACGCGCGTCAAAATACCTCGCTTTAAGGGTCACAATCACAGAAATCAATGGTCACGATGATTTTTATGGCGATAGGATTGACGCATGTTTCGGAACGCAGCAAAGATTATTACTTTGCTGCGTTACGAATCTCGCACGATTCATTGTTCTTCTTATTAAGACATTACAGATCTATAACGTTGATATATATTATTATCATAGAAATCTACATATTTTCGCCGTGTTGGTCCGGGCTTCCTTTGAAGAATAGGCCAACTGCCGTTCTGCCAGGCAGGTCGTAAAAGGCGATCGATTGGCTATCGAGTCACTATCATCGTGGCTGCTAGGTGGTAGAGTTCTGCAATGTCTCGCCCAGGTCTGGTACCACCACCATACCCATTCCTGCCGCGATAGCGTCAGTGCTTGTCACTGTCGTGTTCCAGTTTAGAGGGTAAGGTAGCCGGTGAACCTATGCATGTGGCATTAGACCTCGCCACAAGATAGCAACGCACCATTAATATCTTTGGTGTCATACGCGATGATTGACTCTTTCCATCAGAAGACCCATCTGCTTCTTTGCTATCTTATGATATAAAAAAAATATACGAAATCGCAATAAACCGTAGTGTGAAGTCTGAAGGCCTACCAGGTTGTGGGCATGCCCCTCCTGCCCACAATGGTGGACCTGCGTCTGTCTTCGGTACGTAACATGTCGGTACGTAACCGAATCGGTACGAACTGAAAACAAACATTTACGTAACCGAACTTTCCCTACTAATATAGCCACTTTGCCTATATTTTGGTTTACTCAATTGTGTTACGGTTTACAAATAGAGAGCGGTCGTTAATTATTTGAGTCTAAAGCTAGTGTTTAAGTTAAGCCCTGATAATGTGGTAATTGGAGAAACTCGTCGGTTATATGATTGACTTAGTGGCATAGTCTAGCGACACTATTCGTGATGCGACACTAGGAAGGTATTCAGTATTTAATTATGATACCGAATATGAAAAAAAAAAAAGTAAATTATCCAATATTATTTTAGTAGGTGCGGACATCCGCGCATGGATATAGAATTTCATTGTTTACAAAAAACGATTTGACTTTTTAAATATTACTACATTAATTTCATTGATTTTTAACTATGTATTTAAGCAATATTCTCTCTTTTTTGTATCTTAATATGTACAATATTTTTCCAGTCAATAAATATAAATAAATAAATAAATATAAATAAATATCTCTGGACAATTTTACACTTACTGATCTAACTCCAAAGTAAGCAAATTATTTGCATGTGATATAGTTGTTAGTCAACGATATTAATACATAGAAATACATATATAAATACTCAAATATATTTAATAAACACCCAATCCCAGAAATACAAACATCTATGCTCATCACATAAATGTCTGTCCCTGTCGGGAATCGAACCCGCGCCCCATTGATTGCGTAGTTAGTTTCGCTAACCACTCGACCAACGGGGCGGTCTGTCAATGTGTTGGTCTTTGCCCCCTTTAAAGAGACCCCCTTGAAAAAGACCAACTGCCCTTTTTGCCTGAAGTTCGTAAAAGGGAAACAATTGCCTATAGTGTCATTACTATCGCGACTACAAGGTTTATCACCTACGTAGTGAGCTAGAACTGCAACGTCTCGCTCGGGTATATGATACCACCGCCTTACATATTCTTGCCACAATAATATAATACGAGTACAATACGTATTTTAAATTGATATTTATCAATTTAAAAACAACCTAATTTTCTCACAACACCTTGTTAATTAGTATTGGAACGAAGTTCCTTATCGCGCGTTGTGAAAGGGGGCTAGACGGAGAAAATTCTTACGAAAAGTTGTCACGATACTTTTTGCTATAGTAAGCTATTGTAAACTGTGCGGCGTGCGCATGTTTCTCTGTCTGTTTGTCTCTCTCTCTCTCTCTCTCTCTCTCTTTTATAGAAAGCAAGCCAGATATTTTCATTTCTATTTCGCATTGAACAATGTGGTGTCGCGACGATTATTTTTGTTGAGTGTATACAGGTTTTTTGTAAATAATAATAAAAGGAACTTCGTTCCATCCGGGTATTCCTTGACACCTCTCAAGTTTTTTTTATAATTCAAGGGTTACTTTGTCCTACACGTAAAGTTGAAACTTTTCTTAGTCCGACACTCGAAAGTTTTCCTTTTTATCTATCTTTATTAGTTACCCGATTCGAGATTTTTCAAAGATAGAAAAGATGGGCGCTTCGTCAAAACAAAGCTGTTTACAAAAATCAGCTTGTTATTAATCAAAGAAAAATTTATTCCTGGGTCCGCTGTCTAACAATGTGACATATAATCCATACTAATATTATAAATGGGAAAGTGTGTGTGTGTTACTTTGTCCGTCTTTCACAGCAAAATGGACCGACGAATTGACGTGATTTTTTAAGTGGAGATAGGTGAAGGGATGGATAGTGCCATACATGAAGTATTAGATATAGGTGGGGCTAGCACTCGTGTTAATCAATTGAAACAAATATTTACGTTATATCTTTATAGGTCTCGCCATCTCTTTTTATACAACTGTGTTAGAAAGAGAGGATAAGACCTCAGATGATGACAGCAGTATATAAAATTGTGTTTCAAGTAGGTATTAGAAGTGCTGCCTCCAGATATAATGCGGCTTCATGGTGACATAGGCTACTTTTTGTCTCTTTCTAACTCCCAACTTCTTTTTATTTTTCCTAAAATGAATTTAACGCGAGCGAAGCCGTAGGCATAAGCTAGTTTTTATGTATTAAGATATATAAAAAAACTTGAGAGGTGTCAAGGGACACCCGGATGGAACGAAGTTCCTTTTATTATTATTTACAAAAAACCTGTATACACTCAACAAAAATAATCGTCGCGACACCACACTGTTCAATGCGAAATAGAATTTCGGCACCCGGTCGAATTTCAGAACCCGGTCGAATTTCGGCACCCGGTCGAATTTCGATCCAGGGTTGAATTTCGGAACCCGGTCGGATTTTGACCCACGGTCGAATTTCGGCACCCGGTCGAATTTCGACCCACAGTCGAATTTCGGCACCCAGTTGAATTTCGACCCGCGGTCGAATTTCGGCACCCGGTCGAAATTCGACCGGTGGTCGAAATTCGACCGGTGGTCGAAACTCGGCAGCCGATTGAAATTCGACACTCGGTCGAATTTCGACACTCGTTCGAAATTCGACTGTCCGTCGAAATTCAACTTTTGGTCGAAATTCGACATTCGGCCGAAATTCTATATAAATGTCGAACATTTAGCACTAGAAAAAAAGTAAACTCAATCAAATAGTAGATAGACTCTCACTTTCAAAGCACGAGCTAAAGGGAAGTGGCTGGATATTTCTGTGCTTACAATAGCTTACTATAGCAAAAAGTGTCGTGACAACTTTTCGTAAGAATTTTTTCCGTCTAACCCCCTTTCACAACGCGCGATAAGGAACTTCGTTCCAAAAACTAGCAAAAGGTAAACAATAAACAAAGGTAAACCAACGTAAAACGTTGTAGAGCTTCTGATGGTAGTAGCATATTGAGCCTTGGTCTGAACCTCGACTTGATGTAAAAAAATGATGTGGTGTCGCGGGACACCAGGTAGGAACGAACTTCCTTCGGCTAAACGGCACTACTCGCTTGTGTACGCGACTGTCGCGCCTGCGCACGTCTCATTTAACGCTTTTATTCCACGCATTTTTCTTACGGTTTTACTATCACATTTTTTTCAGTTCGGTCGCGCAGCTAAATCTCTATTCCCTCCAAGCCTGCCGTAAGGAACTTCGTTCCAAAACTTCGTTCCAATAATTTGTAGGATAAATAATTGGATGTAGTTACACGAAAAGGATCCAATCCACACAAAATCACTTTAAAGAGATATTGACGTTTGAAGTTTGATAGATTTTAGATGAGTTTTAGTGTTTTTATTGAAGTGTCAGTATCAGTATGAACTAATTTTAATTAGGCAAAAGAATTTAGACTCCTTGACTTTGAACTAACTTACGAGTAGTAGTACCTCAGTGCTCCTTGATTCATTTTACTTAATCAGTTGGTAATATTGATTGTAAAACAGTAAAGTTGGATTATTCAATTTGTTTATTTCTTAACATGACGTACATGGGGACTAGTTCTGACGTTAGATAAAGTAATAGAGAGCTATTTTTGGTTGGATCTTTTTTACTGGCTAATAGTATTAATATTTAGCATCAGATTGGTGCACTTAACTCATTTTTAGCCATATTGTTTATTGGATCCTTTTCGTTTAACTACGTCCAATTTAAACTCAGTAGAACTTTAACATCCATCTCCCCATTTCCTGTACATCCGGAAACCTGATCAGTTCATCATCAAATTAATATGGGATCAATTGGGAAGTCTTATGAATTATGGCACTGATCTTGACCATCTTAGTTCCGATTTTGACCATTTTAAACTTGAATTAATGTGCAAAATTGTAACGTTAAATAAAATTTTTATTAAATTTTCAAAATTTTGCACTTCAATGACCCCTTGTTGGTCCGGGCTCTCTTTTAATTCATCTGCCGTTCTGCCAGGCAGTTCGTAAGAGGCGAAAGATTCGCTATGTGAGTCACTACCATTGTGGCTATTAGGTGTTTTGCATTGTCTCGCCCGGATTTGATAATACTGCTTAACTTATTCCAGCTAAAATGGCGTCAGTGTCACTGTCGTGTTCCCGGTTTGGAGTGACGAGAGGCGGAAGGTAGCCAGAAAACTTATGTACCTATGTGGCATTAAGACTCCGCCAGAAAACTTATGTACCTATGTGGCATTAAGACTCCGCCACAAGAATAGCAACGCATCATTAAGATCTTTGATGTTTATAGGCAATGGTTGTCTCTTTCCATCACGAGAGTCATCTGCTTGTTTGCTATCTTACAAAATAAAAAAATAATGAATTAAATTTATACCTAATGATATTGTATACATATAGAATTATTTTTATAAAAAATGATGGCCACAAATGGTATAGTGGACACATCAGGTAAAAAAGCTTGAAATGTAAAAAATATGTTAAGATATTATAAAATATGTGTAAAACATCCCTGATGATGCTTTAATAAGCGAAACCGGTTGGATGTGAATAGTAAAAAATTAAAAATATACGTGAACTGGAAGTACAAGTGAGTTTTGTTGTAATACATAATTTAAAATGCAGTTTCACCAAGTGCCGACGATGGAAACAATCCAATTTACATCAGGTACATCTACCAAAACGAAAAAAAATATTTTTCAAATGGGTTCGTTCAAGGCGACTTTGAATAATCGTCACCGGTTACTTTTTTACATATATAATACATATTACATACATATAAATAAAATAAAGGTTTCGATGAATTGAGAACCTCCTGATTTTTCGGAAGTCAGTTAAAAATACTATTAAGATTAAAATTCGCCATATTTTTAATTAGAGCGTAATTAAATACGAATTGTGTTTGAAGACGGAACTAACTCGCACTTCTACTGATTACCTTGAAAATACTTATGAGTATAAAAATAGCCTGGTAATTAAATTGTAGCCATTTTATAAAATAAAATTCACATCAAGTTTTCTTCATATTTTTAAGTATATGATATAATTAACTTCGTCCGCTTGATCTAAAAACATTACTTCGTTTAGCTTAGTCGGGTAGCAAGTAGACTTTAGCTTTTTTAATGAATGTGGTTGTCATGGAAGTTACCAATCTTGACGATGAGTGGGAAAGAAAATGGCATCGGGATGCGTTTCATTCGGCTCATTTGCGAGCTGAAAGCGTGGGCAATGTTAAGTGTGCATGGCTGTGTCCACAATTGCAAGTTAGACTGGCAAGGCATCAAGGCCAATTTTTAACTTCAATTTGGTGACCAGGGTCACCAAATTGAAGTTAAAAATTTAAATTACTGAATAACAAAATTTTTAATTGTTGGTAAAATTTAAAATTATAACACACACAAACTGAATTTTGTTTATTATGTAATGACAGACCCTATTGTATTTTTTATTCAGTGTTTTATTAAATTTACTCTTTTTAGAATTCCGTACCTAAAAGTTAAAAACGGGACCCTATTATTAAGCCTCCGCTGTCTGTCTGTCCGTCCGTGTGTCTGCCATCAGGCTGTATCTCATAAACCGTGATAGCTAAAAAACTGAATTTTTCACAAATTATGTATAATTTCTATTGCCGCTATAACAACATATTTTACTAAAATTAAAAATATTAAAATATTAAGGGGGAGGGGGTTCCCATACAACAAGCGTAATTTTTAAGCCATTTTTTTACTCGATTATTAACAGGTAGAAACTTGATTATTACCATATTCAAGTTTCTACCTGTTTATTAAGATAAACAGGTAGAAACTTGAATGAGTTTCTACCTGTTTATAAAGATAAACAGGTAGAAGGTAGAAACTTGAAAACTAGATAGTATAACTTTGCGAGCCCTTACAAAGCTCTGCTTTTTGCTAGTTTACAGAAAACTTTTTTTAAGATATAGAATGCATTTTTTACATGTTTTATTTTTCTTTTTCAATCGTGACACGATATATTTGATTTTACAAAATTATTTTTCAACTACAATTTCTTCCCTATCAAAACTCTAAATAAATTGTAAGTTGCTTAGTGCTAATTAAGTGAATATTATTTTAATTAAATTTCTTTACTTTTAAAATACATATTACGTAATTTGAAAATAACTATAATTGTTCACAATGGTTTAAAAGAAATCATATTTTTTTGTCGCCGAAATAGTGTGCACTATGTCAGCGTTTTTAACTAGCCCGGAACTTTCTAAATTCCGTTATAATATATAGATATTATATAGATATACATAAAAAAAGTTGTTTGTGTGATAATTTTGCATAATTACCTACGTATCAAATTTCGATCAAATATGTCTAGCCGTTCAGCCGTGCAGAAGTAATATAGACAGATATTAATTATCATTCATTTTATTAGTTGTAGTTTTATTTTTTATCGTATCAGCTTTTTGCATATCCGTTTCAAGTGTCAGATAAGACAAAGATAGCCCAAAAAATCCGCTTAAAGTTGATAATACTTGTCAGCCTATGAGTTTGCCGAGTGGCTTACCATTTTACCATCATGCTGCTATACATTAACATTATTCAATTTATTGTTATTTTATTCATGCATGTAAATATGCTGTATAAATTGCAACTATCAATGTCTTTTAAAAGTGTTATGTGTTTACTGTATTTGTTGGCTTTTTTCTTTTTTTTTTCTTATTTATACGCATGTTATTGTTTTTGGAACGAAGTTCCTTACGGCAGGCTTGGAGGGGATAGGGGTTTTGCTGCGCGACCGAACTGAAAAAAATGTGATAGTATAACCGTAAGAAAAAATCCTTGGAATAAGTGCGCGGAATAAAACCGTTAAATGAGACGTGCGCAGGCGTGATAGTCGCATACACAAGCGAGTAGTGCCGTTTAGCCGAAGGAACTTCGTTCCTACCTGGTGCCCCACGACACCACATCATTTTTTACTGTATATGTATAGTACTGCGTGGTAAATGAAACAATTCTTATTCTTATTTTATCTTGTGCATGTGGCATTAGACCTCGCCACAAGATAGCAACGCACCATTAACATCTTTGGTGTCTATAGGCGATGGTTGACTCTTTCCATCATATATGTATATATATATATTATATATATTATATATATATATATATATATATATATATATATATATATATATATATATATATATATATATATATATATATATATATATATATATATATATACTAACCTGACTAGTGTTAATTACGTATTTTATTGTATACTAGCTGACCCGGCAAAAGTTGTTCTGCCTTTTTATCTACTCTTATTTTTTTCTATATTTATGTAAACCTTCCCTGGACTTCAACAAATAATTCAAAACCAAAATTAGCCAAATCGGTTCTGCCGTTCTCGAATGCAGCAAATGATTTATATATATATATATATATATATATATATATATATATATATATATATATATATATATAATATATATATTAATAAAGATTAATAATTTTGTAAAACACAAAAAATGAACAACGACATTACAAGTTCCTTATGTTTATAGGTCTTAAAAATTCACACGCATAAGATAGTGTGGATTTAAATGTGAAAATTAATAAAATTAATTAGGCATCGAACTTAAAATACAAACTTGAGATACGATTAAAACCTAATAATATGCGAAAATTCTCAATCTATTGATTCAATTTAAATTATTTTAAGCATTAAATTATAATCACAAAGGTGCTGATTTAGAATAGGTATTTAATTTGCTTGTAAACAGCATGCAATTTTGATAGGTTAAAACAAGTCAAGGTCGATATTTCATTGACGTCTTGCCTTTTAACAAGGATAGCTTTTGAATAAAACAATATGATTTTATGTTTTGCAACAGGTTTACAATTTAAGATCAAAGCAACATTATGACAAATTAAGTCACAGACCAGGTTTTACACAGCTGCACTTATAAAAAATATGAGACTAACTCTTTATCGGACTAATTATTAAACAAAAATTTTTTAGATTTTTAGCAATGTTGATTTTTTTTTTCGTACGAATGTTCTGACGATTATAAATATATTGAAAAATCCGTAAACCGGTTGACCTGCAGACCAACCATTAAGCTCCCCGCTAAGTTGAAAGATTTTAATCCTAAAGCAGTCAAAAATATATGTAGGTAGGTAACTCGACAAACTCAAAAGTCTAATATTTGTTGACAACATTCTTTAAATTAAAAAAGCTGTAAGTTTTAATGGCGATGATGGATTTTTATTATTCAAACGGCATTTTTTGAAACAAGTTCAAGTGTATTTTTAATAATACTTAAAATGCAGTTTTGTATAATTTGTATACTTTAAATGCCGGGACATTTTGAAGAATAAATTATCTGTCATGCTGCTAGGCAATTAGTAAATGCTACATGTATAAGTTTACCGGCTACCTTATCCTACAAACTAGGTTACGTCAATGACAAGCATTGATGCGATTGCGTCAAAAATAGGGAAAGCGGTGGAACAATGATCCCACACTCGGGTGAAACATTGCAGAACTCTACCATCTGGTAATCACGACTAAGGCGCGGTGTTAGCTCAACATTAAGAAAACTGGGTTTCTTTGAAGCTCGAGTACGAGGAAACCTAAGGAAAATATCCAAAAAATACAGAGTATAGAATAAGGTCTAAAGAAAAATGTTAACCGAATATAATACTAAATATTAGTTTAATATTTTTAATAAAAAATCGTAATATGCTTCACAAAAAAAAAACTTTGGCGTCGAAATTCTCTGTATTTTCAGTGGTAACAACAAGTTTTTTATAAGAATATAATAGAAATAAAGTTTTATTAAAACTTTAACCAGACAAATATTGAATTTAATGCGTATATTCTGAGTTATCTAAGGAAATCCTGCAAATTAAACGTATATTTGCAATCTAGTTACAGTTTAACAAAATATTCTTGTGTGCTTTTTTTTGCAATTTTTAACCTTATTTAACTTGTTGTTAATGTCAAAATAGATTACATGCTAATAGGCGTTGTATGAGTGAATTCAATGTATCGTAGTCATTCCGCGCCTTATTTCATCTTACCCGCCCTGCTGCCAGGCAGTTCATAAAGGCTCATTATGGCTTGGTCTATGCAGCAATCAGTGTCTCAAAAATAGGAATTTTAGACGTTTAGCATACCTACATGTTTCGCCCGGGTTGGGTATCATCGTCTTGCGTATTCCTGCCGCAATGCTTGTCATTGACGTGTTTCGGTTTGAAAGCTAAGGTAGTCGGTAAACTTATGCGTGTGGTATTTTTCTTGTTTTTTTTTATTCCGATTGTTTTTTTTTCTTATAATGTACTAGCTATTACTAGCGCCTTCATTCGCATGACCCAAAATTATTACTCCCTTTTGCTCAGTTGGGTAAAAGTAGGTAAAATAATTTTTAAGATAGGTTTAGTAGTTTTTGAGGTTATTAGTAACAAAAGTACCAAAAAATAGACTAGTATAGATAAAAACGTATATCTATGAGATCACTGAATTACTTTTATGTCTTTCATTAATTTACAGCAAACGGGACCCACAACTTTACGTTTTGATACAGCACCGACCACACAGCCCATAGACACCTAATAATAGGCGAATGACTTGTGTCAACACATCTGACTTATAGTTCCGATGTAAATGTCCACGTGCCAATGAGTAGTGATTGGGTAATCAGTGTCGACCAATCAGATGCTCTGTACATTACTATCTTTCACTGTGGCCTTGAGTTAGCCAATTACGTCGTTGCAACCCCACTTCGTCTTACCTCAGCTAGTTGCCAGAATGCATTCAATACGGAAAATCAAACATTAGCCGTCTATAGGCTGTGTGGTCGGTGTGATACAGGTACCGATAACAATAAATTATTTAGGTGACTTATAGCCGATACCGATAGATCAATGAGGTGACAGAGACATAAGCACACATATCAACTCGGTAAGGGATTGTCACCGTATCGCCTTTCGCCGCAACGTTTACTAGGCGTCAACCTAACGTGTAAGCACGTAACTAAAGGGAATCAGCAGCTCCGTTACGTTGACATGGCTACAACCATTACAACTATACTACGTCACGCTTATGTCTTTGAAGTTGTCTTGTGAAGCACAATTTTCGTTCGGCAACAGTAGTGTGGTATATTCTTACGTCTATGAAGTTGTCTTGTGAAGCACAATTTTCGTTCGGCAACAGTAGTGTGGTATACGCTTACGTCTATGAAGTTGTCTTGTGAAGCACAACGCACTCGGCAACAGTACTAAGATCGGGTACGGATAGACGCAACAAGTAAGTGTGGGAACTGCCAGTTTTCCACACCACATTTCGCTTCTCAAGCTTTTCTCGAGGCGCAACAATGACGTTACGATTCAAATGTGTTTTTTTCGAAGTGATAAACTAAACTTGATCTTGCTGTCGTTACTGTGGCACCGGACTTATAGGGCGAGCAGAGTAAAGCTTGGTATTCTGACGAAGGCAAGACAGTATTTCAGCCCGGGACAGTTGCTCAACCTTTATCAAGCACAAGTCCGTTCGTGCATGGAATACTGCTCTCACCTCTGGGATGAATCCGCCAAATACCAGATGGAGACACTTGACGCGATAGTGAGGCGTGCTAAGAGACTCATAAACGACGATGATCTGGTAGGCGAAAAACTCAAGAGCCTCGCTCATCGCCGCAGAGTGGTTAGTTTATCGTTTTTTTTTCGGATACACTTTGGAGAGTGCGCTGCGGAATTGTACGACTTGATTCCACCATCCCCGTATTTCTATCGATCTTCGAGGCGCACAGATTCTAGGGATCGTCTAGGTGGACGTTGCACGTACCCGGATAAAGAGGTTTAATTCCACATACTTCATTCGAACCGCAAGGGACTGGAACATGCTTCCTGAGTCTGTGTTCTCCGACAAGTACAATCTAGGGATCTTCAAGAGAAGAGTGAACAGGTACCTTCTAGGGAAGCGCGTTCCATCTTAGGCCGCATCTTAGCTTACCATCAGGCGAGATCGTGGTCATGCGCTTCCCATCGATAAAAAAAGAGTGCTCAGTCAGAGTTTTAATTTTAATTTTAGCTAATAACGCTCGCGTTAAGGGCTATTTCCTGCAAGATCAGACCTCGGCTTAGTGCGGAGTTTGGACTAAATGTTCGGGGTAGTGGCATTGGCGATAGAGAAGTCTTCGTCGTGGAGACCAGTGACGACGTTATCGAGTTGTGTGTGTGTGCGTGTCGGGATCGTCCGCGTCGTCGGGATAGGAAAGTACGTGGTGGGGCTTGTGAGCATGTTTATCGCTGCCGCTGTCGTTAATGGATTTGAATTATGTTAGTGTGCATTGCATTAGGGAGTTCTATACAAACAATACTGAAAGGCTCGAATTGATATCGTAACGATATCGTTCCATTTATCATTGTTATTTGTAAATAGTTTAAATATTTTCATCTACTATTATGTGTGGAAAATAAATACGTATCTACGACATACAGGCTAATATGTGTGTATAATTACTAGAGTAGTGATGAGTTATTGAACAAATCAGTTATTATTACTATTATTTTTATTATTCGCCACCGTCACGCCGTCACGATCACTATTAAAACAATATATAACTGTTGTAATTATGTATTGTTTTATTTAAATGAAAATACTGTTGTTCGTTCGCGATATTGCTGGAGGTCACTGCCAAGTTACCAATTCTTTTGAATATTTTATCACAGTTATCTGATCTTTTTTATGTAAATAGTTGAAGTATCTTGTAGAATTATTTTTTCTTGTAGGTCTTTAATCAATGAAATAAAATAACAGTAGTGTAAGTAAATTCCCATTTTTGTAAAGAGGTAGTTAATGTAAAAAGTCTTCTAAAAGTTCTTAGAAGTTTTTTAACTAACCGATCACCATGATATACAGAGAAGTGAGTGTAAAACGCACAGTAAACGATTCGTTGCGTATGACACGGCAGCTGTGTCATGATTGTTTTTAATGTATGGCGTATGACAATGGAGTCGTGTAATTTTTAAATCGATTATATCTACCTTAAATTGCACCCGCCATTTTAAAGGGTTCCCTCTCTTCTTCTTCTTTTCTACCCTGAACAAAATGTTCTACCCTGAACAAAACTTTAGGGTAGAACCTTTTAAAATGGCAGGTGACACGGTAGCCGTGTCATCAACTTATACGGCGTTTGACACGGCAGCCATGTCACGAAATATTTGTACGCCGCCAATACTAAAAGTTATGAAAAATATGCACCGCAACGAATCGGTTAAAGAATTGGGCACACGGGGAGCAACGGGCCGTGTCGGGATGTATTGCCACGAAAAAGCTAGCATAGCACATTAGGACGGGCCGCAGCGGGTCACAGCGGGGTACACCGCAACGCGACACATTACGAAAAAGCTAATATAGCACATTAGGACGGGCCGCAGCGGGTCAGAGCCGCCTACACCGCAACGCAACACATTAAGAAAAAGCTAGCATAGCATAATAGGACGGGCCGCAGCGGGTCAGAGCGGGCTACATCGCAACGCAACACATTACGAAAAAGCTAGCATAGCACATAAGGACTGACTGCAGCGGGTCAGAGCGGGCTACATCGCAACGCAACACATCACGAAAAAGCTAGCATAGCACATAAGGACTGACCGCAGCGGGTCAGAGCGGCTACACTGCAACGCATCACACTACAAAAAAGCCAGTGTAGCACATTAGGACGGGCCGCAGCGGGTCTGAGCGGGCTACACTGCAACAACACACTACGAAAAAGCTAGCATAGCACATTAGGATGGGCCGCAGCGGGTCAGAACGGGCTACACCGCAACGCAACACATTACTAAAAAGCTAGCATAGCACATTAGGACTGACCGCAGTGGGTCAGAGCGGCTACACCGCAACGCAACACATTTCAGTATTTCTTTTTAAATGTTATTCTCCCTTGTTGATTTTTATATACGTGACATGCAACGTGATATATAACGTAGATCTTCCAAATCATATAGCTCTTTGTAGCCTTGTAGCCAATTATGAAGGTTTTTCATCCATAATTACGTGATTTTATTATTAATAGTCAAACATGTGGGAACTCAGGCGCGCAATTTCGTTCGCCATAGCACACTGGCGACCGGGCGCAGAGGGTAGGGTGGGACCGCATTGCATTCAATGAAATCCGCCACGCAAAAATCCGGCCCGCTACGCCCCGTTGTAGCGTGCGATAGTTCGTACAAAATGTATGAAAGCAATCTAGACGGATTTTCACGATGCGGCAAGGCCGGTTTCGATCCGCCCCAGTGTGCTCGATCTTTAAGGCCGAAAGCAGCGAGAGTGTGATAAGTCAAAATGTTCGGAGTAACTTACTGCGTTATAAACGCCTTCCAGGCTACTGCGTAGTTGCGTACAAAATATGTTTTGAATATTTTATATAGCATAGAAAAGTAAAACAACAGTTGGCTTACATATTTAGTATATCTAAAAAAAAAATGATGTGATGTCGCGGGACACCAGGTAGGAACGAACTTCCTTCGGCTAAACGGCACTACTCGCTTGTGTACGCGACTGTCGCGCCTGCGCACGTCTCATTTAACGCTTTTATTCCACGCATTTTTCTTACGGTTTTACTATCACATTTTTTTCAGTTCGGTCGCGCAGCAAAATCCCTATCCCCTCCAAGCCTGCCGTAAGGAACTTCGTTCCAAAACTTCGTTCCAATATTATTGTGCTTTTATTATTGTACTGTTATTGAATTAATATTAGGATAGGTCTGAAATCCGGTTTACTGGTTACGTTATCCTCAACAACGGCTAGGTTGCAACCGAGATTGATTGCAGAATTTTACCACCTAGTAAACTACCATTGTCTAAGGATGATATTACAAGGGCGGTTCTCCGGGTGTTCCGGTGCAGCCCGGCCACAGTCAATTTTGTAATTTATAGACATAAAATTTAAATGTTCTTTTAATGTTCTTGCAGTACCAATGAATAAATTAAATGTACCTCAAGTATATCTCCTTAAAAGAGCACTTTTTGGTGGCCGGGAAGTAACGTATACGCAGCAGCCCGGCCACGGTTATATTTTCCAGTAGGATGTTCAGAATGTTCTTAAATATAAGCCAAATAAATGTACCATTTGCGTTCTTTGGTTTTTTGAATGTAATATACGAACAAAAACGACTATATAAACAAAAAATGACTTCAAATTAAAATATGCACTTAGCGCCTGTAGAATTAAAATAGCAAATCTGCTTATTTGTAAAAAGCTGCCATCGCAATTTTTTTAGGAGCAATTCTCTAGAAAACCAGACGTAAAGAAAAACAGTAAAACAGTTTTGATTGTAAAATGATGGTGTATTTTCCTATATGATATATTATATCTAATTAAAATATTTATAAAATTAATCGCCCCGTTGGTCGAGTGGTTAGCGACCCTGACTACACAATCGACGGGGCTCAGGTTCGATCTCCGACGGGGACAAGCATTTGTGTGATGAGTATAAATGTTTGTATTTCCGGGTTTGGATGTTTATTAAATATGTTCTAGTTTTTATATATGTATTTTTATGTATTAGTATCGTTGACTAACACCTATAACACAAGCAAATAGTTTGCTTACTTTGGGGTTAGATCAGTAAGTGTAATTTGTCCCGTGAATATTTATTATTATTATATCTATGACTTGTCTTCTACCCTCACATTTTTTTTATATATCATAAGATAGCATACAAGCAGATGGGCCTCCTGATGGAAAGAGTCAACCATCACTTATAGACACCAAAGATGTTAATGGTGCGTTGCTATTTTGGGGTGAGGTCTAATGCCACATGTATAATTTTACCGGCTTAAGGTTTAAGCACTGACGCTATTACGGCAGGAATAGGTAAGGCCGTGGTACCAGCCCCGGGCGAGACAATGCAGAACTCTACCACCTAGTAGCCACGAAGGTAGTGACTTACGTAGCCAATCGGTCGCCTTTTACGACCTGCCTGACAAAACGGCAGTTTGTTTATTCTTCAAAAAAGCTCGGGTCCAACACGGGGAAAAATCATGCCCGACCCTGTCAAAAGCCTTCGAGATATCAAGCAAGATATTCACCATGATTGTCGATGACCGCGCTCAAGATGTAGGTGGCATACGCTAGAAGATCCTACCGATAGAGATAGTACACAATTATCAATATAAATAAAAATATGTGAGTGTAGAAAACAAATCGTAGATATAATGCAATTCCAATTCCCTACAACATTTAACATTTTTTTATTATTTTAATATTCTATGCAATTACGTACATCTAGATACATATAATATATTTATAATTACTCTTTGTTAATAATAAAATATATTATAGGAAAATTCACCATCGTTTTACAATCAAAACTGTTTTACTGTTTTTCTTTACGTCTGGTTTTCTAGAAAACTGCTCCTAAAAAAATTGCGATAGCAGCTTTTTACAAATAAGCAGATTTGCTATTTTAATTCTACAGGCGCTAAGTGCATATTTTAATTTAAAATCATTTTTTGTTTATATAGTCGTTTTTGTTCGTATATTACATTCAAAAAACCAAAGAACGCAAATGGTACATTTATTTGGCTTATATTTAAGAACATTCTGAGCATCCTACTGGAAAATATTACCGTGGCCGGGCTGCAGCGTATACGTTACTCCCCGGCCACCAAAAAGTGCTCTTTTAAGGAGATATACTTGAGGTACATTTAATTTATTCATTGGTACTGCAAGAACAATAAAAGAACATTTAAATTTTATGTCTATAAATTACAAAATTGACTGTGGCCGGGCTGCACCGGAACACCCCGGTTCTCCTGTAGCGGGAATCTACTCGAGACAGCTGCTGCAGATCATCAAACTAGATGGAATGCGGTTTATCGCTATTTTTTTCATTACTCCACAATGATGGGTTCGCCGATGATCGTTGCTCTTTGTGCGCTTATATTAATATTGGGAATTATTTAAAAAAAAATGATGTGGTGTCGCGGGACACCAGGTAGGAACGAACTTCCTTCGGCTAAACGGCACTACTCGCTTGTGTACGCGACTGTCGCGCCTGCGCACGTCTCATTTAACGCTTTTATTCCACGCATTTTTTCTTACGGTTTTACTATCACATTTTTTTCAGTTCGGTCGCGCAGCAAAATCCCTATCCCCTCCAAGCCTGCCGTAAGGAACTTCGTTCCAATAAAAATCGTGTAGTTTGAAAGAACGGTAAATAAGTGCGGTTTGACGCTAAATGCGGCGGTTGATTTTCTCTCGACTGTGAACTGCGACGAATGCGTAAAGGAACAGTGTAGTGCATCGCATAACTTTCATATGCAATTGTGTTGAGAACAGTTTCCCGCGGCAGAAGGGCCGCTCGTGTAGTTAGTTAGTGTGTGTAGTATGTGGTGCCGCTGGTCGGTACCAAGAAGATCGGTGAAATAGCTTACCGGTAGGCAATCGTGTCAACTACTGTCAAGGTGACGTCATAACCGTCCGTAACATATTTTTTATATCATAAGACAGCAAACAAGCAGATGGCTATCTTGATAGAAAAAGAAACCATCGCCTATAGACACCAAAGATGCCAATGGTGCATTGCCATCCATGTGGCGAGATGACAATGTGACATGCATAAGTTTACCGGCTACCTTACGCACCAAGCCGGAACACGACAATGACAAGCAATGACGCTATTGATGATGATGATTGGTTGATGATGTCACACATGGATGAGGAAAAGGAAGATCTTACTTGCCAGGCAATATAAAGGTATACTGCCTCTGGAACGAAGTCCATCTGAGAAGAGTTGAAATTTGTAAATATTGCTTACAAGATTAATAAGTATAATATCGCGATTTAGGATTTAACTTTGAATATTAGAATTTTTTATTATTTTTTCTTGTAGCCTTTGTGGATTACTCTAACCGCTACAAGTAGTATAAGCTTATCATGTAGTTTCGGCTTAAGTAAACATATTAGTAGAGTTTCGTTGTTCGGCAAATTGTGTATATTTTGGTTCCTCCATGAGTGGTTTGTTATCATGCACTGATAAGACATTTCAAATAATAAAACATTAGAACCTGTTTATCGTTTACCTTGCGCGTCAAGTCGTTTTTCAAGTGTTTTGTTTTACACTATCATACTTTCTACACATTTTTTGACGACCTAACATCAATACAACATTGTTTTAATTAATTTGTGTTTTAGCACTCACCCCGTGCTTGGGAAAACTTGAAAAAGTTTATAAACAACAAAGAAAAGGGGAATCGATCACAAAACAATGAATTTTGCCACTTTGAACCAATCGACACTAGGGGTCTTTCGTCGATTCGCACCACGAGCAGTTCGGACCGCGCCGCGGTGTGTTTTGCCGAAGAGCTCTTTTGGCATTAGTCGTTTTATCCTTGCGGTGCGAATCGCCCAATTCCTCATTGTACTGCCCCCCTAGACAAGTGGCAAACGCTCAGTAACTATTCAAATATTACGCTTTGGCGATATTTAGGCCAAATTGGTAGCCAAGTGGATCATGGCTTGTTCAACGTTCGTTCCATACGAACTTTACGAATTATATCGAATATTGTCTCTGAATTGACGGTAAACGTCACTTTGAAGTATTATTTTCACCGAGGTTATAAGTTTTATTTATATGAAAAGTGCATTAAAAGCAAAAAAGACTTGCCCCCCAAGATGTGGCATCAACGTTAGTACAATAGAAAGAGAAATTTATGGATTTGTCATAAGCTGTTGACACGAGCGTAAACGAATTTGTAATTGGTAGCCAAGTGTCATTCGTGAAACGAAACGTTATATTGCATCGATCATTTTTGTCAATTTTCGTACAACACCGTAGCCAAGTGGCACTTTTGACAAGCAAAATAGTAGCGAATTATTCGATAATCAGCGAACGCTAGAACCCTGCAGATTACGCTTAAAATGGCGGTTGATCACTATTATTCAATCAACTGTTCTAAAGCGTGGATAACATCTGTGAGAATTTTTGATAATTTTAAAGTAAAATTAACGCAAATTAAGAAGGCTTTTGGTGGCACATTATTAATGGTGCTTTGATATCCTTGTGGCGCGCGGGGGGGGGGGGGGTATTAATGTCACATGCATACATTTACCGGCTACCTTACCCTCCAAACCGGAACACGACAGTAACAAGCACTGTTGCTATTGCTGCAGAAATAGGTGGGTCAGTGGTATTAGACCCGGGCGAGACAATGCAGAACCCTACCACTTAGAAGCCACAATACTAGTGTCTTGTTTACCCAATTGTTCGCTTCTAACGAACTGCCTAGACACATTGTAAGTAGTGATAGGTTTGCAAAATGCTGACAATGTCTTAATGATGATAAATATAATATTTCGTCTTTAAATATTTTACAGACACTATAAGTTCAAGTTATAAACACTATATTCTTGTTACAACCCTTGTATTTTGTAAATTTAATGAAACAAAGAAAGATAGTTTATTTTTCAGTGTAGCAATAGATTTCGATCAATTTTACATTTCTGTAAATATGTATGCCAAAAAATACGTAAAAAAGAAGTTTTATATGTTCAGTTTTGCATATTTTTGTTCATTTTTAATAATAAATTTATCATCAGCTTTCATAAATCTGAAACATAAGTTTTAAAATGTGACTATCGATAACATTTTGCACAATTCTACGTTCACTTGTAAGGTAGGTAAAGAGGATTTACTTAAAATATGTTAAAACAATTAAATTTGATAGCAATGAAGATAAATACATAAATCTTGGTGATAGTATTTAATTTTATAACTCTTTAAATTGGTAGTCCGTAGTACTGACAGAGTTCAATTAACATGTTAGCTATATAGAAACTTACGGCATGACAGTAATTAAGAAGAAAAGATAGTATATTTTATCTTATTCGCACTCACGCGGTACATACAATCAAAATTGAATCAGATATAGCGACTCTGTTCTTATTTTTATTATATTCAATTCAGAGACAACATTCGATATATTTCGTAAAGTTCGTATGGAACGAACGTTAAACAAGCCATAATCCACTTGGCTACCAATTTTGTCGAAATGACGCCAATGCGTTATATGTATTAGAATGAACAGAGAGCTCGGTTGGCGGTCAGAGCGTGCGCAGGACTTAGAAAAATTTTGATGGAAAATTTCAACCCTATATAACACCCCTTTTTTGTTGCACCATTACGTGGAGGGGAAAAGGGACACCAACTTTTGTCAAGGTCACTTTGCTCTGAGTTAATTCCCCGTGGAGTTAGGGGATGAAAACCGAAATTCATTACAAAGGCGTCTGCGACTTAAAAAAAAACAGTAGCAGTTGTGGGACTGCCGATAGAAGTGAAAACGGAACTATTAAGTTGAGAGTAATTAAAACTATATGCAAAACATAGCTATAGATATACTTTTATCATTAGCATGTCGGTGACGCGAACCGAGGATTTTACCCTCTACCAAAACGCTCAACGCGCCTAAAGAAGTTTTCACTTCAAAAAGAAAATGTATTGAAAACCCCCTAGTTAGGTTAGGACTCTTAAATTATGGCAATTTGCGTTCATTTTACTTTAAAATTATCAAAAAATATTACAGATATTATCGACGATTTAGAACAGCTGATTAATTAATAGTGATTATCCGCCATTTTTAGCGTAATTTACAGGGTTCTAGCGTTCGCTAATCATTGGATCACCAATTTTGCTTGTCAAAAGTGCCACTTGGCTAAGGTTTTGTATGAAATTGATCAAAAATGATCGATACAATATAACGTTTCGTTTCACGAATGACACTTGGCTATCAATTACAAATTCGTTTACGCTCGTATCAACAGCTTATGTCAAATCCATACATTTTGTTTTCTATTCTCCTAGCGTTGATGCCACTTGTCTTGGGGGCCTGGGTTGATTCACACCGCTGTGCAGTAGGGAACAGTATTCTTTTTGGTTGAGTGAATTTGAACAGAGAAGAAATGTAGTTTTATGACAAATTCCTTATAGTACAATCAGGCACAAAATAACAGGATAAACAAAATAATGTATAAGTTACATAATATCTTGTAAGTCAACTACGAAAACTTTTAATAGTATTGCACTATAAAATTTATGATTTTTTTACTAAGTAAACAAAAATTGATTGTTTTCGAGTGTGTGCAGTAATTGTTAAATAATAAATAAACCAAAAGTACTGATGATGCTCTAATTGGCGAAACCAGTTGACTTTTAAATAAATAAGTTATAGTTGCTAAGCAGTACAAAAGTTTAACAAAATTATTCTAAATAAACGTATTGATTACCTACATAAAAATATGCAAAAAGGTGCCGATATATACGCGTATATTTTCGAAGAATCCCAGGTAAAATGTAGATTTACCCTTTGTTAAAAAGTAGATTTACCGGTCAATTATTAACCCTAGAACCCTTCACTATCTAGCGCACACGTTATTCCTACTCTGGGGTGCTGACGTACCCCATACTAAAATGCGGATAGTTTAAATAAAAAAACAATTCTTTAATGTAAATTTGTTTTATTATTAGTAATTATCATAAATCAGCCGTATGATAAAAAATCAGTCTCAATTTGAGCATTTTGCACAAACTTTAGTTTGGTGCTCTAAGCAAATCGGTGTTTTACACCTATGGCACGTTATCCTGGTCTTCCTGTCCTTGGATCTTGGACAAAAGCTACACCATTCTTGAGTCGAATGCAAAAAAAGTACTACCAGGATCTTGGGGATTTTTGAGGATAGCACCAATAGTTCCCTTTATATCCCGCCTCAAAGTTGACATATGGTGACGGTCCTCCAAATAATAGTGAATTAGGTCCAAGCCTAATTTTTTTCAAAAACGTACGCCGAAATTTTATGTTTTGCTTATTATTATCTTTAGAGTATTTAAATAAAAGCCAAGAATTAATTCCGACTGCATTCAGCAGCCCATAAAATAAACACATCGGTCACCGTTCTGTGTTACTGTCATAATTGAAGTCTTTATCAACTATGCAATAATCTCCTATCAAAGCATCCGGCTCATCATCAGAAATTGGAACTGGCAATTGCCTACTGCTGGTTGCATCATTTGAGTCGTCGTCGCCAGATTCATGATCAAGAATGGAAGTTATTTCTTCATCATTCAGTGTTCTTGCAGCCATCTGAAACAAAAAACATAAACATCTAATGTCGTTTAACAAAAGAAAAACATAAGTACATATTAGTAATTGAACCAAACAATATATACAAACATAAAAATACATTGAGAAAATAAAAATACATATTAAATAAAAATACTTACGGTTTTCCTACACTGGGGTTCAGACGCACCCCACAGCTCTTGTACAAGCGACCACAAGATGCGACTCACGACTGTCGTCGCGACACTGACGGATCGTGAGCGTTCAACACAAAACTAAAATACTGTGATGCGCAAATCCGTAGGTAAAATAATAATAGAACTATTTAGAAAATACACGACAGACACGACACAGACAGAACAAGACAGTGACAAGCTTTGACGCTATTGCGACGAGAACAGGTAAGGCGGTACCTTACCCGGGTTATGCAGAACTCTACCACCTAGTATCCACGATGGTAATGACTCGTATAGCCAATCGAACGTCTCTTACGACCTGCCTGGCAGAACAGCAGATTCTTCAAAGTGAGCCCAGATCAACATAGCGAAACAAGAAAAATGTATGATGATGATTACATTATTTTTTTTTCAAAATTTTTAGTGTGTTTTTTGTTACTAATTAAAGACTACTCGATTCTTTCACTTAAGTCCCGATTACACTTTCGTGCGAGTGCGAGTATTTAATGCAGGTGCTTAGTATTAAGCAAAAAAAAAAACGAGATGACAGCCGTTGATTAGTGCGAGTGATTAGTAAACAACGTAGTAAAATTGAATAGACGCTGTCACTAATTAAAGTGTGATTACACTGCTTTATAAAAAGCTGCATTATTCAGAAGTCACATAGGCTATTTTTTTACCCGATTGAATGATTTTTGGTCATGCGAATGAAGTCGCGATGAACTGCCAGAAAGCCCCGTTTTCACTTTGATTAGTGCAAGTGTGAGTGTTTAGTGCCGGTGCTTAGTATTAAGCCAAAAATACGTGAAGATAGCCGTTGATAAGTGCGAGTGATTTGTAATCAGCGTAGTAAAAGTGAATAGATGCTGATTACTAATCACTCGGACTGAACAACGGCTGTCTTCACGTATTTTTATCTTAATACTAAGCACCTGCATTAAACACTCACACTCGTACTAATCAAAGTGAAAACGGGGCTTTACAAATAAATTTGTATTTAGTAACCAAAGGGTCGACAGATCGCACATCATTACATCATTTTTTATTTGTACAGCTTTAAATGCTTATATTTAATCGTGTTTGGTATTGCGCAGTAAGATTCAAATATTATATTATTACATTATCTATATATGTATATATATACATATATATATATATATATATATATATATATATATATATATATATATATATATATATATATATATATATATATCAGTTGCTGTTAGTCTCGCTAAATCTCGAGGACGGCTGAACCGATTTGGCTAATTTTGGGTTTGAATTAATTGTTGAAATCCAGGGAAGGTTTAAAAACTAGTAAGGTAAGTAATTAAAAAGGCAGAACAACGTTTGCCGGGTCAGCTAGTTATATAAATTAATACGCTAAGGTTAAGATGTTTGCCTCCCTTTTTAGAGAAAACCTCACAATTACTCCAAATAAATGCTATATCATTTTATAGATATCTGCTTGCTCTGCCGGCATCAACAACTAAAAAAATTATTACTGCTTTAGTTTTTGTAGATTAATTAATTATTTATACAGGTATACATTAAGACGCAATAGAGCAATGCTGATATTTTACGGTTTTAATTTTGAAATTAGTGCGAATTATTCGCACGTGTAGTATATATTAATACGCTAAGGTTAAGATGTTTGCCTCCCTTTTTACAGAAAACCTCAAAATTACTCCAAATAAATTCTATATCATTTTATAGATAATTGCTTGCTCACCGGCATCAACAATTAAAAAAATTATTACTGCTTTTGTTTTTATAAATTACTAGCTGTTTCCCGCGACTTCGTTCACATTTCTCAAAATTATTACTTACTCTTGTGCAGTCGGGTAAAAAATTAGCCTGTAGCTTTTCTCGTGAATGGAGTTATCATACGTAAAAAGATTTTCTTAAATATGACTGGTACATCAAGAGATTAGCGCTTTCAACCAAACAAACAAACAAACTTCAGCTTTATAATATTAGTATAGATTAAAATTAAAATTATATATATAATATATTAAGACATAATACAGCAATGCTGCCGTCTGATAGCTTTAATTTTGAAACAACGTCAACGTGATTGACGGTCAGTAATTTTTTGTTCAATTTCAAATTAACTTAAGGCGAGGCATCGCGACAAACGTGAAAAAACTGGTTTGTTTAATCACGTTTTTTTTTGTATTAGTTGTTAAATAACAATTTTACAAAAATTACACAATATACCTGAAGATATTACCTAAAGAATGTGCTAACTCATTACATGATAGAATGTACTTTACTTGATCATATAAAATTCCGAAAACAGGCTAAAAAATCTCTAAAACAAATAATATTTTTTATGTTTTTATCATTTTTTATGTATAATGGCCGCCTCGTTGGTCGAGTGGTTAGCGAACCTGACTACGCGTTGATAGGACTCAGGTTAGATTTCCAATAGGAACACATGAACATAGATGTTTGTATTTCTGGGTTTGGGTGTTTATTAAATATATTTGTGTATTTATATGTATTTCTATGTACTAGTATCGTTCATTGACAACCATATCACAAGAAAATAATTCGTTTACTTATATATATATATATATGTATATATATGGCTGATTCTCAAAAAAAATCGAAAATGGCTTTATCGAGTTGATCAGTTTTTTTTAACTCGTAATCGAATTTTTTTTTGCTCAAGTCATAGTATATGCCTCGTTTGAGGAAAATATTGAAGTGGTCCCCAATTGTTTTGAGTTTGAATCGAATTTAAAAAAAATTTAAAAATTTGAAAATGAGGGAATGACAGATTCGTGATTTTTAATATGATTCTACTATAATTAAAAACTTAATAATGCACCAATCATTTGTTTTATTGCAAAACTATAATAATTAAATACATACTGTAACAATTTAATTGTTACAAATAAAACACGTTGACTCATAAAAGTAATATTAAATATTAATTTAGTTATAACAATTTAAAGAACGAAATTAAGAAGTACTATATAATCAGTCTAAAATTTGACTTATGTTTTTATTGTCAAGTCAAGTCAAGAATGTATACTTTTATATTGATGATTTAAATGTATGAAAATAATGAAAAGAGAACAGAAATTGCAATTTCACTAATCTAATTGCAGTTGTCTTTAGTTATTTTTACTTTCTTAAAGTTTTCATTTTCTCTCATCGACTTCTTTAACAAAATAACAACCTCGACTGAATAACTTTGGGGGTTTAATTATTTGAAGAACGTCAGCCCAAGCATAAAGTTCTTCATCTTTAACTGACGGCCATTTCCAGCATTTTGATCCTTTCTTCATTTTTTTATGAGGGAATGACAAAACGAAACAAAATTGCTACTAACTGAGGAACATAACCTTACTTTCTTACGAATTTTAAACAATACTTTATTACTACCAAAAACATGTAAAAATATGTTATGATTATTAAATAAAAAAATGCTTATCTTTTGATAACATTACATGAGGAAATGACATTAAAAAATGTAATATTCAAAAAACTTATTGTCAAATTGATTTTAAGAAAACATCCTTTCTTCAATGGTCCACTCTGATATATGTTCTCAAGGGCAATGTTGCCAACTACAAAAAAAATTAAAGTGGGACTTGGTAGGCCTTGGAGTATTGCTCCAATCACACTGTTACAAAGCGGTGAGGGAATGATACTTTTTTTAAGGACAAATTTTGAATTATATTTAAAAATATTTCCATTCGCATTTAGGAAACTATGAACTCATATAGGTATAGTCGATACTATCCTATATAAGTAAAAAATATGATAATAAACAATTTCCTAGGAATTTTACGTTTTAAGTTAATGATTATCTTCAAATTTAGCGCTTGGGACATAGTGAGGGAATGATTTTCAGGGTACTTTCTTGGACATATCTTTGCTGTTTATTATATAAAAAATAAATTTGTTTCATACATTCGTAGATCTAGCACAGTCCTATTATTAAAAAAAAAAACTTTTCATAATTGACGATCCTAGTTTATAAAAATGATCAAGGACATCAATTTCGATTTTTTTTGAGAATCAGCCATATATATATATATATATATATATATATATATATATATATATATATATATATATATATATATATATATATATATATATATATATATATATATATATATATAATAATTCACGGGACAAAGTACACTTACTGATCTAACCCCTAAGTAAGCAAATTATTTGCTTGTGTTATGGGTGTTAGTCAACGATACTAATACATAGATATACATACATAAATACTAGAATATATTTAATAAACACCCAAACCCGGAAATACAAACATACTCATCACACAAATGCTTGTCCCCGTCGGGGATCGAACCCGAGCTCCGTCGATTGCGTAATCAGGGTCGCTAACCACTCGATTACCGGGGCGGTCATAGATCTATGCGTGTAATTTGTTCAGCGATATTTATTATTTATATTTAAACTGTTTTCTCTGATCTTTATGGCTGTAAATTGTGACAAGGTCATGGCATTGTATTTATAGTACTGTTCACAAGAAACATAAATATTAATGCTAATTAGAGTTCTGAAGTAAACTAGGAACCCTAATAATTTCGCTATGTCTGTCCGTCTGTCTGCACGATAGATCAGACATCCTTTGTAAATGTACTAGAAACACAAAAAAAACTTGAGAGGTGTCAAGGGACACCCGGATGGAACGAAGTTCCTTTTCTTATTATTTACAAAAAACTTGTATACACTGAACAAAAATAATCGTCGCGACACCACAGTGTTCAATGCGAAATAGAAATGAAAATATCTGGTTTGCTTTCTATAAGAGAGAGAGAGAGAGAGAGAGAGAGAGAGAGAGAGAGAGAGAGAGAGACAGAGAAACATGCGCATGCCCATTGACGTGTATAATATTACCACTGGACTTGATGCTGCTGCTGCTGAATAATATAATATTTGAATCTTACTGCGCAATACCAAACACGATTAAATATAAGCATTTAAAGTAGCATTTAAAACAAATAATATTTTTTATGTTTTTATCATTTTTTATGTATAATGGCCGCCTCGTTGGTCGAGTGGTTAGCGAACCTGACTACGCGTTGATAGGACTCAGGTTAGATTTCCAATAGGAACACATGAACATAGATGTTTGTATTTCTGGGTTTGGGTGTTTATTAAATATATTTGTGTATTTATATGTATTTCTATGTACTAGTATCGTTCATTGACAACCATATCACAAGAAAATAATTCGTTTACTTATATATATATATATATGTATATATATGGCTGATTCTCAAAAAAAATCGAAAATGGCTTTATCGAGTTGATCAGTTTTTTTTAACTCGTAATCGAATTTTTTTTTGCTCAAGTCATAGTATATGCCTCGTTTGAGGAAAATATTGAAGTGGTCCCCAATTGTTTTGAGTTTGAATCGAATTTAAAAAAAATTTAAAAATTTGAAAATGAGGGAATGACAGATTCGTGATTTTTAATATGATTCTACTATAATTAAAAACTTAATAATGCACCAATCATTTGTTTTATTGCAAAACTATAATAATTAAATACATACTGTAACAATTTAATTGTTACAAATAAAACACGTTGACTCATAAAAGTAATATTAAATATTAATTTAGTTATAACAATTTAAAGAACGAAATTAAGAAGTACTATATAATCAGTCTAAAATTTGACTTATGTTTTTATTGTCAAGTCAAGTCAAGAATGTATACTTTTATATTGATGATTTAAATGTATGAAAATAATGAAAAGAGAACAGAAATTGCAATTTCACTAATCTAATTGCAGTTGTCTTTAGTTATTTTTACTTTCTTAAAGTTTTCATTTTCTCTCATCGACTTCTTTAACAAAATAACAACCTCGACTGAATAACTTTGGGGGTTTAATTATTTGAAGAACGTCAGCCCAAGCATAAAGTTCTTCATCTTTAACTGACGGCCATTTCCAGCATTTTGATCCTTTCTTCATTTTTTTATGAGGGAATGACAAAACGAAACAAAATTGCTACTAACTGAGGAACATAACCTTACTTTCTTACGAATTTTAAACAATACTTTATTACTACCAAAAACATGTAAAAATATGTTATGATTATTAAATAAAAAAATGCTTATCTTTTGATAACATTACATGAGGAAATGACATTAAAAAATGTAATATTCAAAAAACTTATTGTCAAATTGATTTTAAGAAAACATCCTTTCTTCAATGGTCCACTCTGATATATGTTCTCAAGGGCAATGTTGCCAACTACAAAAAAAATTAAAGTGGGACTTGGTAGGCCTTGGAGTATTGCTCCAATCACACTGTTACAAAGCGGTGAGGGAATGATACTTTTTTTAAGGACAAATTTTGAATTATATTTAAAAATATTTCCATTCGCATTTAGGAAACTATGAACTCATATAGGTATAGTCGATACTATCCTATATAAGTAAAAAATATGATAATAAACAATTTCCTAGGAATTTTACGTTTTAAGTTAATGATTATCTTCAAATTTAGCGCTTGGGACATAGTGAGGGAATGATTTTCAGGGTACTTTCTTGGACATATCTTTGCTGTTTATTATATAAAAAATAAATTTGTTTCATACATTCGTAGATCTAGCACAGTCCTATTATTAAAAAAAAAAACTTTTCATAATTGACGATCCTAGTTTATAAAAATGATCAAGGACATCAATTTCGATTTTTTTTGAGAATCAGCCATATATATATATATATATATATATATATATATATATATATATATATATATATATATATATATATATATATATATATATATATATATATATATATATATATAATAATTCACGGGACAAAGTACACTTACTGATCTAACCCCTAAGTAAGCAAATTATTTGCTTGTGTTATGGGTGTTAGTCAACGATACTAATACATAGATATACATACATAAATACTAGAATATATTTAATAAACACCCAAACCCGGAAATACAAACATACTCATCACACAAATGCTTGTCCCCGTCGGGGATCGAACCCGAGCTCCGTCGATTGCGTAATCAGGGTCGCTAACCACTCGATTACCGGGGCGGTCATAGATCTATGCGTGTAATTTGTTCAGCGATATTTATTATTTATATTTAAACTGTTTTCTCTGATCTTTATGGCTGTAAATTGTGACAAGGTCATGGCATTGTATTTATAGTACTGTTCACAAGAAACATAAATATTAATGCTAATTAGAGTTCTGAAGTAAACTAGGAACCCTAATAATTTCGCTATGTCCTTCCGTCTGTCTGCACGATAGATCAGACATCCTTTTTACTAGAAACACAAAAAAAAACTTGGGAGGTGTCAAGGGACACCCGGATGGAACGAAGTTCCTTTTCTTATTATTTACAAAAAACCTGTATACACTGAACAAAAATAATCGTCGCGACACCACAGTGTTCAATGCGAAATAGAAATGAAAATATCTGGTTTGCTTTCTATAAGAGAGAGAGAGAGAGAGAGAGAGAGAGAGAGAGAGAGACAGAGAGAGAGACAGACAGAGAGACAGACAGAGAAACATGCGCATGCCCATTGACGTGTATAATATTACCACTGGACTTGCTGCTGTCAAAGAATTTTTGTGCCTATTTGAATATCGCCATTTTGGCGCTGTAGACCGATGCGTGCGTCCATGGAACTAAAATTAGTGATTCCCACATCGACATCTTCGATAAGTTTATCGATCGTTTAATAAAAGTATCTTCACGCCCGTATATCCCCGAAAGGGAAGGCAGAGGTACAACAAGTGCACCCACGATTAGCCGAAGATACTTGGTCCCACTATGTGATAGGTGGCAAGCCTATCGCCAACCGGGCACTTTCCAATCCCGGGCAATGTTGTTTTTATCAGAAAACTGAAAAAACACATTTCTGAATTGCCCGACCCAGGAGTCGAACCCGGGACCTCTGTGGTCAACTCCGACACCGGACCACTACAATATATATATATATATATATATATATATATATATATATTATATATATATATATATATATATATATATATATATATATATATATATATATATATATATATATATATATATAAGCAAATTATTTGTTTGTGTTATGGGTGCAGAATAGACCAACTGCCGTTCTACCAGGCAGGTCGTAAAAAGTGACCGGTTGGCTATTACATGTCACTACCATCGTTACTACTAGGTGATGGAGTTCCGCAACGTCTCACTTCAGGTATTTGGTAACATCGCCTTACCTATTCCTACCGCAATAACGTCGATTCTGACATTATTGTGTTCCAGTTTGAAGGATAAGTACAAACAGCAACGTGCCATTAACATTTTTTTTGTCTTTAGGCTGCGGTTTCTCTATCAGGTGAGACATATGCTTGTTTGATTATTATATATGTTAAAGGAAAATTGTTAAAATATATTCTAATAATTCGTAAAGTAGAGAAAATTGTGCAGGAAAGGGTCACTAGTAATATTATAACACCAATATTTGTTTGCCTTTCCTTCACGCAATATCGCTTTAACAGATTTAGATGAAATTTGGCATTGAGATAGACTATATTGAGTAAACTGTGAAAATAATAAAAACACCGAATATTTCATACATTTAATTTCATAATGTATAATTTTTTCGAGAATTTGATTGAGATAGTATACCGAAAGTCCAAGAAATGACTCGTTTATCTTATTTTTGATAGACAATGTTAGCCTAAGGTTGACCGGAGGTTGCATTAATTTGTTCTTATTTCTTGTATTGTACTACGATAGCGAAAATACTCCTTTCATGTTTCTTTAAAAAATTAAGTTACCAAATTCCTGTTTAATGAAAATAATACAGACGAATTCAAATTATTTGCCATGTTAAGAAATGCCGTATACTTTCACTAGTTACAGAAAGCGAAATTGTTTTTGTTGCTGCGATAATAATTCTTATATCTGTACGTTTTGTCATGATGAAAAATATTGTAAACAAGGAGAATCTGTTTTTTTTTGGAGTCCAATTAACAGCTTTCATTGTTGTAGTCATACATTTTTTCCATTAAATCGACTGAAAATCTGCAAAAATAAAATGTAATTAAAATCATAGTTCGCTACATTAACAAAACTTTTCTTATAAGTGAGGCATATTTAATTAAAATGCAAAAGAAACAAGACGACTATAAAGTGACTTAAATATGCAACTAAAACTGAAAACGAAAACTGAATTTGATAACTATAGTAGAATATCGATACTGAAATTATCGATATGACCTGTTTCATCCATTCAAACAAACTTTCGAAAAATCTCTAATAAAGTTAGGGGGCTTCAAACATGTTAATTTGGTGAAGGAAAATATTGGAAAAGATTGATTAATAACAATAGTTAATTTTTTTCTCAAATCGCTTGATTATTTTATAAAAAACGAAAAGAGTAATGATGGGCGTCTCGTCAAAACGAAATTGTTCACAAAAAATCAGCTTCTCATAAATCAAAAATTAAAATGTTCTTGGGATCACGGTCTTTAATATATATTATCTTGATATTGCTTAGAGTGTGTACGTCAAAACTTTCTTACATATACCATAAGATAGCAAACAAGAAGATGGGTCTCCTGATGGAAAGGGTCAACCATCGCTTATAGGCACCAAATATGTCAATGGTGCGTTGCTATCTTGTGGCGAGGTCTACTGCACATGTATAAGTTTATCGACTACCTTACTCTCCAGACCGGAACACGATAGTGACAAGCACTGACGCTATTGCGGCCGGAATAGATAACGCGGTGGTATCAGACCCGGCCGAGATAATGCAGAAATCTACCACCTAGTAGCCACGATGGTAGTGACTCGCATAGCCAATCGGTCGCCTTTTCCGACTTGCCTGACAGAACGACAGTTGGCCTATTCTTCAAAGGAGCCCGGGATCAACAAGGGGAAGAACTTGTAAGTATTGTTATATTACAATAAAAATATTGAGTCAGTCACAGTTTAACGTACAAGATTTTAAGTGATAAGGTTCATTGTTATCGCCCTTGTAACTCGAATGTACATGGAATTCTCGAGTACTAATGAAATATATGTATAAGTGTTTATTGACACAGATATTAATCACCTTATCTAAGATAATGTTTTGTTAAAATTATTTTGCCACGTATTAAGATACTAGCTGTTGCCCGCGACTTCGTTCGCGCGGGCTTCGTTTACTCCGCACTGCTCCTCCCCCGTAGGTGATAGCGTGATAATATGTAGCCTATATGTTGACCCGACCTGTTAGTAACACTCATGCAAAATTTGAAGTAAATCCGTGCAGTACATTTTGAGTTTAGCCCGGACATACATTGACTTTCCTACGATTTTATTATATGTATAGATATGTCGCTACTAGCTAGTTGCAGCGTGCAGCCCACTGCATTATAAAAGTTTTTGGTGAATCCCGCGGGACGACCTAATTTTTCCGGGATAAAAAGTAGCCTATGTGCTATTCCAGGTCATCATCTACCTGTGTGCCAAATTTCATTTATATCCGTTCAGTAGTTTTTGTGTGATTGAGTAACAAACATCCATCCATCATGCACGAATTTAAAAACGGAGTTAAAACGCCTCGAAAATCTATGCTCATCGTATTAATGCTTACACTTTCATTAGTGCGATTGCTAGTGTTTAATGCAGGTTTTTAGTATTAAGCAAAAATACACGTAGACAGCTGTTGATTCGTGCGAGTGATTAGTAATTAGTAATCAGCGTCTATTCGCTTTAACTGAACTCTTAAACTTAAACTAAACACTTAAACTAAACGACTCGCGTACGAAGGGCTTCGTATCATTACATATAAAAAATTGGTAAAGTGCATGTCGGGCCACGCGCAATGTAGGATTCCGAAGTTGCCCATCACAATAATACGGACTAAGAACAGGGAATTTATAGTTATACTATGAACAATTAAGCTATTCAACGTCTAAGACAAATATTTATCCGCACCACAGGTTCACCGCCTATAAAAACTTCTTTAAGTACATTTTATAAATTGGTCGACTATCACTCAAAAACTTTTTAAGCCTTCTAAGCTGATAGTTTTCCTTTTAACTTCATTATACTCGTATTTACTACTACCATGATTTTTTCCCACCCCCAAAACCAACCGTTTAGCCTGCAGAAGGGGGGGGGGGGCTTGACTAACAAAAATTAGCACTAAAAAGCTTAATATTTTACAAACGAGTCCCTTAATCGAAAGCTTGTATTCACAAACCTACAATATTTTTTAAAAACCTATTCAACGATACCCCACGGCCCACGCAATAAGTATCTTCACGCCCGTATCCCCGAAGGGGTAGGTAGAGGTACAACAAGTGCACCCACGATTAGCCGAAGATACTTGATCACACAAATGTGATAGGTGGCAAGCCTATCGCCAACCGGGCACTTTCCAATCCCGGGCAACATTGTGTTTCTCAGAAAACTGAAAAAACACATTTTTTTTAATGTGCCCGACCCGGGAATCGAACCCGGGACCTCGTGTGGTCAATGCCAACACTGGACCACTAGACCACAGAGGCGACTACGCAATAAGGTACGTGAAAAAAATTAACATCCCCACTTTATATGTAGGGGAGCTACCCTGAAAAAAATATTTCTCAAGATTTTATGTTACCACTTTGATGACGTGACTAATATTATATTTATATTCCTGCCAAATTATAGTTTTCTCGTAATGGGGATCTCTGAGCTATCGTGCGGACGGACGGACGGACGTAGCGAAATTATAAGGGTTCCTAGTTTACTTCGGAACCCTAAAAACGGTAAAAAATCACGTTTGTTGTATGGGAGCTTTTTCTCCGTGTTGGTCCCGGGCTTCTTTGAAGAATAGGCCAACTGCTGTTCTGCCAAGCAGGTCGTAAAAGGCGACCGATTGGCTATCGAGTCACTAACATCGTGACTAGTTGGTAGAGTTCTGCAATGTCTCGCCCGGGTCTGGTACCACCACCTTGCCTATTCCTGCCGCAATAGCGTCAGTGCTTGTCATTGTCGTGTTCCGGTTTAGGGGGTAAGGTAACCGGTAAACTTATGCATGTGGCATAAGACCTCGCCACGAGATAGCAACGCACCATTAACACCTTTGGTGTCTATAGGCGATGGTTGACTCTTCCCATCAGGAGACCCATCTGCTTGTTTACTATCTTATGATATAAAAAAAGCTTCCCTAAAATATTTATTATTATTCTGTTTTTAGTACATGTTGTTATAGCGGCATCAGAAATACATCTTCTGTGAAAATGTCAACTGTTTAGCTATCACGGTTCATGAGATACAGCTTGTACAGACAGACGGACACACGGACGGACAGCAGGTTCTATTTGTACCCTTTGGGTACAGAACACTAAAAACGATTCTGAGATTGTTGCCACCGCCTCAATTTTACCTGCAAGAACAGCGCTTACTTGTCGTTGTCGCGTAAAGGGTAAGGGTGTAGACAGACGGACTGCATTTCAACTGCAATCCGACTGCTAAATAGCAGTTCAGGTGCAGTTTGATGCAGTTGACACGACTGCAATAGAATTTGGTTTGCAGTTCTATTGCAGTCGCGTCAACTGCATCTGAACTGCCATTTAGCAGTCGGATTGCAGTTGAAATGCAGTCCGTCTGTCTACACCCTAAGATAGCCGAGAAACCAAAGATTTAAAACGTTATAATATCGATATGTTTGCTGTTTCGTGATTGGTTCGCCGCGTTTCATGCGGTTTCGTAATTGGTTCGCCAACTAGCGCTAGAAGACAACGTCATAATATTATATACTATAACCAATCACAACGACGCAAACATATCAATATTATAACGTTATAAATCCTTGCGAGAATTTTTTTAAGTAGCACTTAATCCTCGCTAAGTATGGAAACACACCACCAACATTAAAAACATAAAAATGACGCCCTGACCAAAATTTTGTACACTACCTATTAATTTATCTAGTGCTTAACGTAGGCTAAACTGTGGACAAACACTAAAGTTAGTTTGTTTGTTCAAAAAAATTACAAAAGTAAGTACCTATGTGTTTCGGAACGCAACAATGCACTCACTTATTAGTTATTACTTTGCTGCGTTCCGAATCTCGCACGATGCATTTTTTTTTGAGAAATTAAACTTATTGATCTAACCCCAAAGTAAGCAAATCATTTGCATTGTTCTTATTAAGGCAATATAGATATTATTGATATATTATTATTATAGTCGCCTCTGTGGTCTAGTGGTCAAGCGTTGGCGTTGACCACATGAGGTCCCGGGTTCGATTCCCGGGTCGGCACATAAAAAAAGTGTTTTTTCAGTTATCTGAGAAACACAAAGTTGCCCGGGATTGGAATTGCCCGGTTTGCGATAGGCTTGCCACCTATCACATTTGTGGGACCAAGTATCATCGGCTAATCGTGGGTGCACATGTTGTACCTCTGCCTACCTCTTCGGGATATGGGCGTGAAGATACTTTATTGATATATTATTCTTATTCATAGCTGCAATACACGGTCGAGTAAGGTTATAAAAGTTTGACGTCAAAAATCTATAAGGGTTAACTAGGTTATGGGCATGCACAACATGCCCACAACGGTGAATCCGCGCCTTTCATATCCATAAGCAAAGTTCATTTCTTTTTATCAGGAAGCCATGTGCATGATTACTCCCCTATAAAATAATTCATAAATCATATCTTCCTTTAGAATGCTATACCGCCATTAGATCCCCTTTGAATCACATGAACACATATTTGTCTGACGATAAATTTTAAGTGTCCATTGTTTCTTTGAGTGAATCGGAATAATCCAGTGGCTGGTGCCATTAAAATGAGTGCTTCTGGTTTGTTTTATCTGTTCGTAACAAGGTTAGCAAACAAATTGTCATTTTTTTCTGTTTATTAGAGGTCCTCATGGTCAAAGAATAACCAATTCAGCTAAAATCACAAGGTCCCATTTTCGATCCCGGGCAAAAGGTTTTTCGAGTTTAATGGTAGTAGTATCTTCAGGTGGTAAGCCTATGGCCAACTGTGTATTTATACAATCTCGGGTAACATTGTTTTAATCAGAAAACTAAAAAACACATTTTTTGAGTCTTATACAAAATTCCACTCTCTAGTTTAAGGGGTTGGGGGTAAAAGTTCAGTGTTTTATAATTTTTTTGTGTTTATATACTAATGCTGGCTTATATACTTACGCAATTTTAGCTTCTAGAATTTCAGGTAGGTCCCTTAAATTTTTTAATGATTACCAGAGAGTGAATCAGTGACGAAATGATGGTTTTTAGACATCAATTATAAATGAATTATAAAAGTTATACAATTGAAACTTTATATTATGTTTAATAAGTCTACGGCTGACATCATATCTCGAGATTATTTTTATCTTGTATAATCCAAGCCCAGGTTATGACGGTTCAAAAAAACGACGAAGCCTTTCGAGAAAAGGCAGGTCAGTGCCCTTACGATTCGCTTGGCTTGTCGTAGCGTGGGTAATACCATGCCCCCAGATTTAATACGCTAATATATTGGCTCAAGCCTAGATAGAATACATAGCTCATCTATTAGTGTATTTTTTTATGCCATAAGATAGCAAACAAGAAGATGGCTCTCCTGGTGGAAAGAGAAGCCATCGCCTATAGATACCAAAGATGTCAATGGTGCGTTGCTATCCGTGTGGTGGCATGGCAATGCCATATGCGTAAGTCTACCGGCTACCTTACTCTCCAAATCGGAACACGACAATGACAAGCATTGACGCTATCGCGGCAGGAATAGGTAAAGCGGTGGTACCTAATTCCCGGGCGAGTGGTTGCAGAACTCTACCACCTAGTACGAATTTAGTAATAGTAATTTCATCACAGTCATCGCTAGTCATAGATGACATTGAGTTATTTTTTAGGTGCCACAATATTCCGCTCACATTGAAATTTGAAATCACCCAATACCAATAGTATAATACTGTCGGAAACATTATTAAAAACTACATTATTTAAATAAAAAAACAGCAAGTTGATCCGTAAACGTAAGGCAATTTCTTTGTTTACATAGGTATCTACGTTATTTTAGTACTATTTTATACCGACACCCGAAAACACCAATTTGTAATAAGTACTTTTGATATAGCAGATATTTTCCCATCTATTATTACATATAATAAAATCGTAGGAAAGTCAAAACTGTAAATTGAATATTTTTTTAAAAGAATACTTGGGGCGTGATCTACAATCGATATCAAAGCCATAAATATAGTTTTTAGAATTTTTGTCTCTGTGTCTGTATGTATGTCCGGGGTAAACTCAAAAAGTACAGCATGGATTTACTTCAAATTTTGCATGAATATTACTAACAGGTCGGGTCAACATATAGGCTACATATTATTACGCTATCGCCTAGCGGCCGGATGCTGTGCGGAGTAAACGAAGTCCACGCGGACAAAGTCTCTGGCAACAGCTAGCATTAAATATGTATAAGCTAGTACATTTTTTGGTATTACATTGATAAACTCAGCGGAGGAGTGGTACGAGGGTTATGTGATAGTGAGTATTATTTTTTAAAGCTATAAAGACACCAGCTCCCTGGGGTTGTCTCTAGTTAGTCTCTACTAGTAAGATTATAGTCTCGGTCATGGCGCCACAAAATGTGACGATCATCATTTTTTTTTTTCGGAATGGTTCAATTACTGCTAGCCTTATGGGCTGTTACAGCTTCACCGGTCGCGGGGGCGAGCAGAGTGCTCAGCCAGAATTTATAGGTGTAGGGCTGTACGCCCTCCGCCCTAAGGGTGTCTCCTGCGAGACCGAACCTCGGCTTAGGGTGGGGTCGTGATTTGCGATAAGAGGGCTAGTGGCATTGTTTTGTCCGTCAGCCGAACCTTGCCCTTGGGCTCGGTTCGCCGAAGGGCGAAACAGGGGTCCTCGTCGCCGCCGGCGGCGACGGTGTCGCGAATGTAGGTGTGTAATGCTATCGTGTAAACCGTTGGCCAGAGTTATCGAGTCATCAGGATCGGTAAGAACTTGGCGGAGCCTACGTAATTTGGGATCAGGATTAGGATCTGGGATGTAGTCAGCCGCGGCTACCACCAGTGGGTTCGGATGCGAAATGGCACGATTCAAGTATCTTTTAGAGATTTCTTTGAATTGCTATACTCGGCAATTCAAGATCATTATGGAGGCCTACGTTGCGCATATACCACGGTACACACGTGGCAATACGCAGGAATTTATTTTGTACCACTTGCAAGGGATGCAAGTCCATACGGCAAACGTTACGCAAGCGTGTGAAGGATGGGGCGTACGCACGACTTGTAAAGTGTCATCTTGTGCCTAAGTGACATTTTACTGTGTTTATTGATAAGGTTATATAACCAACCTACAACGAATTTAGCCTTAACTTTCATTCTTTGTATGTGCGGCTTAAATGAAATTTTACTGTCCAACGTTACCCCGAGGTACTTGAATTTCCTTTCCCACGGGATGACGTTTCCGAACAGGATAATGTTGCCTAGCTTTCGCAGACCGCGCCTTTGTTGTCGCGGTTGTTTACCGCGGCGAAAGTACACGGCTGCACTTTTTGTGGGGTTTATTTCGATACGCCATTTTCTGAACCAATCGCCAAGGGTCTTGGCCGCAGCCTGCAGCCGCTTGGTGATTGTTATTTCGGAAAAATTGGACGTATAGAGCGAACAACACGAGCTCGACGTGCGGCTCGCGTGGTACGTTGCACGTGTAAAGGGAGAATAATACGGGTGACAGTATGGAGCCCTGCGGGACACCTGCTGTGATCGGCCTATGGGTGGAGAGGGCTCCCTCCACGCGGAATTGGAATCGGTGGTTAGCAAGGTACTCTCGTATGATAAGTACGAGTCTGTCGGGCACGCCCATTTTGTACAGCTTGTATATTAAGCCCTTGTGCCAGATGTTGTCGAACACCTTTGCGACGTCGAAGAATAGGGCGCCTGTGGGAATTTGCAGCTCCGGGGCTGCGTTTAACCCGTTTAGGATATATTCGGTGAGACGGTGCACTTGATGAGTGCAAGAGTGAGCTGCTCGGAACCCGAACTGCTCATTTATTATGAGGCCTTTCTCGTGAACAAATGCCTTAAGGCGAGCGAGAATGATTTTTTCATAGATTTTGCCTAACGTATTTATTAGGCTAATGGGGCGATAACTACTGACTTTATTGCGGGGTTTACCCAGTTTGTGAATTCCTATGACGGTGGCTTCTTTCCACTCGTCTGGAAACGCGCAGCCGGCTAGTAGTGCATTGAAGATGCACACTAGTAGGCATATTAGGGAGGGGGGAGGTATTTAACTACCTTATTAGAGATTTTATCGGGCCCCGGGGCCTTTTTATTGTGTAGACCTTTGATTATGTCGCCTACTTCTTCGGGATCGGTGGGTAATAGCGGGCCACCCTCCGGTGGTAGTGCCGCCCTGCGCTCTACTTCACTATCCACAAGATCGACGTGGTCTAGGTCTGTAGGCTGGTTTGATGGGGAACATTGTGTTTGGATACTGTCAGCAAGGCATTCGGGTTTGTCGGCATCATCAAAAAAAATTTTTTTTTGTTTGATTAGGTCGAATGAGTGGAGGCATCTCTACTACTGGTTCGTTTTTAAAGGCCCTCGCCAACGGCCAGTAGGCCGTGTGCGATGGCGAGACCTCACTTACCAGTCTGTCCCACCGTTCGTTACGGTACTCGGCGTTGCGCCGCTTTACTTCTCTTTGTAAAGCTCGTAGCGAACGGCGATTGTCGTCGGTCATGTATCGGTCGTAGAGCCGCGTAGCGGCGTTTTTGCGTCTCAGTAGGTCTCAGTAGGTCTCGTAGCTCTTCCGGTAGTTCCCATCTGCCCCGAAAGGCGTCCGGTATTTCCCGCGAGGAGCTTGGCATACAATTTTAAATCCAATATTAGTTCGGTGCGCAGTAACATATCTTTTATTTATATATAGTATATTTATAAGCTTCAGCGTATGTCAAAAAATAGTATAATTTTATATAGCTTTTTCTTCAGTGATGTGTAAAAAAGTAAAATATCATTGGTTTTCTTACTGAATATATGACGTGTATATAATTTCTATCTATTGCTAACTGCTACGTCTTATTTAGCATTTTTTTTAATCGTTGAAGTGGTCGTTTACATATATTTGTTGGAAGGGTCCTTGAAATCCAAATTCTAGCAAAGACGGCGTCCTATAAATCCGAGTGACTGCGATAAAATCTTCCTTAATGTATATGTTTAAAAAGCAAACTAAAAAACTAATAAGTCTATAATGACTTGTTTTTTGATTTATATTGTGGAATTCTAGTAATATAGTTAACTGGAATCTAGAAAAAGTGTAGTTTGATTTTTGCCCATTGGATTCAGTGATTTTGAACAGGTTTTCATTATTTTTGTTTGGGACTTCTTTATGTCTATATTATTGAAACGAGAACTCTGATCACTCAAAAAAATTTGCCCTAATTTGACCTATTTCAGCTCGCAGGGTGTTAACTGAATAGCTGTCTTTTAATATCTGAAATTTCATTGTGAATTTTAGATTCTATTGCAGAGGTTGTTATATCCGGTGGTTGAGGCACGGAAATTTCAAGTCGAGGAGGCTCCCGGCAACCCTTCTATTTACTCCCATTTTTCTTCAACCACTCTTTGTGATGTTTGCGTAGATGAAGTCCAGGTGTTTCTTACATGAGGCATATCGCGCTCCATCGCTAAATTAAGCGTTACATATACTAAATTTACCATAAATATTTAACGTCATTTAACGTATACTATTGTGTGTCTTGTCAGCGAAGTGTCTTGTTGGCGAAGTGTCCTGTCGGCGAAGCGTCCTGTCGGCGAAGCGTCCTGTCGGCGAAGAGTCTCGTCGAAGTAAAGGCTTGTCGGTGTTCAGTCTGTCGACGTAATGTCTGTCGGTGTTTAGTCGTACACTCGTGTGAGAAAGGTAAAAGTTGACAGCCGCTGACCTGTCGATCAAATCGAGCGGTGCGTGTTGTTGTCACACCGTGTTTTCACAAATATTCAAACGTAACTGACTGACTTTATGTACATTCTCCGATTCATCAAAGAGGCCTTCACCGATTTGGAAATTAGTCTTCTTTTGTATGAGAGAGTATAGGTCACATCTAGTCCTATATAAGTTTGTATGAAAAACTATATCAAGAACATGTTAATTGACACGAAGGCAAATTTGCGCAAAGGAGATAAAGAAGAACAAGCAAGTGGAAAAAGAAAGAGATAGACATAGCCTAAAGAGATCAAAGATGACAACATTTTGCTGTCGGTAAGGATGCTACATGCATAAGTTTCCCCCTGTCGTTCTGCCAGGTAGGTCGTAAAAGCCGAACAATTGACTATATGTGTTTCTACCCTCGTGATTTCTAGGTCGTAGAGTTACGCAACGTCTCGTACGGGTATATGGTACCACTGCCTTACCCATCCTGTCGCAATAGCATCGATGCTTATCATGCTAAATGGATTTGGATGAAATTTAGCACATGTAGATCCATGTAGAAGACATTTTTAATGTCTTCTATATGGATTCTCTTTCCATTACAAGAGCCAACTGCTGCTATCTAATGACATAAAAACATAATAAAGTAAAAATCTATATATCTATCTATCTTTACTAGGTGGTAGAGTTCTGCATTGTCTCGGCCGGGTCTGGTACCACCGCCTTACCTATTCCTGTCGCAACAGCGTCAGTGCTTGTCGCTGTCGTGTTCCGGTTTAGGGGGTAAGGTAGTCGGTAAACTTATGCTTGTGACATTAGACCTCGCCACAAGATAGCAACGCACCATTAACACCTTTGGTGTCTATAGACGATGGTTGACTCTTTCCATCAGGAGACCCATCTGCTTGTTTTCTATCTTATCATATATGAAAAAAAACATAGAAATACATAATATATAAATACTGGAATATATTTAATAAACTCCCAAACCCGGAAATACAAAAATTTATGCTCATCACACAAATGCTTGTCTCTGTCGGGGATCGAATCTGAGCCCCGTCGATTGCGTAGTCAGGGTCGCTATCCACTCGACCAACGGAGCGGCTTATTAGATTATATTTTAACGAAGTTAAAAGAATGTAATGAAGTAAGGCTAAGTACGCTTTACAAGTTTACGAGTAATTGTCGGCCGATTGATAAAACGTACTTTGATAATTTTTTATAGGCTGTGAACCTGTAGTGCGGATATATCACTGACTTTAAAAAAAGGTTAAATGTTTATAACACGAAACGAGAACAAAAATGCCCTCCTCTTAATCCACATTATTGTGATGGGCAACTAAGAAACCCCACATTGAGCGTGGCTCAACACGCCTGACGTTTTTTTTTTTTTTTATATCATAAGATAGCAAACAAGCAGATGGGTCTCCTGATGGAAAGAGTCAACCATCGCCTATAGACACCAAAGATGTTAATGGTGCGTTGCTATCTTGTGGCGAGGTCTAATGCCACATGCATAAGTTTACCGGCTACCTTACCCTCCAAACCGGAACACGACAGCGACAAGCACTGACGCTATGGCGGCAGGAATAGGTAAGGCGGTGGTACCAGACCCGGGCGAGACAATGCAGAACTCTACCACCTAGTAGCCACGATGGTAGTGACTCGACAGCCAATCGGTCGCCTTTTACGACCTGCCTGGCAGAACGGCAGTTGACCTATTCTTCAAAGGAGGCCGGGACCAACACGGCGGAAAGGCTTTTTGGCTGCAACAAGGATTTATGAAATTTTAGGGAAAAGTATATCTTGATGTGATAAGTGATAACCCTGTTTATTTTATGCTCTATGCGCTATGGGCTCCATTTATTAGGAAAATCCCCAATTTGGTTTAGTATTAAAGTTCGAAAAATTTAGGTCCCAGTTACACTTTGATTAGCGCGAGTGCGAGTGATTAATGCAGGTGCTTAGTATTAAGCGAAAAACACGTGTTGATAGCCGAGTAATTAGTACCTAATTAGCGTAGAAATCGTAATCAGTAATTAGTAATTGTAATTAGCGTATAATAGAATATCCCTCGGTATTATATAAATTGTCTTTTATATTGGAACGAAGTTCCTTACGGCAGGCTTGGAGGGGATAGGGATTTTGCTGCGCGACCGAACTGAAAAAAATGTGATAGTAAAACCGCAAGAAAAATGCGTGGAATAAAAGCGTTAAATGAGACGTGCGCAGGCGCGACAGTCGCGTACACAAGCGAGTAGTGCCGTTTAGCCGAAGGAAGTTCGTTCCTACCTGGTGTCCCGCGACACCACATCATTTTTTTTGTTGTGTTATGTTTTTTGACGTCGACAAGTGTTCTTAAATGTACCTACGTCGAATAAATATTATTTCATTAATTAATTGATTGATATTGGTATCCTAAAAATATATGTTTTAATTTTTTTTTTTATCGTTTTTGACGACATGACTAATATGTATAGATGTCGCAGTGAAATTGTCAATACCGTTAGATTATAATCTAACTAAGTGATATTATAATTTAACTGCTAACCTAACCAAATTATAAACTCCCTAGGTAGATTATAATCTAACGGCTATTGACAATTTCACTGCGACATAGATATAAATGCCAAATTACAGCTTTCTAGTACTAAGAATCTCTGAGCTAAGCCGAGGACGGACGGACGGACTGACGGATGGATGGTCATATGAAACTATAAGGGTTTCTTGTTTTTTCAGAACCCTATAAATCCCTAAGTAGTACATAAAATTAAAACAATCGAATGAAAACAGCTTTCTAGTACTAAGAATTTCTGAGCTAAGCTGAGGACGGACGGACGGACTGACGGATGGACGGTGAAATGAAACTATAATATAAGAGTTTCTTGTTGATTTCAGAACCCTATAAATCTCGTGGTACATAAAATTAAACCAACCTAATGAAAACGGTTGAAAAATCGAACAATATTACATAAAATATGCAATTTCATTTGTCTTAACATTCAGCGATCAGTAAAAATATTCGTATCTGACCCTGGCATGGGTATTCAATCGTACCAATCGAAAGAAACCAGACGATTGCTGACAAAACCGAGTAAAAACGCCGATTTTAGCTGTGCAGTGGGCGACCTTCAATCGCTGCAGCAACCACCTAATCCACTGTTTCGAAGATGCAGCAGTGGTTTTTCTTACACAGAAATTGATGATCTTTCAGATGAGCTTGGGTTCGTTCGGTAGTCCGATGGTACCAGATACCTCTTTACAAGGCGTCACTTATAATGCTGCTGCCACTGATAAGGGCCAGGATAGGGACATGCAGCACCGCATTTTCGTATAGTCCTACCCCTATATCGAAGAACAAACGGATTTCGGTAGTCTTATCGTACCAGAAATCGATTTTTTTTCATTCTTTTTTTCTTTTTTTTAATAGCGCCACCCGGTTTTTCGCATTGCAGCATAGCCATTCCGTATTCTCCAATTAACAACTAATCTAACTATGTATATACCATCCGGTAGTCTTATGGGACTAGGTTTTGTGTCGTGGGCTCTTAAGCCATTTTGACTTTGATTTAGGATCGATTAAAATAATAATATATCACTAGCGCCCATCTTGCCCAGCAAGTTAAGTTATATTTCTTGCCTTATCTATGTTATTAATAATAGTCAAAAACCCGCTTAAGCAACTGACATTTAAACGTGAAGGGACAAACATTTGTGTGATGTGCCTTTTTTTTTATATCATGAGATAGCAAACAAGCAAATGGGTCTCCTGATGGAAAGAGTCAACCATCGCCTATAGACACCAAAGATGTTAATGGTGCGTTGCTATCTTGTGGCGAGGTCTAATGCCACATGCATAAGTTTACCGGCTACCTTACCCTCCAAACCGGAACACGACAGTGACAAGCACTGACGCTATTGCGGCAGGAATAGGTAAGGCGGTGGTACCAGACCCGGGCGAGACAATGCAGAACTCTACCACCTAGTAGCCACGATGGTAGTGACTCGATAGCCAATCGGTCGCCTTTTACGACCTGCCTGGCAGAACGGCAGTTGGCCTATTCTACAAAGGAGGCCGGGACCAACACGGCGAAAACGCCTATGCTCATTATTGTATTTCCGGGTTTGGGTGTTTATTATGTAACCGTATTTATATGTGTTATACTTCTATATATAGTATAGTTGACTTACACCCACAACACAAGCATATAATTTGCTTACTTTTTAAATTTTTAAAATTTTTTGAATTTATTTTATATTATCAAGTACATTAATTTATTAAAGTTTTTGAAGTTGATTATTCAAACGACGTCATAAGTCAACAGCAAAACCAGTGCTGAAGAACATGAAAGTTAAGTTATTCAAAACAATGGCTTAATAAATGAAACAAATTAATGTCAGGGATCTGCATATAATTCGTTACACTTTCCGAGCGTTATCTATAAGACATTTTAACCGGTTTAAAAAGAAGGTTATCAATTGAATTCATTTAAGTAATATCTCAATGTGTATACACAAATAGAAAATTTGAAGTCGATTTTAATTAAATTTTCAAACAGTCTTCAGATTGTCTGACGGGAGATCCTGTAAAGCTTGGTAGCGAACACTGCTACTACAATACCAAGGCGATCACTCATTTAGATTTATTTATTTCAAATATTATATTTGAAATAAATAAAGAGCGAAGTACTTTTTTAAATATAAAAAAGTTTAGCAAAAAATATAAATCTAATAAGTACTTATTAGATTTATATTTTTTGCTAAATACATATTATGAATATTTTTTAAAAGAATACTTGGGGCGTGATCTACAATCGATATCGAAACCAAAAATATTATAGTTTTTAGAATTTTTGTCTGTTTGTCTGTATGTATGTCGGGGGTAAACTTAAAAAGTACAGCATGGATTTACTTCAAATTTTGCATGGGAGGGGATGCATCACCTACAGGGGAGGAGCTGTGCGGAGTAAACGAAGTCCGCGCAGATGAAATCACGAGCAAGAGCTAGTAATATATATATATATATATATATATATATATATATATATATATATATATATATATATATATATATGTATATATATAAGAAAAGAAAAGTTTGAAAATTTTCTGTCGCGAAAAGCCTAGCCTATTTAATAATAACGTTTAACCATGGCTTCGCATGCTTAAATGTTATTCAAATAAATTTACCTCCCCACTTTACATGTAGGGGAGCTACCCTAAAAAATATTCTTCAAGATTTTACGTTACCACTTTGATGACGTGACTAATATATATATTCCTGCCAAATTATAGTTTTCCAGTAATAAGCTTTAATAATCTAAGGATCTCTAAGCAATTGTGCGGACGGACGGACATAGTGAAACTACAAGGGTCCTTCCTAGTTTACTTTGAAACCCTAAGAAAGAATTCACTTGAAGTCATGAAACTAATAAAACTTGTACGTTTTCTTATTTCTAATTTAAGCAATAATTTTTCTTTTCTGCCATAAAGTTAAGAATAAAAGTTATTCTTTGATTTTCCTACAGAAACAGTTCCTAGTTGTCAAATATTTAACGATTTCAAAGCCGGTATGAAGTTCGCCGGTTCAGCAAGTTACAAAAGAACAATAATATATATATATATATATATATATATATATATATGTAAGCGGCTGGTCTGTCAATATTTATTCCGTTAACTCAAAATTCACCTCTAAGACATCCTCAAAGTTCATACAAGCGAAACTGTGAAGAAAAGCTAGCTAGAATACAAAATATTGTATTGTAGTAACTAGCAACAAACTATCTACCATGCGATATCCGTGAAATTGCGATGACATTTTAACCGAAATTATGTCAAGGATTATTTTTGTACCATTCACAAGTAAAACATTTATTTTTAGAGTCCCAAATCCAAATGGGTCAAACCTAAATTCACACTAATATTATAAATGTCAAAGTAACTCTTTCCGTCTATCTGTATCTTCTTCACGCCTAAACCACTGAACATAATATTATCGACCGCCCCGTTTGTCGAGTGGTTAGCGACTCCGACTACGCAAGCAACGGGGCTCGGGTTCGATCCCCGACGGGGACAAGCATTTGTGTGATGAGCATAAATGTTTGTATTTCCGGGTTTGGGTGTTTATTAAGTATATTCTTGTATTTATATATGTATTTCTATGTATTAGTACCGTTGACTAACACCTATAACACAAGCAAATAATTTGCTTACTTAGGGGTTAGATCAGTCAGTGTAGTTTGACCCGTAAATATTTAATATTATTATAATAATATTATATATAATAATATATGTTAGGTATCTTAGGTATAAAAATAATTTGAGACCCGAGAAAGGACATAGGATAGTTTTTATTCCGAAAATCCGACGGGAACGAGAACTATGTGGGTATAACCCTGGAACTACGGTAATAACGAGTAACTTAGGCTACTTTTATTTTTTAAACCACGGTAATAACGAGTAACTTAGGCTACTTTTATTTTTTAAACAACGGTAATAACGAATAACCTAGGCTACTTTTATTTTTTAAACCACGGTAATAACGAGTAACTTAGGCTACTTTTATTTTTTAAACAACGGTAATAACGAGTAACTTAGGCTACTTTTATTTTAGATTTTTTTTTCAATCGGTCAACGTCGCAAGCATAGCTAGTTTATTACTAAAGCTAACACCGTTTCTCGGTCACCGTACTGTCTTTGGAACAAATCGCAAAAAAATTCGTCACATTGAATTAGCGACACGTACCTAAGTTAGTAGAGTATCGTCTAACCTGCTAGCGATATCAGTGGCTTTTCAAATCTGTTCGTGCTGAAAATTTTTAAGATTTACTTAACAGGGTGCTTAACATAATATATCTATAGTAAGGGGATCTAATGTTTTATATTAATTATCTACAACTTGGAGCGGCCGCGTTCCAATCCGCTATTATAAGATTAATCCAATCCAGTAATATTTTTCATAATTGCCTCTAAATTGTACACAGTTTAAGCTTTAGTGGCAATTTAAAAAAAAATGATGTGGTGTCGCGGGACACCAGGTAGGAACGAACTTCCTTCGGCTAAACGGCACTACTCGCTTGTGTACGCGACTGTCGCGCCTGCGCACGTCTCATTTAACGCTTTTATTCCACGCATTTTTCTTACGGTTTTACTATCACATTTTTTTCAGTTCGGTCGCGCAGCAAAATCGCTATCCTCTCCAAGCCTGCCGTAAGGAACTTCGTTCCAAAAATTACGAATCTTTATGAACGGGCACACTTAAAGTACATTGCAAAGGATAACATAAGGACATAATAATCAATGATATAAAAAATCTAAGATGCACAGTCCCGTACAAAACTGACACTCAAAACTGTCCCTAATTTCACACAAGCAGATATAGATATGGCAAAAATATGTTTTTGCATATCCAACCTTAAGCGCAAGATTTATAGTTGTTTTTACAAAGCAATGTACAAAAAATAATATAATTGACAGTATCGCATTTGTCGCGATTCTATTTAAAATGAGCGCACAATTTAAAATTTTGCGCTCATTTTTAGAGGACGTTTTCGAGACATTGATTGTGTATCATGGTTTTTTTTTATATTAATGATAATAATATACACACTACACTATAATAATATATTATGATTTCGTGTCAACGAATGGTAGTGTGCGTAATATTTATTCTTATTAATATGTGTTTTTAATGTATATTATATAAAACTATTAGCTTGCTGTCCTCTTTCACCATGTAAACTTAAACTGTAATAATTTCATGACCGTCCGCTCGCCTAATTGTAGTAAAAAGGTGTGCAAAGTTTTTGCTTCTTATTATATATACTCTATACATATAAATTTAAGTTTTTTTGTCAAAATTCAAATTTGTATTTTGTATCCACTATGTGAGGGCATTGGTGACTTGTGTCACAGGTACTTATTGAACCTACTTCAGGCACCATGTTTCTCACAAAAATGGCAAAATAAATTTACCAAGATATTAATTAATTTAATCTAAAATATGTACCGGTTTTGTGATGAAATAAATAAATTAAAAAAAATATATATTAATTATAAGTAATATACAGGGTTACTTTTATGGCCCGCCCGAATTTTATAATAAGAAACTAAAAATTAAATTGAAAGTGCGTTTTAATTATTATTGTAAAATTATAACAAGATAATGTTAAAAATATTCGTTTAAATTTAAATTCATCATACAACGAGCCTTGTGAATGAACTATGTAAAGCTGGCAGTGTTTATGATTACATTAGCTGCCGCGTGCAGCCCTCTGCATTATAAAAGTTTTTGGCGAATCCCGCGGGATCATCTACTTTTTCCGGGATAAAATATAGCCTATGTGCTATTCCAGGTCATCATCTACCTGCATGCCTTTATTTCAAATCCGTTCAGTAGTTTTTGCGTGATTGAGTAACAAACATCCATCCATCTATCCATCCATCCATCCAAACATCCATCTTTCGCATTTATAATATTAACTAGCTGCAGCGTGCAGCCCGCTGCATTATAAAAGTTTTTGGTGAATCCCGCGGGATCAACAAATTTTTTCGAGATAAAAAGTAGCCTATGTTCTATTCCAGGTCATCATCTGTCTGTAACCCAAATTTCATTTAAATCCGTTCAATAGTTTTTGCGTGATTGAGTAACAAATATCCATCCAAACATCTATCCAAACATCCAAACTTTCGCGTTTATAATAATAATATAGATATAAATTACTATTATGTAATCTGTCGCTCTACGTACATTTTTCCCGGATAAAAAAAAATATTTTTTTTAATACGCAAATCGAACATATCGATTCCGAAAAGCCTCTGATAATTTTGCAGGACCTTTAAAAGTAACTCTGTATTATTAAAAATATTCTTAAGATCATGAAGTGCCATATTTGTTGTATTAAATGGTATTTGATTTGATTTTGTAATAAGCAATTACGACATCCTCCGCGAATATTCCGGTAATAACCTATAACTGAGTTTTTCGTGTTATGTGTTTTTTAGCATTTAGAGGTCATGATTCATCTTGTCAATTTTTTCCACAATTTTTCTATTGATATTTACAAAGATATGAAAATACTATTTATCTTTATATAAACGAATAATACGGTTTTAATCTAATTTAAAATCTCCATCGACAAAAAACATTTCGCATTTTTGTGAGCAAGTGTATTTTATCTCGATATGAAGACAGCTTATAAAATAGTTTTTTTTTGAGATGCAAAACTATTCGAAAAGTAAATATTAAAAAAACACTATTTTATTTTTCTTGAACAATTTCTATTGTTCTATTCCCGGAATATTCGCAGGAGGCGTCCATGGTCTAAATGTTTTATACGAAACCGTTCGTGTAAAAATCTCACTCACACTAGGCTAGTTTTGGTTTCCCTTACTTAGTAGTACTCATAAAACAGTCATATACATAACTAAGTTGCACAAGTAGTAATTTAAATCGACTAGAATTACAATCGTAGATGAAAACTCAATGAATTGTATGACGCGCTCCACCATCACGTTCCACTTGAAGGTTGACGAATTGATCTATCGATAAAAACTGAGAGGCAAGGCTGGCTTGGTCATTGATGTGTTCATCGACTATAAAGAAGCCATTTCTTAAAATGGTGACCATTATTATTATTGTTGATAGCCTCGTTGCATTAGCCAAATCATGTGGTTATGGTTCCGATTCTCAGATTGAGAAAAAAGTAACAAGTATCATCATCAAAAGTATTATCACGGCCTGTTGGTCCCTTGCGTGGTAGACAGAGTTAACCGAACGTCTATAGACTATTACACTGCGGTTCACCGGTTTGTCGGACGAGATGAGTGTCCTAATTGCCGTATTTTACCGACCTGGTGACGATTATCGACTATTTCTAGCGATAGCGGGACCGATAGCTTTTCTTAATATAATATTAATTTCGGATAATATTATGAAGCTTGTATTTTATCATGCTCTTTAATTTGTTTGATAGTAATTGTATTTTTTTTAATTATAGTTTTTTTTGACTTCTCATTTGACATTACTGTAATTTTTATGCTAGTTTTATCTTTTAATTTGGCAAATTAATTATGACTTTTAAGACATATGTTTTCGATTTTTGCTTTTATTTTGATATAATTAAATTTTCACAATTCTTTATGCATATTGATTGTGATTTAAATTATGCATCACTAAATTTTTGTCTTAGTAAATACGAAATTCAATTTATACCAATTTATCAATTTTATACAACATTTGCTTTTATATTTACTTAATTTTTATATCTTATTTTCAAAATATTTAAGTATAAGTCATTTCTGTAGACAAAGAATTCTCTTTAGCTGAGTTTATTTTTCTGTATTTTATCTTAATGTATTTTATAACTATTGTATAACTTGTCATGTATAATTTTGCTTATAAATGACGTCGATAAGTGTTCCTATGTGTACCTACGTCGAATAAAATATTATTTAATTTGATTTGATTCGTGTTCATCCGAGGCACGGGACTTCAAACTGCTAATGAGATTTTGAATTGTTCGAGGAAAATCTCTGAAAAACCTCAATAACTCAAAAACTTTTGCTTGACCCGGAGATCGAACCCGGGAACTCGTGATACCCTCATGATGAACCGAATAGGCTATCACCTAGACCACGGGGCAAAAATTACATGAAGTGATCTAATCCCAGAGTAAATTTTCCCCGTGTTGATTGGGATATTTTGATGAAAAAAAAAACTGCTTTACCGCTATTCATCTCGTAAAGGCGAAAAAAGGCTTCACTAACTTCTCTCTAAGTGGTAGATTACCAACGCTTTACTTATTCAGTTCACAATAGCGTTGACGGTTGCCGTTGTCATGTTCCAGTTTGTAGGGTAAGGTGGACGATAAACATACGCATGCGTCATTATCTTCCCGCCACATGGATAGCAGCGCACCATTAGGATCTATGGTATCTGCAAAGCTTCCCTCTTTTCATCAGGAAAGACATCTGCGTGCTACCGTATGACATATATAATAAAAAAATTCTGTCTTGTGTTATTGTTTTACATTAGTGTAAATGTAAAATGGACTCTATTTTATTTCCATAAGTTTTTTTCAAGTAAATGACTCCTATTTGTTTAATAATATGTAAGTTCAAGCCGGATACATTAAAAAAAGTTGTAAGTTAAAAAACTGGAAGTAGATTTAATCAGTGAAATCGATTAATAAAAAAAGCAAATCAAATGCGATCAGAATTGTATAAATATTATACATATTACATTGCGAGTTCTTTTCATTACACCTCTGTTAGCTACGGTTTTGAGATATAATATAAATATACAATATTATTACAGGAGCGCCGTGATATTTTGTATTCAAGCAATCTACAAACGTTACTGCCATACCTATTCCTGCCGCAATAGCATCAATGCTTGTCGTTGTCGTGTTCCGGTTTAGAGGATAAGGTAGCCGATGGGCTTATGCACGTGGCATTGCCACTCTTTGTTGTCTAATGTCTATAAGCGACGGTTTCTCTTTGCATCGGGAGGGACATCTGCTTGTTTGCTATAACTTTATTATGATTTAGCCATCTACTAAGAGGTACGGTGTACTGCACAAGGGGAATTACACATTGACCTCCATTTTAAAATAAATTCTACTGATATTATCAATGAAATGGCGATTAAATCATAGTGTGATCTAATTGTTGTACAGCGTCATCTATGAACAGCATAACGAACTATTCTGCATACAATTTAAAATAATTTGTAAGACAACATTTTATAAGTTGGTCAACTATTACTCGTAAACTTGTAAGACCTAGTTAACCGAGATAATTTTTCTTTTAAATTCATTATATTTAATTTTAACGTGATTTTTTTTCACCCCGAAAATCAACCGTTAAGCTGGCAGAGGGGGACACTTGGCTTTAACAAAAATTAGCACTTTAAAACTTTATATTTCACAAACGAATCCCTTAATCGAAAAATTGTTTTCACAATAGATTTTACACTTTCAAACCTACACTATTTTTAAAACATACAATGATAACCCACACTATGGGGTACACGAGAAAAAAATTAACATCCCCGCTTGTCCCATAGAGGAGCTACCCTTAAAAATATTTTTTAATATATTTTAATGTTACCACTTTATTGTCGTGATTAATATGTATATTTATGCAAAATTAAAGCTTTCTAGAATTAAGGATCTCTCAGCTGTCGTGCGGACAGACATAGCGAATCTATAAGGGTTCTTATTTTACTTCGAAACCCTAAAAATATCTTAACATACAAAGATCGATAAGAAGCAATCGATTTAAAACAAATAATGGTAATAAATTTACCATACCCTAAAAACGAATTCTTACGTCGCTCAAGGTTACGCAAATGCTTCTTGCAGACACGTGTAACGCCTTTGTTGTAATACCGTCATAGGTGCCACACCCACAACAATGTTAACGTTGCGGCGCTCACACTTTATATATTACTAGCTGTTGCCTGTGACTTCGTCCGCGCGGACTTCGTTTACTCCACAATGCTCCTCCCCTGTAGGTGATAGCGTGATAATATGTAGCCTATATGTTGACCCGACCTGTTAGTAATATTCATGCCAAATTTGAAGTAAATCCTTGCAGTACTTTTTGAGTTTACCCCGGACATACATACAGACAAACAGACAAAAATTCTAAAAACTATATTTTCGGCTTCGATATCGATTGTAGATCACGCCCCAAGTATTCTTTAAAAAAATATTCAATGTACAGTTTTTACTTTCCTACGATTTTATTATATGTATAAATATCATAAAATCGTATATATATATATATATATATATATATATATATATATATATATATATATATATATATATATATATATATATATATATATATATATATATATATATATATATATATATCATAAGATAGATAAGATAGATAAGAGAAGCAAACAAGCAGATGGGTCTCCTGATGGAAAGGTGGAAAGAGTCAACCATCGCCTATAGACATCAAAGGTGTTAATGGTGCGTTGCTATCTTGTGGCGAGGTCTAATGTCACATGCATAACTTTACCGGCTACCTTACGCTCCAAACCGGAACACGACAGTGACAAGCACTGACGCTATTGCGGCAGGAATAGGTAAGGCGGAGGTACCAGATCCGGGCGAGACAATGCAGAACTCTACCACCTCTAATTAAATTGACATGAGGGGGTGTCTTCACAATTTATCTGCTGTGATCGTTTTGCAGCTATCACGGGCAACAATCATAAGCAAAAAAATATAGACCGTATAGTCTATGGATGCAGCTATGTTAAATGACAGTTGTTTCTGCCCCCTTACTCCCCTCATACTCCCCTCTTTAAAATGACGTCACACAAGTTGTCAATTCACTTATGTGGCATGTGTCGTCAGTATGTCAGGGTAGTTTTCTCAATTTCAAATTCAGACTACATTTATTAATAATTTTGAACAAAATAAGACAGAGAATTCGGGCACCACTATTTATGAAATTTAAGAAAGGTATCATTTGATTCTGTTTGCCCCTTTTCTGATATATTAATAATTTTTTTACGTTTTATAATATTTCCTACAATATAATAAAATACCTAACTGAGACTTTAGAAAAGGCAAGGAGTTTAATAACCACTAGTTGTGCCCGCGAATTCGTCTGCGTAGAAAAAATTCTAAAATAAAAGTAGCCTTATTTACTCCTTATTACCGTGGTTTAAAATATAGATAGTTCCGGAATTTTATCCATATATTTCCCACTCGCGTGGCATTTCCGGGATAAAATTATTCTATGTCCTTTCTCGGGTTTCAAACTATTTTTGTACCAAATTTCATTCAAATCGGTTCAGTGGATAGTGAAATAGAGACAGACAGACAGACAGATTTATTTTCGCATTTATAATGTTAGTAAGGATTATCTATACATATATTAAAATCGTAGGAAAGTCAATGTAATGTATGTCCGGGGTAAACTTAAAAAGTACTGCACGAATTTACTTCAAATTTTGCTCGTACTCATCATACGGGACTATTTGTCAAACCGTCGCTTCCGGTTCAGAGTGGAGGGAACCCTCTCATCAGTCAGACCATTGGAAGCGGGAGTACCGCAAGGCTCGGTACTCTCGCCTCTCCTATACACCCTATATACCAACGACCCGCCACGGACACCGTAAGTGCAGCTGGCATTATTTGCGGACGACACTGCCTTATACACGTCGCACTTCAATAGATCTCACCTTACAGCCAGATTACAACGAGCCGCCACAGCCTTGGGCGACTGGTTCAGAAAGTGGCGTATCGAGGTGAATCCGGAAAAAAATAAGGCAGTGTACTTTCACCGGAGTCACGTGATACGCGATGATACGGCGACCAAGCCCAGACAAAGACTAGGCAAGATCACCATGTACGACAGAGTGATCCCGTGGGGACAAAAAACCAAGTACCTCGGAGTCACACTAAACAAAACTATGACCTTCTCACCACACATTAAGAACGTCACGAACAAAGCCAAAATGGTATTAAGTAAGCTTTACTTTCTACTAAACAAAAATAGTAAAATGTCACTTAGAAACAAAGTGACACTTTATAAAACATGTATACGCCCCATAATGACGTACGTAAGCATAGCGTTTGCTCACGTCATCCCTAGTAACCTCTATAAATTGCAGGTCGTTCAAAATAAATTCATGCGCATGGCCACTGGTGCACCATGGTACATGCGTAATGTAGACCTTCACCGGGACCTAGAACTCCCAACCATTATGCAATATATGAAAGAATTATCGATACGTTATTTTGAAAAAATAACACATCACAAAAATCCCCTTATAAAAGCCGCGGCGGACTACGAGCCCGACGCGGCCGCCCCACTCAGGTTCAGGAGGCCACGCCATGTACCTTCCTATCCCGACGATCCTATTACCATCACAAATAACAACACCAACTCAGATGTAGCACGCACAACACTACACCGTCGTCGCCGGTTTCGACGGCGAAGACTTTTTTATCGCCCCGCGCTTAACGCGGGGCGTAATGTCACGACTCCTCCCACCAACACTAGTCCGAACGTCGCACTAAGCCGAGGTCCGGTCTTACAGGAGACAGCCCTTAGCGCGGGCGTTTACAGGCCCAATTTTAATATTTTAAGTTCTGGTTGAGTACTCTGCTCGCCCAAAAAGCCCGGTGACGCAGTAAAGACCCATAAGGTCAACTGCAATAGCCATTTCGAAAAAAAACTTCATATTTTGCATGAATATTACTAACAGGTCGGGTCAATATATAGGCTACATATTATCACGCTAGCACCTACGGGGGAGGAGCTGTGCGAAGTAAACGAAGTCCGCGCGAACGAAGTCGCGGGAAACAGCTAGTATAAAAATAAATCACGAACTTTTATAATTTCCAGCTACATGTGTAGGTAGGAGGTTACTAATATTGCCCCGATTTTCGAAAATCAAGTTTTTATCAAATCTCCACGTTTTCATATAGGTACTTGGTAAACTTTTCCGACTATTTTCACGATGACGTCAGTATCTCTCTCTCTCTCTTTCTCTCAATGTGTGTGTGTGTGTGTGTGTGTGTGTGTGTGTGCGTGCGTGCGTGTGTGCGAGTGCGTGCGCGTGCGCGTGTGCGTGTGCGTATGTATGTAAACATCTCATAACTTCTGAACGGTTTGAGCGATCGTAACGCAGTTGACCGCGTTCGATTGGATTCCGCTTAACTTGATTTCTTGAAATTTTGAAAAAACCTGAAAAAATTTTTGACGAAACTGTATTTTTTTATATAACGTCCAGATTAGTATATCGGTGGAGTACAAAATCTTGTCAGCTAAATGCATAAATTGCAATAAAATCGGTTTATCCGTTCGGCAGTTATCGTTGACGAAATATTTTGATAATTGTTTTTTTGACATTACTTCGAGATTTTAAAACTAATCAATTCCCGATCTTCCACAATATTTTAGTACTTAAAAAACTGCGCCAAATGCAGCTTCAAAGCTCAAAATTGAATCAAGTCTTCAAAAGTTATGGCTTTTTAAATGTTAATATTTTGTGGTTTTTAGCAAACTTACTTGACATTTTTAAAATAACTTTCAGGTTAATATAATATATACCGATGGACTTAAAAATCTTATCAGCCTTTCTCCTTAAAAAATCTGCCTCAAAAACCGTTAATTGGGTTAAAGTCGGTCAACTTTTTCGGGATTTATCAATGGCCAAAATTTATGAAAACAATTTTTTCAACATTGCTTCGAAATTTTTCAAGCTATCGATTATGTAGCTAAAATAATACTTTAGATTTCAAAAGTTTAGTTGAATGCCGTTCAAAAATTCAAAATTGATCATCTTTTCCACAATACATAGCTTTTCAAAAATCAGTATACTGCCATTTTTAAATAACTAGACTGAACCGAAAAAAATCTATTCTTACAGTTTTTACTCCTTTGAGCTTAAAACACCTCAATTTAGCAAGAAGTTTCAGGGATAACCTGCAGGATCAACCGTATAATTTTTTTTATACAACTATGGCCCAAACGAGCAAACGGATCTTTTGATGGAAAGCGATTACCGTCGCTTATGGTCACCCGCAACATCAGATGAGTTGCAAGTGCGTTGCTGGACTTTTAGGAGGGAATACGCTCCCTTCTTGAAGGTTTGCAGGTCGTAATGATCTGGAAATAGCGCTGGCGACAGTTCATTCAACTGCATTAAAACTAATATTTTTATACATTGTTTATAAAAACAACTAGCTGTTGCCCGCGACTTGGTCCGCGCGGACTTTGTTTACTCCGCTCCTAATGGTCGTAACATGATGTTACATAGCCTATAACCTTCCTCGATAAACAGGCTATCCAACTCAAAAAGAATTATTCAAATCGGTTCAGTAGTTTTCGAGATTACCGCGTACAACCAAACAAACAAACAAACTCATAAAACATTTCAAACTTAAATGCATACCTTTCTTTACCTACATAAATATTTAATTGTAAGAAACAACCCTAACATTTATTCTGTGCTAACATGCCCAGACTTCGGTTTGAAAATTACAAGGCCACGAGAACGCACTACACTGACGATCGAGCGTGTTATCTCCTTTCAGAAACTGAGTGCTAAGTGTGAGTTTTTCTTTTCGCATTCGATCGTGAGCGCGTTTCGAGTTTACTAGGAATTTGTATGTGATTTGTACAGCGCCACCTAGTGGTAAACTGGTTTCTCACGTTTACCACTAGGTGGCGCTGTACAAATCACATACAAATTCCTAGTAAACTCCAAACGCGCTCACGATCGAATGCGAAAAGAAAAACTCATACTTAGCACTCTGTAGGCAATCATAAAAGTAGGTATGGGTTTTTTTTTGAATGCAGTGATTTATCTTTTACGAAATAACTGTTTAGTAATCTGTGACTCGGGTTCGATCCCCGACGGGGACAAGCATTTGAGTGATGAGCATAAATGTTTTTATTTCCAGGTTTGGGTGTTTATTATGTATGTAAAAGAATTTATATACGTATTTCTATGGTCGAGTGGTTAGCGACCCTGACTACGCGATCAACGGGTCTCGGGTTCGATCCCCGACGGGGACAAGCATTTGTGTGATGAGCATAAATGTTTGTATTTCCGGGTTTGGGCGTTTATTAAATATATTCTTGTATTTATATATGTATTTCTATGTATTAGTATCGTTGACTAACACCCATAACACAAGCAAATAATTTGCTTACTTTAGGGTTAGATCAGTCAGTGTAATTTGTCCCGTGAATATTTATTTATTATTATTTATTATTATTATTAGTATCGTTGACTAACACCCATAACACAAGCAAAATAATTTGCTTACTTTGGGGTTAGATCAGTAAGTGTAATTTGTCCCGTAGTTATTTATTATTATTATTTATTATATAATTCAAATTACAATATTTTTTATTTCTTAGGTAAAACTTACACTTGAAATACTTAATTTGTACATACTCCATTATGCCTGCATACATTCTGTTAACCTCAAGTCTGTCAGTCAGTCAATATTCTGTTATGTTATGCTTATCCGCATAGGATACAGGTGAGAATGGACCCCGTCAGGGGAGGACCATCCACTCTTGAGTCTATTGGAGCAACGCTCGCTAGACCAAGGGCCGCTTCAGCGGTTAGGATTGGAACCCGTTCCATTCTACACAGCTACTCTCACAAGAGAGAAGCAATGCATCAACACGTTAGCATATGACAAAGCGTTTTGTACTTCATGTACTTATCAGATGGGCGACAGCCCATTACGCTGATTCTGTTATGAAATTATGATATAATTTTGTATTATACTATTCATATCAACATTTCAATTTTTATGATACAAGTTAGGTACTATGTCTTATCATAAGTCACACATTGTTTGTAATCGAATGTGAAATATGAAATTAACTGTAAATGAGAAAGCAATAAAAGTATGTAGGTATGTATTTTTATGCATGTTTGGATCAATTGTAAATAGTTTTATATCTGTGATCAATCATTTCTAGCTCGCAATAGGCACGGTAATGTTATCTACCAGTATTCTATCTTCATACAAACGGGTGGAACGCGAGTTATATCTACGCGCTGGAGTTCGGCATGCACTCGACACACAACGTACTGAGGGTTGCGCCGCTGTGTCGAACGGCCGATGTGACAGCACAGGCAAATGTAGTTAAAATATTGAAGGCGGCAGCCCTATCGCATTTTATTTATTTCAAAGACAGGGCCAAGTCAAAATACTGGTAGGTAACATTACCGTGGTAATAATCGTGGTCTGTTATAAACAAAGAATTTAACTAAAAATAACATTTTTTAAAATTACACATTTATACAGATTTCATAACCAAATTTTAACAAATAAAAATTACCATTGGCAATGTAAAGAAATATATAATTATAAAGTAAAGTATCTTCACGCTCATATCCCCGAAGGGGTAGGCAGAGGTACAACAAGTGCACCCACGATTAGCTGAAGATACTTGGTCCCACAAATGTGATAGGTGGCAAGCCTATCGCCAACCGAGCACTTTTCAATCCCGGACAACTTTGTGTTTCTCAGAAAACTGAAAAAACACTTCTTTTATATGCCCGACACGGGAATCGAACCCGAGACCTCATCTGGTCAACACCAACACTGGACCACTAGACCACAGAGGCGATGTAATTATAAATGTCGTTATAATCCCACAAAACCTAGAAATTAATTATATAAAATTAAATAACAGATGCAATACTTATGGTGCTGTGGCTGTCCATGGTCGGTGGTAATCACTCAGGTGAGCCTCCTACTCGTTTGCCGCTTTTTTCTATATATACTAAAAAACACATTAATCAAAATATATATTTTTAAAAAATATTATTTTTGATCGCCTCTGTGGTGTAGTGGGCCGGTGTCGGAGTTGATCACATAAGTCCCAGGTTCGATTCCTGGGTCGGGGCAATTCAGAAATGTGTCATTTAAGTTTTCTGATAAAAACAACATTGCCCGGGATTGGAAAGTGCCCGGTTGGCGATAGGCTTGCCACCTATCACATTGTGGGACCAAGTATCTTCGGCTAATCGTAGGTGCACTTGTACCTCTGCCTACCCTTTCAGGGATACGGGCGTGAAGATATTTTATATATTTTATGCTATATTATATAATTGTTTGTATATATGATATTTATTATAAACTTTTTGTACATATATTTTTACCCTTTTATATGACATGTTATTTTAAATTTTAATATTACAATTATCTGCTTGCACCCTAATATTTTCTCATTTTGATTTTTTTTTCTCACTTTTTCTCACTTATTGCTTGAGGTCGACTAGTTGAGAATACCAATGGGAATTAAGTCATCCATTGTAGGAACTGTGATTGTGCAAAATCCATACTAATATTATAAATGCGAAAGTAATTCTGTCTGTCTGTCTGTTACGCTTTCACGGCTAAACCGCTGAGCCAAATTGGATAAAATTTAGTACAAATATAGTTTGAGACCTAAGAAATGACATAGGATTGTTCTAATTTGGATAGTTCTAATCCCACGGGAACGGGAACTATGTGGGTTTTTATTTTAGAAAATTTTCCACGCGAACGAAGTCACGGGCACAGCTAGTTTTAAATAAATGCAGAAATCTAACCTCCTAATAGTAAAAAGTTTGTTTATTATCTATTCCTGTGTAAGGGATAAATTGATATATTCTTTTGCTAGGAAAAATCTGTTGTGTTGTCAACATTTTATTTATTATAAACGTATATAAAATGTGTATATGCGGCCATCAATTTCTAAATTGCTATATCAAAATAAAGCTGAAGTGTTATTCTTTACTTATTATTAAAATAACTTGTTACGTTAAGAATTATTATCTTATATTCATTATTTATCATTCAATCATTATTTAACCTATTTTAAATTAATGTAATATTAATTTTACATTAAGCTTTGGCAAGTATTTGATTAAGCTAATATTTAACACTAATCTAGCTAAACTAACTAGCTAATCGACTATCTATACATATAATAAAATCGTAGGAAAGTCAAAACTGTACGTTGAATATTTCTTTTAAATAATACTTGGGGCGTGATCTACAATCGATATCGAAGCCGAAAATATAGTTTTTAGAATTTTTGTCTGTTTGTCTGTTTGTATGTATGTCCGGGGTAAACTCAAAAAGTACTGTATGGATTTACTTCAAATTTTGCATGAACATTACTAACAAGTCGGGTCAACATATAGGCTACATATTATCACGCTATCACCTACGGGAGAGGAGCAGTGCGGAGTAAACGAAGTCCACGCGGACGAAGTCACTGGCAACTGCTAGTGTATAATAAAACATTGTAAAATGGTTTGACAGATATGTTTTCGAGGCATACGTGTTTGTGAAATTGAGAAGTAAAGTGTTATATACAATAAAGTACAATGAGTTTTGAATTTTTGTATTTAATATAACTGTTACTTTATCAGTTGTTGTTTAAATTAATAAATAATATACCTTTTATAGCTAATAGTTGTTAGGAAAAATAACAAACAGGATATCAGCCCGTGTAATCCAGTAAAAAGCCTTTGAAGGACGGCAGGAGTCATAGAACATAACTAAATGCGAATGATGCCGTAGCTACAAGCTAGTATGACCCTTAATGTCCAAGAATATTGTAACTATTGTAATGGCATAAACGGTTTCAAATTATGAAAAAATATTTTAATTCTCGTTGTGTGACAATAATATTACTATATATTTACTACAACACTTCATACATAAGCGCTCATCGTTACACGCTCGGCTGAACTACTTTATAATCTTCATTTTGTATCAAATTGTCTCGACTTAATTCGATAATGGTATCATTTAAGTTCTGTTTGCGTTAAAATGTTGCTTGCTAAAGGCTAAGTGCTCTTTTGTACCTTTTTTATACAAGATAACAAACACGCCGAATATGTTAATGGTGCGTTGTGTCCGTAGGAATGGTAATGCCGCATGCATAAATTTACTGGCTACCTTATCTGTCAAACTGGAACTAGACATTGACACATATTGTTGCTGTTTTGGCAGGAATAGGTAAGGCGATGGTACTATACCCGGGCGAGACATTGACGATCTTGCAGATTTTTACCGCCTAGTTGTCACAATGGTAGTGACACATCAATCTTTTGCCTTTTACAAACTGCCTGGCAGGATGTATGGCAACATGAGGATAATTCAACGATGTAACAGGAATAACTCAAATGGGAGAGTATATTCAATATATTTCAATAGAAACCAAAAACATATCATGTGTTAGTCACATTATTGCGGAAATCAACATATTGTTTTTAATGTTCTTTGGTTTATCTCCATCTCACAAACCACTCAACCAAAACCAGCGAATTAGGTGTCAATAATAATAAAACCACGGTAATGTTATCTACCAGTATTATATCTTCATCTAAACGGGTGAAACGCGAGTTATACCTACGCGCTCAGAGTTCGGCATGCACTCCATACACAACAGACTGAGGATTGCGCCGCAGTGACGAACAGCCAATACGACAGCACAGGCAAATGTTGTTAAAATATTGAAGGCGGGCAGCTCTATCGAATTTTGCGTACAGCATGGCGCGACCGGCTGTAGGTATTTATCTCAAGGCCAGGGCCGAGTCAAAATACTGGTAGATAACATTACCGTGCTAAAACTTTGAAACACGCTTCAGTCGCAGTTAAGCTATCTTGATGTTTTTGTCTCGGAGTTTTTGTGGTGCTCCACTAAAACTCAATATTCAATATTTTATTGCGTCATAAGTTAAATATTTTTAAGTCTTAATTAATAAATTCTTGGACTAACATTTGTATCCTGATAGGGTGTAACAATATGCCAATTCACTTTTATAAATAAACAAATATTTCTTATTAAAATTTATCACTCAAAAATTCGCGTATATTATAGTAACATTTATTTATGAAATATTAACGTAATTATGAATACTATAGTAACATTTATTTATGAAATATATAAACTTAATAATGAATAAGACCTTTTTGTATTTAAAACGTAAAAAACTCCATTAGCTGTTGTGGCGTAATCTATGTAAAAATATATCTAAAAATCTAAACAACTTTATAAAAACTTTACTCAAAATTTAATAATTAAGTGGGTATTATGGATTATTGTCAAAAAAATCAAAAATTTTTTATTACACAGTTGCAATTTAGTTTTTCGTCAATATATGGAATCACCTTTGCAAAAATCCACGTTTTAATTATTTAAAATATATATATATATATATATATATATATATATATATATGTATGTATGTAAGTATATATATATATATATATATATATATATATATATATAATATAGTCTGGTCTACAAAAAGTGCCTAGCCCAACATTATGGAGAAAATTGGGATCTTAACAACACTGTACTAATTTGCAACTTAAATTGTCTATTGATATTCGACGTTCTATTGTATTTCAAAGGAACTTACTTTTACATACAGTTCACATTTTTGTTTTTAGTTTAACTATTAAAAATAGTATTAAATTAAATCTACAAGTTAATACGTGAAGGAAAAACTTTGTACTCCTTTTTAAGACAAATGCGCAAACGGTGGAGTATCATATTTGGCACAGTTAAACTTTAATTGCAGAATTGAGATATTTTTAAATAAAATTCATAAGAAACACGGTAAAAAATATGATGTAGGTATTTGGAAGAATATGCATGTTACAAGTAATCACAGATAATGTATAGCTACTGATATAACTAATAATAATATTCAACAAAACTGATGTACCATTTATAAAGTTTTATGCTTTTTTTAAATATACTCTATTATATTATGACTAGCTAGCCCGCGCAGCTTCTCGCGCAAGCAATTTTTTTTTTATATCATACAGTGATGCAATGTTTCAACGGACAATTTGGCGGTACATTTGAGCTATATCTGCTACCAGTCCGATGGGAAATAATCGCCTGCACTGTGTGTCTCAGGTCAGCTTGTAACGTAGGCTCTACAATTAAAGTATTGATCAGTGACACTCCTTTATTGTTTTTGTGATGCATTAAAAACAACGCGTATTTTCGAAGTACTTTTATCATTGCGTATCACCGCATGATGGGGTAGGTGCATATAACAAACAAGCAGATGGCTTTCCTAATGGAAAGAGAAACCATCGCCTATAGACACCAAAGATGGTAATGGTGCGTTGCTATCCGTGTGGCGGGTTGGTAATGCCACATGCATAAGTCTACCGGTTACCTTACCCTCCAAACCGGAACACTACAATGACAAGCATTGCGTTATTGCAGCAGGAATAGGTAAGGCGGTGATGCCAAATATCCGGACGAGTTTTTGCAAAACTCTAACAACTAGTAGTCATATATATCAAGATGATAGTGACGTAAAAGACAGTGATGTACAATAAAATGTACAAAATAATAAAGACAGTGAATACAGATTAACGAACATTTTCTAATTTGTATAAATTAATTAAAACTAGAATTAAAACAGGTATTTAATAGACAAATTGATTTTTCTTAAAGTCACTTAGTTTACAAAAAGGAGGAAGCGACTAGCTTTAACGAAAACTTAAAAACCGATGTTACAAACTTAATATTTTTAAAATCATTAGATTATTTATATTTGTTAAGACATTACTTGGATTATTTCGATTTTTCAAAATACCTAATTAACTTTAATTAATTATCAGTTAAATCTACGAGACTTCACTGCGACACCAGACATTTGGGGCAAAAAAGCCCCACCACGTAAACCAAAGTGGCCACCACGTAAATAAGACCAAGAAAATCCCCCTACGGAAAATATAACTTTTCCTCTTTTCTCATTACCTTTTTTTTTGATTGAGCTCAATCTGCTAGTCGAATCGCAACCACTTAAAGCGTGTAATGCTGGCAAAATGCGAGAAATGTTTTCGCCAAGAGATTGTACAGCCAAATGACACCCTGAAATGTTTCTTATGAGAACCTTCAACCCATACACCTAAACAACCTAGACTTGCTAGCTTATGCCAAAAATGAATTCCGAGGATAGAAACATCTGTATCAACGCTAAGAATTATGATATGGGCAGAATGGATTTTAACTGCGTGAAATATATGACAAAACATCCTTGAATCGGCTTCTAAATGATTCGAATTTAAATCAGGTACTTCAAAAAATAAAGAGTTTTGTTATTCAAAACATTTTGTTGGATCATCAAATCCTCACAAATATATAATTCGCAATCTTCTATTATTTGTGTATATTTAGGGGCAGCAGTACACAGAAAACGAACGAGCTGTAACTTATTTTCAGTGCTTGAAAAGAAATTATTACAATTAGTTGGAATTTTAGTGTGATCATTCGAAATTATATTTTTTTAAATATTTTGACCTTTACTCAAATACAATATCTACTCATTTTACATTTGGTTTCAAGAAAACATTTTAAGGGTTAGTAATAGAGACTCCGTAAGCGACGCAAGGAGGAGGAAGCTTTAAAACAAAATTGGAGTTCGATATGTTTTTGCTAAAGTATTTACTTACAAGTAACTTATAATGTTGCCTAAGTTTTTAAGACGGAAATAATTTCGAAACAAATGTATTGCTTGTTTTTGTAACAGTACAAATGTGTATTTAACTATTTTTCTTGTATCATATCTACAGTTTATATTACTTAATGGATTTTTGTTAATTTTTTTAATGTTTCCAAGCACAAAATAAATGCTAAAACACATAGGTATATAATCATATGTATGAAATTATTGATCAATATTAAAAATATGAATTTCATCTGTAACGATTAACTCATTTAACTGGTTTTTACGTATGTATATCTAACCATCAGTACAATCGACGTAATCGATTACAAAGCAAAGAAGCAAAAAGTATTCGACAGTAGCTTAGTTGGTTGGAGCGTGCCAACCAGGAGCTTGGTCGTAGGTTCAAATCCTGTGGTATTGAAAATTTCTTCGTTAAGTTTTTAAAAGTTTGTAAAGGATTTTAATAAATACAGTATCGTGATATTTTATCGGTAAATGTGTGTGTGTCTAAGAATATGTCTTTCCTCTCCTTGCGTCGTCGGCTGATGCGATGTCTGTGGGCAAGATTGAAATTCTTGTTTTGTAAAAGTATGGTCCTTTAACTGGTTTCTGAAACGCAAATAATTTTTAACAAGGAATTAATCTGTGGTTAACAGATCATTTGCTTGTAAAATTATGGTAAATACAGATTAATTGCTTGTTAAAATTAATTTGCGTTTGGGAAACCGGCCGTAAATATGATCTAAGAGCCCACGACACAAAACCTAGTCCCATAAGACTACCGAATGGTATATACATAATTAGATACGTTGTTAATGGGGAATACGAAATGGCTATTCTTGAGAAAGGTTTTAGCATATAAACCTATCCGATATTCCCACGGGAACAAAAGCTACGCGGGTGAAACCGCGGGCAGGTCGCTACTTGTATATACAAGTAAAATTATTATTTATATGCATTTTTTTTTATATTGTAGAATAGCAAATGACTCGCCTGATGGAAAATATAATTACGATGGAGAGGACCCGAATCCCCCAAAATGGGGGTACTTGGATCCTCCCAAAAGGTCCGGGCCGCTTTTGAAGAGTAGACCATCTGTCGTTCCGTCATTACCAGAGAGTTCATAAAAGGCAAACGATTAGCTAAAATTACATAAAAGGTGACTTATTGACTATATGTGTCACTACGATTGTGATTACTAGGTGGTAGAAATCAGAAATACTTTATTCAATAAAACTTTTTTTTAAGCTATTGCATAGCTTCTATCGCGTGCCTTGAGCGTGGAGACCGAATCCAGAAATTCCGTAATGAAAAAACCTAACACCCCCCACTCCGACCGGCACAGCGGTGATACTTTTTAGTTTTTCCATTTATCGATAAATACCAGAACTTTTAATGACTTTTTTGAAATATCACGCTTGTCTCTTTAGTTCAGCAATCCGCCTTTTGGTGGCATTGGTTGTATTGGAAAACTACCGTAATCAGCTGTTTGTGAGAAAGTATATAGGTGTATAGGTATTTATCATCTACGTACAAAAGTGAATATCTTTACGTCGTATAATTTGTGTGCAGTGTTTTAAATATGAATAAACAAAGAAAAAAAAATACTGCATCAATAAAATAAATATATAATTTACTTTACCGCGGCAGTCTCCGAGTGCCACACGTCTTTTTTATATATATTATAAGATAGCAAACAAGCAGATGACTCTCCTGATGGAAAGTCAACCATCGCCTATAGACACCAAAGATGTTAATGGTGCGTTGCTATCTTGTGGCGAGGTCTAATGCCATATGCATAAGTTTACCGGCTACCTTACCCTCCAAACCGGAACACGACAGCGACAAGCACTGACGCTATTGCGGCAGGAATAGGTAAGGCGGTGGTACCAGACCCGGGCGAGACAATGCAGAACTCTACTACCTAGTAAAACTTAAAACTCAATAAAACTTTTTACAAGTTATTTTGACGCGTCAACATATTTTTTTAAAAACTACTAACGGATCGGAAACGCGGCCAGAATTTCGCAAAGTCTCGCCCGGGTATAAGTATGGTATCACCGGCTTCCATTTATTCTTTTAACATTTTTGGTGTCTATAGACAATGATTTCTTTTTCCATTAGGAGACCCATCTGCTTTTTTGCTTACGATATAAAAAAAGAAGTTTCTACAACAAAAGATTTAAAAAAAGCCCTTGACGTTAAAAATATAATCTATATATTAACATGTATAGCAAAAGCTTTTGACTCCTTTTTAAGACAATCGCGCGAACGGTGCATTGTGAAATTTGACACAGTTAAAGTTGACATTGCTGAGGACAGCAGAAATCTAACATTTTTAAAATAAAATGCATTATAAATACATTAAATTAATAAAAATAAACATTATACGGACTAAATTCATGTGACCTGAATATTATTTTCTTTAGGACTGAAGTCAGTTGTCAAACTTAACAGAGATTTTATTTTTTAGTCTGTGGTCAAATTTCGGCCACAGGTGATCGCTGGTAATAAGAGATAGTCATGACATAAGGACATCAAAGTACATACACACATATAGGCGTTAGATATTTCTTTCTATCACGAGAATCTTCTTGTTTGATATTCTATGATATTAAAAAAAAAACTCGAGATGCATGGACTATTCTTAAATCTTATTTAAAACAAATTACACTTGTATTATGTATTACGTATTCGATTTGTCATATGGCCTTGTTGAAGGTCTATTATATTTAAATAAATCATGAGCGGTTGCATGGAGGAAAATTATCAGCTTCGACCCTAAAATACAAGCGTCGCGTCCCTATGAATACAAATGACGTCTTCATTGAGAAAGCCTGACTCAGCTATTATTGTTATAGTCATGTGGATATTGAGATATCTCGTAGATCTATTAGTTGCCTTGGTCAACTTAAATCATGAGATTTCCAGTCCGATTCACGGGCAAAGTTTTCTTGTATTTTTTTTCGGGGAAAATCTTATTAGTAGTTCAAACTCTGATGATCTCATGGGAGTGTATCGATTATATCTCTGTGAACAGGTAAAGAACCAGAAATGACAGTCCCAGTTATCGTAAGCAGCAGCTTTGGCGAGTGGTAAAATATCAAGTGTAGGCTGTTACGGAATCATCAAGATCGGATAAGAAAGTTTTGTTTGTGAGAGCACACGTGTCATATAAATTTGGTGAAGATCTGGTTGAAAGTTGCGGTTTTAGTCAGAAATCCCATTATAAAACGACCTTCACCAAGGTTAATGCATGAAAAGTATTTTGTATCGAATTAAATATGTCAATGTATATTAAATATATAAAAATATACGAAAATTTGAAGGTTTGATGGGTAAGGTTGCCGGTAGTTGTATGTTGCATTGTCATCCTACTATACGCATAGCAACGCACCATGAACTATAGTGCCTTTACGCGATGGTTCCTTTTATTACAGGAGAAACTATCTGCTTGTTTGCTATTTAATGATGTCAAAAAATCCCAGTAAGAGTAGGAAAAGTAGACGCAGAGGTACTAATAACCAATGGTAATCATTAAATAGTTAACATACGCACGGAGACGCTCCCCCATCTTGGTCTGGGCTCCTTCCCCCCGTGTTAGCCCGGACCTTTGAAGAATAGACCAACTGCTGTTTTGCCAGGCAAGTCGTGAAAGGTGACTGATCGGCTATACGTGTTACTACCATCGTGACAACTAGGTGGTAGAGTTCCGCAACGTCTCGCCCGGGTATTTGTAATCACCGCCTTACCTATTTCTTGCCGCAATAGCGTCAATGCTTGTCATTGTCGTGTTCCGGTTTGGAGGGTAAGGTAGCCGGTGGACTTATGGTTAGGGCATTGCCATCTCGCAATCTGGATATCTAAGCACCATTCACATCTTTGGTATCTATAGGCGATGGTTTCTCTTTCCATAAGGAGAGCTATCTGTTTGTTTCCTATCTTATGATACAAAAAAAAGAGAAGCAGGTAATTAAAACGATTTATTTTATTGTTTCAGATGAAATTCACCTTGCTGTTATTAGCACTCTCAGTGGTCTGTGCTGATCTTCCGCCATCATGCGTACGACCAATTTACTGCAATAGCAAAGTGCTACATTACGTACAACTCGCACGTATTTTCGAAGACTCCAAGACTTTCGTAGATCTCCGAATGAAAAACGATGAAGAAACTATTATAAAAGATTTTGATGTTCTGTTAAACGCAACTCAGAACCAACCTACACAGGATGATATACGTGCTTTTGTAGATCAACATTTCAGTTCAGTAAGTGAACTAGAAGACTGGGTTCCTTCTGACTATAACGAAAATCCAGCTTTCCTTGCCAATATCAAAGATAGCAAATTGAGGGAATTCGGAAGAGAAATCAATAAAATTTGGCTTACACTTGGGCGAAAAGTCAAGTCTGAAGTGATTGATAAGCCTGAACTTTTTAGTATAGTTCCTACCCATCATGGCTTTATAATCCCAGGTGGGCGATTCAAGGAGCTTTATTATTGGGATACATACTGGATCATCGAAGGTTTACTCGTAAGTGGTATGGAAATAACAGTAAAAGGTGTTATAGAAAATTTGATTGAACTTCAAAGGAAATTTGGGCACATTCCTAATGGTGCTCGTTGGTATTACCAAGAACGTAGTCAACCACCACTGCTTTCTGCTATGGTTTCTTTATATGTTCAAGCAACTAATGATCTAGACTTCCTAAGAGCTAACATTGATGCTCTTGAGGATGAGTTAGAATATTGGCTCGATACTCAAACTGTCGTCTTTACAATTTGCGAAAACGAATACACCCTATTAAGATATTTCAGTCCAAGTCAAGGTCCTCGTCCAGAATCATACTACGAAGATTATAGCAACGCCCAAGTTTTTAAAACCGAAGATGATCAGACTCAATTTTATGTTGAATTAAAAAGTGGTGCTGAAACTGGATGGGATTTTTCATCTCGTTGGTATATAGACAAAGACGGTGATAATAAAGGTAATTTGACGAATATTCATACAACAAGTATAATACCAGTAGATCTAAATTCTATATTTGCTAATGCTATGCAAAACGTTGCATTTTTCCATACGTTATTACAAAATGGACGCAAAGGTACTCACTGGGCACATCTAGCTAAGCAATGGCGTAATACTATAAAGGAGGTTTTATGGAATGAACAGGATGGTATTTGGTATGATTGGGACCTAGAAAACTCACGTCATAGAAAATATTTCTTTCCCAGCAATGTTGCACCTTTGTGGATGAATGCTTTAGACAGAGGATTTGTAAAAGTAAAAGCTAATAAAATTGTTGATTATTTAAAGGGAAGCCATGGTCTTGAATTTCCTGGTGGAGTTCCCACATCTCTTTCTCGTACTGGTGAACAATGGGACTTCCCAAATGCTTGGCCTCCATTAGTTAGTATGATGATTAATGCTTTAGAAGCTATTGAGACACCAGAATCCGACCAACTAGCATTTGAAGTTGCTCAAACCTGGGTTCGCTCGAATTATCAAGTATTTGCTAATACAAAACTAATGTTTGAGAAATATGATGCGGAAACACCTGGTAAAGTCGGGGGTGGTGGTGAATATACAGTCCAAACAGGTTTTGGGTGGTCTAATGGAGTTATCTTGGAATTATTAGCTAAATATGGACAAATATTAACAGCTCAAGACCCAGTTCGTATCACAAATACATACCATCCATTTTACCGAGCTGCTCGTTTAATGAATCCTCCTTTGAATGGTGCTATTCCTGGCTATTGGAAAAACAAATAACTAACGTAATAAAATTCTAGGCTAAAGTGTTTAATAGACGTTAGCGAAATACGTTTTTAATGCTGGTAAAATATTCATTTCAAAGAAAACAATTGCAAAAATACATCTTAAATGTTTACTGGTTTATTTATCATATCATCATTATAACATTTAAACCTAAACAGAAAAACATACATTCTAACTACTGAATGTATGATTTTTTTGGTTCTGGCAAGGTCATTGTTTAAGTTATTACCGCCAAAATATTCCTATATTTAGTTATTGTTATCAGTATAAAATACATTATATTACAAACATGTTTTATAATTGTATGATATGTAATTAATTTTTCAAAATTGCTTAGCTCAAATTAATGTATATTATACACATTTACTGCCCGTTCAAGCCAAAGGTTTAGCGTATAGATATTAATACCTATCAAAAATATTTATGTATAATTGTATAGATATTAATATAAAAACTAAATCTATTAGGGGCCGAGCTATTCGATTGCAAATTAAATAATGATTTTTATATTTGTATCGCACCTTCAGCACAACTTCTCAATTCTTGTTGATTGAGCGTTATTTTAAAAACCTCAATATTAAAAGACCGGCCAAGTGCGAGTCGTACTCGCGTACGAAGGGTTCCATACCATCATTTTTAAAAATACGACAAAAACACATTTATTGTATGGCGACCCCCCTTAATATTTTTATTTTTTTTATTTCTAGTATTTGTTATAGCGGCAAGAGAAATACAAATTTTGTGAAAATTTCAGCTTTCTAGCCAGCACGGTTTATGAGATACAGCCTGGTGACAGATAGACAGACGAACAGACAGACAGCGGAGGCTTAGTAATAGGGTCCTGTTTTACCTTTTAGGTACGGAACCCTTAAAATGATAGGTCTGACTTTTAGGGTTCCGAAGTAAACTAGGAACCTTTATAGTTTCGCTATTTCCGTCCGTCCGTCCGTCCGCACGATAGCTCAGAGATCCTCATTGCCAGAAAGCTATAATTTGGCACCAATATACATATCAGTCACGTCAACAAAGTGGTAACATAAAATCTTGAAAAATATTTTCCTACATGTAAAGTGGGGATGTAAATTTTTTTCTCACGTGCCCCATTGTGTGGGGTATCGTTGGATACATTTTTAAAAAATATTGTAGTTTTTTTGTATCATAAAATAGCAAACAAACAGATGGGTCTCCTGATAAAAAGAATCAACCATCGCCTCTAAAGACAGTAAAGGGGACTCGTCTGTTAAATATTAAGAACTAGCTGACCCGCGCAGCTTCGCCCGCAAATAGATTAACATGTCGTCATGATAGCTATTCATACAAATGTCATCCCTTATTTCAATCCTTTAAGGATTGATTTTTGAAAAAAAAAATAGCCTACGTTTGACCCCGGCTCTTCAATTACTTCCATGCCAAATTTCATGAAAATTTCATCAAGCGGCTTAGCCGTATAAGCGTAACAGACAGACAGACAGACAGACTTTCGCATTTATAATATTAGTATGGATAGTATGGATATGGATATGGATTTAAGTGCTAATTTTTGTAATTTTTATTAGAGTCAAGTGTCCTTTGCAGGCTAAACGGTTAGGTTTAAGGGTTGGGAAAAAAATCATGGTAGAAGTAAATAAAAGAAAAACTACAATGACTTAGATGGTTTTACAAGTTTTTGGGTAACTTATAAAATCTACTTAGAGAAGTTTTTATAGGCGGTGAAACTGTGGTGCTGATATTGATTGACGTTGAATAGCTTAAATGTTCATAGTATGAAATTATAAAAGCCCTTTTCTTAGTCCGCATTATTGTAATGGGCAACTTCGGAACTCTACATTGCGCGTGGTCCGACATGCACTTTACCATTTTTTATTATTGGCATTCGATCAAATTGTTTAATTATTATTACTAATCGCCAATTATTGTGAATTATATAGATTGTATATCAAGTAACTTAGTAGGTATATTTAAGTAATCAACACCTAATTATTCATTGCTAGTTTCTTCATGTATATCTTTCTTTCTTTTTTACGTTTTTATTATATAAAAAAATAATGTAAAATTATTTTGTTATCAAATTATTAAACACTGGCTGTGCCTCCGACTTCGTCCGCGTAGAAAAATTTCTATAATAAAAATCCGCATAATTTTCATTCCTGTGGGGTTTTTCGGGATTAAAACTATCCTATGTCCTTTCTCGGGTCTCAAACTATCTTTATACCAAATTTCATCCAAATCGGTTCAGTAGTTTAGGCGTGAAGAAAAGACAGACAAACAGACAGAGTTACTTTCGCATTTATAATATTAGTATGGATTAAATGGATATATAGTTACCTATGTACGTTCCTATCTTACGGAAATAAAATTGTTAACCAACTAGGCGTAGATATTTTAGTAGTAAGGTATACATGGATGTTTTAATTTCATGATAGTGATTTATCAAAATACTAGCTGACCCAGCAAAGGTTGTTTTGCAATACATATGTGTTTTTAAGATAACACGTTATTGAAGCAAAGCAGCGAAATAAGTTTTTAAGTTTTATCCGATATAGCGATAGGTTGGCTACCTTCCACAGCATGTGGATATTTGCATCTCTGCCTATTTCTACGAGGATATAGGCGTGACGATATTTATTTGTTTAGGTATATAATACTTTAAGCAAACTAAAAATTTAAATATAGTGTTTTTAAAGTGCAGTCATACCTAAAAGTCCTTATCACAATTGCCCAAATGCTGAAGACATACCTAAACAAATGAATAATATTAATATTATTCATTACAGTATTTTATTAATCAAATGTAAGCAATAAACTAATTATATATATTTATTACAAAAACAAGTTAAACTTAAAGTTAATAATAAAAAAATACAATACATGTATAATTCTTAAGTAAAAAATTCTTTACACAAAGAAAAATTTTGTAAGACAAACTAGGTATGTTGAACTAATTCGAAATGTAATCGAGTAACTCCACATCAGAGTGCTAAGTGTGAGTTTTTCTTTTCGCATTCGATCGTGAGCGCGTTTCGAGTTTACTAGGAATTTGTATGTGATTTGTACAGCGCCACCTAGTGGTAAACTGTTTTCTGACGGTTACCACTAGGTGGCGCTGTACAAATCACATACAAATTCCTAGTAAACTCCAAACGCGCTCACGATCGAATGCGAAAAGAAAAACTCACACTTAGCACTCTGAGTGCATTGTGATTAGTAGTGTGGCCGTTTTCACCACAACGTGGATCGATGATCGACAAACCGATCGATTCGAATGGTAAATACGAGTACGTACCTACGCAGACATTAAGAAAATATGTCTAGCGTTTTTCGAACTTTATTTGAATGACTTTTATTAATAAAGTTTTATTTGTTATTAATAGTCATTTATATTATGAAATAATATATATGGCTATTTCTGAATGTCGTCGTACTACATTAGTATATTTACAAACTGTACTTTTTTAATTTTTTAAATATTAACTTATATATGACTTGATCTAAAATAATTTAAAAAGTACAGTAATGGATTTTTTTTTTGTTTGATGTAATTAATTAACATTTATTCACATGTAGAGTATAAGCCTAAACGTAAATGTGCCATTTATTAATAAGTGATATACATCCATGTACCATCTATGAACAATATAATTGAATACCTACGTTTACGCAGTAAAACTGTAACGACCGATTATACCGACCGATATTTTATTTTAATTCCAATGTCCGCAATTCCGCAATGTCAAGTTTTTCAGAAAAATATACGCATTCATACCACAAAGATATCCCCTTCATCTTTAAAAAATATATACAAAAAAATTTTTTTATGTCGGTCAAATTAATATACAATAAACAGCATTTTGTTTGTGTTACGTTACATATCAAGTGAATTTGTTAAAATAAATAATATTCATCGACTTTGAGTGTTTCTTTTTCCTCTTTCTAATGAAATGGGAGCTAAAGCTTCGATTTTTCTAAGGATTTATTGAAGTTTGTGAATTGGTGAGTGAGAAGTGGAGACTCACAATAAGTAGAATCTGATTTTAATAGCACAGCACAGCAATAAAACCAGACACCTTTGAACAGCTGTAAGAGTCACCACATAAAGGTATATCAATCTACTAACCTTAAAGTAAGCAAATTATTTGCTTGTGTTACGAAGGGCAATGAATGAATGTCAAAAATTTAATCTATATATATAAAAATCAATTGCTGTTCGTTAGTCTCGCTAAAACTCAAGAACGGCTGAACCGATTTGGCTAATTTTGGTTTTGAATTAATTGTTGAAGTCCAGGGAAGGTTTAAATGGTGAGAAAACAGAAAAAATAAGAGTAATTAAAAAAGCAGAACAACGTTTGCTGGGTCAGCTAGTAATAAGATAATAATGGGCTCATATAGACAACGTTGATATAATAAATTCCAGGTTAGATAAAAGAGTGGCAGAATTGCGTAAAAGTGGTATTTTTGTGACAAGCAGTCATATTAGAGAAATACGCTTCAGGAGTAAGTTCAAAGGTAGATTCAAATAATACTTACACTTTTCTTTTTCAAACGTCAATGAAACGAAAAGAGTTAATGAAGAAAACTAGTTAATTTGAAAATTTTCGAACTTTTACGCGGTCCCTTGCAATGCCACTAAAAAGAAAAAATACAAAAGTGGTGTTAAAAATGGAACAAACTTACCGTAGGCCTGAAAAATAACAAAGACCCAGCGGCACCCTCGTCACCACACTTTACGCCACGACAGTAAAAACAGACTTAATGCCCGTTTCACTTCGCAACCGAAGCATCTTCAGGAGACACTCGATTTGGGGATACTCTCCTGGGAGTCGGCATATCGAATTACGTTCAGTTTCGCGGTCATTTGGAAGGTAAGGCTAAACTAGCCTCCAAAAAGCTCGGTGTGCTCAGCAGAGCGAGACAGTACTTCTTGCCGGCCCACCGCCTTCAACTTTATAAGGCTCAAATTCGGCCCCACATGGAGTACTGTTCTCATCTCTGGGCTGGAGCTCCTCAGTACCAGCTCCTTCCTCTTGATCGCATTCAGAGTAGAGCGGTTCGAATCGTTGACGACCTGGCTATTTCGAAACGGCTCGACTCTTTGGCATTGCGCAGAGATGTTGGTTCACTCTGTGTCTTCTATCGTATCTTTCATGGGGAGTGTTCCGACGAGTTATTTGGATTAATTCCTGCCGCCGAATTCCATCATCGGACATCGCGTCAAAATTTGAAATTCCATCCTCACCATCTCGATGTCTGGAAATCCACAACTGTGCGTTTCTCTCGACACTTTCTGCCTCGCACTACTTTGTTGTGGAACCAATTACCGGCAGGGGTGTTTCCAAACGGATACGACTTGGGGGCCTTCAAGAAAAGAGCTTACTCATTCTTAAAAGGCCGGCAACGCAACTGCAAGACCTCTGGTATTGTAGATGTCCATGGGCGGCGGTGATCACTTACCATCAGGTGCACCTCCTGCTCGTTTGCCCCCTCTTCTATAAAAAAAAGACATGAACACTATTTCACTCAACGAGAGCCGAAGTGTGACACGTGCTTTGAGTGCGTATATTGTGTGCTTTAGTGCTACACGTAAAAGTTCGCGGAAATTTGCAAATTAACTAGTTTTCTTCGTTGAGTTATGGATTTCCGCAAAGTAACGCATGAATCTATAAAATATCTGAAAACAGTAAAGCTGGGATTGTTTACTGTCCATTAGGATATCATTTTTCCCTGTGTTGGTTCCGGGCTCATTTAAAGAATAGGCCAACTGCCGTTCTGCCAGGTAGGTCGGAAAAGGCGACCGATTGGCTATGCGAGTCACTGTTATCGTGGCTGCTAGGTGGTAGAGTTCTGCATTGTCTCGCCCGGATCTAGTACCACCGCCTTACCTATTCCTTCCGCAATAGCGTCAGTGCTGGTCACTGTCTTGGTCCGATTTGGAGGATAACGTAGCCGCTAAATTTATGAATGTAGCTTTAGACCTCGCCACAAGATAGCAACACACCATTAACCTCTTTGGTATCTATAGTTTATATTATAGTCGATGGTTTACTTTTTCCATCAGGAGACCCAACTGCTTGTTTGCTATCTTATGATATATATATATATATATATATATATATATATATATATATATATATATATATATATATATATAAATTTATATTACAGAAGAGGATATTATTTTTTGGGCTTAGAAGATGTTCTTTGGTTTTGTAAGTATAAATACCTACTTAACAACAGAGACACAGTTTCAGCGTTCGCATTATTTTGTCTGCAATTTGACGTAAGTGTTAAGAGCCGTCTCGACCGTGGGAATTCAAACTTGAACACACACATTCATATAATATTTTACCGATCATAATATGCATTGGCCGTACACTAACACAAAAGCCTAGATAGAAATTATGTATACATTGCGTGTTAACGCCTGCAAAATAAGTAATAAAATAGTTAGCGATGTGATATGGTGCTAATTATTTATGTACTTATATATTTTTTTTTATTTTTTGTCATTGCATGACTCACTGTCATGCAATGACTACCTATATACCTGTATCATGGGGAACATTAACTTAAGTTTACCAGTTATCTTACCCTGTAAATCAGAAGGGGATAGGGCTCCGATTCACATAATAAAACGTTTATCAAGTCGAAGCTTAAAAGCTTCATTTACAAACAGACATTTACTAAGTCTTTGTTATTCATAAAGGAGTTGCCTGGCAGACAGTTTTTTATAACATATCCAGTAAATAGCACACTGAGAGAAAGAATCCATTATCTACCAAAGCTACGTAAATAAGTTTACCAGTTATCTTACCCTATAAATAAGAAGAGGATAGAGCCCCGATTTACGTAATAAAACGTCAATCAAGTCGAATCTTTTAGGGCTCTTGCCCGGACAGTTTTTTTATAACATAGCCAGTAAATAGCACACTGAGAGAAAGAATCCATTATCTACCAAAGCTACGTAAATAAGTTTACCAGTTATCTTACCCTATAAATAAGAAGAGGATAGAGCCCCGATTTACGTAATAAAACGTCAATCAAGTCGAATCTTTTAGGGCTCTTGCCCAGACAGTTTTTTTATAACATAGCCAGTAAATAGCACACTGAGAGAAAGAATCCATTATCTACCAAAGCTACGTAAATAAGTTTACCAGTTATCTTACCCTATTAATCAGAAGAGGATAGAGCCCCGATTTACGTAATAAAACGTCAATCAAGTCGAATCTTTTAGGGCTCTTGCACATTTTCTTATATATTACGCCGCATTGTAGCATGACGCAACATTGTCTCGTGTTTATGTGTGTAAGAGACCTAAGCGCTTCAAGTCGTTTCACGTTTTGTTACGTGAATTGGAATTATATAAAGTTTAATTCAATTTCGTTCCACAATTTCGAGAAAAGGTGTTACAACATTTTTTATAGAAAAGGGGGCAAACGGACAGAAGGCTCACCTGATGGTAAGTGATTACCGCCGTATATGAACAACTACACTATCAGAAGACTTGCAGTTGAGTTGCCGGCCTTTTTAGAAGAATCTTTTTTTTATATCATAAGATAGCAAACAAGCAGATGGGTCTCCTGATGGAAAGAGTCAACCATCGCCTATAGACACCAAAGATGTTAATGGTGCGTTGTTATCTTGTGGCGAGGTCTAATGCCACATGCATAAGTTTACCGGCTACCTTACCCTCCAAACCGGAACACGACAGCGACAAGCACTGACGCTATTGCGGCAGGAATAGGTAAGGCGGTGGTACCAGACCCGGGCGAGACAATGCAGAACTCTGCCACCTATCTTTTCTTGGAGGTCCCTAAGCCGTATCCGCTTGGAAAAACCCCCGCCGGTAATTGGTTCCATAGAGGTTACAAGCACACAATTAGGCACTCAACGCCCGTTTGACTTCGCAACCGAAGCATCTTCAGGAGACACGAACACTATAATTTTTTTTATATTAGTGAGATAGGCAAACTGGCAGACGTGCCACCTGATGGTAACTGTAAGTGATCGACGTCGCCAATGAACATAAATGGTATACCTTGGTTGGAACTAGTCCAGGCATCCCATTCATGTGTTGCCTATCCTGAGACATAAGATGTTAAATCTCGGTGCCAGTACACTGTCTGTCTTGCTCTTCTGGCTGAAACACAGCAAAGCTGTTTCACGGGAGAAATAGGCGAGACGGTGGTACCCATGCAGCCGGGAGCGCGGCACAGCGCATCCCTCCCACGCACCGGTACAAAAATATAACTACTATTAAACAAATTTTAACAAAAAGTTATCGCAATGTCCGTATGTTTATTAACGAATTGGAAAATTATTTTTTTGTTTGAGAGGGTATATATATATATATATATATATATATATATATATATATATATATATATATATATATATATAAATATATATATATATATATATATATATATATATATATATATATATATATATATATATATATATATATATATATATATATATATATATATATATATATATATATATCCGTTTTGCTTCATAGAAATTTGATGAAGACCTGATTCAGTAAATAATACATGGGGCACGCTAAAAGTTTTGCACTTCTAGCTAATCGGAACTATTTGAATTTCGAATGTTATATTTTAAAAAATAATGTGGCTACTGTTAAGCGGTTAATTGAAGAAAACCCCCGGATTACCTATGAGACAATTTGAGGACTATTGGGGATTGGTATGAGCCAAATTCATAAAATTTTACACGAAGAATTGAAAGTTAGGAAATTTTGTTGTCGTTGGATCCCTTATGAACTGACAGCGGAGCAGAAGCGAGCACGCGTGGAATGGTGCTCACAGATGCTACTGAAGTACGACCACGGACATTCTAATGCTGTTTATGACATTGTCACAGGAGACGAAACGTGGATTTATTATTTTAAACCCGAAAAAAAACAGCAATCTTGTGAATGGGTATTTGAAAATGAGAACAGGCCAACAAAAGTGAGACAGGCGAGAAACGTTGGTAAAAAAATGATCGCGTTTTTTTTCTCAGCTACGGGTCCCATCTGTACAATTCCACTTGAAGATCAAAAGAGTGTTAATGTCGAGTGGTATTCTACCATTTGTTTACCCAGGGTGTCAGAAAAACTTCGCGCAAGACGACCCAAAAACCGCATTCTCCTACACCATGGTAACTCTTCTTCACACACGGCCAACCAAACAAAGTCATTTTTAGCTTCCGAAAAAGTACATCTCGTCACTCATCCTGCGCATAGTCCTTACCTAGCACCCTGTGATTTCTGTATTTTCCCCAAAATTATAGATTTGATGAGAGGTTTTACTTTTACCAACTCCGAAGAGGAAGTGATAGCGTTCAATCAGCACGTAGAAAACATGTGGCCGCGTTTCCGATCCGGTAGTAACTCAAAAAATGTTGACTCGTCAAAAGTGCCTGTAAAGGATAATTTGAATAAAAATGTTTTGACTTTGACTTTGACTTTGCCTTCAGATCTGTGGTCCTCCTGTTTTAAAAAATGGTTCGATCGCATGAAAAAATGTTTAAAATGTAAAGGAGATTAAGCAATAAATATAATATTTTGGTTATAACAAGTTGTTTTTTTAAGTTACGCAAAACTTATAGTGTGACCTACGTATAAGTTGTTGTATGTTGCAATTTTAACTATGTTTGACGATGGTAGGTATTTATTTCAAAATATTTTTTTGTACAGACGCAAAGCTAAGTATAGCTCGTATCTGTGAAACAGGCGCTTTTATTTTAAAAAACATACAGTCTAATTGATAACCACTTCCTTTCGGAAAGTCGGTTGAAAATGATATTACTATTACAAATCAATTGTTATAAAAGGTAATCAACATATTGAATAGTAATAAAATATTTGCTTAAGGTTAAACGTTTCGTCCAGCTAAGCAACATTAGGTACTAACTAGATGGCGTTATTCCTCTAAAAAGTGTTTTTATTTATTTTAAATACAGTTAGCAAGAAATAAAGTATGTTTTATGTAGTTTTGCGAATTTTACAAGAGGTTCTTAGCATACTCCAAATATAATTTTATCAATAAATAATATCAATTTTAAGAAAAGGTGCATTAAAACCCAAGTAAGTTTTTCCATAGAATATTAAAGGTAATATACATTCACTAATATACATACACTAGTACCACGCACACATCTATAAATGTAAAAATGTAATACCTAACTCTACATCAAATTTCACTGTCCTGACAGATTACTAAACAGCGCAATTTTGTCAGTAACGCGATGTTATATAAAGAATCCGGGGTTCGCATCCTATTTTTTATATTTTTTTTTCGTTTTTACCAGATAATACCTGCTATCAAATTACTTGTTTTTAAAATATGATTATTAGGGCTCGCTTCGCTCGCCCTACACTAGGCCACTTTCTATGCACTTTTGTGGTACATTTTACTCAAAAATTATCGGACTTTTAGGTTTGTGCTTCGACGTAGTAGTTTAAATTCATGTCTAGATATGTTATCTACCATAAAAATATAGAGGGAGAGGGAGAGGGAGGGGGCGGGGGAGGGAGGGGGAGGAAAAGGAGAGGGAGAGGGGGAGGAAGAGGGAGAGCGGGAGGAAGAGGGAGAGGGGAGGGAGGCAGAGGGAGAGGGAGGGAGAGAGGGAGAGGGAGGGAGAGGGGTAGGAAGAGGGGAGGGGAGAGGGGTAGGGTGAAGGATAGGGTGAGGGGGAGGGGGATGGGGGAGGGATATGGAGAGAGGGAAAGGGGGAGGGGGAGAGGGAGAGAGTGAGAGGGAGAGAGAGGGGGGGCTGTCTGTTAGACGCCCATCTTTTCTATCTTCGAAAAATTTCGAATTGGGTAACTAATAAAGGTAGGTAAAAAAGAAAACTGTAGCCGTAAAAACTAACAACTTTTGAGTGTCTGACTAAGAAAAGTTTAGATTTACGTAGGACAAAGTAGTAGTAATAAAATTGTAATAATAATTACCAAGTTGTGAGATAATTAGGTTGATATTAATCAATTTAAAAGTCTTATAATTCTGAGTTGATGACTCGGCAGAAAAACTATTGAATGTGTAGGACAAGTTTCTTTTATGTTTTTCATGAAATTATCAAGCGATTAAAGAAAAAACTAATTATTGTTATAAATCAATTTATTTATTTAATATTTTATGTTAAAAATGTTATGCTAGAAAATGTTGTTAAATGCGTTTTTTAAAGGAATCAAAAGTCTAGCAGAGGCGAATCTCACTAGGAAGAGAGTTCACAATTTTACTGCATCTATCGTAAAAGAGTACGAGTAGGCAGCAGAGTTACTAGAAGGAAAACGCAACAAGGTTCTAATGTTAGAGCGACACGGGGAACCAGGAGAATGCAAAAAACTAAATGAGTCACGGAGATATTTAGGAGCTACAGGATTGAAGAGAATCTTATATAGTAAACAAAGGATGTGTGCGTTTCTCCGCTCTCTAATAGGAAGCCACCGAAGTTCAGCTCGATATTTAGAAACATGATCATAGTTTCTTATACCATAAATGAAACGACTAGGCATTCTTTAAAGCTTGTTTAATAGGTCTTCTGTAGCATCAAGGTTACAAGAATCAGCGTAATCTATTATTGGGAGTATAAGGGTATGCGTTAAAAATATTTTTGTTTTGATAGGTAAAACATTTTCAAGCGATTTAAGAGATTGAAACGCATGATGTATTTTTCCTTCATCAATATTTTTCCTTCGCCAAGTTAACATGTTTGAAGCCGAGTTTTTAGTTATTAGTGTGCTATTAGTTATTAGTTGGTATTAGTTACCAACTTTATTAGTTACCCGATTCGAGATGGATATCTCGTCAAAAAGAAGCTGTTCACAAAAATTCAGCTTGTTAGAAATAAATGTTCCTAGGACCACGGTCTAATAGAGCGGCAGAGCTAATTGATTCTTACCTCGTTATATTTATTATATTATTTACTCAGGACAAAATCCAAGGTGGAAAATAAAATGATAAAATGTGTGTAGTCTTTTATTTTCATTATTATCTAAATGTTATCGCTATAATTGGATCGATCGCGTAGACGTCAAACTATGTATTTTTATAAATATATTAAACAGTAACTGTGTCTGTGTGTATTTATAATGACAAGCAAATGAACACAAACAACAATTTTGAAAAATTATGTATTCGTGGTATTGTGTATTGTGTATATGTAGTATTGAGTATTTGTAGTATCTTCACGCCCGTGCCTCGAAGAGCTAGATTTTCGAAATCGGAGCAAAATTTGTAACTTACTTATTTACGTACGTAGCGGGAACTTAAAAGTCAAGTATGTAGGTATTGCACTACCCGTGCGATGCCGGGGCGGGTCGTTAGTAGAGTATATATATCTTCGATATCTATGCTCTATTAATTATTAACCTTATTATGTCGGTCTAGCCTGCCAAAGTCGTGGCATTTACGTGTCCTTAGGTCAAGTTCGGGTCATTTCTTTCTTGTTTTTATCAAATGAAGAGCACGCGATGACGAGATGACACAAAAGGCCAATTAGCAATAAATTGCAGTAACAAATACGTTCAGATCCTAATAAAATAATTTATACATATTACAGAAAACAAACTTATGTCTGTGGAATTGTGTAAATTGGTCGGGATCCCTTTGAACAATAGATCATCTGTCGTTATGCCCGGCAGTTCGTAAGAGGCAAACGATTGGCTATGCGAGTCACTACTATCGTGACTACCAGGCGGTAGAGTTCTGCATAGTCTCGCCCAGGTCCGGTACGATCACCTTACCTATTCCTGCCACAGTGTCGTCACTGTAGTGTTCCGGTTTGGTGGGTCAAGTAACCGGTAAACGTATGCATATGGTATTAAGACCTCGCCACAAGGATTGCTAGATCTCTGGTGTCTATAGGCAATGGTTTTTTTCCACCAGGAGAGCCACCAGCTTGTTTGCTATCTTATGATATAAAAAAACCGTTTTTAAAGAATATACAATTTTCCTGCCAGACCTAAAAGTCAAAATTGCTATCGAGAAAATTTGTCACTATCATTATGAAGTTCCATCCTCACAATCTCGATGTCGGGAAATCCACAACTGTGCCTGTCTCCCGACATTTTTTACCTCGCACTACTCTGTTGTGGATTCAATAACCGGTAGGGGTATTTCCGAACGGATACGACTCGGGGACCTTCAAGAAAAGAGCTTACTCATTCTTATAAGGCCGGCAACACAACTGCAAGACCGCTGGTATTGCGGATGGCGATGATCACTTGCCATCAGGTGCTCCTCTTTTTCGTTTGCCCCCTCTTTTATATAAAAAAGATTTCTGTATCGTCTCGCCCGGGTTTAGTACCACCACGCGTTCGCATTCCTGCCATAATTGCGTCAGTGTTTGTCGATGTCGTATTTAGGTTTGGAGTCTTAGTTAGTCAGTAAACTTAGACATAATATATTCTCGTCACATCGGTGATCGGTGGCAATATACATCTTCGATGTTTATGGGCAATGATGTTTTTCTATAAAGAAGGCCATCATGTTTGCTACTTTAATTTAAAAATAGTGCTCCGTTTATTGTATTTGCCTTGTAATAAATAATGAAACGGTTCTAATACAAATACAAATCATTTATTTGCATAAATAGGCTAAAAATGTTGTTTGCTTAAATCATATTTGGACCAACAGAACTGGCATTCAAATTAAGATAGTTTTTTTTTTTATAGAAGAGGGGGCAAACGAGCAAGATATAATCCTATTCAATAAATCTACGTTTTCTGTTATTGATGATAAAAATTAATGAAATAGGATCTCACCGATTATGTTTCAGCACAATTCACCAGTAAGTTAGGAGGCGAGAAGAAACGTGATCCCCATCGCCGCATCTAACCAGTTTGATAGCGGTTATTGCTTGATTGACTTGTGGTGACCAAAACTGAGAGATTACGTGCCTTACGTGTACTTACAGGTGAGGGGTCATTTACAATGTGTAAGGACCAGGAAAATAGACTATGATACTGAGATGAAAACCGATGGAAATTTGTGCATGAGAAATTTCTGATTTTTTGGAGATTGTTTTTCCCTTAACTTTGTATAATTTGATTAATTCTAATACCGTAAACTGCTTTTTATGAAAAATAGTAAAATTTAAGGAAATACACAAAATAAGCAATGTATTATGCGCCACATACCACGTAAGATGAACGGCCGGTTCAAGATTTCCTCGGGTGCGATAATATACGCTTTACCGCCTGGCCACGTAATTCGTGCTTGCGACTTTTCACGCGGCGCAAACGACGAAGCGTCTAGCGTCTAAAACAAATGTATGGGAAAGTACTAAGCATGCCACGCGGCGCGGCAACCGGCAGGGCGACTAACGAATTTTGCCGAATGAATCACGCACGTGGTGGGCAATACGGCGAGCGATTGAAACAAATGTATTAATCAGTACTGCGCATGCCACGGACTTGGGCGGCGGTTGAGGAAAATAGTCTAAGAATCAAAATGGTTTAGTTGTAGTTGCCGCTAAATACACTATGAACATTGTAAATTTAATTTTCAAATATTTACTAGGTCAGCAATTTGGAAGTCATTTGGAAGTCAAAGTTAAACAAAGTCTAGAGATACAATTTTTCTTTCTTTCCACAATGTCGAATATTCATAAGAATATAATTATAGTAGTGTTATCGATATTATTGAACGCTGCAAATAAATAAACTATCGACTGTGTCGATAGTATCAATCTTTGGAGATAAACAAAGTATTGACTCTATGAATAGAATTGTTAGACAATATTGCATTAACTATCGATATATTCGATACTATCGATAATTTGTACAATCGATAGAATCGGTCAGTATAAGAATAACGTTGACTATCGATAGGTTTGATAGTATCAATACTATTGATAGTAATTGTGATTAATAATAAATAATAATAATATAAAATTTATTTAGTACAATTATTATGTTTACAATTATTATATTTAGTACATTATACATGAAATATTAAAAAAAAAAAAAACATTATTACCTTTTGGCAGTGGTTGAGGACCTCCTTTTAAGTAAAAAAATATCTGTATTAGGAGGCCTCACTCTTCCATACAATATATTAAATTAACAAGTACATAATAGATATTAGTATATTATATATAACATTAAATTAAATAATATAAATATTTATTCCATTTAGAAACATAAACATCATTACAATTACTATTAACCTTATAATATATATATAGCGTTAGATAGTATTATGATAACAAACACTATCATTACAAACACTTCTAATGCCAGATTTAATTCAATATAACTATTAATCTATAATATAGATAATATGTTGTATGAAATATGTGATACTGCATTTTATATTAAGTTAACAAAGTATATTTTATATTATAGGTATGTATATTAAGTTCTAACTAGTGTGTGTGTGTGTGTGTGTGTATGTGTGTGTGTGTGTATGTATGTATACGCTTATATTTTAGATTAAAGCTTCAGTCTGGTCATAGCTTAAAGTATTTAACATTTTTATTAATTTTGTTTTGCATTTATATTTTGTCAAAGAATATATATTTAAAAGCCTATTTAATTTATTGTAAAGAACAGCAGATTTTTTGTAGTACTGCTTAGAGGCAAAATAAGTTTTAGTTTGAGGAGTAGAGGCAACAATATCAGATCTTCTTTTTTGTAGTAATTTTGGATCAAATGTAAAGCTACTATGAAATTTTAAAATAACATTTAAGATATATAGTTTTCTAACTGACAAAACATTACTGAATTTATAAAGTTCTGTCGTTGGAAATCTATATGGTTTAAAGAGCATTACTTTTAGTAGAGCTCTTTGTGCTCTTTCTAATTCCAATAATTTGGTCTTTGATGCAGCACCCCATACAGTAATACAGTACGTTAGAACCGATTGTACTAAAGCTATATAGATTCTTCTTCTTAACTCATTGTTTGTGATATGTCTCAAAATTTTAAATATGTAGATTAATTTTCTAATTCTATTGTTGATTAATTCTAAATGAGCATGCCATGTTAATCTTTGATCCACACAGACACCAAGATATTTTACTTCAGTAACTTTATTAATAACGGGACAGTAACATAGGGTATTTAAGGGGTTGTAACAATTATGAATCTTAAGTTGTAAGTCTAAGTTAGGTTGAGAAGAATTATATATGGAGAAACAGCATAAAACCTATATAGACTGTTTGTATAACAAATTAAAAATTAATATGGATTATCAGGAATACAAAAATAACTTTTTGTCATTTTCCAAACAAAAAATTAATAAAGTAACTGATAGTGAAAATAATAATAAGCAATTAAATAAACAGACATTTACATTCAACGAATATAAAGCAAACTTAGAAAAATTAGTGTCTAGTAGAATAATTAGTATCAAAAATGATCAATATCCTACCCCTAAGATAAACAAAGGTACAATACCTTATTATTTCAGTAAAAAACTAGGAAATAAAGTAGAAAACAACCTAAAACATTCAGTTTCAAATAATGTAATAAAAAAGGGTACCATACCATATTACTTTAATATTAAATCGAGAAGTGATATAAAAAATATAGATAACAAAGACCAGTTTTTTCGGAAATAAACACCAGTTTAAATTATTACACCAAAATATAGCAGGTGCTCTGAGTAAAAGAGACTATTTGCAAGTAGCTTTAAGTGAGCTTAGTGATGAATTGGGCAAAATTGATGTTATCTGCCTTTCTGAAACATTTCTTAAACAAGGTTCCGAACAAAATTTTAGAATAGAAGGTTACTCTATGGCATCTTATTTTTCTCGTGAAAACCAACGACGGGGTGGCACTTGTATTCTGATCAGAAATGATCTACAGTTCAAAACTCTTGATTTACAAATACGCTTACCATTCTCTTTTGAATGCTGCGCTGTTGAAATTATAGATTATAAATTAGTAATAATTTGTATATACCGCACACCCAACTCAAATGTTGAAACTTTCCTTTATAATTTAGAATTACTGTTAGAAAATATAATGAAAAACTCTAAGAAGAAATTTATACTATGTGGGGATTGGAATATAGATCTGTTACAGGATAATTATACTCAAAAGCAGTTAACAGGCATTCTATCAAATAGTAATATTAATCAGCACATACTTAAACCCACTAGGAAGCATGCATGTTTAGATGTAATTGCTAGCAATTTGGAAAATGTTCAGTCTTACACTCATTATCTCGGTTTATCTGACCATGAGACAGCCCAGAGTATAAAAGTAAATATTGAGTCCATCTCAAACTTTAAACCAAAACGAGCTTTTTGGTTTGAAACAAAACAACTTTTTAGTCAAGAAAATAAGAAAAAGTTTTTTGAATGTCTATCATCCTTAAGTTTTAATGAAGTTCTTGCAAGTTCAAATTGTGAAGAGGCATTTAATAATTTCCACGACATATTCTTATTGTTTTTTGAGCTATGCTTTCCAAAAATTCGTACTAAGGTATCAAATAAACCAATTAAAAATAAATGGCTGTCAAAAGGACTTCTTAAATGTTGTAAAGTCAAACGCCAGCTATATTTAAATTATCGGTTTGGTAAATCTAATAAGAATGAAAATAAAAATAATTACTTGCGTTACAAAAGAATTTTATCAAAATGTATACTAGAATCACAAAGGCAATCATCTCTGAAATTTATTGAAAAATCTTCCAATAAATGCAAAGCTTCGTGGGATTTAATTAAAAACACATTCCAGAATAAAACAAATATACAAGAAATTGGGAAAATTAGAGTGAACAATACAGAGTATACAAAATCCCAATCAATTTGTAACCTATTTAATGATTTTTTTATAAACCAATCAAAAACAAGTATTAACAATGACAAATTCATAAACACTTCAAAAATACTTGGGTTACCTAATAGCAGTAAAACTATGTTTCTTACACCAGTAGATGAGCATGAAGTATTTAAGATCATAAACTCCTTAAAAAATACAAGTGCAACTGGTTATGATAATATTAGTACAGAACTACTCAAAAATGTTGCTGCTGTAATATCAAAGCCGCTCAGTCATATTATTAATTTGACATTTTTAGAAGGGAAGTTCCCACAACGACTAAAAAAGTCTATAGTTAGACCAATACTTAAAAAAGGTGATCCTTGCGATATGAATAACTATAGACCCATTACACTAATTCCGATTCTCTCAAAAATTTTTGAAAAAGTTATGTATGATAGACTTCATAATTACTTACTGAAATGTAATATATTAAAAAATAATCAATATGGATTTAGAAAAGGTAGGTCGACAACCTTAGCATGCTTTGAACTGGTAAAGAGTATAACGGAATGCCTAAATACAAAAAGTTATCCACTTTGTGTATTTTTAGACATGAGTAAGGCATTCGACTTTGTTTCTCATAGAATTCTGTTGGCAAAACTTGAAAAATATGGTATAAGAGGGAAATCATTAGAGTGGATACAAAGTTATTTAGAAAATAGGAAACAGTGTGTAGAAATTTCAAAAATTTCTGGGACACATAAAAAAATATATACTTCAAATTATAGTTGTAGTGACTGTGGAATACCACAGGGAAGTGTTTTAGGACCCTTGCTCTTTTTAATTTACATTAATGATCTTCCAGAGACTATGCAACATGAGTCATTCTTATTTGCAGATGACACTACACTCCTCATTAAATGTAAAAATAAAAATCATCTAGTAAAAGAAACAACTGAAACCTTACTTAAAGTTTCGGAATGGTTAAAAAGTAATAATTTAAAAATTAACTTGACTAAAACAAAGATAGTTGAATTTCAAACATGTTATAGCAATAAAGTTCAAAAATCAAATATATTATTTAACAATATAAATATAGAAAATACTGAATACACTAAATTTCTAGGAATATTTATTGACAACCATTGCAATTGGAAAGCGCACATTGATTCTCTTTGCAAAAAAATTGACAGATTTATCTATGTTTTGAGAAGAATAAGAGAAGTAGCCAACTTAAATGCTGCATTGCTGGCATATCACGGATATGTCTCATCTGTATTGCAATATGGAATCTCTATTTGGGGAAACTCAGTTGATTTAATTAGGATTTTCAGAATTCAAAAGAAATGTATACGTGCAATATGTAATGTTAATCAACTACATTCATGTAAACCCTTATTTAAAACTCTTAAAATACTACCTTTACCTTGTCTTTACATACTGTCGGTATGCGTATTTGTAAAAAAACATCAACATTTGTTTAAAACAAATGCTCAAGTATTAGGGAACTCATATTTTAGAAACAGTGAGAAGCTACATGTGCCAAGCCAAAGACTAAATATTTATAAAAAAAATGCATATTGTATGGCAATTAATATATACAATCATATTCCTGATAGTCTAAAATTATTACCTATAAATAAATTTCGCAAAAAATTGTTTGATTTACTGTTAAATAAAACATACTATGATATTAGAGAATTTTTAGCAGATAAGATTAAATGTTAATAAACAGAAATATAAGCTTGTACAATTTACCTTGAAATTTAAATGTAATAAAAACTGAACGGCAAATTTGTAAAATGGTAAATTTTTTGTAAATTGTAAAAATTTGGATTGAGCATAAGATCATATTTTGTAAATTATAAAAACAACTTTTGATGTGAAATAATTCTAGTAAATTGTAATACATACAATTGTAATACGTGAAATAGAAAAAAAGAAGCCCGCTGAGTTTCTTCCGCCGGATCTTCTCAGTGTGTGGCCGCGTTCCGATCCGGTAGTAATTATAAAGAAATCGACCTAAATTAAAATGTTTGCACGCCATATTATGGTAGAATATGATGGTAATTTAATTTATTTTAATAACTTGTGACACCCATATTCTTGCAAATAAATGTTTTTCATTTCATTTCATTTCATTTCACAGATGTAAGTAGTTTTAGTTATATTTAAGGTAAGAAGATTAGTATTCAACCACGAAAAAATCTTTGCCAATCCCTTTTCCGATTGCTCAAAAACTTCCTTCCACGAATCTCCATAGAAAACAACGGCAGTATCATCGGCGTATGAAAAAATGTTTCCAGCACTGATTTTCATATTACAAAGGTCGTTAATGTAGATTAGAAAGAGCGTAGGGCCAAGGACACTTCCCTGCGGAACTCCATAGGAAACGTCTTCTACCTGACTGATATATTCTCCTATCTTTACGCGTTGTGTACGATTTGACATATAACTTTTGAAAAGAACGAGTGGAGTGTTCCTGACCCCGATATTTTCAAGTTTCTTGATTAGGGTTGGCACTGAGACAGTGTCAAAGGCTTTTTTTAAATCCAGGAAGGCCGCTAAACATCTCCTACCTTTATCCATAGTTTTAGCTATTTGTGAGCTTAAGGCTAAAATGGCATCTTCGGTCGACAGGTTTCTTCTAAAACCATACTGTTTATCAGACAGAATATGGTTTTTCTCAAGATATGACAAGAGTCTCTTATTTATCAGTTTTTCCAGAATTTTAGATAAAGAAGGCAGTACTGAGATTGGCCGATAATTATTGACATCGTCTCCGTCTCCGCCCTTGTATACGGGTGTAATTAAAGATTGCTTAAGCGAGTTGGGAAATATACCACAATTAATTAATGCAATATTAAATAGCAACAATATCGTTAGTATCGATATTTTTGACAGTTTATTTTTTTTAATCATGAATATTATCGGCGCTACTGATTGTATTGCTGTTTATTGATAGTATTATACTTACTGAGGTAATGAAACCCTATCGACTAACTGTGGACTATCAAGCGGAAACACTGTAAATCAAAGGTTTTGACACTCGTTCCAAAAATTTGTCTGGATAATATAGTATGTTTTCTCATACTTCATGCAAATTTCAACGTCTATACTACACCACGATTCTTATTTAATCATGTACTACGTATTCTCTTCCAAATAGTGTTGTTTTTTGTGTTGAAGTACAAAATTACTTCCTTACAAGCAATATCGAGATAAAGTTGAAAAAGTCATTTCGCTCTCGGACTATTCTGGTCGCGGCGGTGAACGCAAGTTGCCGTGGCCTGTAAACCCCCACCGTGCGAATTTTGCTTCGCCCGCCAACGTCGGCGCCGCCGTCGCCGGTTCGCGTGGCTGGGCGGTTACATTGCGTGGCGTGAAAATAGGAAAAAATCATAATACGCAACTTTTACATTTCCCACAAAATAAGAAATTGCCATCATGACAAGAACGTAAAAATAGCATGTTCTCAAGTTTTCGGTAGCTCATCCCTTAGTCGCTGTATATTTTTTATATCATAAATTCATAAGATAGCAAACAAACAGGTGGCTTTATTAGGCTTATGCGTGTGACTTCAAGATCATGATACCAACGCACCATTAACATCTTTGGTGTCTATAGGCGATGGTTATCTCTTTCCATAGGAGAGCTATCTGCTTGTCTGCTATCTTATAATGTAAAAAAAGATAATAAAGACTTCTCAGAAAAGCTTTACGTACCCTTGTAAGGCGCATGGGCTCTAATACGCTACTGTGAGCTGATATTTTATTAAATACGGTAGAACCTCTATAAGTCGAACATCAAGGGAGACGCCAAACAATTGGATTTATAGAATTTTCGACATATGGAGAATTTTGACTTTGGCCGATGTTGAGATTCATTTTTAAAAATTTTAAATTAGAGAAGTGTAATAAATAAAAATCAAGGTGTAGAGGTAAAAGTAACATATTATTCTTTGAACTATAGAGGTAATAAGTCTGACATAATCGAGTTATGAAGATTGTAAAATAAAACATTGCTATGTTCGAGATACAGTGGTAAAATTTATTTTTTGAGTTATGGAGGGAAAATATGTAACAAAATGGCGCAGAGGGACTCACTGCTTATTTCGACTAATAGAGGTTTTAGTGTTTGAAGGGAAGGGAACAAAACATTTTTTCGAGATTTGGAAGTTTTAACTTATCGAGGTTCGACTTAACAGGGTTCTACTATATTTTATTTAGAGTTATAATTATTTTTTCTCAAATATCTAATCGAATTATGGAGGCATAATAGATTTTGATATAATTACTCAATAGGTACTAAATCTACATAAAATATATGTAAGTAGTAGTGATAGTAATATAAGTTATACATATTTGTTTGGCGGATATACATTTTTTTAAATATTTATTGCGTGCTAGTACTAAGTACATAACTCTCACATGGAAATCATTTCCTAGAGGCAAGCAATTAATAATCGAAGCCCCCCCCCCTCCCTCCCAACTACGTCACTGTGTATGGGTATCTTCTTCCATTAAGAGAATTATCTGCTTAATACGCCATAAAAACCCTTTTTCTGTTTATGTGTTATATTTATCATTCAGGAGATACATCTGCTATTTATAGCCATATAAAATATCCAATCATTATTATATAACACGTATAAGCATCAATATCAAGCGAGCCTCGTCAACAACTTATTTTTTTTATTAGAATTCACTAATTCAATAATTATAAAAAACAGTTTCAAAGAACAAGCTTTTATTGTAATGAATTTAAAATTGCAAAATAAACTTAAAATTTTTCGTATATGTGGGCATACGAGTATACTGTTTTTTTATATCATGAGAAAGAAAACAAGCAGATGGGTCTCCTGGTGAAAATAGTGTACCATAAACTATAAGACACCAACGATGTTAATGATGCGTTGCTATCTTGTGGTTTAGTCTAATGCCACATGGATATGTTTACCGACTATCTAAGCACTGACGCTATTACGGCAGGAATAAGTAAGGCGGTGGTACCAGACCTGGGCGAGACAATCTACCGTCTAGTAGCTACGATGATAGTGACTTCCTAGCCAGTCGGTCGCCTCTAATACGACCTATCTGTCCGAACGGCAGTTGGCCTGTTCTCTAAAGGAGCCCAGAAGGGGAAATACTGTACAGTACTATATAGTACTATACAATATACTATAAAACATGTATAATAAAACAACCCCCAGCTCGTTATTTTATCATCATTAATAGGTGTATGTAAATAGGTTGGTTGTAGGAACGTATGTATAATTAATTTAGAAGTTTTCAAAATATAAAATACCTACATTTAAATTTAAAAGTTTGAGGCACTTAAGTATTTTTTTTAAAAAAATAGGGCAGGAGCAAGCCGATGGATCCCCTAATGGAAAGAGACAATGATCACCTATAGACACCAAAGATGTTAATGGTGCGCTGCTATCCAAGTGGTGAGGAGGTATTGCTACATACATAAGTCTACCTTACCCTCTAAACTGGAATAGGACAGTGACAAGCATTGATGCTATTGTGGCAGGAACAGGGAAGGCGTTGATACCAAGATCCAGGTTAGAATTTCCGAAACTCTAGCACCTAATAGTCACTATGTTAAAGGGCAATGGGCCCACCTCTCGTTCCCACCACTGTAACTTCTGTAAACCAGAATCAACAGTACAGGTAAGGTAGTCACTATGTTAGTGACAGTTATAGTCAATCGTTTGCATTTTACGAACTGCCTGGCAGAATGGCGGATGATCTATTCTTCAAATAGGCCCCGGACCACCATGGGGTATTAAGTATAATATGTGTAACGCCTAAAGCTTTTAAATTTAAATGTATCTAGTGTTAAGTTCGGTAGTCTTATCGTACCAGAAATCGATTGTTTTTTCATTCTTTTTTTCATTTTTTTAATAGCGCCACCCGGTTTTTCGCATTGCAGCATAGCCATTTCGTATTCTCCGAAAAACGACGAATCTAACTATGTATATACCATCCGGTAGTTTTATGGGACTAGGTTTAGTGTCATGGGCTCTTAAACCATGTACCGAATGTAAAAATTCTTTCATCAGTATTTCATCAGTACCTAACTACGAATCGATGGGGCTCGGGTTCGATTCCCAACAGGGACAAACATTTGTGTGATGAACATATAGATGTTTGTATTTCTGGGTTTGGGTGTTTATTATGTATGTAACAGTATTTATTATGTATTTCTATGTATTAGTATCGTTGACTAACACCCATAACACAAGAAAATAATTTGCTTACTTTGGGGTTAGATCAATTTGTGTGACTTGTCAGCGCTATTATCCATACTATCCATACTTCCATACTAATATTATAAATGCGAAAGTAACTCTGTCTGTTTGTCTATTACGCTTTCACGGCTAAACCGCTGAACCGATTTGGATAAAATTTGGTACAAATATAGTTTGAGACCCAAGAAAGGATATAGGATAGTTCTTATCCCGGAAATCCCGTTTATGCGTTTGGGAGTAATCGTTGACGAAAATTTTTGAAAAAAGTGTTTTTTCGACATAGCTTCAAAATTTTTCAACTAATTTTTTTTTTGTATTCTACGATATTTTAGTAATAAAAAAATTACGTCATATGTCGTTTCAAAAATCAAAATCGAATCTAATTCTCTAAACTTATAGCTTTTCAAATATTAAAATTACGTTGTTTTAGCAAACTTACTAATTTTTTTTCATAACTTTCAAGTTAATTCACCGATTGACTTTAAAATCTTATCAGTTTTTTGTCTTTAAAAACTGCTTCAAATACCGTTAATGTAATCAAAATCGGTCAATTTGTTAGGGATTATTAATGAAGAAAATTAAAAATAAATGTTTTTTGACATTGCATCGACATTTTTCAACCTATCGATTATTTAGCTTAAGCAACATTTGAGGTCTCAAAAATTGAGTTGAATGCCGTCATCGTTTTCAAAATATACCTACAGCTTTTCAAAAATTAATGAATATACTGCCATTTTTAACAAAATAGATGTTTGAACTGAAAAATCTATGCTCTTTTGAGCTTAAAATACCTTAATTTAGTGGAAAGTTTCAGGGATGGCCCGTAGGGTCAACCATTTACACATTTTTTAAAGAGAAAATTATGTTTGAGTTCGGGTCTTCCATTATCTCGTTGCTAAATTTCGTAAAATCATTTTTTTATATCATTAGATAGCCAACAAGCAGATGGATTTCTGATGAAAATAGAAACCATCGCTTATATACACCAATGATGTTAATGGTGCGTTGCTATCCATGTAGCGGGATAGCAGTGCCACATGCATCATTCTACTGGCTACCTTATTTTCCAAACCGTGAGCCCATTGGTGGGCTGCGAGGAAGAAAATCTCTTTAAAACATCACCCCGAAACCGCGGTCACCGTGCCGCGGCGTAGGGCTATCTGGCGAGCGTTGACGTGACGAGGGGAGCTCACCCGGAAATAAGCACAAAAACCCAATGTGGCAAGTTCAACTATTTTAAAAGGTATACCCAGGCGGGTCCCGGCGAAGCTGGGGAATCCTTCCTAGTGCCTTCGGGTATCGGCAGCCCCATGTACTCATGACTCTGACGATACGGCCGGAGAGGATGTGGCGCGATCGGGACTGGCAAAGCGGACGAGGGGGCGCCCACCAACAACGGGCGCTTACATCGGTTTACTACAGCCGAAAGAAGCATTTTTAAAGGCATAAGCAGGAGGAAGTCAGGGTTTTAGCCGAGGAGCGAATACTCTCCATGGCCAAAACCCCCGAAACATCAAAAAGAGAAGGCCGCTCCTCGGAAGATCTGGCCACGCACGCTAAGAAAGGGGTCGACCTTATTCTGAGCGTTGCCCAGAAGTCAAAAAATCTTAAGGTCACAATGGTGCGTTCCCTTAAGCAAGTGGCCTGGGCAATCCAGGATGCGGTCGCGGCACTAAAGGAGCCCACCGAGGGTGAGGAGGTGGAGCTGCTCAGCACTGCAAATTTCTGCCAGGAGAAGGAGCAAACTGCGAGCGGAAGTGGCCCAAATCCGTCAGGAATTAAGGAACCTGACGAGAGCCGCACCGGTAAAGACTAGGAGGCCATGTTGGGTCATAACGTGTTGCAGGAAGACAGCATGATGGACGCCAAGATGGCCTCAATTGCAGACACGCTTCAGCCGGAGAGATGGATTAGGCTTCTGCTTAGAGGGGAAAAAACAGACGAGGAAGTAGTGTCCGATTTCCGAGGCAGGGGCTCTGCTCTAAAGGCCACTTGGAGTAGCGCACAGTGTGTGGAAACACTACGCACTACTTTTGAGACGTTTTGCTGGGGATTAATTCCCTCAGCTGGGAATGGATGCCGGCAAGGCTGGCAGGTGTCGGTGGGGTGGTGGAATAATGCGCAAGCGTCACCATCATTCCGCCACCAAGGCACAGTGGAGTGGAAATCAGAAATCAGAAGTAGTTTGTTCAATAAAACTTTTTACAAGTTATGTCAACATATTTTTTAAAAACAACACACCACACACTAAGAAGATCCGGTGGAAGAAACTCAGCGGGCTTGTCGTTTTTTCATATCATCTATTTTTTACAAAAAAAACTTGAGAGGTGTCAAGGGTCACCCGGATAGAACGAAGTTCCTTTCGATACAAAAAACCTGTATGTACTCAACAAAAATAATCGTCGCGACACCACACTGTTCAATGCGAAATAGAAATGAAAATATCTGGCTTGCTTTCTATATGAGAGAGAGAGAGAGAGAGAGAGAGAGAAACATGCGCACGCCGCACAGCTTACAATAGTTTTTGTAAGAATTTTTTCCGTCTAGCCCCCTTTCACAACGCGCGTTATGGAACTTCATTCCAATATCACAAAATTACAAAAATATTTATGAGATCGGTATGAGGAGCAATTAATCCCGGGCTTTCTTGTCTTCTAAATAATCTGAGATTTTATAATATCCTTTTTTACACAGTTTTGTTTTAACACATTTTTTAAATTTATTGTCTGATAGATCTCTTATAGTTTCGGAAAGTTTATAGTAAAAGCGTACCTATACATTGCCCCATAAAAGAGTTACGTATCCTGTGGAGAGGAGATGTATGCATAACAATATTGTTTTTGTTCCTTGTATTTAGTGAGTGTACGTCACCATTTTTTTTAAACAAGCAAATATGTTTACGAACGTACATCAAGTTCTCAAATATATATTGGGATATAAAAGTTAGAATATTGATTTTTTTAATTTTTCTCTCAGAGAAACCTTCGGGCTAAGATTATAAATTGCCCTAATAGCTTTTTTCTGCAATACAAAATATAGTATTTATTTCATCAAAATTTCCCTAGAGAAGAATTCCATATGACATAACGCTGTGGAAGTAACTAAAGTATTCTTGCTGAGTCGACATCAGTTAGCTGTCTCATTTTTTAACTGCATTAGCTGCCGAACTAAGTCTATTTGCTAAATTATTAATGTGCGGTCCCCATTGTAATTTCTTATCTAAAATAATACCTAAAAACACAGGAGTTTTAGTGGGTAGGGCCGAGTTAGCGAATCCCACACTCGGGCCGCGTTGCGTGGCCCGGCAGTGCGTAAAAGTATTTCTCCTGCGAGAACCTTAAAAAAAAAGGTTGAATAAAGTTAGAATTTAAACTCATGCGATCGGTTCTAACCGGCGAAAACTAGGTGTAACCGCAATTCGGATTTTAACCGTAACAAATACGTGAAGAAAGATACTAGAAAAATCTTTTTAATTTAAATACCTGGAAGCTTAATCACCCAAATATTATAATATGATGTGTCTTATTTGTCTCAAGCTTCTGTTTAGTTATTTATGATATTAATGTATAAAGATCTCGTTAGAACGCAACAGCATAAATAGCTATTAATAAACATACTATATATAATATACATAGCTATTAATCAACAAATATATTTTTCTTACATTTGAACCAAAAAAAAACCATCAAATGTGACCCCTAGAACGAGTATGACATATTTTTGGCATTTAGTATACCCTGGGCCGATCGTTTATAAGCGGTACACATCCTCGAGACTAGCAAGTCGTGTGGGAGGACTGAAGCTGTCTAGTAAATATTTAAGGTAAATGTTTTGAGATTTTTATTATTGGACGTAATTTATTTTATTGGGTTAAACTAACAATTTTATTGAAGAAGTACAATACAATTCAAGATTCACAGTTCAATAGAATACAATTAAAAAAAATATTTTTTCAATTGTATTCTATAGCTAATTAAATGCTTAATTTACAAATGTATTTTGATTTTAACGTTATTATATAATAATACAGGCTATCGCTAGTAAATATAATTATATTTACTAGCGATAGCCTGTGGCCGAAATTCGACCATAGAACTAAACAATAAAATCTTTTTTAAGTTTGACAACTGAATTTAGCTGTAAAGAAAATAGTATTCATGTTTATATGTATGTACATGAATGTAGCGTGTGTAATGTTTATTTTTATTAATTTAATGTATTTCTAAAGTATTTTATTTAAAAATATTAGGTTAGTCCTTCGCAATATAGCGCAGTTAAAGTTTAACTGTGATAAATATCATACTCAGCTATTCACACAATTGTCTTAAAAAGGGGTCCAAAGTTTTTCCTTCACGTATTAATATATAGATAGATATTAGATTAGATAGATATAGATACAAACATAGACATTATAATATAGCGTGTTTAGTTCCCTTTAACACGTCAGTTTCTTTGCGGAGTAGGCAGAGTGAATCGAACATTCCAATTTACCACAATTTGGCGGTATGAGTGGTGATTCCCATCGCCCTATTTTACCGATCTGATAACAATTATCAACTCATGATCTAAACAGCATAGGCTAACCCCTAAACCCCAAGGCATTCGGAAACGGTACATCGCTTAGAGTTTTGACCTTTTTGAAATTATTTTTGTGCCGGCCATAACTTCGACCTGAAACGAACACCAGAGATGTTCCGTTTCCTTTTTTTACATCATTAGATAGCAAAAACAATATTACTCGTGTTGGTCCGAGCTCCTTTGAAGAATTGACCAACTGCCATTCTGCTTGGCAGATCGTAAAAGGCGACCGATTGGCTGTACGTGTCACTACCATCGTGACTACTAGGTGCTAGAGTTCCGCAACATCTTGCCCGGGTAACCACCATCACAATTCCTGCCGTAACAGGGTTAATATTTGTCATTGTCATGTTCCAGTTTGGAAGGTAAGGTAGCCGATAGATATGCATGTGGTATTGCCATCCCGCTACACTGATAGCAACGCACCATTAACATCTTTGGTGTCTACAGGCGACGGTTTCTCTTTCCATCAGGAGAGCCAACTTTTTGTTTGCTGTCTATCGATAAAACTTGTTATTCCTCTAAATTCCTCTTCTCAGAGGAATACGGCAGTAATAAGCTTATAGTGCTTATTACTGCCGCCATTGTGACAAGAATAAATAGTAAACCGCAGATCTCTGTCACCGAGTAGTAATGTTGTTATATATCTATAAATCGCGCCAAAACCGCTAAACTAATTTAGATGAAATTTGGCATACAGGTAGATGAACTGTAAATGCACATAGAATACTTTTTATCCCGAAAATATATATTGTTCCCGTGGGATTAATCAAAAACGTTTATAATGCTGCAGGGTGCTGCTAGTAAATAAAAAAAATAATAATTAAATTTGACAATTAAGATGAAGATCTGTCGATAAAACGGTTAATTGTGATGAATCAGAAGCGGTTATAGATTCAATCCAATCTGCCTGACTAGCAGAGGAACTGACGTGATGATGATATTTACTTTATAATCGAAATAAAAGCTTGTTGCTAAGCTAACTTTTTAATATGGTACTTGTTTTGGGCACAAACTAAAGTAATCTGTTTGGATGTCATAAATTATTTAAATGGGCTATAAATATTCGTTTGTTTTTGTCTGATTTGTTGTGTCAACCTAACTAACTTGTTATATTATGATAATAATGGTGAAGTCGTGTTTTTGCTCTGCAAATTTGGTTTGTTATTGCTTGCGTTATTTCTTGGATTTTAGTATATTTTTTATTTCGAAATGAACTTAAAACTGTTGGTCCAAACGATGATGAAACCGGGTTTTTTGGGAGAGCAGAATGATCAGCTAGAATTTAAGTTAAGTGGGTTTTAAGCCCATCCTAGGGATGTCTCCTGTGAGACCGAACTTCGGCTTAGAGCATTATGTTAACGGTAGGTGGAAGAATAAGTTTTATTAGGATTTCGACTCGTTAAGAAGTCTTAACAAGGCATAGATATATTATACTCAAAGTAACCAGGGTGTCGAGTGTTAGCGGGCGAAGACGCCGCCGTCAGGGATGCTGGCGTTTAAATTGTGAAGTGTACGTTGTGATGCGATCTTTTGTTTGTTGAATAAATTTATTAAAAAAATAGGTGTAAATGAATCCGTTTTACTAAAGATCCATTGTCTGTATGTCTTTCCGGTTGTCTTTTATTTTCGAAATGACTTTTGTAATTGACCATAGAGGCCTACTGCGTAACCGGGCTTCTTGGGACGACTAGATTGCTCAGCCAGAGTTAAAATTTAAATTTGGGCAATAAACACTCGCGCTAAGGGATGTCTCCTACGAGACCGGACCTCGGCATAGTGCATTGTTTTGACTAATAGTTGGGGGAAGAGTAGTGGCATTTCGCTCTGCGCTAGGCGCGGGGCAGAATAGAAGTCTTCGTCACCGTTGTGACCGGCGGCGGCGACGGTGTATTTGTTTTGTGTGTGTGTGTGTGTGTGTGTGTGTGTGTGTGTGTGTGTTTTGCAAAGGATTTGCGGCTATAGCCGCCGTTATGGGATCGTCGAGATCGGTTAGTACATTGCGGGGCCTCCTATACCTAGGGACGGGGTCGATATCAGCGACGTACTTTGCCGCGGCTACTACTAATGGGTTTGGATGGTCGGTTGCTTTTGTAAACTAAATATTATACATTTGTAGGTTATATTATATTGTGAAAAAATAGAAATAAACCATGTTGTACTGTTTTATCGTACCGAATGAGATGACAATTTTAAAAAATTACATATACACTGACAAACTAAGAAATTGTCTTGAAAGGCGTATCTATTTAATACGTGGTCTTGACTATTATATTAGGTAGTAGAGCTTTGCAACGTCTTTTACCACCACTTTACATATCACTGCTGTGGTAATATTTCCATTAATAAGTTTTTGTCTTCATACGTGAAATATTTTGTATCTCTTTTTATGACAATTACGTGAAAAGAGTTTAAAAATTGGCACAGTTAAAGTTTACTTTGCGAAGGACTGCAGAAATGTATATTTTTTTACATATACACTAGATAGAAGATATACATATACACTAGATAGAAGATATACATTAAATTAATAAAAATAAATATTAAACACATTACATTCATACGTCACATATGGTAATATAGAAACATGTATGCTATTTTCTTCATGTCTTTGTCAAAATGTAAAAGAGATTATACCGATGGGTCCTGCGTAATGTCGTAACTTAAAAAATGCAATTTTTGTATTATTCATGAAAATAGCTCCACTTTTATAGATCTTTTAATAAAACGAAGAATAAAAAATAAATTTCTTTTAGAAGTTGGATTTATCTATTAGAAATTAATTTTTATTCTTCCTGTTATTAAAAGATCTATAAAAGTGGAGTAATTTTCATAAATAAAATAAAAATCGCATTTTAAGTTACGGACCCGTCGCTCGATGTGGTTTATTCTTTCGACCACAGGGTGGTCGCCAATAATTTTAAATACAGAACATTTAAAAAATGTCAGTGCTATCACTGCTGTGTTTTGGTTTAGAAGGTAAGGTAGCTGGTAAACTAATGCACTGCACGGATTTTAACTCACCGTTAACATCTTTAGCGTCAGTAGGCGATGGCTGCTTCTTTGAGTGATATCTGCTTGTTTGCTGTTCTATTATTAAAAGATAATTCAAATAAAGTTTACTATTAAAACAGGTTCCAGAACTAAAATATATTACTTGACCTTATTTACTCGGTCCTTATATCCCTAGTAATATTATAAATACGACTGTGAGTTTGTTTTTTACGCTTTCACGTGAAAACTACTCAACCGATTATCATGAAACTTTGTACACATGTTTTTGGAGTTATTATAAGTAACATAAAATACTTTTTATTAAAGAAATATTTATTGGTTTAAATGAGAACATAGCCGCGGGTGAAAGCTAGTTAGAAATAATTAAAATTTCTCTGCTAGTTTCTCAGAGCCTAAATATTAAGAGCGCGTATTCGATTTGCAACGAAAACTTTATATTTTCAAGTTTTTTCAAGAGGAATATCATAATAATGTGAGCAGATTATTCAAAGGATATTAGAGTTGTTGCAAGATTGCCTTAATTTAGTGCACTACACAGCAAAAATATAGTTTTTGATAACGATTTTTTAAAACGAAGACAATCCCATATAGCGTATTACGAAAATAGACGTCAGAATTATCTTTCAAGACGAATACCACCAATATATTGTGCAAAAATATTTTATTTTATACATTTTTCCAACGGGATATATGGTCTTAAAGTGCACTGAGAGCCAAAATGACGAAAATATTGTTATTAGATATTAAAAAATAATATTAAATAATTACAAAATCAGTCCACTTTAACATTTTTTTACTAGTAAACATTTCATTAGAAACCGAAAATATTTATTTTATGTAGGGTCATTGCGTCGGTAAAGCGACCGGCTCTAGTATGCGACCACTTGAGGGGCTAGGCTTCTTTAATTAAAGATAATAGCATTATTTCAGGAGAAAACAATGAATAGTAAGCATTAAATATTCATTGAATACTTATGTAACAAGAAAATCATAAATTTTAAACCTATCTGCTTAACCCAAATCTAGAAAATAGTGCCTGAGTTCGGGTGATGACTCAATTGTGTGTTTATGTGTCGCGTAGTGCTACAAATTTACCACGCGGAGCGGCGAACAATGTTACTTTTTGACAACTTATTCTAATGTTACACTCAAACAAGAAGTGTTATTATTTCAATTATAGACCAATGTTTGTTCGAAAGTTATAGTCATATCATTTTTTTGGCTTATATTTTTTTTAATCCAGTGGTCGCAAACTGAAGTACGTTTATATTTAATACGCTAAAAGCGGCCGGGTGGTCGCATTCTGACACTTTAAGCTACATCATATTTTGCTTATTATGATCTCAATTATGCCTTTATGATTGTATAATTTAGAATCTGATGTTGTAGAAGCACAAAGATGCATCTCATTAGCTTACGACCACACGTTTTCTTGATAGAATTTTTTTTAATTCATTCACTAAAATAGGTGATCGCAAATCCACCCTGGTCGAAAATTATGATGTTAGTTTGCGACCGCCCTGATTTAGTACGAAAGAAAGGAAACTAAAATAAGTAAATAATAGATAAAAAAAAACACAAAATGAAAAATACCAGTTTTTTTTTAAGAATTACTTTAAGGAAGATTTACTCGGGTGTATAATGGAGAAGAAAATGACGTTATCAAAATATTGCTTAACTCTTATGTTGTTGTCAACAACCAAATTAGTAAAGTAATATTCAAAAAATATGGTCACCGCGCGGGTGATAGCGCCGTTATTATCGCTTATAGGGGTGATTCTTCAAAAATGTGTTCTCCGTGTAATTTCCATGGTATTTTTAAAATCGCTTATTTAAAGTAAATTACACAAACATTTCAAAAGTTTATGCAAATTTAAATAACATATAAAAATTCGACACGTAGTGAATGTATACTTTTTCTAAAAAAATATATAGAACATTTGCGGTCCATAGAAATTTCATTATAAACCACGGAAATGACCCAGCAGGTAAAATTTTGCTAAATACCGTATCACATATGAAAATAAGATTAGATAAAAGTTATTTTGGCTACTATGAACAGCTATAATATACATTAAAACGACATTTAGTCCAAATTGTTAGCGATTCCTTTTTTCTCAATTTCTCCTCTCCCCTAAACTTAGCGCTCGGCATGTTGTTCTTACTGGAAAATGACAGTGTATACCTACAATTTCCAATATTACGAGTATTATCAAAACTTTAAACGCGAAACTGAAACTCGAAACTTGTGTTTAAGTAAGGGGCGTGCTTAAAAGTCAACTTTTAAGTTTTCAAAATTTTTATTGAAAATTGTTTTTTTATTTTAATTTTTAATTGGACACACTCTTTTTAGGGTTACGAAGTAAACTAGGAACCGTTATAGTTTCGTTATGTCCGTCCGTCCATCCGTCCGTCCGCAGTCTAACTCAGAGATCGTTAGTAATAGAAAGCTATAATTTGATATGAATAAACATATTAGTCACGGTAAAAAAGTGGTAACATATTATTATTATATTGAAAAATATATTTTGGATTAGTAGCTCCTGTTTGTGTAAAGTAGGGTAGTTAATTTTTTCTCGTGCTCCCCATAATGTGGGGTATCATAGGTTTATAAAAAATATTGTAAGTTTGTGATAACAGTTTTTCGATTAAGGGACTCCTTTCGAAATATTAAGCTTTAAAATGCTAATTTTTGTTAGAGTCAAGTATCTCTCCCCCCTCTGCCAGCTAAACGGTTGATTTAGGTTGAAAAAAAAATGATCCTCATCGCCGCATTTACCGACATGTTAATGATTATTGACTATACCTAACGATACCCGGAACCGAAAGCTTTACGTGCTCATCCGTGACACGGAATTAGCAATACACCAATCTACCGTACTCTGATGCTACTGAGGTTTAAGACTTTCGAGAAAACCTCTAAAAACCTTAATACAACCTTTGGGATCGAACTCTGTACGATGCAGTCTAAATGATAATGAGCTTTGGTTTAGCAGATTTAAATATAAAAAAAAAACTGACAAACAATATTCATTACTTAATTTGGTGATCGCAAGAATTACACTATAAACATTGAATATTTCATTTTATTTATTGCAAATAAAATGTAATAAAGTAATTTCCATGGGTTTTATGTAACTTTCATGGTGTTTTATACACAGAAATTACACCATCACCAAAAAGCATATATTTTGAAATTTTTCGCCATTGGAAAGATATAGGCTGCTAGTTTGTTATTAGCTATTTACATTTGGGAGTTAGGTAAAACACCTCAATACCCGTTTACTAAAAATCGAACGATTACATTCTAAAAATGTCACATGGAAATTCCTAAAAATTGAGAACCAAAAATTGAAAAATTAGAGAACTGACTCTTACGCCAAAATGGAGGGAATCAAGGCCACGACTACTTGACAGCATAACTATAAGTAGCAGCATAACTACAAAATCACAAAAACTAATCCCGATACGTCTAGACCTTGCCAGTTCATAGTAGTACCCATCGCAAGAAGCAAAACTACAATTTTGCCAAGTGTATTACATACTTACTTATACTAATAAAATAAAAACTTTCACTACAATAGGATGGAAAATTTGACCAGAATATAAAATGATTTGTATTTTTCAATTTTGGGTATAAATCTGATTAAAAGCGTAAGTGAATTAAAAAATATTTGCGATTGATCAGAAGACGGCGCACGTGTTACGCGTGCAAAACGTGCAAAATTAAAAGGATTTGAAGTGTTGAAGGTAAATAACTACTGTATAAATGGTAATTACATAATAAAATCTATATTAAACGATGCATATAGAATGTATAAACAATGTTATAGTAGATTTATGGAAACATTATTTGTTTATATAGGAAATAAAAGTCTGTTACGCTCAAAAATTGTACTCCGAAGAATGACCCATAGACTTTAAAAATGTTAACGGTGCGTTGCCATCTGTGTGGTGGGCTTGCAATGCCACATACACAAGTCTACCGGAACAAGACAATAACAAATAGGTGGTAGATTTCTGCGTTGTCTCGCTTGAGTATTTGATACCACCGCCTTACCTATTTGTTTCAACGCACCGTTAAAAATTTTGAAGTCTATAGGCGATGGTTTCTCTTCCCATCAGGAGAAAGATCCTGATGGAAAGAGAAACCATCGCCTATAGACATCAAAAATGTTAACGGCGCGTTGCCATCCGTGTGGCGGGTTTGCAATGTCACATGCACAAGTCTACCGGCTACTTTACCCTCCAAACCGGAACAAGACAATGACAAATAGGTGGTAGATTTCTGCGCTGTCTCGGCCTGGTATTTGGTACCACCGCCTTAGCTATTTGTGTCGCAATAGTTGTAGCGGCTCAAATAATCACAAACGCTACTAGAAAAAATAATAAAAAATAGAAAATGAAATTCAAAATAAAAATCCTGAATCGCGATATCACAATTATTTATCTTGTTACACTATATACAAGTTTCAACGCTTCTCAAATGGACTTCGGACCCCTTACTTGTCCTTGTGTGACGTCATCAACCTCCACAGTTATGACGTCGCCTGACAATAAGCTGGCCCGCTGGTTACATCACTATGACCCTTCAGCGGCACAGACTAGCGGCGCCACAGATTCAATGCTTGTCATTATCATCATGTTCCGGTATGAATGTTAAAGTAGCCAGTAAACTTATGCATGTGGCCTTAGACCTCGTCACAAGATAGCAACGCATCATTAACATCTTTGGTGTCTATAGGTAATGGTTGACTCATTCCATCAGAAGACCCTCTGCTGCTTCTTGTTTGTTATCAAGATATAAAAAAATTGACATTATTACGGCAGGAATAGCTAATGCAGTGGTACCAAATACACGGGCGAGACTTTGCGGAACTGTACCACCAAGTAGTTACACCAACTAGTGACACGTACCTACAGCCAATCGGCCACCTTTTACGACTTACCTGGCAGAACGGCAGCTGGTCTATTCTTGAAAGGGGACCGGACCAATATGGAGGAATATTATATTATGCCTATTACTTTTATCGATGAATATTGTTGTTAAAATATGTTAAATTAAATTGGCAAATGTAATGTATCTAAAATGTGTGGTTCGGAAATGTAGAAAGAATGGTAGATGAAAAATTAACAAAACAGATATACAATGCGAATGTGGAAGTATATCCTTCCACATTCGCATGTCGTACCAGGGAAAATCAAAAGTCAAGACAGACAGATCATCATCAGATAGATCAGGTACTGTCCGGAGGTAGTGTCAAGAGTCTTCGTAGCCACGTGTTTGTGTGAAAATAATTATGAATGTGGAAGTACCGAGGCAAGTCTGCAAGAATCGTGATTTGTGGCACTCGGTATTCTTTGCTTACCCTAAGGGATGTGGCGTGAAGATATGTATGTGTATAAAAAATGGAAAATAAATATTTTATTTACACCAACAAGCGTTGTTTTACTTCTATATTATTACTTTTTATAGTGGTCACAAACTGGTTCAGTGGTGGTCGAAAACTGACAAAAGTGGTCGTAAACTAGCGTTTTGGCTATTTTCGAACATTCTGAATATTTTTTCAAAATTTATTAATGGAAGTGAATTGCGTCATTACATATTCCATAACTTGACTATATTTCCGACTAATTTACATAAAAAATATTCATGTTATGTATAGATATTATATCTTTTTACGTATCCAAAGTGGACAATTCCACTAAGTGGTCGCCAACCGACACAATGACCCTAAGTTAAGGTTATGTTTAATATACTGATTTTTTTCAGTCCGTTATATGAACTTATTTATTTAGAAGAATTATTTTAAAAACACCATAAATTCTCGCGCGCAATCGTTTGCCGATCAAATTTTAAACCTGCGATAAATCGAATAATCAAGACTTAATCCTGTAAAAACTGTAATATCCTTCGAATAATCTGCTCACATTATTACGATATTGCTCTGAAAAAATGAAAACATGAAGTTTTCGTTACCAATCGAATACGCACCCTTAATAGTCAGTGACATTATCTCTTTGAGTATTAAACCCACGAAATAAAGAAAACAAGGAAAACTACGGAAAAATCAATGCTGCCATCTACTGTAGAATAGCGAAACTATTACGATCTTAAGTTTCACTATTGTACAAATAGATGAGTCTATTTTGAATAGACTACAAAAGGACGTAAATACTCTTTTTTTTTGTAGCAAAATAAAATTTATTGTAACGCAGTTTGGTATATTTTTAAATGTTCTGTTTGTGTGTTTCGGATTATTGTTGTTTAAAACGAAAACGACCAATGAAACAATGTTTGCATGAGTAGTTTATATGCAATAATGCTTATTTTATGTGTGAGTGTGGCGATCGCGGTCCTGATACAAATGTTTGTACTTGCCAATTCCGTTGTTTTCTTTATTTCGTGATTAAACCAATCGGAGGCGCAACGCCCCTACCAGGCGTTTCCCTCTGCCAAAAGTGCGAGAACGGCGGTGATACCACAGGTCATACCGCTTATATAAAACTAGTTACCGCCGCGCACGTCTCACGCAATTTGTCTAGTCCACAGAGTACTTTGTAATGTTTGGTTTGATGGGTAAACTCGCCACAGTTGTAAATTCGCCGCACCAAAATGACATAAAAAATGTGTAAATTCGCCACAATCCTAATTTCGTATTATTAACTATCTAGGTTTCATTTTTATAAGACGTTTTTACCAAAAAACATACCGAGCAAAGCTCCGTCATCCCAGGTACTAATATTTACTACTTGTAACACTACCAAGGCAATTGTGTGGTTATTTGATTAGTTACAAGCCCTCGTTTAAAGAAACTCCCTTTATAGAATAGATTCATCATTCACGTCATGAAGTGTAACTTCTTAATTTTTTACTTGGTGGTAGAGTTCTGCAACTCCAGTTTGCAGGGTAAGGTAGCTGATAAATTTATGCATCTGACATTACCGTCTGGCAAAACGGATAGCAACGTACCATTAACATTTTTGCTGTGTATGTGGTTGTATCTTTTCATTAGGAGAGCCATCTGCGTGTTTGCAATCTTGTAATATAAAAAAATACTTACCGTTGATTGGCTGTAGTCTTAAAGCTTTAACATAATTTCGTTTTTTTTCAGATGAAGTTACTGTTGTTGACGCTTGCCTTATCGGCAGTCTACGCTAAACTGCCACCCTCCTGCCAGAAACCAGTTTACTGCTACAGCAAACTGTTACACTATGTTCAGATGTCTCAAATCTTCCCTAATTCGAGAGCATTCGTCGATCTCCAGATGCAATACGAAGAGCCTGTCATCTTAACTCACTTCGAAGAACTTTTGAACCGTACTAACGACCAACCATCCAAAGAGCATCTTCAAGAATTTATAAACGTTCATTTTGTGCTGCCAAATGAATTAGAACACTGGGTCCCATCTGATCATGTAAAGAATCCTGGCTTTCTCTCTACCATCAAGGATTTGAAGCTAAAACAATTTGCACAAAATGTCCACGCTCTCTGGCCGTCACTTGGACGTAAGGTTCACCCATCTGTCTTCAAAAAACCAGAATTGTACAGCATTATCCCTGTTCATTACGGGTTTATTGTACCAGAAGGAAGTCTTAAGGAATTCTACTATTGGGACACTTACTGGATTGTGAAAGGTCTTCTTGTAAGTGGCATGAAAGATACAGCAAAAGAAGTTATCTCCAATCTTGTAGAGCTTCAAAGGCAATTTGGATATGTTCCTTATGCTAACAGATATTATTACCAAGAGCGCAGTCAGCCTCCTTTATTGTCTGCTATCATGTCTCTTTACGTAAGCGCAACCCATGAGCTAGAGTTTTTAAAGGTTAATATCGATGCTATTGAGAGTGAATTGGAATATTGGCTAGACACCAAATCAGTAGTCTTCCCTATTGGAGACAGAGAATACAGTCTTCTACGTTACTTCAGTCCAAGTCAAGGACCTCGCCCAGAGGCATATTATGAAGATTTTGTTCACGCTCAGGTATTTCCTTCTGAAGAAGAACAAATTCAATTCTACATTGACGTCAAAAGCGCAGCTGAATCTGGTTGGGAGTTCTCTTCACGTTGGTTCATTAATCAAGATGGTAGTAACTCAGGTAACCTCACCAACATTCACACCACTGGCATTATCCCTGTTGATCTTAACGCTATATTTGCTAACGCCATGGAAAATGTTGCATACTTTTATGATATATTGCAAAATAGACGTAAGGGCGTACACTGGGCTCATCTCGCCAAGCAATGGAAGAACAGCATCAAGGAAGTCTTATGGAACGAAGTTGATGGAATCTGGTATGATTTTGATTTGGAACATTCACATCATCGCAAATACTTCTACCCAAGCAATGTTGCTCCTTTATGGATGCACGCAGCTGATCCCGTTTGGGTTAAAGGGAAGGCTGTCAAAATCATGGATTACTTGAAGAAATCTCAAAGCTTGCAATACTCTGGTGGCGTCCCCGCATCTCTGGTTCGCAGTGGAGAAGAATGGGACTTCCCCAATGTTTGGCCCCCACTAGTAAGCATAATGGTTAGCGCTTTGGAGTCTCTGCAAACTGAAGAATCATTAAACATGGCTTTCCAAGTTGCCCAGAATATGGTCCGTTCCACATATATAGGATTTAATACTAACAAACAAATCTTCGACAAGTATGATGTAGAAGCACCTGGTAAATATTCAGGCAGCCCACACTCTGATCAACCTGGTTACGGCTGGTCTAATGGAGTTGTATTAGAATTCCTCGCTAAATATGGTCAGAAAATGTCTGTTCAGGAGTCTTCTTACAGCTACGAAGCTTACAAGCAACCGAGTTTCTCCTTGAATTTCCAAAGCTACAACTTCCCAGCATTCTCCCCATCAACAGTGTTTCCACCTAAGCCTTAAATTCTGAACTTACGACGTCTTTACGTATCATAACAAGGCATGTATTATTAACCAATTTATATTTTTTTCTTATAATTTACAAATACTCAGTACGTATTTCTTATTCTACGAGTATTTAAATAACATTATGATTTGTAGATTTACTTTTTGGATGTCAAATACAAACAAGTTCTTCATTACCTATATGATCTTTACCCGCGGTTTTACTGCGACTTATGACTAACAGCTTGAAATTAATTTCTGTCATCATTACATAGTATAAAACAAAGTCGCTTTCTCTGTCTGTCCCTATGTCCTTATGTCCCTATGTATGCTAATCTTTAAAACTACGCAACGGATTTTGATGCGGCTTTTTTAATGGATAGATTGATTCTTGAGGAAAGTTTAAGTGTATAAACCTTTCCGATATTCTCACGCGAACAAAAGCTGCGCGGGTGAAACCGCGGGCAGGTCGCTAGTGATTGTATAATTAATTGTGCATTAAAAAACCTCTGGAGTAAGTTTTTCATGTACCAATTGATATATGTAGCATGGAATCCCTGCTACATGCACCATAAACATCTTTGATATCTATGGATGTCTCTTTCAAGGTAGCCATTTATTTCATGCTACATCAATGTAATTTGTAAGAAATAATAAAAAGTAATCTTAATCCAGATTATTAATAGATAAATCGCAAAATATATTATTCAATAATAATTAAAATTTGTATGTACAAATTGGTGTATTTAATACCTTCTATGATTATTTTTAATAAAGCGCGCATTAATGTAATTATTGTTTTAATAGCTAATAGGACGTCGTCTACTGACATCGATATAGTTTTTCATACAAACTTTTAATCCCTTATTTCAGCACTTTATGGGTAGATTAAAAACGTTCCCTCGCGTTGGTCTCGGGCTTCTTTGAAGAATAGGCCAACTCCCGTTCTGCCAGGCAGGCCGTAAAAGGCGATCGATTGGATGTGCGAGTCACTAACATCGTGGCCACTATGTGGTAGAATTTTGCATTGTCTCGCTCCTCAGAAATGGACGCAATGTTGTGGATTCCGCTTAGGGGCCATCCATAAATTACGTCACATAAATTTCATGATTTTTTGACTCCTACCCCGTCCTTATCACACCTGGTTACATTTGTGAGACCCCCCTCCTACCTTGTGTGATGTCACATATTATACAATTTTACTTTGAAAAAGTGGTCTACGTCGATTATTTTTTATTTATACAGGTATTATATTTTGAAAAAGGGTGATGTAACAAAATTTGGGACCTCCCTATCCTTTGTCACAAAATATCACATTTTTTCGACCCCCTCCCTCCCACTTAACTTATGGATGGCCCTTTAACACAATTAACATGCAATAATGGTTAGAATTGGAAAATCTGATAATAAAGCGAAGAAATTAGCGAATAAACTGATGGACTGTGGTTAACTAGAAACGTCTTTAAGCATTCGTTTAACTGAATACGTTCGAAATGGTTAGTTATAGCCATCAACAATGTTACTAAGAGTTTTCAAAAGAAAAGTCTGAATAGCCGCCTATACTTTTCCTTAAAAACAGTTAACAAAAATTATTTACTCATCTCGGTTACCGGACCCGGGATTTAGCCAAATATGCTAATTCTTTTCCCCGTGTTGACATCTGCTTAACTGCTAGGCATCTCGTTAAAGTCGGGAGAAGTCTAATGCGTGCCATAAACACCGTGATCTGTAACATCTCGAACAGATTTTATTACCAACGCCTTGCCTATTCTTGCAGCAATGGCGTCGGTGCTTGTCATTTTCGTGTTTCGGTTTGGAAGGTAAGGTAGCCAGTAAACTTATGCATGTTGCGATGTCATAAATCTATACATGTGGCATTCCAACCACGCCAGTTAGATAGCAACGCACCATAAACATCTTTAGTGTTTAAACTTCAAAGGGTTTCAAAGGCGATGGTTATTTTTACTGTCCTTATAAATAATATGGTAGGTTATCCTCCTGATAGTATGAAACTGCTACCTGCAGGTACTACCGATGCATAACCATCTCTTCTGAGGGATTAAAATAGATCCTCGGTCGAACCAGTATTCATGTGGTCCGAACCGTACGAGAACAACAATTTTAATTTACAAACCAAGACATATTTAAACATCAGTATTAACCATTTTGATCCAGGATTTTTAAAGAAATAAACAGCTTTCCTTTCTAAGCAATTCGTAAAAGGTGAGTGGAGAATAAACGTCTCATTGTCATCTGAGTTTTAGATGGTAGACTTCTGAAATATGTTGCCCTAATTTGGTGTCACTATTTGCCTGCCTATTTGCCTGCCTTACCTATTTCTGTATGTACGTAAAGCTGGCCTTGGCACCTGAGACCAATCCTATTATTTATAGTTACAATTTAGTGCTCTTTATAGGCTAATTAATTGCTGTAATTTATTTTTTTTTGTGAACCCAGTGTAACCCAAAAATCTGGGAAAATGCTAACTTTTTGAAAGCTAGCACCGTCATATACGGAACTGAGTCCAATCGTATTATTGTTTATAGTGCGCGCGGAACTAGTGGGCCGCTCCGCCCCTACGTTCACATACCTAACGCGCGGCCAACTAGTTCCGTGCGCACTATAGTTATCAATATAGGGCTATTTGCTGTTCATCAATATAGGGAAATTTGCTAATTATTTGCTAACATCAATATTTTTGGCTCCCATAAGAACACGAAAATGTGAGACAAGGCTAGCTTTTTTTTTGAAAGCTTGCCCCGTCCTTATTATGTTATACTCATGTTATGTCTGCTTTAACCCCGAATTAAATTCCAATGTCGACCTTTGACTGAAGTATTTTTAGTCAAACCCAGGAATCCCTAACTTTTTAGCCAAACGTCGAAAGTAAATAACCATATTACGGGCTTGGCCTAGTCGATCTTAGAGGGGACTGGCAGACTCGGTCAAACGTCGCACATATGTGCATATTTGTAATCAGGCCGTGCACGTTGTTTGCGCTGACAGCACACTTGGCGCATACTATGAAGGCTTTGGAAGTAAAGTTACATGCATGCAGCGTTGTATACAAAGAGATAATACAAATACAAATATAAAATATATATAGCCTCCTGCCCATTTTCCCTCTCTTCTATAAAAAAAAATAAAGAAAAGGCGATTGAAGGTCTTAAAGCTCGAGATAATATTATGAAACTATTATCTGAATAAAAATTTCGGCCAATCATGATTGGAAAAACTTTACTATATTCAGCTTCGATAGAGCCAAAGGAGATGCTCGAAATGTTTTGGGAATCATACAAGATAAAACATTCGATGGTTGTTTATACCATAAACACACAATTTTTCAAGGAATCAAATAAAAAATTACAAGTAGAATGTTCTTACTTTTAAAGATGTACCTAACGTTCAGCTGTCTCTTACAGAAATCAGTGCAAAAGATTCTTAATTTGGGGGCCAAAGCTTTATAAAATGCCACTGCAATAATAAATGCTATTCAAAAGTATGTAAATGTAAAGTATTGTGCAATTCTAAATATCATTATAAAAATTTTATAACAATAAATATTTAAATTAAAAAATGATCTTTTATAATAATTATTTAATCTAACAAACTAACCTCCGTATATTCCAACGCATCTCAAAGCTAAGAAAGCCTCAAAGTAAAAAAAACGAAAAAATAGCGAATGAGGTGTTAAAATTGACAAAGTTACGCAGGTCTTAAGACTTGAGTTACTTAAAAGTTAAAATGCATTCAAATATATGAAGGTAAGATATTCTAATACCTAATTGTAGTTTAACTGGTCAAATCCCGATTTGATAAAAATGAGTTTTGAAGTATGAATGACCAAATTAGTCTCTCCTAGGTTTGACGAAAATTATTTAGTCAAGGGCCGAAAAATGTAATTTATTTGGGCTTTGATTTGACTAAGACTTTAAATCAGAACTGAAGATTGACCAGTCAAACCTAGGAGCGACGGAGCTTCGAGATTTGCCTATAACACATACTGAACTGAGTATGAATACACTTACTGACTGAGTACTGAACTGTTTATGGGCTAATTTGGTGTTGACAATAAATTTTTTTTTCCATAGGAATCCGAAAATTTGAGACAAAGCTATGTTTTTGAAGTGAAAACTTCTTTAGGCGCGTTGAGCGTTTTGGTAGAGGGTAAAATCCTCGGTTCGCGTCACCGACATGCTAATGATATCTATAGCTATGTTTTGCATATAGTTTTAATTACTCTCAACTTAATAGTTCCGTTTTCACTTCTATCGGCAGTCCCACGACTGCTACTGTTTTTGTTTTTGAAAGCTAACACCGTCCACATACTGAACTGAGTCCATTCGTATTATTAATTATTTAGCTATTAATTTAGGGCTCTTTATAGGTTAATTAGTTGCTTACATTTTATATTTTTTTGTTCCCATAGAAATCCAAAAATTTGAGACCACTATACTCGTAGCGTTTTTGTAGTTTGTGACTGGTAGTTCTTATTTTTATATGTTTTTCTATATAAAATGTTTTTCTATTGCATTTCTCTTAAGATAGTAATGTTTCTTATTAGAAAAGGTTCATTTGCTTACCATGATTATATTTAGATAATTCGTTATAAAAATCGAAATATCAAAAAATAAAATCACGTTTAAGTCCGTTATTTGTTAAATATTTTACTGAACAGTTTATAAATGATCTCTAGTAGTTAGGAAATATATGTATCAATCAATAGGTAGTCGCTTACTGAATGACAAAATATGGTTTGATTGTAGAGTAATTTTTTTATGCAAAGCAGTACTCGTTCACCAGTCACCGTAACCGTCACCAGTAACGAGTGCGAACTCTTAATTTTCAAAAATTCGAGCTTGGGTAATCTATAATACATATTCAATTTATAAAAACTTTGAATATATTAAAGTATAATCAATTTTTTTTTCTAGCGCTGTAAACTTTACTTAATATTCCAGCAAGCAACTAATAAGCAGTTAATGTAACGTGTGAATTAGAACTCTATCGGGCGGATTTTTAGATACAAAAGACTTCATAATGCAATTCGACTAATTAGCCTTTATAGATCCCTAAATCGTTCGCTTAATAATAATACGATTGGACTCAGTTCAGTATATGAACGGAACTAGCTTTCAAGAGCAGCGAACCTTGTCTCAAATTTTCGGGTTCCTATGGAAGCAAAAAAATACTAACGTCAGCAATTAATTAGCCCATAAAGAGTCCTAAATTGATAGCTCAATGATAATACGATTGGACTTAGTTCCCTATATGACGGTGCTAGCTTTAAAAAAAGCTAGCATTGTCTCAAATTTTCGGATTCCTATGAAAGCAAAAAATATTAATGTTAGCAGCTAATTAGGCCATAAATAGCCTAAATTGATAGCTTAACAATAAAACGATTGGACTTAGTTCCGTATATGACGGTGCTAGCATTAAAAAACTAGTATTGTCTCAAATTTAATGTCAGCAACTAATCAGCCCTTAAAGAGCCCTAAATTGATAGCTTAATATTACGATTGGACTAAGTTTAGAACATAGGCCGTGCTAACTTTTAAATGAAGTTGGTCTTTTTTTTTGGGTTCCTATGAGAGCAAAAAAATACTACTGTTATCAACTAATTAGCTCATAAATAGCCCTAAATTGATAACTAAACAATAATACGATTTGACTTAGTTCCGCATATGACGGTGCTAGCTTTAAAAAAGCTAGCATTGTCTCGTATTTTCGGGTTAGTATAGGAACAAAAAAAAATTAATTACAGCAACTAATTAGCCCATAAAGAGCACTAAATTGCAAGGGCGTCGCCAAGGAGGGGCAGGGAGGGGCAGCTGCTTCCCCCTAGAGATTCTAAAAAAGTTGCCCAAATGTAATGCAACCAAAGTCCTAAGTCTTTGAGTTGACTTGCTTGATCGATCAATCTCGTACGTCGAAACTCGAATGAATTCACCAATTCCATTTCTAATATTCCGTGCGCTCAACTACGCTGGTAAGGTACTGTTGTTATTACAATCGCCGTAGATGTAAGGCTCGTAGTGCAAGTGAAAAGCTTCATGTACTGTCGACTTTACCTAAATGTGTGTAACTAAAATAATGCAATCGGGCTTAGTTGCCAAGGCCATCAATTCTCTGTCATGTTTTTTTTTAATAATAAAGGAATACTGCTGCCATGGCTGTCGCAGCAACTTTTAAACTGTATCCATAAGTCAATTTATCTTATACAACCGTGTTTCTTTTTAATTTTTTTCCCCTTTTTTTTGTTTCTTTTGTTTTATATATTAAATATTGTATTTATACACATATATGTACAGGTATACAATCGATCGAATATGTGTGCTCGGCCATTATAATCTCTATTCATCAATGATAATATTTATGCATATAGACACATATATACATACATATACATACACACACAAACTCACATACATACTCATATGCACATATACATACATATCTTGGTAATTTATTTATTATATACATTTACACTCACCTACTCACATACTTATATATAGATACATATACTTTCTTATATGCACCTATGTATTTTCCTATTACGCTTTATCATATTAGGGTTTGCTTTGGCTGCAATTTTCAAAATGTTTCTCGCGTAACGGAGAAAACAAATCTAGGACATTCCAGTAAAATGTGGAATACCGTTTCGTGTTCCCCAACCCCACAAACACAAAGTGGGTCGGGTGCTAATTTAAACCTGTGTAAGTATTCCCTAAGTCCTCCGTGTCCGGTAAATATCAAGGAGCCCAGGTTATCCATCGGGAACCTTCTCAAGATGTTGTACGCTATGGATACATCCGGGAAGAATGTTTTGGTATCTATCGCAAACCGGCGCTCTCTTCTCTGTCACGTTACTATTGGGAGAGTAAGGTAGCAAATAAAACTTCCCTCCCAAATCCCAATCGTAACATGACAAAGTCATATCCTGTGAGGTAGGCAAATGAGAAGCTATCCGTGTGGTGGATAGCTTCGCATTTTTTTTCAACAAATACACGTTTTATTGCTATTATGAATCATTATATAAAAAAGTTTATTTTGCAAACAAGTTTGAGCGTGAGTAGAAGTCAACGATCCCTTTTATAGGTACATAGAAACATATCTTCACACCAAATCTTTTGTGGGGTAGACAGAGAGAATTGAGTGCCATACATCATGCATCAGATAGACTTACCCGTGTTGGGTCGGGAATCATTTCAACAATAGACAATCTTCCGTTCTGTCAGGCAGTTCGTAGTAGGCTAACGATTGGCTATGCAAGTTACTAGAAAGTGGCTGTTAGGTGGTAGAATTCTGCATTGTCTCACCCGAATTTGGTACAGCCCCCTTACCTATCCCCACTGCAATAGCGTCAGTGCGTCACTGTCGTGTTCCGGTTTGAAAGATAAGGTTGCCTATAAACTTAGGTATGTGGCATTAAGACCCTGTGTCCTGGAAAGAGTCAACAATCGCCTATAGATACCAAATATGTTAATTGTGCGTTGCTATCTTGGGGCGAGTTTTAATTCTACATGCATAAATTTTCCGCCTATCTTACTCTCCAAACCGGAACACGACAGCGACAGGCACCAACTCTATTGTGGCAGGAATAGGTAAGGCGGTGGTACTAGACCAAGTTGAGATGATGCAGAATTCTAGCACCTAGTAGCCACGATTATAGTGACTTGCATATCCAATCGGTCGCCTTTTACGATCTGCCTGGAAAACGACAGTTGGCCTATTCATCAAAGAAGCCCGGAACAACACGGGAAAGGTTAATGGTAGAGTTTTACAACATCGCGGCCAGATTTCTTACCCATTGCCTTACTAGTTCCTCCCGCGATAATGTCGATGCTTATGATATCTGGTAAAATATTCATTTGTATGAAAATATAAAACAAATGCATGTGCCATTAAAATCCTATCACTCGGTGTTTTATATCATAAGAAAGCAAACAAGCAGATGCCCTCTTGATGGAAAGAGACAGCTATCACCTCTATAAGCGTGTGTCTATGTTAACGTTTCATTGCTATCTGTGTGACAGGTTTTTATCCTCCAAACCGGAATATGACAGTGAAAAGTATTGATATTATTGCGGTAGGAATAGGAAAGGTGGTGGTGCCAGACCCGGATGAGAAGTTGCAGAACTCCACCACCTGGAAACAACGCACTATTAACATCTCTGGTGTCTGTAAGCGATGGCTATTTATGTCAATCAAAAGAATCATCTTTATGTATATATTTCCCCCATGTTGATCCAAGCCCCTTTGAAGAATAGATCAACTGCCGTTCTGCTAGGCATTTCGAAAGAGGGGAACGGTTGGCTACACAAATCACTACCATTATGGCTACTAAGTGGCTACTAAGTATTTCACCCGGGCCTAGTACCACCAAATTACCTATACCTGCCACAATAGCATCAGTTATTATGTTTTATTCAAGGAAACATTTACAGGCATTTTTGACGAGTTGTCATTTTTTAAAATTACTATTTGATCTGAACGCGGCCACATATCTTAAAGGTTAGTATAGAAACTGATTTCTCACGTTTACCACTAGGTGGCGCTGTACAAATCACATACAAATTTCTAGTAAACTCCAAACGCGCTCACGATCGAATGCGAAAAGAAAAACTCACACTTAGCACTCAGGTCATTAAGGTGCGTTCCCTATACAAAATACACTATGCATAGCTTCGACGATCACTTATGATCTCAAATGAACGGTATAGCAGTCTATCAATCTTCAACACTACATTATAACAATTATTTATCTTGTAACGTTATACACAATTTTCAACGATTCTCAGATGGGCTTCAGTACCCTGGCAGTACACTTTACCTAGCTGGGAAAATCTTTCCTTATTCATCCTTATGTGAAGTCTTCGACCTCCAATGAAATTCTATAAAATAATATGGCTTATAATATAATCACGCAAAAACTACGGATTGTACGTATAATGTGACTATATTTTACTGCTGTGGAATCCTTCATAAGCGAGTCCATCTTGCTCTTGGACAGTTTTCTGTAATGGGATATGAAACATATAAGTCATTTGATGATAGCCTAATTAATATTGAAGTTATTAACGAATTGTAGCTAACTGCATGGCTAGGTTGTTTTTAGGGTTCCGTAACTAAAATGTAAAACGGGACCCTATTACTAAGCCTCCGCTGTCTGTCTGTCTGTTTGTCTGTCTGTCACCTCGTGATAGTTAAAAAGCTAAAATTTTCACAAATTATGTATTTCCGTTACCACTATAACAACAAATACTAATTGACAAACAAATGAAAATACTAAAGGGGATCTCAATACAACAAACCTGTTTTTTTTTCGTATTTTTTAAGATGATGGTACGGAACCCTTCGTGCACGAGCCCGACTCGCACTTGGCCGATTTTTACTTAATACTAAGTTTAAGACATGAGCTAAGTTGAGTATCATATCATTATTAATATAGTCTTATATATAATTATATATTATATATTTTTATAATCTTATATATTCTTAATTTTAACACTTTAAGGTTGGTTTTTGAAATAATAGTGAAAAATAGTTTGCCCTCTGATTATCAGATATCCTACTATAATCTTGTCAAATTTAATCAAAATCAGTTTAGCGTTTCAGCCATGAAAACATAACAGGTATTGGTCATATTAATAGAGATTATATAATATTTTACGCCGTGATGGTCCCGGCCTCCCTAGGTGGTAGAGTTTTGTATTGTCTCGCCCGGGTCTGGTACCATCGGCTTACCTATTCCTGCCGCAATAGCGTCAGAGCTTGTCGCTGTCGTGTTCCGGTTTGGAGGGTAAGGTAGCCGGTAAACTTATGCATGTGGCATTAGACCTCGCCACAAGATAGCAACGCACCATTAACATCTTTGGTGTCTATAGGCGATGGTTGACTTTTTCTATCAGAAGACCCATCTGCTTGTTTGCTATCCTACGATATAAAAAAATAGTAAACAATCCGTTGGCTTTCCTGTTTGAAACATATAAATATCGCTGAAAGACAAAAAAAATATAAACATGATCTAAAGAATACTAATGCTCGTACACATCGAAGTTATTAATGGTGTTTCTATGATTCGGCTTGGGTGTAATGCCCTCCAAACCTGAATATGTTGTGATAAATGCTAATAATATTGCGGCAGGAAAAGGTAAGGCGGTAGTAAGTATATCCTTGGTATCACGTTAACGCCTACTCTTAACTTTGGTTCGTACATCGAATCTAAAGCCCAAGTTGCCTCAAAAAAGCTTGGTATTCTAGCGAAGTTGAGACAGTATTTCAGCCCGGGACAGATGCTCACTCTTTATCAAGCACAAGTCCGTTTGTGCATCGAATACTGCTCTCACCTCTGGGATGGATCCGTCAAATATCAGCTGGAGACACTTGAGGCGATATAGATGCGTGCCAAGAGGCTCATAAACGACGATGATCTGGTAGGCAAAAAACTCCAGAGCCTCATTCATCGCTGCATGGTGGCTAGTTTATCGGTTTTTTATCGGATACACTTTGGAGAGTGCGCTGCAAAATTGGACGACTTGATTCCGCCAGCGCCGTTTTTCTATCGATCGTCGAGGCGCGCAGATTCTAGGCATCGCCATATGGTGGACGTTCCACGTACCCGGACAAAGAGTTTCGTCTCCACATTTTTCATTCGAACTGCGAGGGACTGGAACATGCTTCCTGAGTCTGTGTTCCTCGACGAGTACAATCTAGGGATCTTCAAGAGTACCTTCTAGGGAAGCGCGTTCTATCTTAGGCCGCATCTTAGCTTACCATCAGGCGAGATCGTGGTCAAGCGCTTCCCTATCGATAATAAAAAAAAGGTACCAAGCCCAGGCCAATTTTATCCACCAGTAGTCACGATGGTAGTACACGTCAGGCAAATTGCTTGCCTCAAATAATATCCTTCTTAGTATCTTCACGCCCGTAGCGTTGAAAATGTAGGCAGAGGTACAACAAGTGCACCCACGAATAGCTGAATCTACTTGGTCCCATAATGTGATAGGTGGCAAGCCTGTCACCAACCGGGTACTTGTCCAATCCCAGGTAGCCTTGTAATTATGAGAAAACTGAAAAAACACATTTTTGGATTGCTCTACCCGGGAATCGGTACCTCGACTTCAACACCGACACCAGACCACAAGACCACAAAGGCCACAAATACCACAAAATATCCTTTTATTTCTGTAAATTCATTAAAAATTAGATCTCATCAAAATTCTCAGCAAAAAATGCCAAGAAACTAAAAATAAAACTAATCTCTAATAGTCTGTGGTCGAGAGGTAAATTATTATGTAAATCAGATCTGGTTTTAAGACCGAAACTCAAGTAATGTAGGTATATATTTTGAAGGATTATAAATTTTTAATATTCACGAACTTTTATTTCAAGGTTATTTAATTTGTTTTTCATTAACTTTAAAAAAATAGTCAAGCTTAATCCTACACATGCACAATAGGGGTTCCGTAGTGAATGCATGACGTAGTACTTATTGTATTACGATACCAAAAGCATTTCATAGAATTCCGCTGACCGCTCTGTTTCCGTGGGACTGGTTTGTATTTATTGGTCAAGTTTTTTTGAAAGTGTATGTACATTTTCCTGCCATCACAGTGCCAGCCCATGAAATTGTCGAATTCCGTTTGAGGGTAAATAACCCAAAGCATACATAAAATAGGTGGGTTAAGCAAATTTGTTTCGTCGATAAAGAGGAAAGGAAAATAAAGTTTGGTGTGTTTTTCTCTATCTAACCTATGTAAATACGTACCTATATATTTATGTTCTTTCTATCAACGGGAACCTTCACCTACATACGTACTTATGGGTCGCCTACTCTTTAAATAATAATAATCTCTATGAAAACAGCCGGTAAACTTTGTATGGCTTTTAGGGCATGCAATTATCGAAGTTATCCGATAATCGATAAAAAAATGTTATCGGGTTAAATTTTTGATAAAAACCGATACTTATCGGTTTTATTTAAAAACTGATTTTTTTAAGTATGTTATAAGGAAAAGGGTTTTATTTACTACGTTAAATAATCCACAATTATAATAAACAATGGATTATATTAATTGTTAATTATTTAAACTGAAAACCAAGTTGCCAGATCAATAAATAAATTATATTAATTTTTTTGATTATTTACAAGTCGCCATTCATTTATTATACTCCAGACAAATTCAATGACGAATACATGTAAATAAATCAAGTTAGGGTCATCACAACTCAATTTATAGTTTTTTTTTAGAACTTATCTTACTGCACGTTATTTAGTAAGAATTTAAATGATATATTTGACTGATATTTTTCATTAGAAAAACTTACAACAGTTTACTATTTTTGTAAAAAAATGAAAAATAAAAATCATGTTTAATTTATATCAGATAGCCCTATGATCATTAAAAATTCATGTATTTTAAACTCGTTTTTCGACTAACCTTCCAAATGGAATAGTCAATCACTTTCTTTCATGTTGCTTATACCACAATATATTTGAAATCGGTCGCATAATGGTTGAATTTGATCCGACCCCATTTTAAAATTCTTCGTACATATTCTCGCCTACTTTAAAGAAAAACATATTGTAATATTATAACTAACACGAAAATAAGAAAAATAATTTTTGAATTTTCATGTATTTCACGCTTTGTTTGTTAATTCGACACCAAATTGGGACATTAAGAAATAATAAGAAAAGGCTGACCACTTCAATGTTTACGTAAAAATCTAAAGAAAAAAATAAATATATATTTGGTTTATTTTATGTTATAATTTTTATTTTTGAACGTATCGATTTTTAGAAATATATGAACTTACAAAGGGGCTAACTTTGCGCATTTTTGTGATCTTTCGGAATAACTTTCAAGGCTCCTTACCGTCCTCGTGTCCTCAGACATGATCGACCGTCTAAATCGTCTTACGTTTTAAATAACTGGCCCTTAACCATTTTTTTTCATGTTTGTGTGTGCGTAGACTAAAATCGCTGTAGAACTCGTTCCGCTTTCAGTTTTAAATGAAATACAATCATTTAAACAAATTAAATACAAAACTTAAGATCTCCGTACTTACGATTTTGCTCAATTCTTTTCACTGTCGTGTTTCGGTATTGAGGGTAAGGTAGCCAGTAAACATATGCGTGTAGTATTTCAACCCTGCCCAATGAATAGCAACGCACCATTAACATCTTTGGTTTCTATAAATTAAGGTTATTTCTTTCAATCAGGAGAACTATCTGCTTCTTTGCTATCATGTAAACCAAATTATTTGATATTCTTTAATTAAAAAAAATTTGTAGTTTTTTTACGAGACCTTTAAAACAAAAAGTTAGGAACTAGTTAAATTTTTAAAAGCAATTGTTAAATCAACATAAAATCACATTGTGAAAAATTTGTTCAGTATTAATTGTTAACTGTATGAAAGGAAGCACCACCTGTTGGCACAGTACCATTTCCGGCCATTTAATGTAAAAAAATATAATCAATTCTATGTGTTTACAACATCGAAAAACAGCGATAGGTCAAGAATTTAATGAAAATTTAATTAAAAAAAAATATTATTTAGCATTAGGCATTTTTGTACATTAAACCAAATTTCAAATGGCCAAAAAGGTTACTAAGATGGCCATAACCGGTACTTCTACTATATTAAAATAAATTGCAAAACGTTGTGTATTGTATCGTTCGGAAATTTCGAAAACATGGCAGTCCTCATTATCGTTTATCAGTATAGCAGTTTTATCGTTTTCCGGTATTTATCGTTTTTATTCCGATATTTATCGTTTTTGAAAATGGGCCGATAATCGATAAATAACCGATTATCGGTTATCGGTTTGCATACCCTAATGGCTTTATATCCCTACCAAATAACTGGCAACGCATCATTAACATCTTTGGTATATAGATGAATGACTCATAACTCATAAGGCAGCAAACTGTTTCCTCTCCTGATAGAAAGAAATAAGCATTGTCTAATGACACCAAAATGGTTAATGGTTCGTAGCTGTTCGTGTGACGTAATGATAACGCCACATGCTTAAGTTTACCGGCTAGCTTACCCTCCAAACCTACCCTACCCTAAAGGTGGTGATCGACGGGTGAGCCTATACCGCGGTCTTAATGATCTAAGAGCCCTCGACACAAAACTTATGGCCAATTACACTACATACAACCGCGGTATTGTGATGATACACGGGCGAGCTTTACCGACGAGCCATAAGACCGCGGTTTAGGGTCGCTCGTCGATAAGAACCTTGGTGAATACCAGCTCCGGCCGGTTTTTCTCAATAGTTTTTTTAACCTCATCAGTTGCTGACAGTAGAGGTCAGAATCGATGGTTTTACCCGGTGGCAAAAGCTCATAGTGGACAATTCCTTTCCAATCCCACCATACACATAGCATCACTTTGTTTCGAGTCAGGCCGGGCTTTGCCACGGTCTGTGGGGCTTGTCCATGCTTCGACCATGATCTTTTTCGCACATTCTTATCGTAAGTCACCCATTTTTCATCACCCGTAATCAACTGTTTAAGAAAGAGTTCGGAATTTTTACGTTTTAACAAAGAGTCGCAAATGGAAACATGTTGCATTAGGTTTCTCTCAGTGAGATCATGTGGTATCCAAATGTCAAGTTTTTTCTTGTACCCAGACTTTCGTAAATGACGTAAAACTGTTTTGTGATCAACATCCAGTTCTTCAGCAATATAGCTACTAATAATTCGACCTCGCTCGTCTTTCTCAATTATGGTACTGATTTTATATGTGACAGGGCGTCCAGAGCGAACCTCATCTTTCACACTAAAATTTCCAGACTTGAAACGCTTGAATCACATTTATGCTACCCTTATAAATACCGCATTAGGTCTGTAAATCGCACAATTTTTATTTGCGGCATTCATCGCATATTTACCTTTTATGTAATAAAACTTTAAAATGTACCTAATTTTTTCGTCACATAAGTTCATTTTGCTTGTTTGAAAAACAATTGAAAAATGGCGGGAACTAGTTCTTTTTTTTAATTTTTATTTATTGCATCTTCAGAATATCACATTTAATTGTATTAAAACCAGCCAGTTACATTCAGTACAACCAAAGAGGTTTGATTACTAATAATACATTCAAAATACGAAAATACTTTTGCCCCGACCTATTATGTATTATTACGTATTTACTAATAAATACATAGAAATACATGGATAAATACTGGAACATATTTAATAAACACCCAAACCCATAAATACAAACGTTTATGCTCATCACACAAATGATTGTCCCCGTCGGGAATCGAACCCAAGGTAATAGTGAAAACTTTAATCATCTAAATCAGATATAAATGACATGTCTATAAATGTAGGTTGTACATTAAAAATTAAATCATCTTGATACATAATCTCTGTCTGATATATACGTCTTAGTTTATAGCGGAACCCTAAACGGATTTTGGTCCAATCTATATTAAATTTTAGGTTTTAACGACGAAATGTTCCATTTTAGTTTCTTTTGGAATGATGCCAGATGACTCTTGAAACCTGCAAGGCTTGTTATATCAGTATGTTGCCATAGCAACACTAAATTTTAACGGATTTTACCTGGACAAGATATTATCGCCAAACACTTTTTGCTTATTGATAGTTATGATGACTTTAATTTTTATATCCCACCTGCTTAGCTGAGCATAAATTAATAATTTTTAAAATATATTGCATTCAGCAAATTATGTACTAAAGCAAAAAAATATTATAATCATATATTTTTGACGAAAAATTAAACCGACGTAAAGTTATGCGTAGTCATACATAAAGTCAGTGAGTGAATCATCCCTTGTTTACATACCCTTATGGTTGGAACTTAGAAAAAAAATAATGGGTCCACCCTCAGGCTATACCCATTACAATAAAAAAAGAATTATCAAAATCGGATTACTCTGTAAAAAGTTATACGTAAAAAAATATACGCGTTGAATTGAGATCCTCTCCGTTTTTCGTCGATTGAAAAATCATTTTTCCTGGAATTTGCAAATGTATACGAATATACAATTTTATATTGATTGGTTAAACGATAGAGAAGGAGGCTTGTTACAGTGAGATAGCACATGAGCTTTCTCCATAAAAAATAAACGTACACACCAATTTTCATCGTAATCAGTTGAACCACGGATTAATGGATACGCCTTTCAAGGCAATTTCTTAGTTTGTCAGTATAGCTTTCATTTACATACAGAAATACAGAGTTATACTACTTAACGATGAAATAAAATTACTTTAAGGGTAATTTTTAGGGCCCATACCTAAAAGGTAAAAACGGGACCCTATTACTAAGCCACCGCTGTCTGTCTGTCCGTCTGTCTGTCTGTCACCAGGCTGTATCTCATAAACCGTGTCAGGTAGCTAGAAAGCTGAAATTTTCACAAATTATGTGTTTTCGTTGTGCTATAACAACAAATACTAAAAATAAAAAAATGATAATATTAAGGGGTCCTCACACAATAAATGTGTTTTTTCGTAATTTTTTGTTCAATTTAATTAATGGTAACAGGAAGACGCTTAAAATTTTCACAGAATATTTACCTTTCAAAATGAATAATTAAATAAAAATAAAGTAAATATTAAAAGGGGTGCTCCCATACAACAAACGTAATTTTTGACGATAGGTAATGCCAAACTACGAAATAGACACCTCTTTGAAAGCCTACTACTACTAACCGGTTGGTCCAATAATTTAAAAAAAATATGCATTATGCGTATAATATAATAAAGTTTAAATTTTAAGTTCGGTTATTAAATGTTATTGTTATTTATGACGGAAAAAAATCGAATATCTTTCTTATTTTTACGCAAAAATTTGCTTATAACTTCCAAACTACTGTAACGATTTTGATGATTTTTTCTTTTTATTACAGACAATTTATTGCTTTATAAAATTTAAGTTCAAAATTTTACAAAATCATCATAGTGTGCTATTAAATCAATAAAAACCTTATTATTTAATTCGCGGACAGCGCTCGCGTCGAAAGTCAGTCTCCCGGTAGCGTTCATACGGGGAGGCTGTGTCGCATGTTAGCGTGCTCCGCTCTCCATATTCAAGTCAAAGAGTAATAGTACAGATAGAACGTTTGGCACAATAGTAGTAAGGTTGTGCCGTTTGGAAATTGAACATTTCGTTTACGCTTGGATGTTTTTTATAGTAAGATAATGAGCTTGGACCGAGAAGGCTGTTTTTTTACAGATGTTGTTCTTATGATATAGACAAAGAATAAGAAAGGATTTTTTAAATTCATCCCTTAAGATGGCGAAATAGGGGGTGAAAGTTTGTATGAAATTCTGTCATTTTTGAGTTGAAATGAATGATATTGTAATGATAATGTAATTAAATTATCCTTTAACTGAAAAAAAATTAAATACAAATTTAATATTTTTTTGAATTCTAGCCTATAGAGAGGTAAAAAGAGGCTTTAAAGTTTGTATCAAAAATGAATTATTTATTTATTGCATTACTATAAAATCTAAATTATTTTAATTTAGTATTTATGATTTTTAATACAATTAAGATGTAAGAATTTTCAGATTTTTTAGTACTTATGCTCTTCAATCGAAATTGAAGAAACATGCATGTAATGTTAGAAGTTTCATCCATTAAAGGAGTAAAAGTGTGTGTTACAATTTATATGAAAAATCAAACGTTTATGGTCAAAATAACTTGAAATTCGGCACTTACGTTCTTTAACACAATTTAAGAATCATATATTTGGGGATTTTTTTAAATTTCATTCTTTAAAGGGTAAAAAAAGCATTGATGTTTGTATAAAAAATAGATTGTTTATTGTAGAATATTGTAGAAATTATTTAAAACTTAGTGTTTATGATTTTTAATACAATTAAATGAATACGAGTTTAAGGTTTTCAAATGACATCTCTTCAAACGATGAAAAAAGTGGTAAAGTTTGTAATAAAAAATAAAATATGTTTTATCAAAATCTCTTCAAATTTATTAGTCATGTTCGTTAATTCAATTAAATGAACGTGCATGTAAGGATGCTGTGAGTTTTATCTCTTAAAGAGGTAAAAGAGGGTACTAAAGGGGCTGAAAGCTAGTACTTTATAAATAGTTTTGTTTGCGAGTAGACGCTGAATAATATATTGAGACTATTCATGTTTACCTACGTTTACGCTTGAATGTTTTATTAGCTATAGATAGATAAGTATTTTGTCAATATTTTGTATAAATGTACAAAAATAAAAAAATAAAACATATAAACAACAAAGATAATTCAAGCAAGCGAATAAAAAGCAAAACTCTAAAGAAAAAAAAATAAAAACTGGTACTATTTGAAGGTAGTAAGGACTTCGCAACAAAAAATAAATAAATTTAATATATTATACATACAAATAGTCTAAATAAAACAACTTATTTAGTAGTTTCCTCTATAAACATTAAATCAGTTTATATATCTTCTTTTTTATTACGAGATTTTGAAACAAGAACTAAGAAGCTAGTTAGTTTTAAAATATTATTCAAGAGATTACATTTTACAAAATCAAATTTTGAAAGGTTTTGTTAAATATTAATTGTTGATTGTATGTATTAAAATAAAGTACTACACGGGATGTATTGTATATTACAAAACTTTCAAAGAAATAGGATACGTAACTGTTATTATTGTGTAAATTGTTATATGATTTTTTGTCGATTTTCGATATATTTTTTTTCTTTAGATATTTATCGTTTTTCTAAAATGAATGTATATGTAATCGATAAATGAGCGATTACTGGTTATTGGTTTTGAGTTTGACAACATTCAGTCGATTCATGATGATAAAAATTCATATAGGTGAACAAAAATGTTAAAACGTATGTATCTGCATCCACTGTAAATACTCTTTGACTTTGGACCATGCCACGCGCGAAATAATATTTGCGCTGCTTCTGTTAGAAACTCAAGGTCGTTCGCAGCTGTAATCGCCTTGTAGAAGCTTGAATATGGATGATACGGAACCCTTCGTGCGCGAGTCTGACTCGTTGGCCGGTTTTTAAATCTTGTCATCGCATTCTTTTTTTTTAAATATTCACGGGACACGGGACAATATTCACAGGGCAAATTACACTTACTGATCTAACCCCAAAGTAAGCAAATTATTTGCTTGTGTTATGGGTGTTAGTCAATTATACTAATACATAGAAATACATATTATATAAATACTAGAATATATTTAATAAACATCCAAACCCGGAAATACAAACATTTATGCTCATCACACAAATACTTGTCTCCGTCGGTGATCGAACCCGTGTCCCGTCGATTGCGTAGTCAGAGTCCCTTTCCCTTTCCCTTTCCCTTTCCCTTTCCCTTTCCCTTTCCCTTTCCCTTTCCCTTTCCCTTTCCCTTTCCCTTTCCCTTTCCCTTTCCCTTTCCCTTTCCCTTTCCCTTTCCCTTTCCCTTTCCCTTTCCCTTTCCCTTTCCCTTTCCCTTTCCCTTTCCCTTTCCCTTTCCCTTTCCCTTTCCCTTTCCCTTTCCCTTTCCCTTTCCCTTTCCCTTTCCCTTTCCCTTTCCCTTTCCCTTTCCCTTTCCCTTTCTCTTTCCCTCTCCCTCTCCCTCTCCCTCTCCCTCTCCCTCTCCCTCTCCCTCTCCCTCTCCCTCTCCCTCTCCCTCTCCCTCTCCCTCTCCCTCTCCCTCTCAGATTCTCACACCCACTGAATATTCATACGAAATTTCATCAAAATCGGTCAAGCCATTACGGAGGAGTACGGGAACGAACATAGTGACACGAGAATTTATAAAGTATAATATAATAAAGAATTTATAAAATATAAGATTTTGTCACGTCAACATTTTTTAAAACTACTATCGGATCGGGACTTCAATTTTTTTCAATCAATAGATTTCAGTTCATTCAGTAGTTCATTCAATCAATAGATTTAATCAATGTTTATAAACAACTAGCTGACCCGGCAAACGTTGTTTTGCCATACATATTAGGAATCCATAGCGGACAAACAACGTGACACGTAATCTATACATATAATAAAATCGTAGGAAGATCAAAACTGTACCACCTAGACTGTACACTGAATATTTTTTTTAAAAGAATACTTAAGGGCGTGATCTACAATCGATATGGAAACCAAAAATATAGTTTTCAGAATTTTTGTCTGTTTGTCTGTTTATCTGTTTGTCTGTTTGTCTGTTTGTCTGTATGTATGTCCGGGGTAAACTCAAAAAGTACTGCATGGATTTACTTCAAATTTTGCATGAATATTACTAATAGGTTGCGTCAACATATAGGCTACATATTATCACGCTATCACCTACAGGGGAGGAGCAGTGCGGAGTAAACGAAGTCCGCTCGGACGAAGTCGCAGGCAACAGCTAGTCTATAATAAGTATACACAATTGTCCTTCCAGGCAGCTGAAAGGGCATTGAACTTTATATGGTGGTTAAGTATTCTTACATTTTCTAATTTTTCGCGCAATTTTCTTAACATTTTCTTTTATATGAATCTTCTCCTGACAATTTCAAACACAACAAAAAGGAATTAGCAAAATCGGTCCAGCCATTCACGCGTGATGTCGTGTCCACGGAAAATAGGGATTGATTTTTTTTATATTATAAGAAAGCAAACAAGCAGATGGGTCTCCTGATGGAAAGACCTGATGGAAAGAGTCAACCATCGCTTACAGACACCAAAGGTGTTAATGGTGCGTTGCTATCTTGTGGCGAGGTCTAATGCCACATGCATAAGTTTACCGGCTATCTTACCCTCCATACCGGAACACGACAGTGACAAGCACTGACGCTATCGCGGCTATTTTTGTGTATATAGATGATATTCAATCCAATTACACGTTGTCCTTTCCAAATCCGATTGCAGTGTCAACTACCGGGTCTAATTGTGAAATTAATTACCCACTCAAAACAGAAAAAATAATTAAAATCGGTTCTATCGCTGAAGAGGAGTTCTGTGACATGCCCTGGTACAGAAGAATTATATATGCTAGCGATCGCCCTCTGGTTTAAATTCGACAATAGATTAAACAATAAAATATTTTCTAAGTTGGACAAGTGACGACAGCCTTTAGCCGTAACTATAATAATACACATGTGTGTACAATTTCCCTTTCTCTTGAATGTAGTGCGTAATGTTTATTTTTATTAATTTAATGTATTACTAATGCATCTATTGGGATGTTTGGATGGATGTTTGTTACTGAATCACGCAAAAACTACTGAACGGATTTGAATGAAATTTGGCACACAAGTAGATGATGACCTGGAATAGCACATAGGCTACTTTTGATCCCGGAAAAAATAGGTGATCCCGCGGGATTGGCCAAAAATACTTTTAATGCAGCGGGCTGCACGCTGCAGCTAGTATTGTATAAAATTTATATAAGGTTTCAGTATTCCTCAGCAACGTAAACTTTATCTGTGCTCAATTCCATATTCCTCCGTTCATTATTGTTTTAAAAATGAGTATTAAATATTTGCCTCATGTATTTAATATATGTATATGAATAATAATATATGTATATGAAAATGAAATAAAAAAAGACGTGTGGCACTCGGGGACTGCCGCGGTAAAGCTATTGCATAGCATTTTTTATCAACTTATGCAATTACAATTATATATTTATTTTATTTGTGCAGTATTTTTTTTCTTTGTTTTTTTTCTTTGATATTAATTCAAGTTACACTTTGAGCGTGGTGACCGATAAAAAAACATTTTTTTTTCTTTTATTAAATAAATGAGATGTTAATATTGTTCAAAATATTTTTATTATCTTTCAATACATGTTGGTTCTTCAGGAATATTTAATAAATGCACTTTGTTTATTTATATTTAAAACACTTTGTATACAAATTATACGAGTACAGATATTCACTGTTGTACGTAGATGTATATCTATACACCTATATACTTTCTCACAAACAGCTGATTACGGTAGTTTTCCAATACAACCAATGCCTTCTAAAGGCGGGTTGCTGAACTAAAGAGACAAGCGTGATATTTCAAAAAGTCATTAAAAGTTCTGGTATTTATCGATAGATGGAAAAACTAAAAAGTATCACCGCTGTGCCGGTCGGAGTGGGGGGTGTTAGGTTTTTTTCGTTACGGAATTTCTGGATTCGGTCTCCACGCTCAAGGCCCATAATAGCTTAAAAAAAATGAAATAAATAAATGTTATTGGAAAAATTACACAAATTCATCTAACCTCGACGATAGCAAATTATTTACTAGTAATGTGGGTATTGAATGTCAATACTAATACATAGAATTTCATATACAAATACTGAATTACCCCAAATACTGAAATACCCCTAATCCCACAAATACTTGTCCCGGTCGAGAATCGAACCCAATCCCCGTCCTAGTCATAGTCGTTATGCACTCGATCAACGAAGTTGTAGATAGAATACCCAATTAGGAACTTTATATAAGACCATGTGTACGCCTTCCAAAAGTATGGGACTTGTTAGTTGACAAACTTAATTAATGTAACAAAACAAAACTATGTAAGCAAAGTTATTATAATGTTTCTGATTATTCAGAAGATAAAAACCTAGGATTGAATTCTCCTCATACAATTCTCCTATTTTCTTGTATTGTGATTTTAGATTCATGACATATATTGCAATATACTGTTAAAATAATCAAAATAAAACAAGGAAAAAAATAAGTCAGTTGAGTTAGCTGAGTTAACACAGTCAGCGCCAGTGTATACTTAAGTATACACCAATGGGTGAGTTGTCATATGCCAGTTTCGCGGGCCAGTGTGTAGTTTAGAATAGACTGTTCCTTACAAATTAGTATGGCGTTAAATAGCATTGGCCCTGGAGAATGTACCACTGTTTTTAGGGTTTGAAATGGTAAAGAAATGAAAAGGTTATGTTTTTTTTTTAACAGAGACTTTTATTTTACTATAGGATCAATTACAAAACTTATATTCTTCTTCTAAAATATAATTATTTCAGTCTTCAATGAATTAGTTATCATCATTACATAGTATAAAACAAAGTCGCTTTCTCTGTCTGTCCCTATGTCCTTATGTCCCTATGTATGCTTAAATCTTTAAAACTACGCAACGGATTTTGATGCGGTTTCTTTAATAGATAGATTGATTCTTGAGGAAGGTTTACGTGTATAAACCTTTCCAATATTCCTACGGGAACAAAAGCTGCGCGGGTGAAACCGCGGGCAGGTCGCTAGTTGTTTATAACACATAAGAAAGTTAATGTGCCTTGTTGAAACATTTTCGGCAATAAAAGCATTTACTAATATTGCAAATGGTTATTACTTGGGCAGCGTGTTTTCGTTTTCCATCTACGATTTTGCCTTTTTTACCATAAACAGCGTAGCACCCTTTACAACGACCTTTCTTTAGTGAAATACATGTTTACAACATAAAATTTTAAGGCAATAAAAAAAACTAGGTGTATACTGTAGTATACACCTGGCCTGCTGAATACAAATCTGTCGATTATACATTCTCAGGCCGGTGTATAGTAAAGTATACACCTTAAAAAGGGGGCAAATAAAATATATATATATATATATATATATATATATATATATATATATATATATATATATATATATATATATATATATATATATATATATATATATATATATATATATATATATATATATATATGTAACGACAGGCACAAGTATAATCTAAATTTGCATTTAAACAAAAAAAACAAAAATCCACACATTTTGACAGAAATGGATTTGGCGTTGATTGTGTTAAGGCGATAGGTAAGGCCAAACTACGAAATAGACACCTCTTTGAAAGCCTACTACTGCTAACCGGTTGGTCCTATAATTTAAAAAAATATGCATTATGCGTATAATATAATTAAGTTTAAATTTTAAGTTCGTTTTTTAAATTTTATTGTTATTTTTGACAGAAAAAAATCGAATATCTTTCTTATTTTTACGCAACAATTTGCCTATAACTTCCAAACTACTGTAACGATTTTGATTATTTTTTCTTTTTATTACAGACAATTTATTGCTTTATAAAATTTAAGTTCAAAATTTTACAAAATCATTATAGTGTGCTATTAAATCAATAAAAACCTTATTATTTAATTCGCGGACAGCGCTCGCGTCGCAAGTCAGTCTGCCGGTAGTGTTCATACGGGGAGGCTGTGTCGCATGTTAGCGTCCTCCGCTCTCTATATTCGAGTCAAAGAGTAATAGTACAGATAGAACGTTTGGCACAATAGTAAGGTTGTGCCGTTTGGAAATTGAACATTTCGTTTACGCTTGGATGTTTTTTTTATAGTAGATAATGAGCTTGGACCGAGAAGGCTGTTTTTTTACAGATGTTGTTCTTATGATATAGACAAGGAATAAGAAAGGATTTTTTTTAAATTCATCCCCTAAGATGGTGAAATAGGGGGTGAAAGTTTGTATGAAACTCTGTCATTTTTGAGTTGAAATGAATGATATGCTGTAATTAAATTATCCTTTAACTGAAAAAAAATTAAATACAAATTTAATATTTTTTTGAATTCTAGCCCATAGAGAGGTAAAAAGAAGCTTTAAAGTTTGTATCAAAAATGAATTGTTTATTTATTGCATTACTATAAAATCTAAATTATTTTAATTTATTATTTATGATTTTTAATACAATTAAGATGTACGAATTTTCGGATTTTTTAGTACTTATGCTCTTCAATCGAAATTGAAGAAACATGCATGTAATGTTAGAAGTTTCATCCATTAAAGGAGTAAAAGTATGTGTTACAATTTATATGAAAAATCAAACGTTTATGGTCAAAATAACTTGAAATTCGGCACTTACGTTCTTCAACACAATTTAAGAATCATATATTTGGGGTTTTTTTTAAATTTCATTCCTTAAAGGGTTAAAAAAGCATTGATGTCTGTATAAAAAAAAGATTGTTTATTGTAGAATATTGTAGAAACTATTTAAAACTTGGTACTTATGATTTTTAATACAATTAAATGAATACGAGTTTAAGGTTTTCAAATGTCATCTCTTCAAACGATGAAAAAAGGGGTAAAGTTTGTAAAAAAAAAATATGTTTAATCAAAATTTCTTCAAATTTATTAGTCATGTTCTTTAATTCAATTAAATAAACGTGCATGTAAGGATGCTGTGAGTTTTATCTCTTAAAGAGGTAAAAGAGGGTATTAAAGGGGCTGAAAGCTAGTACTTTATAAATAGTTTTGTTTGCGAGTAGACGCTGAATAATATTTTGAGACTATTGACATGTGCTTACCTACGTTTACGCTTGAATTTTTTATTAGCTATAGATAGATAAGTATTTTGTCAATATTTTGTATAAATGTACAAAAATAAAAAAAAATAAAACATTAACAACGAAGATAATTCAAGCAAGCGAATAAAAAGCAGAACTCTAAAGAAAAAAAAATAAAAACTGGTACTATTTGAAGGTAGTAAGGACTTCGCAACAAAAAATAAATAAATTAAATATATTATACATACAAATAGTCTAAATAAAACAACTTATTTAGTAGTTTCCTCTATAAAAATTAAATCAATTTATATATCTTCTTTTTTATAACGAGATTTTGAAACAAAAACTAAGAAGCTAGTTAGTTTTAAAATATTATTCAAGAGATTACATTTTACAAAATCAAATTTTGAAAGGTTTTGTTAAATATTAATTGTTGATTGTATGTATTAAAATAAAGTGCTACACGGGATGTATTGTATATTACAACACTTTCAAAGAAATAGGATACGTAACTGTTATTATTGCGTAAATTGTTATATAATTTTTTGTCGATTTTCAGTATATTTTTTTTTCTTTAGATATTTATCGTTTTTCTAAAATGAATGTATATGTAATCGATAAATGAGCGATTACTGGTTATTGGTTTTGAGTTTGTCAACATTCAGTCGATTCATGATGATAAAAGTTCATATAGGTGAACAAAAATGTTAAAACGTATGTATCTGCATCCATTGTAAATACTCTTTGACTTTGGACCATGCCACGCGCGAAATAATATTTGCGCTGCTCCTGTTAGAAACTCAACGTCGTTCGCAGCTGTAATCGCCTTAATCTTCTGTGTGTGTGTGCATTAGCTTGTGGGTTTGCGATTGCAGCGTAAACAAGCTACTACCCACAAGCTACTAGTTATCAATAAGTGGTTGTTAAGTAAAAGAAATATGCTGTAGAAATTAGGTGAGATTATTTAATATTTAACCTACTTATAATTCGAAATAAATACTGATTTGCCTCTGCATCTGCTTTGTGTAAAAAAACAAATTATTTTGCAATAGATTGGACATCTTCAATAACTTGTTTGTCTGACAATTAACATTTAGATTTTTTCTATTTTTCTGCGGAGAATAGGTTTATAAGCTCTGAGTGTTATCAAATTAAGCAAGTCGTGTAGCAGGAGCTGAACGGAGAAGAACACGGTATGTATTTCATACATATTTTAATTTTAGTACTTTGTTCTTAGTAATTAGTTTTAATAATTAACTAACGAGCAAGATAATAATTAATAAGATCAATTAGTTAATTATTAAAAATGACTTAAATTTAAAAGGATTAAAAGATTACTTAAAAAAGAAATTTACCGCCAAAACTCGTAAATAAAATGTAATTTCAATTAGGGTAAATATTTTATTCCCATATAAAAATGTTTTCGTTTATTAGGGTTTCATACGTTAAAAGGGAAAACCTAACCCTTATAGGATCACTCGGTGTCTGATTGTCTGTCCGTCCATCTATCACGGTCAATTTTGTCCGAAACTACAGGACAGATTGAATTGAAATTTGTTACGTGTATGTACCTAAGATAATTAGCCAAACATGGGCGTGTGACGTAAATTAGCGAACTTTAAAGATGGAGAGCACTTTTGGGAGGTAAATTAGAAAATTTAAAAAAAGCTGTTATCACAATACAGTTTAGTCAGACATATCAAATGTAAGATGTGTCACATCACTAGCAAATAGTTTTCATGTGGGAGTTATGACAATTCAGTTAATTTGGGTGATAGGTATATGCTTTTATGTGAGTTGTAAAAGTTTAATACATTCTTTAGTAAGGTCAGTAAACTCACCTCAGGATATATTCTTTAATAAGATCAGTAAATCATATATTGTCATGAATGAATTTACTAAAGAATCATGACTATCACGACTGAATACAATGTAAAACTTTTACATCCATGGTAAATTGTGTTACAGCTACGTTCAGAATTGTCACGACTGAGGCGCAATGTATAACAGCCGTGTTTCAGTTCTCATTTTTTACCTTTCTCGAGAGTTCCAAACTTGTTCATATTAGGGTTTCTGGTTCCTAAACATTTTATATTTCTCGAGGCACGAGATTTCTCGACCAGGATTTCTTTAGTATCTGGAGAAATATTAATCTTCTATATCTATTTACATATAATGAAATCATAGGAAAGTCAAAACTGTACATTGAATATTAATTTTAAAAAAATACTTGAGGCATACAAAATACAATCGATATCGAAACCAAAAATATAGTTTTTAGAATTTTTGTCTGTTTGTCTGCATGTATGTCCGGGCTAAACTCAAAAAGTACTGCATGGATTTACTTTAATTTTGCATGAATATTACTAACAGGTCGGGTCAACATATAGGCTACATATTATCACGCTATTACCTACGGGGGAGGAGCTGTGCGGAGTAAACGAAGTCCGCGCAGTCGAAGTCGCGGGCAACAGCTAGCATTTTTATAAAACGTGATATTATTTTTATTTTTAGATTTTTAGATAGAGATCAATTAAATCAAATTGAAAATTAAAAAAAACATTTCTAAACAAATATTTTGCTACTAACTTAAAATAAAAATTCCTTTTATATTTGTAAACTGCTAGCTGTTTCCAGCTTGCCATCTATGACATCAAAGATGTTAATACTGCGTGGCTATTCTTGTGGCGGGTCTTAGTGTCACATGCATTAGTTTACCAGCCACCTTACCCTCCAAACCGGAACACAATATTGACAAGCACTAACGGTATTGTAACAAGAATAATAAAATAAATTAATAATAATAAATAATTGTTGATGGCTGTTTCGTTTGCGTGACCCAAAACTTTACTTCATTTTGCTTAAGCCTATAAAAGTAGCTTATGGTAAACTTGAACCATTTTGGCATTATTGCATTCCAGTTTTTCGATTGAACGAATCATAATTAACTATTAATACTATTTTTTTAATTTGAGCATAATATGCCAGCTAAGACTAAGACTTTCAGAAATGTCCGAGAATTTCTCGACTTCTCGAGGCATTGATTTTTTTAGTCTCGACTAATGACAAATTTCTCAAGAATTCTCGCCTCGGGAATTCCCATGCTGAAATCCTAGTTCATACTTTTGGTATATAAAATTTTGATATATGTTACAATAAATCATAAAAAAGAAAACAATATTTTTTTGGTTATCTAAAACATATATTTAAGAATCACCCATCAGTGCAATGATATTTATATACTTGTTGCCAGACTTTGCTTCACATAGCTGTGAAGAATATGAGACGCCTTCACAGTACTATTGTTCTTACCCTTTAAAGAATAGACCACTTCCCGTTCTGTCTATGGGTTTGAGAGTCATTACTATCGTGATTACTGTGTGGTAGAGTTCTGTATTGTCTAGCCCGGATCTGGTAACACAGCCTTACCTATTCTTGTTACAATACCATTAGTGCTTGTCACTATCGTGTTCCGGTTTGGAGGGTAAGGTAGCCGGTAAACTAATGCATGTGGCACTAAGACCCGCCACAAGAATAGCAACGCAGTATTAACATCTATGATGTCTTAGATAATTGTATCTTTTCATCAGGAAACCATCTGCTCGTTTGCTATTTTATGATGTAAAAAATCTCAAAATTTTCACTTAACAATTTTTCAAATATTTGTTTATACAAATCTTGGCCTATCAATTACCAAACAACAAACTAAATTTGCCAAATAGGTACAGCCTTTTTACAGACAATATTTATTATTTACTAGCTGCAGCGTGCAGACCGCTGCATTATAAAGGTTTTTGGCGAATCCCGCGGATCACCTATTTTTTCCGGGATAAAAAGTAGCCTATATGCTATTCCAGGTCATCATCTACCTGTGTGCCAAATTTCGTTCAAATCCGTTCAATAGTTTTTGCGTGATTGAGTAACAAACATCCATCCAAACATCCATCCAAACATTTATCCAAACATCCGAACTTTCGCATTTATAATATTAAATATAAATAATATAGATTTAATAAGGCTCAAGGCCTTCTAAATAATCATATAATAGTGCTTTATATTATTAATAATATTAGTTTTCAAGTTTATATTTTTGCATTTTAACAATGTTGTAGATGTAATATTTGTGAAAATAAATGATAATATAATCTGATTTGAATAATGTTATTTATAAGTGACTGTTGCCCTTGACTTTATTCGCGCGAGCCAGAAACATTAGTTCTCTCATACTTAGTTAGGTAGAAAGTATCCTCCTATGGTAGTCTGAAACAATCATAGCAATATTGCTTTTAAAATGGAATTAGTTTAGGGCACATAGGTTGAATGGTTGCAAACGGTTGTCTATAACGGACATCAGTAGAAACAATTTTTAATTTGCACCTCTTTCTAAGATTCAAGAACGGTGGAGTTTGAACGGCACAGTTAAAGTTAACATTGCGGAGGACTGCAGAAACTTAAACTTTTTAAATAATATGCACAAGAAATACAAACATTAAATTAATAATAATAAACATGACATACACTACATTTATGTGACATACATGATAATATACACACTTGTATAATATTTTCTTTACTTCTAAAGTCTATTGTTAAAAAAGATTTTAATAGTTGTTAAAAGAGGTTTTATTAGTTTAGTCTATGTCAAATTTCACGGCGGTCGCTAATCCATATATATAAAAATAAATCCCTATTTTCCTTGGTCATGACATCACGTCTGAATGGCTGGACCAATTTCGGTAATTTTTTTTGTTGTGTTTGTAATTGTAAGAAGGTTCTTACAAAAGAAAATATTAAATCCTACTGATATGCTTTAAAAAATCGAACCGGTTAATTAATTACCAAATATATAGATACGTAGATTTTCGATGTCAAATAAAGTCGCCTCTGTGGTCTAGTGGTCCAGCGTTGGCGTTGACCACATGAGGTCCCGGGTTCGATTCCCGGGTCGGGCACAATAAAAAAAAGTGTTTTTTTCAGTTTTCTGAGAAACACAAAGTTGCCCAGGATTGAAAAGTGCCGGGTTGGCGGGATACGCTTGCCACCTATCACATTTGTAAGTATCTTCGGCTAATCGTGGGTGCACTTGTTGTACCTCTGCCTACCCCTTCGGGGATATGGGCGTGAATATACTTTTACCATGTCAAATAAAAGCACAAATGCATTATCCATACTAATATTATAAATGCGCAAGTAAGTCTGTCTGTTTGTCTCTTCTTCACGCTTAAACCACTGAACCGATTTGAATGAAATTTGGTACAAACCTAGTTTGAGACCCGAGAAAAGACATAGGATAGTTTTTAGCCCCGAAATCCCACGGGAATGAGAACTATGCGTGTTTTATATTAGAAATTTTTCCACGCGGACGAAGTCACGGGCACCAGATAGTTTATTATATTTATCAAATAAAACAACGTGGGTTAGTGCAAGTAAGCGTGCGTGCATGAGAGAACAAGATAATTTGACAAATAACCTGAAGTGTAGTACTCGATCTTCACTGCCTACCTTGTGAGGAGTTTGGCGTGTAGATATAATATTCGTGTATATTACAAAAAAATGATATGGATTGATAAATTATCTAATCATAATATATTTCTATTATGTCTCCAAAAATATCTGAATCAGTAGAAAAAACCGATACCTGCTTTTTAGGGTACCGTACTAATACAGAATGAATATTTCATGCTTTTACAATTAAAACTGCTCCTAGTAAAACTTATATTTCGTTCTTGTTTCTTTACATATATTACATATCCAATAACACATTCCTTTTTTTATACTTATCATAAGATAGCAAACAAGCAGATGATATGAAAAACCTATAATATAAAAAATTCAACACCCTCTAATGATTCTGTATAACTCATATGAAACCCGTTTGAAACAACAACAAAAAATGTCTACATTCAAGTAATTTTTTACGGACCCACTTTTATGATACATTTTTTAATAAAAAATTAATTTATGTTACTTATTTGGTAATTTTTAATAGTAAAGATTTCATTGCGGATGAGAACGATTTGTACTTTCTTTTTTAAAACCATATCCGATATAAAATGTAACCGTAAATTGTGTTTGATTATCAAAACCAGCTACATAATGTGTAATGATTGGAACAAAACAAAACTTTTACATTACATTAATTTTGTTTGTCGAGTCCCACTTTTATGATATTTTTTTCCAAAAAAGTAATTTTAACGTTAAAATTATATTATTTTACCTATTTAATAATTCTGCTATGATAAGGAACCCACGATGGTTGAGAACAACTCGTACTAGGTTTTTCAATATCAATATCCTGTAGCAAATTGATAGTAAATCATTTCACCTTAAATTATATTTGGAAAATCAGAGCCAGCTGCCCAACCTTGACCTCTCTGCATCCGCGACCGCGCCGCGAGCTGCTACTTGGTCACACCCGTTTCTAAACGACTTCTACTATTCATATTATTACCTAAAACCTATACATATATAATTTATGACCAATACGTTTTGAAAACTGATGAAGACTATTAATTAAAATTTATTGTAATTTTATTACCTACCTAGAACTTATATATTGGTTAAAGATACAAAATCCACGGCTCTTAAAAATAAATAATAATTTTTAGAGAACTAAAAAACGTGCTTTTTTATTTTTCATTTTTTATCAATTAAATTTATTTTTTATCAAAAATAAAAAATAAATTTAAATTAAGAATAGTGTAAATAATATAATAAACGTATGCATTATAAAAAAGCGTAAGTGTATTTATTGTATGTAAGTGTATTTATTGCATTGTAAAAAAGCGTGGGGTACCTACATGATGTCAAAAGATAACTCGAAAAGCAGTGTTTAGTTCGGATTTTATAAACGCGAGTTTTTTAAAAAACTATTATTTATTTTTGACTTTTTAGTTCGATTTTTCATAAGAGCGTGTTTCTAGTATTTTAATCTATTATTTAGTTTACCCACGTAATAAATAATTTGAGCTTCTGCTGCTTTCCTCGGATAAGTTACCGACATCAGGCAAAATAAATTTTCGAAGAGGGAGCCTGAAAAAGAAATCAACAGGAGCCCAAATACAAACAATCGCTAATTCTAAGGGTTCTAGTAAGGATATCGGGACGATTTCTTTATATTATTGCATTGTCATCGGCCCTTGAGAAGTACGCAAAAATTCAAATTAATCCGACGTTTTAAAATTCGTTAAAATCATGTTCTAAGTTTCCGTTACATACTAACATACGACCGAAGCTAATAAAAGCCTGTTAAAAATAGTGCTAAGCCTGTGGCCAATTATAGATTAAGATTTTACATTATATACCTATGCATCTATTTGTCGTTGTTACTAGCGATCGTCAATGGCCGAAAGACCATAGACTAAACAATAAAATATCTTTTAAGTTTGACAAATCACTTTAGCCGTAAAAAAAATCGTATATGTGTACAATAGTATATGTATGTATTTGTGTATTATACATTCATGTGACAGACATGATAATATACACACATATTATCATGTCTGTCACATGAATGTAGTGTGTGTAATGTTTAATTTTTTTAATTTTATGTATTTCTAATGCTATTAAGTTTCTACAGTCCTCCGCAATGTAATTTTTATAGTATAAGATAGAAAACAAGCAGATGGGTTTCCTGATGGAAATAGTCAATCATGGCCTATAGACAACAAAGATGTTAATGGTGCGTTGCTATCTTGTGGCGAGGTCTTATGCCACATGCATAAGTTTACCGGCTACCTTACTCTCCAAGCCGGAACACGACAGCGACCAGCACTGACGCTATTGCGGCAGGAATAGGTAAGGCGGTGGTGCTAGACCCGGGCGAGACAATGCAGAACTCTACCACCTAGTAACCACGTGTATACTTTAACTGTGCTAAATATCGTACTCTACCGTTTGCGGAAATGTCTTAAAATAGGGTATAAAGTTTTCCCTTCACGTAAAAAGTATCTTCACACCCGTGTCCCCGAAGTGGTAGGCAGAGGTACAACAAGTGCACCCACGATTAGCCGAAGATACTTGGTCCCACAAATGTGATAGGTGGCAAGCCTATCGCCAACCGGGCACTTTCCAATCCCGGGCAACTTTGTGTTTATCAGAAAACTGAAAAAACATTTGTTAAGTGCCCGACCTGGGAATTGAACCCGGGACCTCATGTGGTTGACGCCAACGCTGGACCACTAGACCACAGAGGCGAGACTCTTCACGTATTAATTAAATATAGAAAATAGCGCAGCTAACTTTGTATTTTTCAAAAAATGGTTTAAATAATGTAACTGGACAATAATTAACTATTAGTAAATGTAACGTCGAAAAGAACTTAAGGAGTTATCGAGACATAGGGGCTGTGAGCAGGCTTGGAAATTGGTTATATTCTAAACTTTTTTTTTATATCATAAGATTTATTATCATATTTACTAGGTGGTAGAGTTCTGCATTGTCTCCCCCGGGTCTGGTACCACCGCCTTGCTTATTCCTGCCGCAATAGCGTCAGTGCTTGTCACCGTCGTGTTCGGGTTTAGAGGGTAAGGTAGCCGGTAAACTTATGCATGTGGCATTAGACCTCGCCACAAGATAGCAACGCAGCATTAACACATTTGATGTCTATAGGCGATGGCTGACACTTTCCATCAGGAGACCCATCAGCTTGTTTGCTATTTTATGATATAAAAAAAAGATAGCAAACAAACAGACGGGTCTCTTGATGGAAAGAGTCGACCATCGCCTATAGACACCAAAGATGTTAATGGTGCGTTGCTCTCTTGTGGCGAGGTCTAATGCCACATACATAAGTTTACTGGCTACCTTACCCTCCAAACCGGAACACGACAGCGACAAGCACTGACTCTATTGCGGCAGGAATAGGTAAGGCGGTGGTACCAGACCCGGGCGAGATAATGCAGAACTCTACCACCTGGTAGCCACGATGGTAGTGACTCACGTAGCCAATCGGTCGCCTTTTACGACCTGCCAGGCAGACCGGCAGTTGGTCTATTCTTCAAAGGAGCCCGGGACCAACACGGGGTGTGTATGTTTGTATGTTAACATCTCATAAATTTTGAACGGCTAGACCAATCGAAACGCGGTTGATTGCATTCGATTGGATTCCGCTCAATTTAGACTTTCTGAAAATTTTAACTACGTTGGCGCAGGAGATTTTAAGAAATTTTGAAAAAACCCCAAAAAAATATTTGGCGAAATAGTATTTTTTAATATAGTTAACTTTAAGATTAGTGTACCGATTGAGTACAAAAACTAATCAGCTCTATCCCTCAAAAAATTACGCATCTAATGCATAAATTTCACAAAATCGATTTATCCGCTTGAATTTTCAAAAAACGTTGACGAAAAATTTTGAAAAAAGTGTTTTTTCGATATAACTTCGAAATTTTTCTACTAATCATTTTTTGCTATACTACGATATTTTAATACTAAAAAAACTTCATCGAACGCCGTTTCAAAATTCAAAGTTGAATCTAATTTTCAAAAGTTACAGCTTTTTAAACATTAAAATTACGTTGTTTTTAGCAAAGTTTCTTAGTATTTTTCAAATAACTTTCACGCTAATACACCGATTGACTTAAAAATATCACTTACCAACTTTTCTCCGTTAAATACTGCACTAAATACCGTTAATTGTATCAAACTCGGTCAATCTGTTTGAGATTTATCAATGACGAAGATTTTTGAAAAAATGTTGTTTGATATTGTTTCGAAATTTTTCATCCTATCGATTATTTAGCGAAAGGAATATTTTAGATCTCAAAAATTGAGTTGTAATCGTTTCCAAAATATACAGCTTTTCAAAAATCAATAAACTGCCATTTTTAACAAAATAGATATTTGAACTGAATTTTTTCTATCTATGCTTATAGTGTTTACTCTTTTGAGCTTAACATACCTTAAATTAGCGGGAAGTTTCAGAGATGGCCTGCAGGGTCAACCGTTTACAGATTATTTTTATAATCTGTAAACGTAATAAGTGAAAGGCTATAAAATGTGACGTACATTATTCGTAAATATGTTTGTTAATATGCGTTTTAGGTTTTTTACTAATACAACATTTATTTAATTTTGTGTTAATTAATCGGGTCACAATGTCGTTTTTTGACCATAGAAATTATTAGCACGAGTAGTATCTAATTTTTTTAACGCAATTCGTCTTGTGGTTATATAATCTTTTTTTTATGTTTTTCAATAAATTTAAAATAATATCCTTTATCAGTAGCATGTTTAATTGGTCTATAACTGGCAAAAAATTGTAATAATTAAATATATATTCAGGGTCTTTCTTATAGTTAACTTTAATTTATTTAAAATAATTATCCTTTATCAGTAGCATGTTTAATTGGTCTATAACTGACAAAAAATTGTAATAATTAAATATATATTCAGGGTCTTTCTTATAGTTAACTTTGATTTATAGTTAACTTTGATCACACGATTGAGGCGTAGTTGCAATTGTGCTATTTTATCAATATAAGTTTTAAATGTTCGTCCGTAGCTACTAAGCCCATATGATATTATGCTTTCCACAAGAGCGTTATACATTTGCAGTTTTATGCAAGAAGGCATACTGTTTTTAATTATACGGAATTTTTCCATTATGGCTCTTAATTTATCACAAACATAGTCTATGTGATACTTCCAGTTTAATTTTTTTTTCTAATATAAGTTCTAGGTATATTTATTGACTTGGTCGAGTGTAAACAGTCACAATATTGTGGTATTGATACAATATACAGACATTTGTGAACGTGAACTTTAATGTCCACGCTTTTAAAAGTTGATACGTGACTGGAATGTGTGTGCATCACTTTTGATTTCGCACTGTTAAGTATGAGCCCATTATCATGTCACCACTTTTCAATTAATAAGAAATCTTCTTTTATTTTAGCAAGAGCAATCTCAAAATTTCTATCATTTGCCATTAAACACGTATCATGTACGTACTGAAATATTTTACATTTATGCACGACATTTTTAATATCATCTACATAAGCTAAGTAATACTGTGGACCTAATACAGAACCTTGGGCGGTACCCTGTGTTCTGCTGTAATCGCGACCTATTTTTACGCAAAAGGTTCTATTATCAAGGTAATTTGCACACCAGTTAAGTAGTGGGCCTCGAATTCCACTGTTATTAAGTTTTTTTTATAAGTGTTTTATGCTATAATGTATCAAATGTTTTGCTGTAATCAATGAAATTACGATAACATGATGTTTTAAATTAAGACATTTATTGACATAGTCTGTAAAATTAGAGAGTAATTGAATGGTATTTTTGTTTGTCTGAAATCCATACTGATAGTCGGATAATATATTATGGCTTTTATAGAATTATATAGGTTTTACCCAGTTATATAGGTTTCCGGTATATAACTGGGTAAATTCAGAAACCAATAATTTACAATATCCGCTTATGTTTAGTGAAATAAATCGGTTAATTTAAACGTTAATACAGACCGTCTAGGCATGAAATACAAAGAGAGATCGTGATGAAAAACAGGGAGCATGCGTGCGCGCTACGAAGGAGAAATAAACTATGGTTAGTCTGGTTAATTCAATTCGCGTGCCAGTTGAAAATCATGCTTTATGTTTTAACCGGTAATCATTACAATTATAAAGCATAACAAGCCACATAATTGATAAACTGGTTAATCAATAGACGGAATTTAATCTAAAACTCGAACACAAGGTCCAATGTTAAAACTATGCCATCGCAAATTCGATTAAAAGCTCATAATAAAATACGTCAATAAATTTATCTTACAATTTCATAAGTTCAACAAGATTTATTGAATTTTTTTTTCAGATGAAGTTACTTTTGCTGGCACTTGCTGTTACGGTGGTCTGTGCTGACCTACCACCACCATGCTCAAGACCTGTATTCTGCGACAGTAAACTGCTTCACTATGTTCAGATGTCAAGAATCTTCTCCGACTCCAAAAGTTTCCTTGATCTCCAGCTGAAAAATGACGAAAATGTCGTCTTGTCTGAGTTTGACTTATTGCTCCAAAAATCTAGAGACCACCCCTCAGACGAGCAACTACAAGATTTTATAAACGATCACTTCACCTTTGCTAGCGATCTTGAGAAATGGACACCATCTGACTTTTCGAAAAGACCAAGTTTTCTCCAAAGCGTCAGGGATCCGAAACTAAGACAATTCGGAGAAGAAATTAACGCAATTTGGCCAGTACTTGGTCGTAAAGTTAGCCCTGTTGTGTTTGAAAAACCTGAATATTTCAGTATTGTACCCGTAAGCAATGGTTTTATAGTCCCAGGTGGCAATTTAAAGGAACTTTACTACTGGGACACATATTGGATTGTCGAAGGTTTGCTTGTGAGTGGTATGAAAGAGACAGCTAAAGGTATGATTTCGAATCTTATAGAACTTCAACGAAAATTCGGATACGTTCCTTATGGTAACAGATACTACTACCAAGACCGCAGTGAACCACCACTATTGTCTGCTATGATGGCTCTTTACATGCAAGAAACAAAAGATGTTGAATTCTTAAAGGCTAATATCGATGCTCTTGAAGGTGAATTAGAATATTGGCTGAACAGTCAAGCCGTGGTCTTCCCATACAATGGGAAAGAATATGCTCTTCTCAGATACTTCAGCGTTAGTAAAGGTCCTCGCCCAGAATTTTATTATGAAGATTACAACCAAGCTAAAGCTTTTGATTCATCAGAAGCTCGTGAACAGTTCTATATTGATGTCAAGAGTGCATCTGAATCTGGTTGGGCTTTCTCTTCACGTTGGTTTATAAATAAAGACGGCAGCAATTCAGGAAACTATGCTCAGATTCGCACCAGCAGTATTATACCTGTTGATTTGAATGCTATCTTCGCCAACGCTATGCAAAATGTTGCATCTTTCTATTCCTTATTGCGCAATCAACAAAAGAGCCAATACTGGTCAAATCTTGCTAACGAATGGAAATACAATATTCAAAATGTTTTATGGAACGAAGAAGATGGTATATGGTATGACTATGACTTGGAAAATGCAGTCAGTCGTAAATATTTCTATGTAAGTAACATTGCACCTTTGTGGATGGATATTGTGGACAAAGAATTCATAAGAGAAAAGGGTGTTAAAATTGTGCAAAACCTGAAAAAAACACAAAGTTTGCAATATCCTGGAGGAGTTCCAGCATCTGTTATCCGCAGTGGCGAACAATGGGACTTCCCTAACGCTTGGCCGCCACTAGTAAGCATGATGGTTAGTGCTTTGGAATCACTTCAAACTGAAGAGTCTGCTCAGCTCGCTTTCCAAGTTGCACAAAATTGGGTTCGTTCTATGTATCAAGGATTTGGTACCAACAAACAAATGTTCGAGAAATATGATGTAGAATCACCAGGTAAAGTTGGAGCTGGTGGATACTCTGCCCAACCTGGTTATGGATGGTCAAACGGAGTCGTTTTAGAACTGTTAGCTAAATACGGACAAACCTTGACAGCTCAGGACTCTCAGTATTATAACTCGTACTTTAACATACCATATTACAACAAAGCTCCTTCTTTCACATACTATAAAAAACCTGTTACCTCACAAGTTCCAAGTTACACTCAACAAACAGTATCCCAACCATCATATTTTTCTTCCTTCCCTCAATACCAAGTAAATCAGAAGGTACCCGTCCCACCATTCCAGGCTCCAGTTACTGAAAAAGAGCAAAAGTTTCCGCTACCGACTTACACCTCAGATCTAAGTAACCAAAAGGTCCCTTCCTTCCAATATGATGTAACCCAGAAAGCTCCACTTTCTGTATCCATCACAGAATCAGTCACACAAAAGGCACCTGTTCCTTTTTATTCTCAATATAATGTACCTCAAAAAACTCAGCATTCGGTGTCTGTACAGGAATCAGTAACCCAAAAGGCTCCTCTGCCAACATACACCTCAGAACCCAGTATCCAAAATAATCCTCTACCCACCACGTCTGAGTATGAAGTAACCCAGAAGGTTCCTTTGCCCACTTACTCATCAAATCCAACTACGCAAAATGAGCCACTACCTACTTATTCACAATATCAGGTAACCCAGAAGGTTCCTGTTTCATTATCCACGCAAGAATCGGTAACTCAAAAGTTTCCTCAATCGCCTTACAATTTAGAATCAGTTACCCAAAAGGTTCCTCTAACAACTTACAGCCCAGAACCAGTTACTCAAAAGGCTCCACTTCCTACTTATTCTCAATTTGAAGCTACTCCAAAAGTCCCGCTTCCTGAATACACTTCTGAACCAGTAACTCAGAAGGTTCCTCTACCTACATACACTTCGGAGCCAAATGTCCCAAAAAATCCTTTCCCCGGTTATTCCCAATATCAATTCAACCAAAAATCTCCTCTACCTACTTACCTTAAAGAGCCAAGTACCCAAAAGTTTCCTTTCTCTAGCTACTCTCAATATAAAGTAACCGAAAAGGTACCTACTCCACCATATTTTAGTAGCTCAGTTACTGAAAAGGCTCCTTTACCTTTATCTAACAAAGACTCAGCTACTCAGACTTCTTCTTTGCCATTTTATAATTCTGAGCCAGTTACACAAAAGGAGCATGTTTCTGAATACGTCAAAGATTCAGTAAAAGAAAAAGAATCTGTAACTGATTCCACTAAAGAACCATTTACCCTTCAGGATTCACTTTCTTATGATGCTCCTAAAGTTTCTACCTCCGCTAACTTCCCATACTCAGTTACACAGAAAGTCCCTATCTTGACCCAAGAGCCAGTATCACAGACTGACACTGTTCCGACGACATTACGTCCATCTCAGAGCGCCTCTGTCGTTACTCACGCCGTAGACTCAGACGCTCACAAAGAATCTTTACCAGAACATGCCCAGGAATCAGTTACCCAGAAGATTCCTCCTTCTGATTACCAGACTACGTCAAATCCGTCTAGTGTATCTCAAAAGGTTTCATACTTCCAACCACAAAGCCAGAAGGCCTTAGTTCCAGGAAAGGATAGCTTTGGTTTTAAACAATTTGTTGGAGGCAACCAGAAGGCTCCTTTTTCGACATATAGCCAATTTCCAACAACACCTCAAACAGGTTTTCCGTCAAACTACTATAACCAAAACCTGTTGAGCTATAGATATTCTCAACCTTCTTACGGTCAACCGCCATGGGGAGGGCAGCAATATTGGGGAGCACAAAAGCCTTGGGGGTCAAACTACTTTCAAAGTCCCGCCGTAGCCCCAAAACTTACCTTTTCTTCTTTGACTGCATCTACAGTAGCTGCTGACAAGTTTCCCACACCTGCTGTGAAGTCATCCGTGTCAACTCCTTTTGCTGGATCTGTCTCAGGTGTTGACAAGTTTTCTGGCTCTACATTAACTGGTTCCGTGTCAGGTGCTGACAAATTTTCTGGCTCTACACTAACTGGATCTGTGACAGGTGCTGACAAGTTTTCTAGTCCTAAGTTAACTGGATCAGTATCAGGTGTTGACAAATTTTCTGGCTCTACATTAACTGGATCCGTGTCACTTACTGACAACTTTTCTGGCTCTACATTAACTGGATCTGTGTCAAGTGCTGACAAATTTTCTGGCTCTGGATCAACTGGATCCGTGTCAGGGGTTGACAAGTTTTCTAGCTCTGCACTAACTGGATCTGTGTCAGGTGCTGACAAGTTTTCCGTCTTTCCATTGACTGGTTCCGTATCGGGAGCTGACAAGTTTTCTGGCTCTTCATTGACTGGATACGTGTCAGGTGCTGACAAGTTATCTGGCTCTGCATTAACTGGTTCTGTGTCAGGTGCAAACAAATTTTCTGGCTCTGCATTTGCTGGTTTTGGGCCAGGTGCTGATAAATTTTCTGGCGCTTCATTAACTGGATCCGTGCCAGGTGCTGATAAGTTTTCTGGCTCTAAATTGACTGGTTCTGTGTCAGGTTCTGACAAGTTTTCTGGCTCTGCATTTACTGGTTCCGTATCAGGTGCATTAACTGGATCCGTGTCAGGTGCTGATAAGTTTTCTGGCTCTAAATTGACTGGTTCTGTGTCAGGTGCTGATAAGTTTTCTGGCTCTGCATTTACTGGTTCCGTGTCAGGTGCATTAACTGGATCTGTGTCAGGTGAGGCAAAGGTCCCTACTTCTGGTTACCGTCCTTTCCGTTCATTTTTCTAAAAGTCTGAGTCAACAAAAGTAAAAATATTGATTAAATATAAATTATTTGCGCTTTTGTAAAATTCAATTTTAACAAGTTTTTATAACTATGGTATTTTATTATGGTAAATTCAGAATAGAAAACACCTCGTTAGTATTCTGTTTACTATAATTCGTATTAATTTATGTGAAGGCATCCTCTCCAACGCCACTAAAAATTTACAAGTTCTTGAAAAACAACTCTGACAAGTATAAGAAGAGAGATTTGCTATCAAATGTAAGTTTTGACCAACTTTATTATTAAAGTATCAGTGTAATGCTATATACGTAGGTATTCCAAATGGCTATATTACGATACAGGTCTTAAGACCGTTAGCATTTGGAATTTTCCAAGTATATTTTTTAAATAAAAAATGGATTTAATGTTTTATTTGCTCAAGAAAGCAATGTCTTTTAAAGTACAGTATGGAAAACTGTTAACATTTTTGTTACAAATTTTGAAATATATGAAATTTAAAATAAAAATGTTTTTATATCTTTCCTTTCTCCCATAAGAATAATTGTTTGTCAATCTTCAACTTTTATTTTACTGCAGCTAAGAGTATCGATTATTATGACTACAATTAGACTAGATAGCATGGAGTATTTACGTGGTCTGTAGGAGATAGGATTTTTCGTTTATATAATGTAAACTTGCTATATAGTAAAACAGATTTTCTCATTCATTTACAGTAAAGTAATTACTATTAGTAAACTAAATTTTACTTTATGTATTTTGATATTATACTTAAGAACTATAAAACTACTGGTAATTTCAGTCTGGACTACATATGGTCCCCATAAGAGTCCATGACACAAAACCTAGTCCCATAAGACTACTGAATGTTATATACATACCTAATTAGTTACATCATTAACGGGGGTATACGAAATGGCTATGCTGCAATGCGAAAAACCTGGTGGCGCTATTAAAAAAATGAAATAATATGTGTTTCAAGGTTTTGTTTTAACATTTTGTCAGGATGACTAATATGTATATAAATGTCAAATTACAGCTTTCTAGTACTATGTTTTTTATAGAAAATGGGGCAAACGAGCAATAGAGGAGGGGCAAAAGAGTAATTGATTCCACAAAAGAGCAGTGCGAAGTAAAAAGTGCCGAGAGAAACGCACAATTGTAGATTTCCAGACATCGAGATGGTGAGAATTGAAATTCAAATTTTGACGCGATGTCCGATGATGGAATTCGGCGGCAAGAATTAATCCAAATAACTCGTCGGAACACTCCTCATGAAAAATACGATAGAAGTCAGAGTGAACCAACATCTCTGCGCAATGTCAAAGAGTCAAATCGTTCCGAAATAGCCTGGTCGTCAACAATTTGAACCGCTATACACTGAATGCGATCAAGAGGAAGAAGCTGGTACTGAGGAGCTCCAGCCCAAAGATGAGAACAGTACTCCACGTGAGGCCGAATTTGAGTCTAATAAAGTTGAAGGCGATGGGCCGGCAAGAAGTACTGTCACGCTCTGCTGAGCACACCGAATTTTTGGAGGCTAGTTTAGCTTTACCTTCCAAATGACTACGAAAATAAACGTAATTCGATATGTCGACTCCCAGAATCCTGACACTAGCTGATGCCAAATAATCTGTGGCTGATGCTGTCAGGAGAGTATCCTCAAATTGAGGTGACACGACAAAGAGTGTATTTTTAGCGGAGAAAAGCGGCAAAGCGGTATCTTCTTGGGGTTAAAGTGACCAGGTTTTGACGACCCCATGCCGACACATCGGTTAGTCGATTCTCAACTTCGGACACAAGCTTGTTTCGGCACTCTTCGACATGTTCCCAAGAAATACCGCTACGGCCGGAGTATTAAACATAACCAGTACTGTCATCTGCAAAGCAATATATGTTGCGAAGTAACAGTGTCGGTGATAGCACGCAGCCTTGGGGAACACCAGCATTGACAGATTTAAGATCGGAGCACGCACTGTCGACAACGACCTTGATGCTCCGGTCAGCCAAAAAACTGGTGATCCACTTGCATAATTTCTCGGAAAGCCCATAGGAAGGCAGCTTCGCGAGAAGTGCTTTGTGCCATACCCAATCAAAGGTCTTCGCCATGGCTTTAATGGATACGCCTTTCTTCTTTGGCAATTGACAATTTCTTAGTTTGGCAGCGTAGCTTGCAATTACATACAGATATACAGAGTTATACTACTTACCAATGAAATAAAATCATTTCAAGGGTAATTTTTAAAAATTGTCATCTCATTTAGTACGATAAAACAGTACAACGTGGTTTATTTCTATTTTTTCACAATATAATATAACCTACTAGTATATGAAATTTTGACAGTGATATGAGCGTTTGCTCATATGCGCGGCGACACGTTTCCTTCCTAAGGGCGTGTCTATTAGTATTCATTTGGTCTGTGGTCTTCGCTATGTCCAAGCTAACTGCCAATGGACTCAACTGCTTCCGCCCACCGATGTGTTAGGTATACTAGAAGATCACCAGCTGGGCGGCCGCGACGGAAACTGTACTGGCGGTCGCTAATCAGATGGTACTCTTCTAAATACTTGAAGAGCTGAGAGTTGATGATTGTCTCCATAATTTTGCAGAACAAGGAGGTTATGGATATAGGCCGATAGTTAGACGGATTACTTTGCTTACTTTGGGGTTAGATCACTATGTGTAATTTATCCCGTGAATATTTATTTATTTATTTAATTCCGTCGTAGAACTATAGCACTGCTTTCGACGTGAAGCCGTTTTGAAAACCAAGGCTAAGACTTATCACCAACTGGTACCGCAGAAAATGGAATGAAAATTTCGATGCCCTGCAGCACTACATCAGCGACAGTCAGCGATGACACTCGAATCAGTAGTATCTCTGAACTAAGCTGTGGACGGATGAACAAACAGACAGATGTTCGTAACAGATGGACATGGCGAAACAATAATGATTCCTAGTTGACTTGGAAACACTATTAATCCCCATGAAATTAAAACAGCCTAATTAAAATGGCTGAAAATCGAAAAATATCACATAAATATACAATTGTAATCAATGGTAAAATATTTAATAAACTTTATAATAAAGAAAATTAAAGAAATGCAGTTGTTTAAGAAACATTTATTTAATTTATTATGCGAAAAATGTTATTACAGTACCATTGACTAATTGAAGTATAAAACTATATAATGACAATGACAAAAATATTATTATAATACGAATTGGAAGAACATATTTTTTTTTTATTTTGACATTTTTTTTAAAAATAAACATTTTTGTAATCTCTTGACATTATATACAATAAATTTTTTTTTTTAATTTGTTACTCTCTACTTTTTAATAATTTATTTAGGTATAAATGTAAAAATATGAGTTTTTCTTAAATAGTATATAAAAATAATCTGAAGTCATAAATTTGCATGCCATTTATCTGGTAAAATAGGTTTAAGCACATCGATATATTTTCAAAATCTTTTCAAACCCTATTTTGTGCAAATAAAGAATTTGAATTTGAATTTGAATAAAAAATGCGATTTCATTTGTTTAAACCATCAACGACCAGTAACATTATTCTTATTTGATAGTGGCGTGGGTATTCAATCAGTGCCAATCAATCGAAAGAAACAGAGTGCTAAGTGTGAGTTTTTCTTTTCGCATTCGATCGTGAGCGCGTTTCGAGTTTACTAGGAATTTGTATGTGATTTGTACAGCGCCACCTAGTGGTAAACGTGAGAAACCAGTTTACCACTAGGTGGCGCTGTACAAATCACATACAAATTCCTAGTAAACTCGAAACGCGCTCACGATCGAATGCAAAAAGAAAAACTCACACTTAGCAGTCTGGGTGATTGCTGACAAAATCGAATAGAAACGCCGGTTTCAGCTGTGCAGTAGGTGACTTTCAATCACTGCAGCAACCACATTTTCCACTGTTTTGAAAATGCATTTGCAGAGATTTTTCTTACACAGCAGTTGATAATCTTTCAGATGAGCTTTGTTTTCTTCGGTAGGCTGATCATACTAAATACCGAGATACGAGGCGTCATTTATCATGTTGCTGCCACTGTCAAGGCCAGTCATGGCAACATGCGGCACTGAATTTTCGTATATTCCTACCTATCCCCGTATCTCGGAACAAACGAAATTCGGCTTATTGAAGTAAGTAATTAAGGGCCTTTACCTAGTCTATATCCACAGTGCAATCGAAAACAATAATTTTCTCGAATAATGTTTTATCGCCTCTGTGGTCTAGTTGTCCGGTGTCGGAGTTGACCACATGAGGTCCCGGGTTCGATTCCTGGGTCGGGCAATTCAAAAATGTGATTTTTCAGTTCTGATAAAAACAACATTGCCCGGGATTGGAAAGAGCCCGGTTGGCGATAGGCTGGCCAGCTATCACATTGTGGGACCAAGTATCTTCGGCTAATCGTGGGTGCACTTGCTGTACCTCTGCCTACCCTCTCGGGGATATGGGCGTGAAGATACTTTTAATGTAGTTTAGAAGTTATGTGGAGACCGATAAGTGAGTGACAATATGTTGGCATTTGCCGGAACCGTCCCGTTGGTCAAATGGTTGAGACCATATCTTGGGTTCGATTCCCGACATGTACAGGAATTTGTGTAATGACTAATGAGCAAATTGAATGAGTCCCGACCAACACGTGAAAATCTTCATCTTGAATCACTCTATTTCTTATTATTCTTGTTTATTTCGTTTATATGTGCAAACTAATACAATCATTTTAGTATTCATGACCCACAGCCCACCTAGCTGTAAATATTAAACGATCGATAAACTTATCGAAGATGTCGAAATGTGGGAATCACTAATTTTAGTTCCACGGACGCTCGCATCTGTCTACAGCGCCAAAATGGCGATATTCAAATAGGCACAAAAATTCTTTGACAGCAGCAAGTCCAGTGGTAATATTTTACCTACGCGTCATTGTACAAAAGTGAAGCGACGAACGTAATCTGCCAGGCTTAAGTTTGGTGATTGCGATGTCAGAACATTTCCCTGTTTTAATATTATATCAATGGTATTTCCCATTCTAATTTGTCCGTCAAAATGTGCAAAGGCATTTGAGAATCGCGACTTTCCTTTTGGCTTAGCCAATTTATATAATTCAACATGACATGTTATCTTTCAGTACATTTAATATATCTATGCCTATATTTAAATTATTGTTATTGCCCTATATAGAGCTGCTAGCTGTTGCTCGCGACTTCGTCCGCGCGGACTTCGTTTACTCCGCACAGCTTCTCCCCCGTAGGTGATAGCGTGATAATATGTAGCCTATATGTTGACCCGACCTGTTAGTAATATTCATGCAAAATTTGAAGTAAATCCATGCAGTATTTTTTGAGTTTACCCCGGACATACATACAGACAAACTGACGAACAGACATACAGACAAAAAAAATTCTAAAAACTATATTTTTGACTTTGATATCGATTGCAGATCACGCCCCAAGTATTCTTTTAAAAAAATATTCAATGTACAGTTTTGACTTCCTACGATTTTATTATATGTATAGATGTAGGTATAAATTGCGTAGTGAGTGACTCTTATGACATCGCCAAAACTAATATATCTAATACATCTCGATGCCCTAATTATATATATTTTATTTCAGGCATTATCGAGGATTTATCGAGGCAGGTGTTTTTTACGCAATCGAGGCAATACTTAAGTATTGTTAAAAAAGTGAAAGAAAAGTATCATCACACCGATTTCAATTCGAAATTAATATATATCGGATATTCGAAATTAATATATTCGAAAGAAAACCCCCGAGGCGGGGAAGGAGCCAACCAAATGACAATTGCTTTTACAGAATTTGAAAAACTTTAAAAACAATAAAGAAAATTTTCGACACATTAGGACTTGAACCTGCCACTTTCCCAATGTTCGGGACGCTATAACCAGCTGAGCCACGTACCAAAAGTGGCAGAACTCTTCATTGCTTTGTGAACGATTCCATTAATTGTCCTGATCGTTAGACAAAAATACGTATTCATGGGCTTACCGAGGGAGGGGGGCAGGGAAGGGCAGCTGCCCCCTCTGGAATTTGCTTACCTCTTTACTCTCTACTGTTGTAGATAAAAATATAATATGATAAAAATATAGTCTTAAAATGTTACGATAGCCCCCCCCCCCCCTTGACCCAGAACCTGGGTACGCCCATGTACGTATTCTTTGGTGTGAATAGGCGATGGTCGTCCCTTTTCATCTTTTGTTTGTTTCATATCTTATAATATACATATAATAAATTAATAAAAAGCGTGTAAAAAAAAACTCCAACCAAGGCTATAATTATCTAAAACAGGACGCATACAGGACGTTTAAAATTCATTCCCGCTTCTACATCAATTTCATTTTCCCTTTTATTTCTTTTTAAAATGAGTGTTAATAAAAAATTAAGACTCCTTATCAAAATTCGTATATACTGTGTCTACTCCTTTAAGAAATATAATTTTTGCACAGGCACTATAATTTTCATAAATAATCTATACAATAACTATTACAATATTATATACTAGCTTTGTCCAGCGACTTCGTCCGCGCGGACATCGTTTATTCCACACAGCACCTGGCCGCTAGGTGATAGCGTGATAATATGTAGCCTATATGTTGACCCGACCTGTTATTCATGTAAATTCACAAAATAAAAAATTCATAAAATAAAGTAATAATTCATAAAATAAATAATTCATAAAATTTGAAGTAAATCCATCCAATAAAGAAGTACTTTCTTGAGTTTATCCCGGACATACATACAGACAAACAGACAAAATTTCTAAAAACTATATTTTTGGCTTCAAAAACGATTGTAGATCACGCCTCAAGTATTCCATTATTTTTATATTTCTACGATTTTATTAAACCTTTGTAGGTATAGATTGCGTAGTGACTCTTATGACATCACCAAAACTAATAGATCTAATACATCTCGATGCCCTAATTATATATTATTTATAGATAGATTTTATTACATGTATAGATAATGTAGACTACGTCGCGGCCGCGGTCGCCGATGACAAACACAGAAGGTCACGTTACGTCCTATCCGATACTGACGATCCCATCACAATATACACTTCGCAATTCACACGCACACGCACACGCCAAAGTCGCCGCTGGCGGCGACTCGGCCCATTGTTTTGGCCCACCAACACACGAGTCTCCGGTCAAGAGTCATTAGCGGGTCGAAATCCTGATGCCACTTACTCTCCCACCAATCGTTAAGATACTGCCCTAAGCCGAGGTTCGGTCTCCCAGGAGACTCCCTTAGGGCGGGCTGTTAGCCCACTTAACTTAAATTCTGGCTGAGCACTTTGCTCGCCCCAAAAGCTCAGTTTCGCAGTAGCGGTCATTTGGACCAACTGCTTAAGTTCATTTCGAAAAAAATAAGTCATAACAGTTAACGTTGTTGTGTTTCAGTTTAGAGGGTAAGGTATCCGGTAAACTTACGTAAGTGGCATTTTATCTCTTCCGCATAGACGCACGCAAATACCATCTTTTATCTTAATACGCGATGGTTGTCTCTTTCCGTTAAGAGAGTCATCTACTTTGCTAACGCCTACTAAAAATACGGCTTGTAGTTACCAAAGTACAAATTATGGACCACATTGTAATGAACTGAATTATATTTTAAAAAATCAGGTAGCCAAACAAACGGTATCGTATTGCCAGCGGTCACCAGTGTCCATGGACATCTGCAACATGAGTTACTCGACGTAATCAATGGGCCTCAAGTTCGATTTCCGACAGAGAATAATGTCACATAACGTGGCATTAGTGTGATGAGCATTGATGTTTGTATTTCTGAGATTGGATGTTTATTTAACATATTTGAGTATTTATATGTTATGTATTTATAGGAATTAGTTAAATTTTGCCCGGGCATATTCCTCATTATCTCCCTACCTAAAAACAGGTCAGAAGTTCGCTTTTTGGTCGCTTCACATAATATATTGACAAAGCTAATTTGTAATCGTGTATGTTTTTCATTCATTTGAAAGGCGATAACATTGTATCTAGATCGGCGAGATTTAGATACAACGTTATTGCCGCTGATTCAACACTGATAACAGTTACGAGAACACATGCGCGAAGTTAAATGACCTTCAAGCATAGACAACGCAATGTCAATATCACGAGACGTCAATATATGTGACAGATAAGACAGTTATGTTATTTATTTCAAGGAAGAGGTACGTGTCGCTAACTGGGACTGCGAATTATCTGGTTGGAGCACAAATCAGCCCGGTCGATGGCAGTGAAAGGGGTTACGTCAGCTGCAGCTGTGATGGGGCGCATCGGCGGGAAATGATGAGTACTGACTGACGTTGGCCATGGCTCGCTATTTAACAACAGTTGCGGATCGAACGCTCACCCACACGGTCCGTATCACTCGGTCACGTATTACGCTAATAGGTTATGTTTATAAATCGTATCGTCACTCGCGCCAACTACAATACGAAGGAAATTTTAAGTTAAAATGTTGATACAAGGACTTAAACGCTATGTGCCATTATATCCAGTGTTGGGACTCCTTGGAGCTTGTGCTCAAGCGTTCACTGTAATACCTTTTTGCAATTCATCGATTTATTGTTCTGGTGAACTTTTACATCGAGTGCAACTCGCGAGAATATTTCCTGATTCAAAAACGTTTGTTGATTTGAAGTTATCACATTCAGAAAATGAAACTTTAGCGGATTTTGCCAAGTTAATGCACGATACAAATAAAAATCCTTCACGCGAACAAATCGCGAGCTTCGTTGATCAACATTTTATGGATGGAAATGAACTTCAGATATGGCAGCCTCCGGACTTTAATCCTGAACCACCTGTTTTGGATGAAATTTCAGATCCTAAGCTCAGAGAATTTGCCAAAGCTATAGTTAGTATATGGGCCAAGCTAGGCCGAAAAGTGCAAAGGGATGTGTCCACTCACCCTGATCAGTATAGTTTTCTCTATGTGCCTAATGGATTTATCGTACCAGGTGGACGTTTTAAGGAATTGTATTACTGGGATTCATTCTGGATGATACGCGGACTTATCATAAGTAATATGACTCAGACAGCTAAAGGTATGATAGAAAATCTTCTATACTTAGTAGATAAATTAGGATACATACCAAATGGTAGTCGGATTTACTATTTAGGTAGAAGTCAACCGCCTCTGTTAGCTGCAATGGTAGGAAGCTATTTCTCTGCTACTAAAGACATTTCGTGGTTAGAGCAACATATTGAAACTGTAGAAAAAGAGTTACAGTACTGGTTAGAAAAGAAAAAGGTGACTATTGAAGTAAATGGACAAAAATATGTATTGCTACGTTACTTAGCAGACAACAAGGGGAAAGGCCCCAGACCGGAGTCTTATTATGAAGACTATACAAATGCTCGTGTATTGTCTGACGAAAATAGACGAGAAGAATTTTATTCTGAAATGAAAAGCGCGGCAGAAAGTGGATGGGACTTCTCATCAAGATGGTTTGTGACTGCAAGCAATGAAGTTATCGGAAACTTAACTGATGTACACGCAACTCGCATATTACCAGTTGATTTGAACGCCATATTTGCAGGAGCTCTTGAATTAGCTGGTGATTTTCGAAGCTATTTAAAAGATAGAAGACAAGCGCAAAAGTGGTATAGTTTAGCTAAATACTGGAGAAATGCAATAGAAAAGGTTTTATGGGACCCAACAGATGGTGTATGGTATGATTATGACGCAAAAGCGAAAATACCTCGCAGGCACTTTTACCCCAGCTGCGTATCTCCACTCTGGGCAGGAGCGGTTGAAAAATATGATGCTCCTAAATATGCTGAACGATTAGTTCGCTACCTCCTTTCCTCGGGAGCGTTAGATTTTCCTGGAGGTATCCCAGCGTCAGTATTACACTCAGGAGAGCAATGGGATTATCCTAACGCATGGCCTCCATTACAAAGTATCCTTATTGGAGGATTAGAGTCAAGTGGACATGAAGAAGCACAAAAATTAGCCAAAGAACAAGCAGGCATATGGATTCGTTCAAATTTTATAGGATTTAGCACGTGGAAGAAAATGTTTGAAAAGTACAGTGCTGTGCAACCAGGACATCATGGAGGCGGCGGAGAATACGATGTGCAAGACGGTTTTGGATGGACCAATGGTGTTGCTTTAGAACTGCTACAAAAATATGGTAAAGACCTGACACTACACCAGTCTACTGGTGACAACTTGCCTTATGTACGCCAAGTCTTATGAATATTTCTACATATATAATTACCTGCTATTGCCTATTAACTACTCGTCTACTTTTAGGGGCGTAAATTTATTGACGATACCTACTTTGAACGCTGAATATCGTCGGCACGTGGTAAAACTCCATGTTTAGCTTGAATTTATATTGTATTAAAAGCACTTGTACTGTTTTACTTGGTTAAACCAAGTAAAAGAGTACAAGTGCTTTTTATATAATATAAACCCAAATTATTTACGATAAAACAATTTATATAGACAGACAGACAAAAACTATATCCTATCATTTACGTATTCACGTTTTCTCACCGTACTTATACCAATTTTCATCAGTATTATTCTCAGTCAGAGAGAAGTAAGGAGTACACTACCCTTAAATTACATCGAAGTGAAATAGCTCGGTTAAGCATGAAGAAGCAATAACGTACACACACAAATTTAACCATTTATTATAACACGATCGCTATGTAGTCGAAATTCGACCATAGACTAAACAATAAAATCTCTTTTAAGTTTGTCGTCTTAAGCTTGAATCTGTAAGCCATAAAGAAAATAGTAGGTATATAAGTGTTTATGTTCTCGTGTATGTCGCATTAATTTAGTTTATGTAATATTTATCTTTATTAATTTATTTTATGTCCAAGGCATATTATTCGAAATATTAGGTTTCTGCAATTTTAACTGTGCCAACTGCCAAATTTCATATTCCACCGTTCGCGTAATTGTCTTAAAAATGGGTACAAACTTTCTGCTTCACGTGACAATATATAGAAAGTAAAATCATTAAAATAACTCCTCATCGTAAATACTTTTTTTTTTATAGAAGAGGGGGTAATAATAAGTAATAATAATAATAAGTAATAATCCTTAATACTACTGACGATGATAAAATTATATGGCTAGAAACTTGCGCAATCACATTTTCTCAATTGTTGAATTATAATGGAATGTACAGACAGACAAATAATTCCAAAATACATGGTATAGTTTATGTTAGTATGATATTATTTAAAAAAAAATGTTTTACGAGATAACTTCGAAATTTTTCAACGATCGTTTTTTGGTATTCTACGATATTTAAGTACTAGAAAAACTACGTCGAATACTGTTTAAAAAATCAAAATCGAATCTATTTTTCAAACGTTAAAATTACATTGTTTTTAGCAAACTTAATAACTTTCAGGCTAATACACCGATATACTTAAAAATTTGATCAACTTTTTTTCTTATAAAACTACGTAAAATATCGGTAATCGGTCAATTTGTTTGGGATTTATCATTGACAAAATTTAAAAAAAAAAAGGTTTTTAATATTGTTTCGAAATTTTTCAACCTATCGATTATGTAGTTAAAGCAATATATTAGATCTCAAAAATTGATTTGAATGCTATTCGATAACCAAAATTCGATCAGCAGGTAGGTCCCCTTATGGAAAGAGACAACCATCGCCTTTAGATACCAAAGATGTTAATAATGCGTTGCTATCTTGTGGCGAGGTCTAATGCCACATGCATAAGTTTACCGGCTACCTTACCCTCCAAACCGGAACACGACAGCGACAAGCACTGACGCTATTGCGGCAGGAATAGGTAAGGCGGTGGTACCAGACCCGGGCGAGACAATGCAGAACTCTACCACCTAGTAGCCACGATGGTAGTGACTCGCATACCCAATCGGTCGCTATCCATCCAAACATCTAAACTTTCGCATTTATAATATTTATATAGATCTAGCTGACCCGCGCAGCTTCGCCCGCGAGTATATTAATAAGTCGTCCAAATAGCTTTTAATAAAAATTTCATCCCCTATTTCAGCCCTCCAGGGACTGAATTTGAAAAAAAATTAGCCTATATTTGACCCCGGATCTTCAACTATGTACATGCCAAGTTTCATGAAAATCGGTCCAGCGGTTTAACCGTGAAAGCGTAACAGACAGACAGACAGACTTTCGCTTATATAATATTAGTATAGATAAAATATAAAATAAAATAAAATAAAATAAAATATAGATTGAATTAAAAAATAGGGTTTGATGGTTGGTAGAAGGGTGAAAATTGTATTTTTAATGCCACATTATAAAAAAAAATCGACCAAAAAATAAAACAAATAATGTTAGGGGTGGACATCCCTTATCACTTAGGGATATGAAAAATAGATAGTAGCCGATTCTCAGACCTACTGAATATGGATATAAAATTTCATAAAAATCGGTCAAGTCGTTTCGTATGGAGGAGTATGGTAACACACATTGTGGCGCGAGAATTTTATTTATAAGATTTTGTGAGCTCGGTCCTCTTATTATTGGCAAACATAAACTGTCTTATGTATAAAAATAACTTAACGAGCAGAAAGTTTCAATGTTGTTTATAATGTTTGTGAATAAGGTTATTAGCCTCTCTTAAAGCGGATGCAATGCCAGTGACACTTTTGCATTATCCATAAAAGAAAAAGCGGTCACTCGACCATAACAGATAAGGTAGATCGTAGCGAGCAATTGGCCAAACGTTTGACTACCGCTAGATAATAGAGTTCGCATTGTCTCGCTCGCATTTGCTACCACCGCCTTCAAAGCCAATGTCAAATTATTTATTTAAACTAACCTTTACAAGCACTTTTGACGTATCGATACTTATATAGCTACTGTGAGTTTTTCTTTTCGCATTCGATCGTGAGCGAGTTTGGAGTTTACTAGGAATTTGTATGTGATTTGTACAGCGCCACCTAGTGGTAAACTGGTTTCTCACGTTTACCACTAGGTGGCGCTGTACAAATCACAAACAAATTCCTAGTAAACTCCAAACGCGCTCACGATCGAATGCGAAAAGAAAAACTCACACTTAGCACTCAGATCGAAACGTGGCTTCACGTCACCTATTCCGGCCGCAATAGCTTTAATGCTTTTATAATTTTTATAAATAGCAAACGCGGTTCTGCCTTTTTAACTACTCTTATTTTTTTTCTATATTTTCTTACCTTTTAAACCTTCTCTGGACTTCAACAATTAATTCAAAGTGAAAATTAGCCAAATCGGTTCAGGCGTTCTCGAGTTTTAGCGAGACTAACGAACAGCAATTAATTTATATATATATATACTATCTGACCCGGCAAACGTTGTTCTGCCTTTTTAACTTCTCTTATTTTTTTTCTATATTTTCTCACCTTTTAAACCTTCCCTGGACTTCAACAATTAACTCAAAACCAAAATTAGCCAAATCGGTTCAGCCGTTCTTGAGTTTTAGCGAGACTAACGAACAGCAATTGATTTTTATATAATAGATATCATTGATATAAAAAACCCTAGATGCACAGTCCCGAACAAAACTGACACTCAAAAGTGTCCCTAATTTCATGGCAAAAACATATGTCTTTGCATATCCAACCTTAAGTGCAAGACTTATAGTTGTTTTTACAAAGCAATGTACGAAAAGAAATAAAATTGACAGTGTCAGGACCGACGCGATTCTATTTGAAATGAGCGCACAATTTAAAATTGTGCGCTCATTTTTGGAGGACGTTTTTGATACACTGATTGTGTGTCTTGGGTTTTTTATATCATTGATAGTATCTATATTATTAATATTTTAAATGCTAAAATTTGGATGGTTGGATGGATTGTTTCTCAATCACGCAAAAACTACTTTTTATCCCGGAAAAGTTAGGTAATCCCACGGGATAAACCAAAAACTTTTATTATGCAGCGGGCTGCAAGCTGCAGATAGTACCTATGACATATAATCATCCTGCCACGTAAACTGGTTTCTTACGTTTACCACTAGGTGGCGCTGTACAAATCACATACAAATTCCTAGTAAACTCGAAACGCGCTCACGATCGAATGCGAAAAGAAAAACTCACACTTAGCACTCAGTATAGATTACTTTGGCGTTTATACACTACACACGAAAATACAAATCTCTGTTTATAATATTACTAGCTGTGCCCTCGACTTCGTTCGCGTGGAAAAAGTTCTAAAATAAAAACCCGCATAGTTCCCGTTCCCGTGGGATTTCCGGGATAAGAACTATCCTATGTCCTTTCTTGGGTCTCAAACTATATTTGTACCAAATTTTATCCAAATCGGTTCAGTGGTTTGGCCGTAAAAGCGTAACAGACAGACAGACAGAGTTACTTTCGCATTTATAATATTAGTATGGATTGTTGACAAAGACAGAAATAGGTATATCTGTTTTGTATAACTAGTGGTATAAGAATAAGCCAAATGTGATACAATGTTAATATATTTATAAAAATGTAAATAAATGTTAAATGTTTGACGTCACGGCTGTTTTCATTTAACAACGCCATTTTGTTTAGCCGTAAGCCAAAAAGCGTACGTAATATACAAGGTTAATTTACTGCTATCTGAAATATTTCGGAAAACTCTATTGTATTTATAATCATTAATCATTCATTTTCTCGTTGGTTTCATATTAATAATTTATATATTTAAGGAATAGTGAACTTAATTATACAGGACACCAAATTTCTACAAAAAAATACTTTCACGCTAGTTTTCTAACAGGTAGGCAGAGAGGTATGAATTCTACAACCGGTTGGTCGCAAAGCGTTATCCCCGTCGGCTCATTTTTTATTAATATCAATAAATGTTTATTTTTACTTCATAATATAGAAAAGAAGCAGATGACTATCCTGATGGAAAGAGACAACCATTGCCCATAGACACCAAAGGTGTTAATGGTGCGTTACGAGAACTATCCATATGGCGAGGTATTAATGTCACTTGTATACCAGTTACCTTACCGTCTAAACCGTAACACGACATTGACAAGCACTGACGCTATTGTAGCAAGAATAGGTAAGGCGGTGGTACCAGACCTCTGCCATCTAGTAGCCACTATGATATTGACTCGTACAGCCAATTGCTCGCCTTTTACGAACTGCCTGGCAGAACGGCAAATGGTCTTCTTCAGAGGGGGCCCACATCAACATGAAGGCAATATAATTAATTTCCGTATACTTTCACGTTTTATGTAACGTAGTCAGCTTATTCGATGACCTGATGAATACCAGATAGTATGTAACGTGAATTTTGAAACCTACCTACCTATCGCTAGGAACAAACATAGAAATCCTGTTGAAAGTGGATTGTCCTTGCTAAGTGCAGTGACTAGATTGTGGATAGAACTTTTTTTATATTATAAGATAGCGAACAAGCAACATGGGTCTCCTGATGGAGTCAACCATCGCCTATAGACAACAAAGACGTTGGTGGTGTGTTACTATCTTATGGCGAGGTCTAATATCACATGCATAAATTTACCGGCTACCTTACCCTCCAAACCGGAACACGATAGTGACAAGCACTGGCGCTATTGCGGCAGGAATTGGTAAGGCAGTGGTACCAGACTCGGGCGAGCGATGCTAAACTCTACCACCTAGTAGCCACGACGGTAGTGATTCGTATAGGCAATCGGTCGCCTTTTATGATCTGCCTGGCAGAACGGCAGTTGGCCTATTCTTCAAAGGAGCCCGGAACCAACATGGGGAAGAACTTGTACTGATGTGCGTATGCCAGCTTGCTCTACGTGAGTTTGTGCTAATACATACCTGCATTGTAGCAATGCTTGCACCACGGTGAAGGTAATTGTTTAAGCAACAAGTGGTTTTCCGCCAACTATATGCAGTTGCCATTCTGAGTCAGGCATAGGAATGAAGAATGAAGGCATGGGAATGAAAAGATCGTCACAGAAAACGAAACTTAAAAGTATCGATTAAGTTCAACTTAATCAATGCTTTTAAGTACTAAACAAAATGTCAGACGGACATTACTGTAAGTTCCGAAGAACTGAAATGTCGAATAAATGATGAAACTGTTCGGTCGTGATATCTATTCCTCACGCCACCGGATTCCGAACTGCTATTGAGATTTTTGATTTTCGAGAGTAACCTCGAAAAAACTTAACACTTTTGCCTGGCCCGGATATCGAACCTCTACATCTGAACGGAATTGCCAAACCCTTAGAACACGAGGCAGTCAAAATTGGAAAGGTAAGTGTAAATAAATTATGAAACGCCTCGTAGTTGCTAATAACTACTACCAAAGACCACACAAATACAAATAGATACGGTGTTGGGCGCAAAATGCGTAGCCGCTCATATGAGCAAATGTATGTAAATATTAAACGCTTGTAGATACATCGTAAAAAAATATACCATATTGTGTTATTTTATCGTGTCGGATAAAAAACTAAGGCTTAATGAGTACCTCTGCAGTGATTTTATTTCATCGGTATTATAATTTATAACTCTGTATTTCCCTGTGTAAATGCAGTCGACGTTCACAACCTAAGAAATTTAAGGCGGATCCAATTTAATCCGTGGATTACTACTACGATTGACGGATCACTGATTAAAGGAACTACTTTTTTAGGGTTCCGTACCTAAAACGTAAAACGGGACCCTATTACTAAGCCTCCGCTGTCTGTCTGTGCGTCTGTCTGGCTGTCACCAGGCTGTATCTCACAAACCGTGATAGCTAGAAAGCTGAAATTTTCACCAATTATGTATTTCCGTTGTCTAAACATTCGACCAACGGGGTATACATGAGGCACACTAAAAGTTTTGCACTTCTAGCTAATCGGAACTATTGGAATTTCGAATGTTATATTTTTAAAACTTTGCAACCTTCTTAGTAATAAAAAAAAACAATTGGCGGGAAATGATTTGTTAATTGTTTTTTTTTATCACACATCAAAGTTCTACCTACGCAACGAAAATGAAATTAAGTCGAAAAGATTTTAGAACGATGATTTTTATGATTTTAAAAGTTCTCTTTCTCCGCAAGACTGTGCCGCTCGTCTTCAAAATGCTTTTGGGAGAGAAGCACCTTGTTTGAGCACCGTGAGGCGATGGTTTGCTGAATTTGAGAGAGGTCGAGTTTCTTTACATGACGAATTTCGTGAAGGACGGCCTTCAACTACCGTCAACGAAAATAATGTGGCTACTGTTAAGCGGTTAATTGAAGAAAACCCCCGGATTACCTATGAGACAATTCGAGGACTTTTGGGGATTTATATGAGCCAAATTCAAAAAATTTTACACGAAGAATTGAAAGTTCGGAAACCTTGTTGTCGTTGGATCCCTCATGAACTAACAGCGGAGCAGAAGCGGGCAAGATTATCTAGAAATTTTATGTATTTCAGGGAGACGCCTTAATGGTGCGTTGTTTCTCGTGTGGCGGAGTGCCACATACATTTACCGGCTACCTTATTCTTCAAACCAGAACACGACAGTGACAATCATTGACACTATTGTGGCAGGAATAGGTAAAAGGTACCAGAACCGGGCGAGACGTTACAAAACTCTACCATCTAGTAGCCACGATGGTAGTGATTCGTATAGTAAAGTAGTAAGTAAGTTTGCATTTTACGAACTGCGAAGCAGAATGAAAGATGGTCTATTGTTCAAAGTGGGCTTGGACCAACACGAAGAAATGTATAAAGGGTTACATTGAAGATTTCGTAGGCATCCCTAATTAAGAAAATGTGTCCTTTGTGGTTATATATAATCTATATTATAAATGCGAAAATTTGGATGTTTGGATGGATGGATGTTTGTTACTCTATCACGCAAAAACCACACAAAGGATTTGAATGGAATTTGGCACACTGGTAGATCCAGGCGATGACCTGGAACAGCACATAGGCTACTTTTTATCGCGGAAAAATAAGTAATCCCGCGGGATTCGCCAAAAACTTTTATAATGCAGTGGGCTGCACGCTGCAGCTACGTATTTTTTAATGACAACTTGTTGACACAGCAGACGTTGTTTCGCCACGTTGTTGTGGCCACGCCACGCCATGTACATCGACATTACTAGCTGCAATCTGCAGCTTGCTGCATTATAATAGTTCTTCGTGAATCCCACGGTAACAACTTATTTCAAGTGCCGATTATTGCAAGTGGTTTTTTCAAGTGCCGATGATAACAAAATAATGTTGAAAGTTATCATAATTTTTTGCCCACGCTTTTGACCGCGTTCAACAATTTTGCTGCTAACAAATGTTGATATCACATTAGGTCATACTGATAGGCTCCTGGAAATCCCACTGCAAATATTAATATAGAGCACTCATATTTACTGGCGACTTTGCAAGAATTTATACCTTATTCCGTGGAAAAAGTAGTGTTTTTACATACTAAACGCAGCAAAATTGCAAGAACCAAATTTTCATTTCGTGTATCTCTAGAACCCAGATCTTCACCAAATTAAAACGTGGCGTAAGTATACTCTTTTAAACAAAAAAAAAAGAATCTTCAAAGTCGGTTCATAAATGACCGAGTAATGAGGTAACAATCATTAAAAATCAAATCAAAATCAAGTCATTTACTTACTCAAATTAGGGTACGTAGTAATCACGATTAAACTGGATACTAATGTGAGGGTTTAAAATAAGCGACGAAGTATTTCGAGAAAGGGTAAGTATTGTCTATACCAGTCTCCACGACGCTCGAGTAAATACCCATTTAGCATCTTAGGCTCCCCTACTATGAAGTTAATTGAAGGACGTAAATATCCGAACTGACGTAACAGACAGAAAACAGTGGTGGAATAGTGACACGATGATACACGTACTCTTTTCTAAATTTATAGGCTAATACCACGGATCAAAGTGAATACGCCTTTTATGGCAAATTCTTAGGTTGTCACCGTCGCTTGCATTTATACAAAAAAAATACACTCGTCAATGTAATGTAATGATGATGTAAACAATGATGTAAACATACTCGTCGATGAAATAAAATCACTTCGGTATTCCTTGAGCCTTATTTTTATTCGACACGATAAAATACCACAATATATTTTCTACTTTTTACGATATGTACAAGTGTTTGACATTTACGTACATTTGCTCATATGAGCGGATGTGCATTTTGCGCCCAACACCGTGTCTATTAGTGTTTGTGTGGTATGTGGTAGTAATAATAGATGGTTAATCAAACCATCTATTATAGATTATTTGATTTAAATGATTATATGATTTGATTTAAAGAAAACAAGTGAAATGAGAACCTCCTCCTTTTTGGGAAGCTCTAAGAATCTGCAGGGGTCTACTAAGCCGGAAGGAATCGAGTGGTTCCCCACAAGCCCATTCCTTGAGACCTTTAGCGGTTGAAACCCTACTATTATCCAATCTTACTATTTCATTTCTTTCTAATTGTGCCAAAAAACAAAATGTATGTCCTTTTGGGACCAGCGGGCAGTCTGGAGTCTAACTGGCAAACGCCACCTTTACTATAATATGGCCATTCGAATGCTTTCCATCTGTAATAATGTGAATGTTTATCCATTATCTATATTAAATATTAATATTATAAATGCGAAAGTTTGGATGTTTAAATGGATGGATCTTTGGGTGGAATTTTTGTTACTCAATCACGCAAAAACTATTGAACTGATTTGAATGAAATTTGGCACACAGGTGATGATGAACTTGAAGAGCACATAGGCTACTTATCATTCGAGAAAAATTAGGTGATCCCATGGGATTCACCAAAAACTATTATAATGCAGCGGGCTGCCCCCTGCAGCTAGTAAATCAAAGGTAAAGTTGGAAAGTTTGTGGGTTTGATTGAAGGAAGTAACCCTGAATTTACTAAATCGATTTCGAAAATTCTTTGTTGAAAATTGCTTGTACGACCTGCCTGGAAGAACGGCAGTTGGCCTACTCCTCAAAAGAGCCAATGGGCTCTTTTGAGGAGTAGGCCAACTGCCGTTCAAATGAGCTCAAAAGGGACCAATACGAGGATGAAAATCTATATCTACTTATTAATTATTATTGTTATAAATGCGAAAGTTACAATGTTTGGATGGATGGATGGATGTTTGTTACTCAATTAAGTAAAAACTACTGAACGGTTTTGGATGAAATTTGGCACAAACAATAGATGATGACCTGGAATTGCACATAGGTTACTGGAAAAATTAGGTGATCCCGCGAGATTCGGTAAAAACTTTTTTAATGCAGCGGGCTGCACACTGCAGCTAGCTTTAAAATAGATAAACTTGATATTCCCATAATGAGCTTTTTCATTTCGTATAAAATTTTTGTTGGTTATCCTCCAAATGTGGGCCACATTTAGGTGATAGATAAGAAAATTACTAAAAATTTATTTATTACACATCCACCGTCCATAGACGTAGAGAAATATGGTGGTTACATGTCCATCTTTGAGATACGTATTGTTTTATTCCAACTAACTTGGTCCAGTAGTTTCAGAGCAAATTGGCTGTAACATGCGTACGGACAGGTGGCAGAGTTCTGTCAAGTTTTGACCGTGTTTTTTGTATCACCACCTATTCCTGCCGATGTCGCATGGGTGCTTGTTGCTGCCGTGTTTCGGATCCGAGGGTACGCTGGCTACCGTACCCTCGTAAACGTTATGATTTTTTTTATGGAAGAGGGGCCAAACGAGCAGGAGGTGCACCTAATGTTATGTGATCACCACCGCCTTTGGACATCCGCAATACCAGAGGTCTTGCAGTTGCGTTGCCGACCTTTTAAAAATGAGTATGCTCTATTCTCGAAGATCCCCATGTCGTATGTGTTCGGAAAAACCCCTGCCGGTAATCACGCATATAATCATGCAGTAATCAGGCATGTAATATTTCAACCATATAGACAGCCATGGCGTACCCAGGTTCTGGGCCAGGGAACCGTAACATTTCAAGACTATAGTTTTATTTTTTTTTATGTTATTATATTTTTATCTACAATAGTAGATATTTAGTAGAGAGGTAAAAAAAAAACTCTAGGGGGGCAGCTGCCCTCTCTGCGACCCCCCCCCCCCCTAGTACGCCCATGTAGACAGCAAAGTACCACTAACATTTTTGTTGCCGTTAAGGGGGCGTCCACAAATTACGTGAGGTGTTTTTTTAAATTTTCTGTCCCTCCCTCCCCCCCTGGTGAGATGTCGTAAAATTTTATTCAACCCCCTCCCCCATCCCCCAATCTCACGTGAGATTTTTCAAAATGTGGGTTTCTTAAATATTTAAACGCGTTGCATTGTTATTGTAAGAAAAAGAAAAAAAATCTTCGTGCTTTTATTTACGACTAGTTAAGGTCGTGTATAACGTCGAAGTATAAATGAAATTATTTTCTTTCGAACGAGTTAGTGAATGATCTTAATGGTATCACGATTACACTTAAGATTAAATCTTAAGCATGTACAATATGGATAATGGACCAAAATAGTATATTTTTTGTTTCAATCAGAAAAAAAATTGCGTGATATTTGCCTAGACCCCCCCTCCCTCCAACGTAAGATTAGATGAGATTTGACTCGACCCCCTCTCCCTCTTAAACATCTCACGTAATTTGTGGACGGCCCCCTAAGCTATAGTTGTCTTTGTCTCAGTCTATCCAACATCATACCTTATAGCATAAATGTTTTTAACGCAATAAAACAGCAGCAACCGACTCCCCATTTCCTATGTCTCCGGAACCCAGCATCAGATCTCCAAATTAAAATATCACAACACAAATACACACGAGAAGTATACCCTCTCCAACAAAAGATGATTTTTCATAATCGGTTCCTGAATGACTGAGCTCTGAAGTAACAAACATAAAAATACATACAGTCACATTGATAACCTCCTCCTTTTGGGAAGTCGGTTGGAAAAAACAGACACACGAGTGAAGTATCATAAGGGTTCCAGTTTTTTCATTTTGTGATGCGGAACCCTAAAAATACGTATGCATAAAACAATTATTTAATAGTTGTAACGCAATACCAATTTAATTTATAAGTTTCATATTTCATGAATTCACTGACACCGGCAATAATAATTAATGTTTGTAAGTGTAATTATTTTGCAATAGTAACTAAACACCATTGTCTACTAAGCGAAAATAACTAAATTAAAAAGTTAATTGCTTTTGATTTAATTAATGGAACACTAGAAGAAACTCCTGGCTTTGCTCGCTTTTTATAAACATACATAATTACAGTGACTGTTTGTAATATTAAAATAACCGCTTTTTACTAAATACATATGGATTTGTACACAGTACCTAAACCATTGCCAAATCAACATAAAATCTACCTATACAGGGTGTCCCAGAACTCAACGTCAAGCCGAAACGGGGTGACAGGATAGATCATAACCATCCCGAGAAAAATCAGAAAAAAAATCTATCCCATGCAGTTTGAAAATTATGGGCATTTTAAGAAAAACCTAGAAATTTGGTCTAACTGTACTATTTTTCGGTTATTGTAGTTAATTTTTATTAATTTTGTTCATTTAAACTTTGGAACCGTAACCCTAAATAACATCTCGAGAATCACAGTCTAAAATAATGACACAATTACCCCAAGTTTCCTAGAATTTAGACTATTTGTTAAACTATGAATTTAAAATTTTCAAACTTTGTCGACTTTGAAACACCCTCCTTTAAAAAAAATGTACTAGAGTGCCTTGGCAAGTGCCATTAAGAGTTGGCGCATTTAATCAGGATTGTAAAATGGTACAATACTTGTTAGTTTCATACTTAAAAAAAACGAATAAAAAATAAAAACCTCAAGTAACCCGATTTTTGCTAACCCATTTTACTCAGTTAAAATGTTTTTTATTCGCACAAGCCTTTAGTAGATTCTTTATTTTACGGCAAAATGATGAGAGAGATGGATAGTGGACATGTTTGCCATGAGCGAGCGAGACAGATAGTGACGCCACGCAGTGAGACGGAGATGCGTCGTTTAAACGAGTGCGAATGAAACAGATACAGACGCCATACCAAGCAAATAGCTACGCTGCCAGTCTGACACCAGTTAGTACATTTCGCTCATTCGTCTACTGCGCACCTTTCCGTATTCGCTTGTGTTAATTTAGTACTGACAACTTTGGCTTTTCTTTTTGGACTTGGATTTTTGTGAATTGGACTTGTTGATTACATACCGGCAACTTTGGCTTCTCTCTTTTGGAATTGGACTTTTGTGTTGACATCCTTGTCATCACTATGCCTACGCGCTACACTTCACAAGAATATGCGAACATGCATCTCATTTATGGGGAATGCAGATGCAATGCAAGTGCCGCCGCTAGACTTTATCGTGAAAGATATCCAAATTTAGAGCGCTATCCGGATCACCGCGTGTTTGTTAATGTGCACCGTTCACTCACAGAGGGCGGCCATTTTCCGAATCAAATACGGGCTGGAGGTAGACCTCGCTTTCCTTACGAAGAAGTGTTGGAAGAGGTCGCAGATGACCCAAGTATTTCCGTTCGTGGAATTGAAGAAAGAACGGGAATACCCAAAAGCACAGCACATCGTATTTTACAAAGAGCTGAAATGCATCCGTTTCACGTACAACGAGTTCAAAGTCTTCTCCCTCGAGATTATCTTGAAAGGATTTCATTTTGTAGAACAATGCTACAGAGGCATAATGAAAATCCCCAATTCATCCAAAAAATTCTCTGGTCAGATGAATCTACATTTAAAAAAGATGGCTACATAAACTTACACAATTTTCATGAGTGGCATGTGGAGAATCCACATTTAATGCGAGAAGACCGATCCCAATATCGCTTTAAAGTTCACCTGTGGACAGGAATTTTAAACGGCAAAATTGTTGGGCCTTTTGAGCTGCCTGAGAATTTGCATGGCACGAATTATCTAAATTTTTTACGAGAAAATTTACCAAGTTTGTTAGAGGACGTACCACTAACAGATCGTCGCCACATGTGGTATCAACAAGATGGCTGCCCAGCGCATTACGCAGTGCAAGTAAGAGATTTCCTTGACCAAGTTTATCCGGGAAGGTGGATTGGACGTTCAGGCACTATCTCGTGGCCAGCCCGTTCCCCAGATTTAAATCCCCTTGATTTTTTTTATTGGGGCGTTCTCAAAGAAAAAGTTTATTCTAAGCTCATTGAGAGCGTAGCCGAGCTGCGTGAACGAATTTCTCAAGCTGCTGAGGACATCAACTCTCGAGGATATGCCCGGCTAATAAGTAGATCTTTTTTAAGAAGATGTAGGGCGTGTGTTGAAGCTGATGGTAAACAATTTGAACATTTGTTATAATAAAAAATGTTATTTTCAAATCTGACTTTTATTCCAATAAACCTAAACAAAACAAGGTCAACATTTTTCATTATTTTATTAGTATTTTGTTGCTTTGGTAAAAGTGGCGTCACTATCTGTCTCGCTCGCTCATGGCAAACATGTCCACTATCCATATCTCTCATCATTTTACCGTAAAATAAAAACCTACCAAGGGCTTGTGCGAATAAAAAACATTTTAACTGAGTAAAATGGGTTAGCAAAAATCGAGTTACTTGAGGTTTTTATTTTTTACTCGTTTTTTTTAGTATGAAACTAACAAGTATTGTACCATTTTACAATCCTGATTAAATGCGCCAATTCTTAATGGCACTTGCCAAGGCACTCTAGTACATTTTTTTTAAAGGAGGGTGTTTCAAAGTCGACAAAGTTTGAAAATTTTAAATTCATAGTTTAACAAATAGTCTAAATTCTAGGAAACTTGGGGTAATTGTGTCATTATTTTAGACTGTGATTCTCGAGATGTTATTTAGGGTTACGGTTCCAAAGTTTAAATGAACAAAAATAATAAAAATTAACCACAATAACCGAAAAATGGTACAGTTAGACCAAATTTCTAGGTTTTTCTTAAAATGCCCATAATTTTCAAACTGCATGGGATAGATTTTTTTTCTGATTTTTCTCGTGATGGTTATGATCTATCCTGTCACCCCGTTTCGGCTTGACGTTGAGTTCTGGGACACCCTATATATATGAAAATCAATTGCTGTTCGTTAGTCTCGCTAAAACTCGAGAACGGCTGAACCGATTTGGCTAATTTTGGTTTTGAATTAATTGTTGGAGTCCAGGGAACGTTTAAAAGGTGAAAAAATATAGAAAAAAATAAGAGTAGTTAAAAAGGCAGAACAACGTTTGCCGGGTCGGCTAGTTCTATACAAAAAATGTGAGATACAGATATATCGTAAGCTTTAGCATCAGCATCCAGTATTGTCTGTTCACATATGCGTCCCCCATTGTTTACGGTACAAAAATAACATTTTTTACAATTTTTGTCTGTCTATTTATTCCAGCTAATCCTGAAACAGCTAGATCAATTTTGACAATACTTTCACTGGCAGATAGCCAATATACTTATTATATCGGATTACTCCCCGTGTTGGTTTCGGGCTCCTTTGAAGAATAGACCAACTGCCGTTCTGCCAGGCAGGTCGTAAAAGGCGACCGATTGACTATGCGAGTCACTACCATAGTGACTACTATGTGGTAGAGTTCTTCATTGTCTCGCCCGGGTCAGGTACCACCACCTTACCTATTCCTGCCGCAATAGCGTCAGTGCTTGTCACTGTCGTGTTCCGGTTTGAAGGGTAAGGTAAACTTATTCATGTGGCATTCGACCTCGACAAAAATAGCAATGCACCATTAACATCTTTGGCGTCTATAGGCGATGGTTGACTCTTTCCATCAGGAGGCCCATCTGCTTGTTTGCTATCTTATGATATATAGAAAAAAATACTAGGCTTAGTAACTTTTATTTTAGAATTTTTTGCACGCTGACGAAGTCGCGGGCACGGATAGTTCATAATTAAAATCAATAAAATAATATAATTATGCCGTATCTCTTGCAATGTAGCCAGAGTATTCCTAATGCCAATAGACCCAAGGTTTGTCGATTTACGAGGTGGGTGGTGATCTCAGTAATCCCAGTCACCGTATTTTACTGACATGTAAGAATTATCGCCTTACATGGTTATCCGAGGTACAACGATATTTTTACACCACTACTGGACTCTGAACTCTAGATTTAACCTTGACAAAAGCTAAATAACATCTTTGACATAAAATCAACAATCGGACTCTCCTGATAGTTTTCTTCTATTTTTGAATATAATTGCCACTAAAACCAAGGTATTCTTTTAATCTTTAATTCAATTTTAAAGTATCCATACTAATAAATCTTATTTTTAACTTATAATGAGGAAGTTACTGATTTTACCCCGATTTTCGAAAATCGAGGTTTCACCAGATTTCTACGTATTGAGGTCCTAGGAACCTTTTCCGACTATTTTTTCGATGATGTCAGTATGTCTGTATGTATGTGTATGTGTATGTGTATGTGTGTATGTAAATATCCCATAACTTTTGAACGGCTTGACCGATCGAGACGCGGTTGATGGTATTCGATTGGATTCCACTCAACTTAGACTTCCTGAAAAATTGGAACCATTCCGTCCAGAAGATTTTGAGAAATTTTTATGAAAGAGTATTTTTGTTAAAACAGAATTTTTTTAATATAACTTCGAGATTGAGTACAAAATCTAATCAGCCCTATTCTTAAAAAATTGCATCTAATGCATGAATTTCATCAAAATCAGTTCATTCGTTCGGAAGTTATGGTTGACGAAATTTTTTGAAAAAAGTGTTTTTTGACATAGCTTCGAGATTTTTTATCGACCTTTTTTCGACCTTCTACTGTAATAATTTTATAAAAGGTAGTTTTTATTTTTCTTAAATGGCAACACTGTTCAACCACGCCACTCTTTTGTGACAACTTCCAGTGAAAGGATTGAGAGTGGTGGGGTAGAAACAGTTTTGATTATTGAGGCAGGAGCTCGGTCAGTCGTTCGATAACCATCGATGTGATAAGTTGTCTAGTGGAAACTATGCTAGTTGGCTGATAAAAGTGTTAAAAGTGAAATAAAAGTAATTACTGTACTGTGCATTGGACTTTTACTGATATTTGGTAGTCGGCCGATAAAAGTGTTAAAAAGTGGAATAAAAGTATATACTGTGCTGTGAATTGGAGTTTTTCTGATATTTCAGACGCGGGATATAAAAACCCAGGTATGTACGCCCTCAGAATTTTAAATTTAAAAAGAGGAAATTCGAGTTGGTATTATATTAAGATACAAAGTAACTATAATGCTTGTTAAAAATTTATTTTTATTTAATTTCGACACTACACAAATACGACAGTTTTACATAGCGTTGCATTTGATAGGGGCTATTCTCCAAAAATGCAAATCATGCATATATGTTACATAAGACTTTGTATTGAGATCATCATTTACATCATTATTAAAAATATTTATTTACTGACTTATTTATTTATAAAGCATTAAATGTGATTTTATCTCGCATTTTCAATTTACTTTATGTATATTTATACTACCTATTTTGAATTTTAAACGTTTTACGTGATTTTTGGAAATTGAATATGGGTAATGATTTCATAGTTATACAAGCGAGAACTCCCAACAAAAAAAAATATAATAGAGGTTTCTATTTTATTATTTATGAGACTTTATTTTGTAACAATCATTTATTTACTTTTTAATAATTTTTTTTTGTATTAATGTCAGTTGGAATTACTCGCTTTGAACGATTAAACAGTGGAGAACTAGCATGTTTGCGGAATAATGAATGAGTGAACAAAGGTGTTCACTGGATACTGATTGAGTGAACGATGAATGTTCGCTGGATAATGATAGAGCGGACAATTATGTACGCTGGATAATGATTGAGTGAACAAAGTTGTTCACTGGATACTGATTGAGCGAACAATAAATGTTCGCTGGATAATGATTGAGCGGACAATGATGTACGCTGGATAATGATTGAGTGAGCAATGATGCTCGCTGGACTGCAAGAAATGAGTGAACTATGATATAAATAAGATATTGGCATGATTCTAGAGATTTAATACATTTAGGTAAATGAAGTACTTGAATATTGAATCTTTGATTAAATTTTTTATCATTTTTTTATGAGAGTTAAATGGATGGGAAAGCTAGTCAGAGGAATTTTCAAATTTTCAGATATGACGTCAAAAGATGACCAAGTTGGAGGTACGCCACCTACAACTCCACCAAGGAAGCGTAGGAACGCAAAACGGAGGAAAGTAAAGGGGAAAAGAGCTCATTCGACGTCGTCTACTTCAGTATCGTCAAGTGAGGATACTCCTCCGCCACGGAGGATGCGTAAAACATCAAAACGATTGACTGCAGATGACATTTTAAAATTGCTAGCTAACTTTAAAGGAGAGACAAGTAAGTCATTTAATAACAATAACTTAAATAATGTGGTGCCGGAATTTGACCCTGCGAATAGGTCTCAAACCATTGAATCTTGGATAAAAAAGGTCAATGAATGTGCCGTCATTTATGGATGGGATGAAAAACAAATTGTCCATTTTTCTTTGCAAAAGCTCACTGGCTTGGCCAAGAAATGGTTTGAGGCTCTGCCTACAGTGATTTTCTCATGGAGTGAATGGCAGGAAAAACTCTTGAAAGCTTTTCCGAGTAAGGAAAATTACGGACGCCTTCTGGAGGAAATGTTAAACAGGACTTCACGAAGTGACGAAAGCCTACGTGAATACTTTTATCATAAGCTATGTCTATTAAGTAGATGCGAAATAACTGGCAAAAAGGCTGTCAATTGCATAATTCATGGTATTAATGACGTGTCTATCAAAAGTGGTGCACAGACCCTTCGATGTACAGAACCTGAAGGGTTATTAAGCTTTTTAAGTACTCAACGCGTACAGCTACCTCCATCTAATCAAAATAGTAACCGAGAACGCAATAACAAAAGATTTGTTAGTCGCAATAGTCCTAATACAGTTCCAAACGATAGTTCCGCGATTACGTGTTTCAACTGCAACCAAAAAGGACACCCATTTTACAAATGCCCTAGTCCGATCGTAAAATGCAAACGTTGTCATAGGATTGGACATGATAATGACGACTGTAAGTTACGTCTTTATGTACCACGATCAACAGTGCCAACAACCTCTATCGACGCGTGCTGAACCCGCAGAAAAGTCACCGTCAGAATTGATGAGGTTGAGGCATCGATCACTGTGCTTGTAGTGGATGATGAATTTATGCCAACATCTTTGATCTTAGGACAGAACTTTACCGAAATATCATTTATAACCGTATTAAAGGATAGTACTCATTTAACTTTTTATAAAAGTCCGAATTGCAATATTAAAAATAATGACAAACCGATTAAACTTTTCGTTATAAACACAACCCAAATTTTACATACAAAGACTCTCCCTGTCTATACCAAAGACACCAACTTTAGTGGTGATGTTTTTATTGAAGGATATTGTACTGCAGAACCTGGTCGGGAGTTTAGTTTGTTTCAGGGTGCTTACAATTTAAAAGACGGAAAAGGGGAGTTAGTTATTAGTAACCTGACAACTCGCAGCATAACCTTCGAAGTGGATACTTTGATAGCCCGGGCAGTTTCTTTAGTGGAATCAAACTCTTATCAGGTCAATAAGGTCACTGCTGAAATGAAAGATTTTGAGCCCCTTCAAAAAGAAGACATTAAAGTGGGGAAAAACTTGAGTAAAGACGTCGTAGACAAGTTATACACTTTATTACAAGAATATAGGGATTGCTTCGCAACGAATTTAAAAGAAATAGGTTGTGTAAGGGACATGGAGATGCATATTGAACTTTCGGATAATAGACCAATCGTATATCGCCCTTATCGATTGTCACACTCTGAGAGAGAGCAAGTGAGGGAGACAATTGATGAATTACTGCAAAACGATATAATTCAAGAGTCAAATTCCAGTTATTCAAGTCCAATCATTATGGTGAGGAAGAAAACTGGTGAACAAAGACTTTGCGTAGACTTCAGAGCTCTTAATAATAAAACAGTAAAAGATCGTTTCCCTCTCCCTTTGATAGAAGATCAGATCTCGAATCTCAGCGGAAACGCTTATTTCACAACTCTTGACCTTGCTTCTGGTTATTACCAGGTGCCCATGGCTAAGGACAGCCAACATCTGACTGGTTTCGTCACGCTCGATGGGAATTACGAATTTAAACGAATGCCCTTTGGGCTGGCAAATGCTCCAGCTGTCTTTCAGCGGATAATAAATAAGATCCTTGAAAGCAAAAGACACGAATATGCTTTAGCATATCTAGACGATGTGTTGATACCTGCCAAGGATACGAATGAGATGTTTGAAAGACTTGAGGGAATTTTGAAACTGTTGAGAGAATTTGGCTTGACTTTAAAATTGTCAAAATGCCGTTTCTTCGATATTAATGTTGACTATCTGGGATATGAGGTATCTGCAGAAGGTATACAGCCCGGTAGCGCAAAAACTCAAGCTGTCAAAACATTTCCAACACCTCGTAATGTTCACGAAGTTCGCCAGTTTCTTGGCCTGACGGGATACTATCGCAAGTTCATTCGAGATTATGGGCTGATTGCCCGACCATTAACTTATCTGCTGAAAAAGGATTCTGCCTGGTTGTGGTCCAAGGAACAAGAAAATGCGTTTTCGCTGCTCAAAGAAAATCTTGTGGACAGACCTGTTTTAGCTCTTTATGATCCTAAATTGGAGACCGAATTGCACACTGACGCCAGTGCTCTTGGCATAGGAGGAATCTTAATGCAGTGGCAAAAGGAAACGCGAGTATTAAAACCAGTTGCCTATTTTAGCAGACAGACCACACCGGAGGAAAAGCATCTTCACTCCTATGAGCTCGAGGCGCTGGCTGTCGTGTGCTCCTTGAAGAAATTTAGAGTGTACTTGAAGGGTATACACTTTAAAATTTGTACAGATTGCGCGGCTCTTAGAACCACCTTGACAAAAAGAGATTTGCTGCCGCGGATAGCAAGGTGGTGGTTACAAATCTCTGAATTTACTTTTGACATAGAATATCGTCCTGGCGTCCAAATGTCACATGTCGACGCTCTCAGTAGAAACACAACACTATCCGTTACAGCAGATGATAATCCATGTGTCAATATTTATAAAATAGAACAGGAAAACTGGCTCCTTACTCTACAACTAGCGGATCCTGACATTGTTCGGATTTTTAAAATTCTAAAACCCGAGGAAGACAAAGAATGTAAAGAAATAAGGAGCAATTATGAAGTGAAAAATGGTACCGTGTATAGAAAACTCGATGGCGGAATACGTTTGGTTGTCCCACGGAATGCTAGATGGCAGATATGTAAAGCTAGCCACGATGACATCGGTCATCTTGGCTATACTAAGACTTTAGAAAAAGTCCAAAGTCAGTACTGGTTCCCCAAGCTTAGGCGCTTTGTAAAAAAATATGTGGGCGCTTGCATTGACTGTGCATATAACAAAGACAGTGCATCTCGGCAGAAAAGTGGTCATTTGTTCCCTATAGAAAAGATATGTATACCGTTTCATACTATACATATCGATCACTTGGGGCCTTTCGTTAGGAGCAAGAATGGTACCACCCACATTCTAACAATTGTAGATGGTTTCACAAAATACGTATTCGTGCGGGCAGTCAAAAATACGAAAACAAAGACTACAATGAAGGTTCTTCAAAATATATTTTTTGATTTTGGGTTGCCAGCAAGAATTGTGTCAGATCGTGGCACTTCCTTTACATCGTCAGCTTTTAAAGCTTTTTGTAATGAACATGGCATTAAGCACATATTGAACGCGGTTGCTTGTCCCAGAGCCAATGGTCAAGCTGAGAGATATAATCAAGTTATACTCAATTCTTTAGCTGCTCAAAATTCTAATGGTAGTGAACGTGACTGGGACAAGCAACTGGGTAAAATTCAGTGGGGTGTTAATAACACAATTAATACAACAACTAAAAAAACTCCAACTGAAGCGTTATTTGGCATTAGAATGCGCGATGATCTTGCGAACAAAATGGGAGTTGTAAGTACACAAGACGATATGGAATGTATAAGGAGTATTATCAGTACAAATATAGAAAAGGACCAGAATATTAAAAAACGTAGACATGACGCTAATTGGGTTCCGGCACCTAAATACAAAGTTGGTGATCTAGTTAAGATTTTAAGAAATAATTACGGTAATGATGGAAAAAGTACTAAACTCCTATCTAAATTTGTCGGCCCCTTTAGGATTTCTCAAGCGTTAGGAAATGATCGTTATCAAGTAACGGATATTCCAGGTTTTCCTAAAAGAGGTAAGCCTTATGAATCTGTAATAGCTTTTGATAGGATTCGACCCTGGATTAATGTGAAAGCTCTAGAAGTGCATGATAGTGAAACAAGTGGTTCATCTTTATGTAGTGATAAAGAATAGCAATACAAGACAGAAACTTTGCCAGTTGTTACGAATTGACATTCAATATTAAGTACTACATATAGAAAATTGAAGTAGGCAAACATATACTATTATTTTATTTATTATTTTTAATAGAAAGATAAGATACAATGAATGTTAAATCTAAATAAATAAAATGATAATAATGGCATGAAATTTAAAATAACATACTAATTATATATAAATATAAATAACTAATTTTGTTTTTTTTTATTTTGTTGTTACAAATGGTTTGATTGATTTAAATATTATCAGGTTTTACAAACAATACATGTTAGAACAAGCAAATACTACATGTTAAACAATACAAGTACATAATAATTATTTGAAATTAAAATAATTAAGTTTGTGTTATTCCGTATACTTATGAGAAAATTAGCATGTATAATGTTTTAATTCACTTATTTGTAAATATAATAATGTATGCATACCTAAATGCATTAGTACAAAATACTGTATAATTTAAGTCACATGAAATCCTTTGAAATGTACAGAAGCTACCTTAGAGTGTTTATTTAAATTTAGACTAAATAGATACTCTTATGAGATTATGCTTGTTTAAATCAAAACTAAAATTAAGATTTTATTCTATTGGTTTCAAAATAATAATGAGTAACTTAAGTTAGTAAGTAATTGATTGACAGAGTTCCTGATGTTTATAGTGTGCCAGGAGGCTACACATTTCGTAGGATGGCCGAATGTAATAATTTTATAAAAGGTAGTTTTTATTTTTCTTAAATGGCAACACTGTTCAACCCCGCCACTCTTTTGTGACAACTTCCAGTGAAAGGATTGAGAGTGGTGGGGTAGAAACAGTTTTGATTATTGAGGCAGGAGCTCGGTCAGTCGTTCGATAACCATCGATGTGATAAGTTGTCTAGTGGAAACTATGCTAGTTGGCTGATAAAAGTGTTAAAAGTGAAATAAAAGTAATTACTGTACTGTGCATTGGAGTTTTTCTGATACTACAATATTTCAGTACTTAAAATATACGTCAAATCCAATTTAAAAAATCAAAATAGAATCAAGTTACAAAAGTTACAGCTCTTTGAATATTAATATTTTGTTGTTTACAGATAACTTAATATTTTTAAATAACTTTGAGTATAATAATATACCGATCGACTTAAAAATTTAACTAGATTTTCGCTCTAAAATGCGTCAAATACCGTAAATTTTGACTCGTTCGGGATGGTTAAAATTTTTAAAAAAGTTTTTTTTACATTTCCTCGACATTTTTTAACCTATTGTGTGCAGCTAATAAAATAATTTAGAACTTAAAAATAGCGTTAAATGCCACTCGAAACATCAAAATTGGTCATCATTTTGAAAATATTAATATTTTCGAAAATTGAAGTACTATCATTTTTACAAACTTAACATTTTTGAACTCTTTAAGCTCAAAAATCTATGCATTGGTATAATTTTTGCTTTAAGCTTAAAATAACTCAATTTAGCGGGAAGTTAGGAATGACCTGCAGAGCCAACAGTCTTACATATTTTTTTAAATGCCTTTTTTATATCATAAGATAGCAAACAAGCAGACGGATCTCCTGATGGAAAGAGTCAACCAACGCCTATAGCCACCAAAGACGTTACTGGTGCGTTGCTATCTTGTGGCAAGATCTAATGCAACATGCATAAGTTTACCGGCTAGCTTACCCTTCAAACCGGAACACGACAGTTACAAAAACGGACGCTATATACGGAATAGGTAAGGCAGTGGTACCAGACCCGGGCGAGACAATGCAGAACTCTACTACCTAGTAGCCACGATGGTACTGACTCGATAGCCAATCGGTCGCCTTTTACGACCCTGCCTGGCAGAACGGCAGTTGGCCTATTCTTCAAAGGAGGCCGGGACCAACACAGCGAAAAAGTCAGTAACCCTTTCCCCAAAGTGATACTGAAATGGTATTTAGGTTAATTACTAATTCATAGTTTTAGTTTTATTCTTAAGCTAAATATAGTTAAGACCCTACAATATGCTTAATTGTTTTATGTATCGTTATTGTTGTTTTGTGTATCATTTTTTGGGAATAAATATTTCTCTATTCTATTCTATTTTAAGTTTTAGTAGGTATCGTAAAAATAACACACTGCACATGAAAAAATCTAATTATTTTGAAAACACCGACAAACACTTGAATTTTATTTATATGTATCTGTTTTAATAAGTCTCTATGTATTAATTCTCTTTTAATTGTGTACAATAAAGCATTAAATAAATAAATAGATTATAAAGAGAAAACATTGTACATGTATTTTCGTATGTTTGTAACGAATAAACTCAAAAACTACCGGACCGATCTTAAAAAATCTTACTATTAGAAAGCCATACTATCCAGGAGTGACACCATGCGCGCCTTTTTCTCAAAAACAGATGTAAAGTTTTGGCTTGACGTATTAATATATCTATACAAATAAATTGGAGTGTCTGTTTGTAATATTAAAATAACCTCTTTTTACTAAATGCATTTATACACGGTACATATACCAAAATAACATTTTTTTACAATTTTTGTCTTTCTGTCTTATTTGTCTCTCTGTCTGTTTGTTCCGGGTAATCTCTGGAACAGCTGGACTGATTTTGACGGGACTTTCACTGGCAGATCGCTGATGTGAACTTAGGCTACTTTTATTTTCGAAATTTTTCGCCGCGGATGAATTCGCGGGCCCAGCTAGTAGATAATAATAAGAATTGTGTTGTGTGTTGGTCCCGGCCTCCTTTGAAGAATAGGCTAACTGCCGTTCTGCCAGTCAGGTCGTAAAAGGCGACCGATTGGCTATTGAGTCACTACCATCGTGGCTACTAGGTGGTAGAGTTCTGCATTGTCTCGCCCGGGTCTGGTACCACCGCCTTACCTATGCCTACCGCAATAGCGTCAGTGCTTGTCGCTGTCGTGTTCCGGTTTGGAGGGTAAGGTAGCCGGTAAACTTATGCATGTGGCAATAGACCTCGCCACAAGATAGCAACGCACCATTTGGTGTCTATAGGCGATGGTTGACTCTTTCCATCAGGAGACCCATCTGCTTGTTTGCTATCTTATGATATAAAAAAAAAGAATAAAAATAACGAGATATTAGCCATATAGCGAACAACATAATAGTAATACACGATAACAGATGTTTTATTAAATATTAGTAATAATTAATAACGTGAACACAAACAAGGAAATTCCTCTCTGATAACACTATCGGTGTTGAAAAATATTATTTATTACTAGCTGTTGCCCTCGACTTCGTCCGCGTGGACTTCGTTTACTCCGCACAGCTCCTCCCCTGTAGGTGATAGCGTGATAATATGTTGACCCGACCTTTTAGTAATATTTGTAGCGGCTCAAACAATCACAAACGCTACAAGAAGAAATAATAAAAAATGGACAAAAATCAATAACAAAGGGAAAAAACCCACTGTGGCGCCTCTGGTCCGTACCGCTGAAGGGTCATAGTGATGGAACCAGCGGGCCAGCTGCTTGTCAGGTGACGTCATAACTGTGGAGGTCGATGACGTCACACAAGGACAAGTAAGGGGAAAAGGAAGATCTTCCCAGCCAGGCAAGGTGTACTGCCTGGGGACCGAAGTCCGTTTGAGAAGCGTTGCAACTTAAATTGTATATAGTGTTAGGTACAAGATAATAATTGTGATATCGCGTTTCAGGATTTTATTTTTGAATTTCATTTATTCCATTCGTTATTGATTTTTGTCCATTTTTTATTATTTTTTCTTGTAGCGTTTGTGATTATTTGAGCCTCTACAATACTCTTCCCCAAGACCGAAGGTCGATCTGGTTGTGCCAGTGTGAAGCGTATGTGCCTTGAGTGCTCGAGTCTGCGGTGAGTCGAGACGAGCCGAATATGCGCGGTCCTCGGTGAGTTGGGACGAGTGCGCCTCCACTGTGGTTCGCAATGAGTCGGAACGAGCGGGACAGAGTTGCTGCATGGAGATCCAGTGAACGTAGGCAGTTCGAAGTGGATTCCGGAAAGCGTAGATGAGGCGTAGCTTGTGAAGCTGGCTGATGCTGTTGGAAGCAGAGGGGAGTATATTAGACGCTGATGGTCAGAAGGCTGATGCGTGTAGTTTTTGCTGAGGGTCACCACTGTGGCATGTTGATAGCTGTTAGTCGTGATGATCACGTGGGGATGACGTCATCACTGTGCAGGTCGATGACGTTACGGAAGAACGTGGAAGGGAGAAGGATCTCGTCGGGATAACCACTGTGGTGCCGCTGGTCCGTACCGCAGAAGGGTCATAGTGATGGAACCAGCGGGCCAGCTTCTTGTCAGGTGACGTCATAACTGTGGAGGTCGATGACGTCACACAAAGACAAGGAAGGGAAAAGGAAGATCTTCCCAGCTAGGCAAGGTGTACTGCCTGGGGACCGAAGCCCGTTTGAGAAGCGTTGCAACTTGTATATAGTGTTACAAGATAATCGTGATATCGCGTTTAAGGATTTTATTTTTGAATTTCATTTTTTCCATTTGTTAATGATTTTTGTCCATTTTTATTATTTTTTCTTGTAGCGTTTGTGATTGTTTGAGCCGCTACATATTCATGCAAAATTTGAAGTAAATCCATGCACTACTTTTAAAGTTTACCCCGGACATACATACAGATAAACAGACAAAAATTCTAAAAACTATATTTTTGGCTTCGATATCGATTGTAGATCACGCCCCAAGTATTCTTTTAAAAAAATATTCAATGTACAATTTTAACTTTCCGTCCGTTGTCCGTACCGCTGAAGGGATGTAATGATGGAACCAGGCAGCGGGCCAAATTTTTCTCAGGTGACGCCATAACTGTGGAAGTTGATGACGTCAAACAAGGACAAGGAAGGGGAAAAGAAAGATCTTCCCAGCCAGACAAGGTGTACTGCCTGGGGATCGAAGTCCATTTGAGAAGCGTTGTAACTTGTATATAGTGTGTACAAAATAAATAATTGTGATAGCTATCGCGTTTCATGATTTTATTTTGAATTTCATTTTTTCCATTTTTATTTATTTTTTCTGATAGCGTTTGTAAATTGCTTGAACAGCTACAATGTTAACAGAGCGTTGCTAACGGCGGCGGCGATAGAAGGTTGGAATGCCATATGCATTAGTTTACCGACGGACTTATCATGTAACTCGCAATGCGTAATTACTGTAATTGTTTAGTTATTGCACGACACATAACAGCCTTGTATATTAGTAGTAGTCGTTAACGCTTGATTAGTTTTGGTGCTGTGACATTACAAAAAGTGCATCTAGTGACCAGCAAGTAATTGGCGACGTTTTTGATGATTTTTTCGTTACGTTTAAGAGACATCGCTGATTGCTGGCGGATCGCAAACGTTGTGATACGCCTGCGGATACCTTAACCACTGAACTAGGGCTCGACAACGACAAGTCACAAGTACTGTTGCAGTTGGAATAGGTAAGGCAGTGGTACCACAACTCGAAAAGATGTTGCAGAACACCTTGTTAGTAATTATGATGTTTGTACATGCATTTGGCTTTTCTCATCTTTTAAGAATTGGCTAGCAATAAGGCAATTGCTAGACAATTCGTAAAAGTTTTCGAAAGAGGAGGTCAGTTATTCTAAAAGTTTTACAACATTTACTAATTGACCTGCTGCTGACACCATCATGTTTAGTTTACATTAAAAAATTTCACACCTAATTATTTCACAGAACGCGGGACTAAAGTCCAAATATATAACATGACATCCATTAATAATTAAATAGAGACCTGATTGAATAATATTAATATTTTGTATGGGGTTCACTAGAAAATTTTGAATCCAAATACCTGTTGCTAAGACATAGTAAAAGGCGATCTCTTGTTCCCGCCGTATGCGGAGTTGGGTTATACCAAATGGCGACGGGACCAGCGGGCTGTGATGTAAGGATGGATGTTAAGAATGATAAGGACTCACCTGGTGAATTGTACTGGTGGATTACACTTATCGCGGCTTGCGGTCAGCTGGCTCCAGCTGCGTCTCGAGACGAGCGAACGTGAGCATATGTGGCGCGGCGTTAGCGAGCGGTTCCGTTTAGGCCTTTGTCTAGAGTCCAGACGATGCGAAAGTACTGGTACGCGATCAATCGCGATGCGGTCGAGTAACGGACTGGTGTATGAGCTTGCGGTGTGGCTATTCAGCGACGCCATCTTTCTTCAAGTGAGAGGAACATATGATGGATGCAGGAAGGAAAGAGACGGAGGAACGGAACTATGATTCCCGCGCAAACAATCTCTTTCTTTATAAGAGTGAGCAAGTCTCTCAACATTGTCTATCGCACAGGTCTCTCGTATTTATATAGACTTATTTGCTCGGATGAATAATATTGAAGAATCCGCCTCCTTTGGCAATCAAATCGCTGCCCTGTCTTAAAAAGACAACTAAACCGACTAACAGCGGAAGTCAAGGCGGACCTGGAACGGAACGCAATTGAAAGCTGGGAGTCCAGACTAGACGAAGCTGCAGATGATTGGTCATCGCTGCACAAACTGTGCAGAAGACTTACACATGCTCCCACCCCTGTGCGTCCACTCCTGCACCAGGACGGCACCCTGCGCTATAGAGCAGAAGACCGGTCGGAGATCTTTGCAACCCACCTCCAACAGCAGTTCAGCCCGAATGCCTTCCAAAACCATTCTTTCACAGCCCATGTAGAGGAGTTTCTCCAGGAGTACCTTACCCCGGTACTATCAATAGATGACCCACCTATAGTTATCTCACCTAACCAGGTGAAAAAACAAATTCTCCTCTCCCACCCTCGAAAAGCCCCGGGCGCAGATGCCATAACAAATAAGGCTCTCCACCACTTACCTCACAAGACCATCGTAGCCATAACTAGGCTCTTCAACGGCATTCTGCGCTCAGGCGTATTTCCCTCAATATGGAAAATTGGTCTGATAATTATGCTGCCCAAATAGGGTAAAAACATACTGAAACCAAGTAGCTACAGACCCATTACCCTACTCCCCAATCTCTCCAATATCTTCGAGAAACTCCTCCTACAACGACTTGAACCCCATATCATCCCTCGTGATGAACAGTTCGGCTTTCGGGCTGAACACAGCACGATCCTACAATTATCGAGAGTACTGCACTCGCTCATTGCGGCGTACAACAAGAAAGAACAGGCGATTGCGGTACTTCTCGACATGGAGAAAGCCTTCGACCGGGTCTGACATAGCGGTCTGGCATACAAGCTCGCAATATCCGAAACTCCTAGGAGACTTGTGAAGGTCATCGCTTCTTTCTTGGAGAACAGGTCCTTCAGTGTCGTGGTGGAGGACTGCACTTCATCTGAGCACCCCATCACTGCCGGTGTTCCACAGGGCAGTTGTCTCTCTCCGAAACTCTACTCACACTACACCAACGACATCCCGGTAGAAGACAACTGCTCTCTTGCGCTATTCGCCGACGATGCGGCCTACACCACAACCTCGTTGACGCCTAAACACGCCATCTTGAAGATGCAAAGGTGCCTGGACCTCCTTCTTGAGTGGCTCACCAAATAGCGCCTTGCGGTGAACGTCGGGAAGACACAAGCCCTCCTTCCAATCAAGGGACAACACAGCACTCTTCCACAATTGACGATGAATGGGGAGAAGATAACCTGGTCCAGGAAAGTAAAATACCTTGGAGTCATTATAGACAACCTCCTGACCACGCGACCTCACGCCAAAGCGGTATCGGGGCAGACGAAAGCTGCGATGGCCGCACTGCACCCCGTCCTAAATTCCAAGCTCTCGACAAAGATGAAGCTGGGCATATTCAAAGCTTACATAAGGCCGAGACTGACGTATGCAGCTGCAGTGTGGTACAACCTCACTGCCCCGAGTATCAAGAAATCTCTCTAACAACGGCAGTACGTGGCGTTACGGAAGATCCTGAATGCACCGAGATACGTCTCCAACGAGGTCATTAGACATGACCTAAAGATGGAGAACCTCGACGAGACCATCAAAAGACTGGCAGCCGGGATGTACCAACGGACGGACTCATCGCAACAGGTGCATCTACAAAACATCGCGCCGTGGCATGCGCGTCCACCGGACGCCAAGCCATTTCCCCCCCCCCCCCCAACGCTAGTCGCTGCCGCGTGTTTAATCCCCCGCGGGGACTCGACCTGCGGGGCGGATTGCACGCGGCGATGCGCAAAGGGGGGGGGGGGGCAACCACTCCTTGTATCCTTAGTATCCCACCATACCCTACACCCCAGTATTTACCACAATTTCAGGGAGTAAGCGAACACTTACATCCTTCCTTACCACCATTTTCATAAAAAACCACAGTGTAAGGGGCTTCAAACCTCACACTAATCCCAGGACCCAATCGTCTCTACGACTGGCGCTTGAAACCATGGTCAGGGGGCCAACCGGCCCCGAAGCCATCTCCCCACTTCCCTTGCGGGAGGTGTGAGAAGACTGCACGATGAATAATATTAATATACATGCTTATTTGACACCTAACGTACACAAGCCAAACGCAAGCTCATAAAGCGCTACCTGAGCCTAAACTTTTTTAATGTATAGCTATTAATACAATAATCAATCAATCTTAATTCCTTATTGTACACCAAAAAAGATGCATACAAAAGAAAACAAATAATATCAGATTTTATACAATTTGGCGGTTTTATCGCCTAAAGCAATATCTACCAGACAATGCCACAATTGTGATGTATATGTCACCGCGGAAGATAATAAAATCCGCAAGTTCATAAATTTCCGTAGTAATCATTACATAGTATAAAACAAAGTCGTTTTTTCTGTCTGTCCCTATGTCCTTATGTCCCTATGTATGCTTAAATCTTTAAAACTACGCAACGGATTTTGATGCGGTTTTATTTTAATAGATAAATTGATTCTTGAGGAAGGTTTTTGTATATAAACTTTTCCGATATTCTTACGGGAACAAAAGCTACGCGGGTGAAACCGCGAGCAGGTCGCTAGTCTATATATATAATTGTTGTTTGTTAGTCTCGCTAAAACTCGAGAACCGATTTGGTTAATTTTGGGTTTGAATTAATTATTGAAGTCCAGGGAAGGTTTAAAAGGTGAGAAAATATAGAAAAAAAAATAAGAGTAGTTAAAAAGGCAGAACAACGAACGTCAGCTAGTATTATAAACAAACTGCTAACCTAACGGTTTTTACAATTTTACGTTGATATTGAAAAATTGGATACTATATGGTCGCTTTATTATATTAACACAAAATTATTGGACTTTCTTTATTAATTATTAACAAATTTAGGGAATTAGATCAATGTTTAACGATTATTACGAGTATTATCACAGATTAATTCGTAATATTATCTCAAATGTATATAGAACCATAAAATAAATGTTTTAATATACTGAAAACTGTCACTAGTCACTAACTCCACCTTTGTGTTTTTTTTATTATTATTATCTGTATTTGACAAATTTTTCACTATCATAGCAAAATTTTAGCTTGTAGATTTCCACCAAAGAAGTTACAAGTTCCTTGATTTCTAGAAAGTCTTGCCTTCTGCAGGTGTGGTACCAGCACTTTATCTGTCCCTGTCGTAAAAGTGACAACACTTGACACTGTTATATTCAAATTAAGAAGGCAAATTAGCAAGTAAACTTATGTATCTAGCAAAACCAAACCGCCATACGGATATCAACGTAATATTAACATTTTTGATGGCAACGGTTGATTCTTTCAATCAATAGAGTTATCTACTTGTTTCCAAACCTATAGAAAAACAATCAATTGAGAAGCAAACATAGCTTTGAAGACCATTACAATTTTGCAAGTAAACAAACTGGTGAATATTTAATAGATTCAGGCGTTACCTTGCGGAAATCCATAATCTAAAGAAGAAATTATGGTATTTTTGCAAAATTGTTATAATTAGAAGCATTAAGCTTCACCCTTCATAGAGTGAAGTGCTATTGTCGAATATCTCCTGAAGATGTTTCAGAGTGCTAAGTGTGAGTTTTTCTTTTCGCATTCGATCATGAGCGCGTTTGGAGTTTACTAGGAATTTGTATGTGATTTGTACAGCGCCACCTAGTGGTAAACGTGAGAAACCAGTTTACCGCTAGGTGGCGCTGTACAAATCACATACAAATTCCTAGTAAACTCGAAACGCGCTCACGATCGAATGCGAAAAGGAAAACTCACACTTAGCATTCAGTTGCAAAGTAAAACGTGCGTTGAGTACATCATTTGTGTGTTACTGGCTTTGCTTCTGACGTGAAAGAAAGTGTGGTGGAAGTGGGTGGACTATTGTGCGGCTGTATTTTCAGGTCTTGGATAAGTTCGCCCCATTCCATACACTACCTTTCATTTCAGTTGTATCACAGCAGTTCCATATAAGGTTTCGCGGCAATATTGCAAATTAAATACCATAATTACTACAATGGTTCTACAAGTGCAAGGTTAACTGGTAGAAATTGTCTTTAGACGTTAAGTTCGCCTGTTGTATATTTTGTGCAATAAAGAGTTTAAATAAATAAATAATTTCTTATTTAAACTGGTGAATTGTGGTTAATCTATTTGACTATAATTAACATCCGTTTCTCTATGCCTATATCGCAGAGGAATTATGTGATACTGTTTTTAAGTTAATTTCTAGTATGGAACCTTATGTGCTCTCACACATAGCTAGGTTTAGTACCCTATTGATATGCCTCTTACATCTTTCTATCACAGCGCTCTATCTCTTGCACGGGATTAGGTAAACACATGAAATTTTCACAGAATGCCTATTACCCACTATATATATAATTATTAGCTATAAGTATTGTACATAATCTGTCTCGTTAAATTTGGTACGCAATAAAGAGCAATTCATTCATACTTTGGCGGATGTCACAACAAATAATAAAAAGTAAATCATTTAAAGTAGTAAAACTCCAACATCCGACTATCCAAATCACTTAAAGCATGGCCGAGGTCTGAGATAAAAAAATCCAACTGAATTGATAACCTCCCCCAGTTTAAAAAAACTTAGTAGATTTCAAAGGAGGATTCTTACTTTTTTATACAAGTAACCTAAATTATGTTGTTACGAATAATCTAGAAACGTGAAGAGTTAGAACGCTGGAGAGATTTAGCAATAAAAGAAAGAGATAGCTACTCCTATTGACAAACAAGTAGTTGATCGTTACCCGAATAGCTATGCCATAATGGACCTTCTGGTATAGGGCATAAGAGTGAAAATAGCGTGTAATAGGACTTGTTTATCATAAGTTGTTTACAATTAGAATTGACTATTGTTTGCGATGTGATTGCCGAACATTCGCGATTGTTGTCGAACTTTACCTCGAGTATAAATAGGGAGGTGTTGACGAATAGAAGGCAGTTTTATACAGTGATCGAAAGCGATAGTACAAGCGACCAGTGCGAAGCGAAGTGACCAGTTTAAGTGAATACGAGAATTGTTTTCTTTAAACGTAGTCGGTTAAGTTTAGTGCTAGTGCAGCGAGGTAACCAGTGTGTATAGTGTATTTACGTATTACATTTTATTGTTTGTGTACTTGTGCTGTAAATACACGGTTTTAATATAAGTGGCGTTTCCTTGTAAATTACAAACCCGAAGCACGTAACAATATTTAATTAGAGTAATCTCAGTAATACAGGACCCTACGTATGTGAGTCCAGCTCACGCTGGCTCACGTGTGTATTCAATGGGATGCAGTTAAGGAAGTGGAGCGCCGATCGCCGATAGCGCATCGTATTTCGCTGTTACGGATGTTTTTAACCGAACGTACCTACATAATATCTGTTTGTATTGCTAGTTTAATCAACTTTCAAAGACGTTTTCAACTCAATCGCATTGAAAACTTCTTTCATCATCACGTCCCTCTTTTCGACAGTAGAGAAATTAAACCGAACGCCAATAGATATTCCTGTTCTCCTCAATTAACCAGTTTGTCCAGCTAAATGAGTGTTAGTCATAGCATTTGACAACGTTGATAATTATCTTTTATATTTATACCTTTTATTTATGTTATTTATATCTTCCCCGTGTTAGTCCCGGGCTCCTTTGAAGATAGGCCAACTGCCGTTCTGTCGGGAAGGTCGTAAAAGGCGACCGATTGGCTATACGAGTCACTACCATCGTAGCTACTAGGTGGTAGAGATCTGCATTGTCTCGCCCGGGTCTGGTACCAGCACCTTACATATTCCTGCCCCAATAGCGTCAATGCTTGTCACTGTCGTGTTCCGGTTTGGAGGGTAAGGTAGCCGGTGAAATTATGCATGTGGCATTTGACCTCGCCACAAGATAACAACGCACCATTAACATCTTTGGTGTCTACAGGCGATGGTTGACTCTTTCCATCAGGAGACACATCTGCTTGTTTGCTATTTTATGATATTAAAAAAAAGACTGGTGTCGGATAGGAAAAACTTTAGCTCGTAAATCGAACTCAATATCCTTTTCCGGCGCAATACGTATACTGTTTTATAATACAAAAAGAAATGAAATAAATATTAGTTACAAGCTTTATTTAAAAATGAGATCACATAAGTTATCCATTTATTGGCATGATACATATTATTGACATCTCGTAATGTCTAGGGACCCAAATACACACAAGTCAATTAATAAAAATCATTTCTTATAGGACAGCTAAAAAGCAGATTGCTTGACAATAAGGGATAACAATCGCTTATGTAGACATCAAAGTTTTTTATTCCACATATAGGTGCAATTACTTTATCGGCTACCGTACCCTGGAAATAACATATAGTCATAAATAATGCTCGACTGATGAACATTGATATAAAAAACCCAAGATGCACAATCCCAAACAAAACTGACACTCAAAACTGTCCCTAATTTCACAAAGGTAGTTATAGATATGGCAAAAACCTATTGTTTTGCATATCCAACCTTAAGTGCAAGTTTTTTTTTATATCATAAGATAGCAAACAAGCAGATGGGTCTCCTGATGGAAAGAGACAACCATCGCCTATAGACACCAAAGATGTTAATGGTGCGTTGCTATCTTGTGGCGAGGTCTAATGCCACATGCATAAGTTTGCCGGCTACCTTACCTTCCAAACCGGAACACGACAGCGACAAGCACTGACGCTATTGCGGCAGGAATAGGTAAGGCGGTGGTACCAGATCCGGGCGAGACAATGTTTAGTTGTTTTTATAAAGCAATGTACAAAAAGTAATAAAATTGAAGACTTTAAGTAAATTAAGTAGTACCTATATCTACGATTGATGGTGTCGCGGCCGACGCGATTCTATTTGAAATGAGCGCACAATTTAAAATTGTCCGCTCATTTTTAGAGGACGGTTTTGAGACACTGATTGTATATCTTGTTTTTTTTTATAATATCAATGCTGATAAAAAATTTGTGTTTTTACATCTTTAATACGTAGATATAATAACGCATCATTTAAATCTCTCTTGAATTAATGAAAAAAATACATCAACAATATATTTTCCTGTGCGCTATATCTCGAGCTACACATTTTAATCCACAAAATGTTAACCATCAACATTTTCATAGTCACATTCGCTGGCTGGAGTGACATACGGCAACTCCATCTGAGTACCAAACTCTGCTTCATAAAGAACTTGTTGTATCTTCAACCTCGCGACTGCATTTTGCTTGGAATTCAACCTCTTCAGTGTCGAAGCGCAGCTTAAAAGGAACAGCTCGTCTGGATCAGTTCGGTTGCACTGACATGGTTCCTCTTCAGTTGAGTTCAAGCGAGCTTTCTTCGCTGGTTGAGAATCTTCGTCGTCATCAAACTGTTTTGATTCGTTGAACGAGAGATCAGGAAGAGAATGGCTGGGGCGGTGCTTAAGTTCTTCTTCCGGTTCCGAATCGGATGTTTCTCGTTTGGCCCTATAAAACATAAAATTAAAAAAAGACGTGTGGCACTCGGAGACTGCCGCGGTAAAGCTATTGCATAGCATTTTTTATCAACTTAAGCAATTACAATTATATATATGATTACGGTAGTTTTCCAATACAACCAATGCCACTTAAAGGCGGGTTGCTGAACTAAAGAGACAAGCGTGATATTTCAAAAAGTCATTAAAAGTTCTGGTATTGATCGGAGTGGTAGGTGTTAGGTTTTTTTCGTTAAGGAATTTCTGGATTCGGTCTCCACGCTCAAGGCCCGCGATAGAAACTATGCAATAGCTTAAAAATAATCACATTAGTTCCGCTTCCACTGAATTATTAACTACTAGCTGTGCCCGAGTCTTCGTCCGCCCGGATTTAAAAAAAATAAAAGTAGCGTAAGTTACTATTTATTACCGTTTTATAAAAACTACCCTATGTCGTTTCTCGGGTCTTAAATTAATTATCTTTGTACCAAATTTCATTCAAATCGGTTCACCAGTTTAGGCGTGAGGAAGATACAGACAGACAGACAGAGTTACCTTCGCATTTATAGTATTAGTATGGATGGTTAACGTCTCTTATAGAGCAAGTATTAACGGTAAAATTTTCAACAGGAGTGCGTGCCATATGATTAATTAATATATTTATTAGTACCTATAGCCTTTCGAAAATCAAGGAGTGTTCTAAGAGTTACTGCAAAAATAATTTTTAAAACACATTTTACTTATGATGTAAATGTATGATTAAATAAATAAATAAAAAATTTATTTACATTTGTTTATTTAACACGTCTTAACTGCTTATCTAACCGATTTTTTTATTTTTTATGTCATAAGATAGCAAACAAACAGATGGGTCTCCTGTGGAAAGAGTCAACCATCGCCTATAGACACCAGAGATGTTAATGGTGCGTTGCTATCTTGTGGCGAGGTTTAATGCGTGGATGCATAAGTTCACTGGATACCTTACCCTCCAAACCGGAACACGACCGCGACAAGCACTGACGCTATTGCAGCAGGAATATGTAAGGCGGTGGTACCAGACCCGGGCGAGACAATTCAGAACTCTACCACAATGATAGTTTTTCGTATAGCCAATCGGTCGCATTTTTGGACCTGCCTGGCCGAACGGCAGTTGGACTATTCTTCAAAGGAGCCCGGGACCAACACGTGGTATATATACAATATCTTGCACCATATCATTCAGAAGAGCTAGTAACGCATCCATGGGGAAGCTATGTAGAATAGGCACCCTCCTTCCTCAAAGCTTAAAAAAATTCGATGATTGCCTAACGATATAAATTGTACCATCGCGATCGGTTGAATCAAGTCCCAAACAAACATTCGCTAAATCATGTCACTCCCAAAACAAATTTTTGAATCCACACTAAAAAAAAGCCATCTGCTTGTTAGCCAACTTATAACGCGTTTATATAAAAAAATCAGGAACCAATCTCAGAACCTCAAGATCTGAGTTGAACTATTTAAAGGAAGCGCAAATGTAGGTATTTTTTAATTTTAAAATTACAATGATTTTACTTACTGGATATCAGCTTTTGGCTCCACGTGTGGTAGTAAGAACCTCATAGCATGATGGTAAGGCCACCGGGTGCGACCGCCATGAGTTCTCTGCAGCTTTATGAAGGAATCCCGAAGAGATCTCCAACGTTTCTTACATTCTGACTCTAAAACATTTCATTTCAACGTTTTTCAATTCAATCAAATTTTACATTCAACCCAAATGCTAGATCTGAATGCTTGTTTATTTTATAAATATATTAGCTGTTGGCCGTGACTTCGTTTATGAGAACAAAAACATTGCTTCCTTTTGTTAAATCAGGTCGAAATAAAGCCTATGTTACTCCAAAATAACGTAGCTTTCCATAAGTGAAATAAGTTTTAAAATCGATTCAGTAGTTATTGATTGATCATTACAAACATACAAACAATCAAATCTTTCTTCTATTAGCATAGATAGCAAATAATCAGATAGTGTTTCTGATGGAAAGATACAATCATCGCATATCACCAAATATATTATTAGAGCGTAGCTATCCATGTGACGAAAAATAAATGCAACATGCATAAGTTTATTAGCTACTCTAAACCGGAACACGACAGTGACAGGCACTGACAATATTACCACAGAAATATGTAAAAAACCGGCCAAGTACGAGTCGGACTCGCACGAAGGGTTCCCTATTCAAGATTCTACCTGTTCATTTGTTCATTAAGATCGAGTAAAAAATTGCTCAAAAATTACGTTTATTGTATAAGGACCCCCCTTAATATTTTAGTATTTGTTGTTATAGCGGCAATGGAAGTAAATAATTCGTGAAAATTTCAGCTTTCTAGCTATCACGGTTTGTGAGTTACAGCCTGGTGACAGACAGACGGACAGACAGACAGCGCAGGATTAGTAATAGAGTCTCGTTTTTATCTTTATAGGTACGGAACCCTAAAAAGGTAAGCTGGTAATACGAAACCCGGGAAACACGTTACGGAACTCTAGCACAGCGTTTCTTAACCTTTTCAGCCCGCGGACCCCTAGGAAAATCATGCACAATTTCAGGGACCCCTTTAATAGAAAACATTGGTATTTATTTATTAATTCAAATGTCCATAGATAAGGCGGCGGACCCTCATACATACACTCGCGGACCCCCTAGGGGTCCGCGGACCACAGGTTAAGAAACACTGCTCTAGCACATAGCTCATGGTGGAAATGGCACCATGTTAGAGAGATTGTCTTGATCATAAAACATAGCTATGAGAAACTTTACCTGATACATTGAGAGCCTCTTGCACTTCTTTCCAGGCGTCATCTCTAAGTTTTGTCTTGTTAAAGCCGCTGACGGACTTGTCATACAAAATTGGACGCTTCTCTACTTCCTTGATTAAATCAATTTCATTCATTTTGATTATTTATCTGTGCAAGGAAAAATATTTTATTTTAAACTAGCTGACCTGGCAAGCGTTGTTTTGCCATACAAAGTACTTGTATTGAATACAGGGCTGCGCCGCCCCTATGTGCGAAGTGTGCGGCGCACGCAGGCGCCAAGAAAATAGTGGTCCGACGTCGAATTATATTTTTTACACTTACACACCAACATATTTCGTCTCAAAGGTTCATAGGTTTCGCACACAGGCGCTATGGGGAGTCGGCGCGGCTTTGATTGAATACTTTGGTGGGATATTTGAGAATGGGGAGGGGTATTAAGATAAAATCTATGCTATCTTTTAAGATGGACCAAACAGTAGATACATATCTACAAAATTTAGTTGAAATCGGTTCTGTAGTTTAAGATCCATAGCAGACAAACTTATGTAACATTTCAAACATTTTACAAATTTGGCTGATTAGATGGCTGTCCTGATGAAAAGAGATAACCATCACCTATACGCACCAAAGATGCTAATTTTATGATCGAAATTTAAGAAATATTTTCAATCATATTTCATAGCGCCTTTCAAGAAGTACATGGTAGCACGGCTGGAGTAACTGTTGTAGCAGAAGGTATCAGCCATCAACGGACTGGTTTTGTTTGTGAGAGGAATAACAATTTTTGAATTTTAAAGATGACCTAAAAGAGATCTCGCTCTACACCGAACAACCCTAAAAACCGGACCAAAATAAAGCAGATCCAAGCAAATAATGTCCTCCCACATCCACTTTCCAATTATTTTCCTTAAAACTTCAACTCTTGGTTAGTGAAGTGCTTTCTATTTTCCTGATAATGCTTCGATTACGAAGCGATACGTGCGTATGTGCTTAACGTGTGTTTCTGTTTGTGCTCCTGATGTGATGAAATTGTAGTGGACGAACCATTCATCATTCGGTTTATTTACGCATTATATTATATTTATAAACATATTTTATTACATATTAGTGTCTTTAAATTATTCAGGAGAACCATCTTTTTATTCTATATATATAGTCTGTTGCTATAAAAAACGATGTTTATATTTGTTAAAAAAGGTTTGTGGATTTGTGCGGTCTTTTATTTCAAATATATATCAATAGCTCCTGTCTGTATTATAGTATTATATATGCTTATTAAGTTATTGCTCCTTCAAAATTACAGGCACTTATTATATTTTTGCTATTCCATGTTTTGGTGTCTTGAGCGTTTCTCAAAAATCCAAAACTAAGTAGCAACTCGGAGTCTGACTGGTGGTGTTTTACCACTTCCGTGCTTCGAATGAGCACATAAAGCAATCGATCCCAGTTTTCACTAGAAATAGTTGATAATTGATATCAAGTCGATAAAATGCGGCAATGGGGATCACCAACCGAAAAACTGGTGATTTGTGGTGAACTAGAAAGTCTGTAAACGTTCGGTTTACTTTGCCAGCCCCACAAGGAAACGGAGCGTCTCGTCACACCACTACTTCCATTTTTTAAGTAGGTAGGTAGTTGTTCGTGAGGCGTTTATCAAGTTTTAATTCTAGGTATAAAAAATATACATGTATGTGAGATCATTTGTGATGTTTTTCAGATCAGTCACTTTAATTTGACTTACATTTAGTTAGAACTGGTTCTATAACTATTCCACATTTTTGAAGTTTAATTATTTGCTCCAAATGTTAATAACTCTTCTTAATAATAAATAGCAGCATGTAGCATAAAATTAAACATCCTAAGTAAATAATATAAATAGACAAAATTGAAATAATAGCAGTGAACCAAAGCCCAAAGTCAGATTCATCTGTGTGTTGGCTGTCGAGATATCAGTAATATTTACTGGTTGGTCTGGGAATCGAAGCCGAGATCATAGTCAAACAAAGTATCACAAAACCACAGCTACAAAACAGCTATTATTGAATGGAGATAACACCGTCGATTTCAAAGTAATAACTACTCAAACATTACTATCTAGCTAGGTAGTATACCATGGGCCATGGCAAAGCTCTTTTAATTTTATCAAACTTTTGTCATGTGTAGAATCGAACCCGCGTCTCTTTTTTTCCTATAACTAACTACTAAGCCAAACAGTACAGCCAACTAACAAAACAAATCTGCAAATAAACAACACGTAATAAAGATTATACTTGCCCACTTAATTTAACTTATTACACGTTTGCAACTTTCACCTTTCGTGTTTTTTGATACTTGATGATATCAATTTTAGAATTTTAACTGATTTATTTACAATGGGTGTAAAAACACCCGCATCAGGAGTGCAAGTTTCGGCTACTGATGACGTACGGATCGCACGGTACGCGCGCGCCGCGCGTATTGAACGGCGCGGCAAAACGACGCAATGCCTCACACCCATACAACCCCAATCTTATCAACGATGCTTAGAACTCTTATGTCTATTAGTGTAAAGCTCAAAATGTTTGAGACTTTAACTTTCTACGGTTTAAAGGGAGGGTCAATATAATAACATTTTTTTGATGAAAGGAAAGAATAGAATTTTGCTCAGAGTAAATATTAATGCATTTTTAAATGTATTGTGTACTTTTACTGCCGGAGCTCTGTTAATTGCCTACAGACTTATCTCCAAGCCAACATATTTACGGTGTATACAAGGATAATCAACGCCTTGGTCCGGACTCCCTTTGAAGAATTATTTATCAAATTCCCAGGCAATTTATGAAATATGAAATACATCGTGTCACGCCATAGTAACTTCTAGTTCCGAAAAGTCTCATCCGGGTTTTGGTAACACCGCCTTACTTATTCCTGGTGCAATAGCTCCGATCTTAAACCTGTCAATGCTGGTGCTATCACCGACACTATTTCTACTGCATATCAATGATATATTGCGAATTAGTAACTTTCATTGCTATAGAAATAACAGTACTGATAATGCTTCATACTCCAGCAGTAGTATTTTTCGGGAACTCGTCGAAAAGTGCTGGTACTAGCTATTGTCTGAAGTAGAGAGTCGACTTACCGATGTTTCGAAATGAAGTTGTCAGATCTTGATCACGTTTAACGCCAAAAAACGCAGCCTTGCGCGTTCATCGCTAAATAGATATACTTTGACGTATCACCTCGATTTGGGGATACTCTCATGACAGCCTCAACCAGTATTGGAATTCTGGTAATCGACATATCGAAGAACGTTCAGTTTCACAGTCATTTAAAAGGGAAGTCTAAACTAGCCTCCAAAAAGCTCGGCATGCACAACAGAGCGGAACCGACCTTCTTACTGGCCCATCGCCTCCGACTTTACGAAGCACAAATTCGTCTTTCCATGGAATACAATTCTCATCTCTATAGAACTCCCCAATGCCGGCTTCTTCCTCTTCATAGCGGTTCGAAAATCGGATTGTTGACAACGTTTTGTCTGGAGAAGGTACGGTTTTGTATGGAGCAAAACTTCTATTAATGAAGTAAATACCTATCTAGGCTACTTCTTTGCTTTGTTTTAATCAAATTGACCTTTAACCCATACATTGCCACTTAAATTTTAAAAACATCACTTGGATGCCACGTAATATTTTTGTAGATTACAATAGGGAAGGCATAATATATTGTGTTTTTTAATTACTAAAACCCCATATATATCGAAAACCCATCGAAAAATCATAAACGCAACATATGCGTTGGTGGCACTGGTAATAAACATTTATTCACAAGTGCCATTCAACGCATTGTATGCGTTGAAGGTTGAATGGTTTTATACAATATGTGCTAAGTGCCTGCTGATACCCTTTCTATATGCATATTTTATTAATATTTAGGTAGTCGAGCTCTGCTAGGAGATAGGTCTGTCACAAATCGTTTTTTTGACCCAAGAAAACCGTGACCTGTCATTTTAATCGAAATCGGTAGACCACCTCAAAAACCGAAAGGAGGTTACGTAACTACTGATTCTGAGTGCAAATCCACAAAAGTAAAAATTTGAGATTTATTCATCAAAAATTCAAATCTTGATATCCGATATCTCATTGATATCCGCCGTTAACTTAAAACTAAAAAAATAAACTAAAACTAATAAATTATCTTTCTTTCTTTCTAAAACAACTGATTTGTCAGACAAAAGTCAACGCACTGTATATTGACTGCTGTTGACTGCCTAGACCTCATCATCTATGAATTTATTGGTAAAAATTGGTAAGTATTGTAATTGGTATTCCTTCAAATGTGTTGAGAAATGTTTTTTTTTATTTGTTAATTTTAGCCATAGCCCCTAAATAGTCCTAGTTAGACTAATTTCGGCGGTGCAGTTTTAGTATTCGCTTAGTTTTAGATAGTAGGTGCATGGCGTGGTTTTCAGGTTTGGAAACGGTCTCTTTACACCTTGTATAATAAATAAATAATCCTTTAATTATACAGGATTATTTAGAGGCTATCGCTAAAAGTAACAAATAAAAAACACATTTCTCATTGTATAGGTAATCTAATCTACTCTTACCAAACTCAACCGACCCAGAGTTATGCAGAGTACGTTTTTATTGTACGAAAGTGTAAATTTTAGGTAGGAAGTGGATAAAATAATTAGAGTAAAATATGACAAAGTAATAAAAATCAGCCAATGTTTATTATTAAAAATTTACAATTAGTACTTATGGAATTCTTTAAAACAATTGTTTAAACAAAACCCGTATTGTTCGGGACAGTCGGCGCAGAAATATGGAGTGTCCTTTCGTACTTTTTTTGATACCCAGCACTGCCTACACCGACGTCGTAAAGTTTTTTTCTTGTTACCATAATTTGTACGAGAACAATGTTGAAGAACATGCACCTGATTTTTTGGTAGAGAATCACGCGTAGTGTCTCGTACATTATGACTTAATAATTTCGATATGATTTCAAGTCTGTAATCATATAAACTTTTCGTTGGCGAGAAAATGTTGTGCAGTGTGTACGAATTATACAACATTTGCTGAAACACGTGAATTCCTAACTTCTTGTACCAACGAATGGTCTTGTGTTCACATGAATAGTAAGATAGCATTTGATCCTGGTGGTCTATGCCACCCATGTATTTATTGTATTTTTCTATCATTTCAGGTTTGGAGACAGTTTCACCGCGTCGATTTGTGACACTCGTTGCTTCAGATTTATATTGTGTTGAAATCATTAGAACATCCCGGCGGTCTTTCCATTTCATTACACAAATGCCACGATTGAATTTGACTATCGATTCGCCACGTTTCAATTTTTTTTGGATTACTTCCTTTGGGTTATTTCGCCGATTGGCCCGTAAAGTACCCGTACAATACGTCTTAAGGGTCAATAATTTGTGGGCAAGATTGACTGAATTGTAAAAGTTATCCATATAAACGGAATAACCCTGGTTTAAATAATTAGTTAGTAAATTCAACACTACTTTTTCACTGTGATTAGCACCTCCCACTATAGTATCCGTAGCACCTGCATATACAATTGTCTTCAGAACAACTCCAAATTCATCGGTTAAGATGTAAAGTTTAATACCGTAGGGATGCCTTTTGCCTTTTAGAAATTGACGAAATATCAAACGACCACGAAACAAAACCATTGATTCGTCTATGGCTAAGTTTTTGGATGGGCAATAAATTTCTACCATGCGTCGGTTGAAATAACTAATCAAATTGTTTATTTTTGAAAGCCTATTATCAGACAAGTCGTCTCCAAAATTTAATGATCGCATTATTAATAAAAACCTGTTTCTGCTCATGTGATTCGAAAATGCTGTTAAATTAAACAATGGATCCTTTTTCCAATAGTCTGTGATTCGGTTTAGTTTGATAGTCCCCATGTGTAACAAAATTCCAAAAAAAACTAAGTTCTGGAACAGTTACATCTTTCCAGAGTCTTATTCTGCTCTTAGGATCTCTTATATTCGATAGTAACCTAGACGCGTAATTGTTAATGTTTGTAACTAACATTGTGTAAAAATCATCTGTTGCAATTAATTCAAAATAATCGTATGGCTCATTTTTTTGTGGTAATATTTTGAGATTGTTTTCGTTTCCACTAAACCCTATTGGTGCAATATTATCACATTCACTTTTCCATTCATCACCATTTACCAGTGATGAGCTGTTATAACTTATATCATTAACTTCACTGACTTGCGCCGCATCGTCACTCACTTGCGATTGCATCTCTTCTTCACTCATTTGAGTCTCATATTCGCTCTCTTGCGTCGCGTCTTCACTCGCATCAGAAAAGAAGCAATCATCTGATAGAATTTCTTGATCAATATCTGTTTGTGAATCGTCTGCACCTGATTCCAGTATCTTAAGAAGTTTTTCATCACTCATTCGTTTCTTTTTAGAGGATGGGTTTACTTTCAGTTTTTCTTTCGGCTTTCCGTCCGTATTATCTTCTTCAATTGTACTTCTCATTTCGTCCATAAAATGTAAATCCTGCAAGTATCTATCTAAATTTAAGTCATTATTACTTTCACTTTTTTCTACCAATTCAGTCAATTTAATTTTGCCATCTTCAATTTCTACTTTCTGACTTTTAATGATTTTAATACCTTTCTGTTTCAGCACACCTGCTCTTGTTTTAACACCGCGTCTTAAAGAGTAAAAGTTTTCATTTGCTGGTGATGAAAGTTTACTAGTAGAAGGTTGGGGTTCTATTAGCACATTTGAGTTCGAAGTTGAAGATTCTTCACTTTGAAGAGACATAACATCATGTTCATACGGTCTGGCTGATGACGTTGAAATCACAAACAAGTCACTTCTGTCTTTATATTTAGATGTGTTTTCATGACATTGAATCGACGTATCATCATATTCATCTAATGAATCGACAAGAGGCTTACTAGTAGAAGGCTGGGGTTCTATTATTACATTTGAGTTCGAATTTGAAGATTCTTGATTTTGGAGAGACAAAACATCATATTGATATGGACTGGCTGATGATGTTGAAATCAGGCATAAGTCATCTCTGTCTTTACATGTAGATGTGTTTTCATGACATTGAATCCACGTATCATCATATTCATCTAAAGAATCGACAAGAGGTCTAGTCAATATTTCGGAATTATCATATTGTGATTCAAGGAAAAGCGATTTGGCACGGTTTGGTCTTTTATTTGGCTTAGTTTCTTTATTATTAGTTGTTGTCACGGTAACAAATCTAAAAAAAGAAAAGGATAAGTCAACCCAAAAGTAAAAATAAATCTTAGGATGCAAATCAATGCTTATACTAACGCTCGTGGAGACGGCATCTCATGAATTGTGTAACGACGTCGTCTTGGTGTGATGTTGATGCTTCTAAAAAACACGCAAATATTATTATTAATATGAAAGTTTATCTTAGCATACAAGAATAAGAATAACTTTCGTGATATAAACAGCTTACCTCTTATTATCATCAGGGATCATATCGCCCTCATTGTTTAGAGCTAGCTCTAATATCGTATCTCTTCTTCGTTTCATTGTTTCTCGTACTAAAAGTAAATATAAATTTACAGGGAATATAATATAGGCATAATAAATTAGTGAGCAAATCAAATAAGTTATGTACGTTAATAACCTGTTCATTTATTTTAGTATTAATTAGTTACAAAAAAAGCATTCATCGACAGGATAGTGTTCATATACAGATAAATTACATATTGGGCACCAAAAAAAGTTGCTATAAAACAACATTTTTAACATTTCGCTTTCATTGGAAAGAATAAAATGTTGCAATGAATTCACATCTGTATTGTGCCCACATTCAATACAGTATTCACGTCTTATAAAATGAGTCGATGGCCATGGCCACACAAAATTGTGTTGACAAAAATAATAGAAGTCTGTCCGATTGAAGTAACCATCCACATCCATTAAGATTACCATTGTAGATAATATTTTGTAATTCAACAGCAACTATACATCAGTCATCAGTAAGTATATTCTATTTGATTCTTGGAAATTAACCTATAACAAATAAAAAGTAACTACTAATGAAAAAATATAATAGACTAGAATTATTGTAATGATTTTCTGTCACATAAGTCTTGGACTAGTTAAAAGACATAAGTAAACCACATGCTTAGTTTGAAACAAATTGAAATACACACAAATATATATATTGTACATATTGCATGAAACTATCCCACAAGAACTATTACTGCTATGCCAATGAACGCACCGAATGCGTTGACTTGATTTCGTAGTGGCAATACACGATAAAACCAGTGAAATTAATGATATTATTAAGATTATTACCTACCTTTATCTTCCAATGAATAAATATGCAGCGAACACTTGATAAATCTCCAGTTATTCCCAATTCAAAACAGAGCTTTTCAACGCCAACTGCTTTTTCGATTACGAAAGAAGACTGACAGCGCGAGCCGAAAACCATCAGTGTTTCCATATTTAAAAATATTTCAAGATATGAATGTTGCCAAGAAATTAAATAAATTTCTACCAATTTTTAAATGAATCTAAAAAAACTTGAGTACGTCACTCAACGCATATGGTGCGTTGGTGGCATGATATAGTAGTTTCAATCAACGCACCATTTGCGTTGGTGGCAATGAATGGGTTAAAAATTGGTTAATATTTTTTGGTTGATAGACCGGTTAATTTTCAAATGTTGCTGTGACCTTATTTTTTTATAACATACGATAGAAAACTAGCAGATGGGTCTCCTGATGAAAAGAGTTAACCATCGCCTATAGACACCAAAGATGTTAATGGTACGTTGCTATTTTATGGCGAGGTCTAATGCCACATGCATAAGTTTACCGGCTACCTTACTTTCCAAACCGGAACACGACAGTGACAAGCACTGACGCTATTGCGGCTGGAATAGGTAAGACAGTGGTACCAGACCCGGGTGAGACGATGCAGAACTCTACCACCTAGTAGCCACGATATTAGTGAGTCGCATAGCCAATCGGTCGCTTTTTACGTCTTGCCTGGCAGAACGGCAGTTGGTCTATTTTTCAAAGGAGCCCAGAAGCAACACGGGGAAAAATTGCTTTGACCGAGCAATCCGATCCGATCCGAAAAGATGATATTAAATTGTCATTCTTGTCAAAATGTATGTATAAAATTATTGGCACCCGGCCATTGTCCTTCCCGCGAACTGTGTTATTTGTTCCCAATCTTCCTTATACTTTTACGCATATTTCTACTTTCTTTTACATCTGGCACTTGTAGGTACTCGGTTCATTGTCTGTGTTTTTATTCACAGTCAATTGAATTTATTACCTATATATTTTTTAAACATTATCAATAAGACTTAAAAATACTTTGTGTTATGTAAGCAAGCGAAACGTAACAGAACAGATTTTTGCAGAAATTAGTAGAACTTTAATCAATAAAACTGTTTACAAGTTATTTCGACACGTCAACATATTTTTTAAAAACTACTACCTACCGGATCGGAAACGCGGCCACACACTGAGAAGATCCGACGGAAGAAACTCAGCGGGCTTGTCTTTTTTCATATCGTCTATTTTTTGACAATATCACAAAAAATATAAGTATATGAGATCGGTATGAGGTGCAATTAATCCCAGGCTTTTTGTCTTCTAAATATTATTTATCTGAGATTTTATTATATCCTTTTTTACACAGTTTTGTTTCAACACATTTTTGATTGGTAGATCTCTTATAGTTTTCGAGAAGTCTAATGTAAAAGCGTATACATCATTGATATAAAACACCCAAGATACACAGTTCTGAACAAAACTGACACTCAAAACTCTCGCTAATTCAGTCTAAAAAGTTTATAGCATAGACTAGTATATAATATTATCCTTTATTTATAGTTATGGCACAAACGTGTTTTTGCACATTCAACCTTAAACGCAAGTTTTAAAGTCATTTTTAAAAAACAATGTACAAAAAGCAATAAAATATTTGACTTAAGTTAGCCGGTAGAACAAGGCACATGTGGAGTCGAATATAAATATTTTATGCATTGAGGTAGTATTTTAAGGGTTTGTAAAATTTACATTAAAAAAAAAACTTGTCGAAAATCTGTTTTTGCGTAGAACATTTATATATCAATAAAACAAATAATGACCATTAAAATAATTTATTTATATTTCAAACGTTATAGGTTATTGGTTCTATTACACAGAACCTACACATATAGGCAAACTTTGGGTTTATAACCATGTAGTATTTGACGCTTGATATTGATACAATATTTAGTTTGCATAGTCTAATAGATTTAGAATATACTGAAATAGTAAATTTACTGCAATGGTGACTATGACTACGTTATAAAGTTCATAGATACTTACATGATAACAGACACGATTTTTTTTCAGACTTATTATGTAATGTATCGACAACATAGTAAGGAAACGCATTAATTTCCTAGAAATAAGTTTAGCTTTTCGTAGAATTCTCTTTATAAATTAGATTTCAGTTTTTCTTTTTTTTTGCAGTATTATGTAAACGAACATTTGTTTAGTCATATAGTATCTGCAGATGTACGAGCGACGTACAATAACATTGCGCAATACTTTTATTGTGCAATAATATTGAATACCCCTTTGTTTCCAGACGTTCAATAAATTCACTCAATAAAATTGACAAACCAGTCTGACCAATATTTTCGTGCGAGTAACATGTCTGACGACGAAGTTTTAGCGGCAACCACGCTGGTGATTTTGTTAAATAAATCTATACTATTCAATACACTCAAGTAAAAACTCCCGTTCTTCATCTTTTATTGATTGGTTTTGTTTCGATCAACACTTATATTGATTAGTGAATTGGCCTGAATGTCGAATTTCGGCCGAAAGTTAAATATCGATCGAATGTCGAAATTCGGAGGAATGACGTATTTCGGTCACATGTTCAATTTCGACCGAGTGTCGAATTCCGGCCAGAGGTCGAAATTTTGGTCCATTCTAGTAATGAACTATTAAATTAACAAGATGAATAAAATTACCGCGAAATTACGAAAATTTCTTGGTCGCCATTTTGCTTATATTTACGACACGACTTTCGTTCAATCATTGTGCAATCTTCAATATTAACTCTAAACGGTCAATAATATTGTACAATACGTAATATTGCGCAACATTATTGTAGGTCTAGGGGCCGCCTTACATACACAAAAATCCTAATAGATACGTATATTTAGTTTGGAGTATAGTTTAGTACATATAATATTATTGCCAAAGGTAATTTTAGATTAGATATTTCCTGTTAATTATAAATTTCTTTTATAATTACGTTAGTTTTTCGATAGGTGTGTTACTAATAGGTATTTTTAGTTTTAGGTATAGTTAGTATCCTTTATACCTAATATACCTAATATCATAATATTAGGTATAGAAAATTTAGAAGTTATAGGAAGTTCAGGTCTTACGTTTTTTACTTACATTTTAATAACAAAAATGTCGTATATAAATAATTAAGATGAATATGTAAATATTATTTTTAACGTACTAGCAGCCCACCCGGCAATGTAGAGATTTTTAATAAAATAAAGAAAGGTTAAATAAGTTCTAAAGTAGATTTGCGCGAGCAAAGCCGCGGGTAACAGCTAGTATGCAAATAAAACAACTCGTACATATAAACAGTCACTTAAAATTTATACGAGACTAGCTGCAGATCTCTGCATTAGGATAAAAGTATTCTATGTGCTATTCCAGGTCATCATATATCCGAGTCCAAATCCAAATTGGTACAGCCATTTTTTTACGTGATTGATTATCAAACATCCAAACATACAAACTTTAACATTTATAATATGTATTGTATAAGATATCCGCAATCAAAAACATTTTATTAAAAATAAATTATTAAATCGAAAAATAAACATTCTTAATGCAACCTGTGCCTTCCACTTAAGAAATCGTTATCAACAACACGTGTAAACAGAACAAAATTCGATGCTACTTATGATTTCCTATTGTTATATTAAAAGTTTCGTAATATATCTCCAAAGTTCATCGTAAGAATCACAATTATATATTGTTATTTTATATTCGTACAAATAGAATAAAAAGAATCACCTAACTTGGTCCTCCCCTTGTGGAAAAATTTCTCGGATAAAAGTAGGTAAATAACTTACAAAGTGAAAGTAACAGTTTATGAATGTTTATTTTTATTTAAAAAGTCGAAAAAAGTCTTACAAAGTCGGAAAAACTCGGATTAATTCCAAAATTTCGGACTCTTCCAGAAGAGTTATTCAGTGTTAATAAATCTTGCAACGTTTATGGGTACTAAAAGAAATATATTAAAAGTTAGGGGAAAAAAATATAACTAATACTTCCCCGGTTTTCCGTTTGTCCGCGCAGATGAGAAATGAAACACCGCCTTATACTTTCAAACCAATAATTTAATTTAACTCCGATTGCTTATATGTGTGTGCGAGGAAACAAGGCTTGCGTGATGTAAATACAATCAGCGCCATCTATTTACGCTGCCACGAACTAAGTCAATATTTTTACTTGAACATCCCGCTCACCAAAGAACTACGTTCTTTCACAAAATACAAAATTAGACAAACATTCAGTATGATGCATGACTCAATATAAATAAAAAAAAACTTATTTCTGTATGACATTATAACATTTTGGAAAGAAAAGAATTGCCAAATAGCTCTTATCCTATAATTAATCAACGACAAGACCCGCTCACCATGCTTGAGCAAGGTAAGAAAAATAAATAAAAATCTTAAATAACACAACTCAAAAGTTTTCTCTTATATGTAAGAACCTACAATGAATTACTGTAAATCTAAATATAATCAAATAATACGTATTATGCATGCATGACTCAATATAAATAAAAAAAAACTTATTTCTGTATGACATTATAACATTTTGGAAAGAAAAGAATTGCCAAATAGCTCTTATCCTATAATTAATCAACGACAAGACCCGCTCACCATGCTTGAGCAAGGTAAGAAAAATAAATAAAAATCTTAAATAACACAACTCAAAAGTTTTCTCTTATATGTAAGAACCTACAATGAATTACTGTAAATCTAAATATAATCAAATAATACGTATTATTTATTTTTCTTACCTTGCTCAAGCATGGTGAGCGGGTCTTGTCGTTGATTAATTATAGGATAAGAGCTATTTGGCAATTCTTTTCTTTCCAAAATGTTATAATGTCATACAGAAATAAGTTTTTTTTTATTTATATTGAGTCATGCATCATACTGAATGTTTGTCTAATTTTGTATTTTGTGAAAGAACGTAGTTCTTTGGTGAGCGGGATGTTCAAGTAAAAATATTGACTTAGTTCGTGGCAGCGTAAATAGATGGCGCTGATTGTATTTACACCACGCAAGCCTTGTTTCCTCGCACACACATATAAGCAATCGGAGTTAAATTAAATTATTGGTTTGAAAGTATAAGGCGGTGTTTCATTTCTCATCTGCGCGGACAAACGGAAAACCGGGGAAGTATTAGTTATATTTTTTTCCCCTAACTTTTAATATATTTCTTTTAGTACCCATAAACGTTGCAAGATTTATTAACACTGAATAACTCTTCTGGAAGAGTCCGAAATTTTGGAATTACTCCGAGTTTTTCCGACTTTGTAAGACTTTTTTCGACTTTTTAAATAAAAATAAACATTCCTAAACTGTTACTTTCACTTTGTAAGTTATTTACCTACTTTTATCCGAGAAATTTTTCCACAAGGGTCAAAATAAGTAATCAATATAATCAAATATTTTGAAATCGTCAAATTGATGTCCTCTTCTCTTTTGGCAGTTGGTTAACAACTATAAAAGGTATTCAAATTTATTAATGAAAAAAATTAATCTTATTAAAAAAAATTAACTTATTAATGAAAAAAAATCGACTCCACTAATAATAACAGGATCAATTTGTATTATTCGACTAAATTAAAAGGAGGTTGTAATGCACTGTCTTTTGTGAAAAAGTGACCATTGAAATTTTGTCGTATTATATTTGGAGCAAGACAAATAAAATGAAAATCATACATTACACCCTATATTTAGTAATATAAACGACAAAAATAAATCGATAAACTCTTATACTTACCGAAAATACAATATCTTATATTTTTTTAACGTTCATGATATTGTATTTTACAATTTATCAGAGAACAATTCTGTATTTTTGACGCACGGGCAGTGACGTGAGCGACAGGCTTCTATTTTGAAGTGAGTGCACAATTTTAAATTGTGCACTCATTCTTAGAGGACGTTTTTGAGACACTGATTGTGTATCTTGGGTTTTTATATATCAATGGTATACATTGCCTGTTACTCATAAGAGTTACTTATTCTGTGGAGACGAGATGAATACACAACAAGATTGTTTTTGTTCCTTGTATTTAGTGAGTGTATGTCACCATTTTTGAAACAAGCAAATATTTTTAATATATGGAGTCACAGAAAACATCACTGACGTCGTTAACCGCACGTCAACATTTTAAGATTAGGTACGTGAATTGAGGCATCGGCTTAACTGTTGTAGCACAACGTCTCCGCCACACAAATGACAACTACCTGTGGCATCTATAAGCATGGGCTTGGTATAGATGGCAAAGATGGTAGATGGTACCTACCCAAGGGCGGATCCAGCCTTCGGTTCAGGGGGGGAAGGGTCACATATACAAGGGCCGATCCAGTCTTCGGTCAGGGGGGCCACATGTTTTTAAGGTTGTCATGATAGGGTCTAATCCTTATCTAATCCTAATAAATTCATACCTAGACACCTACCCAAGGGGGGGGTCATGACTCCCCTGGATCCGCCCTTGTACCTACCCAACATTTGAGTTAGGTAGAAGTAGGTACATCTACAAGTAAGATTTCTTAAACTACAAATATAACGCGCGGAAATCTTAATTTTTATCAATTACTAGCTGACCCGGCAAACGTTGTTTTGCCTTACATATTAGGAATCCATAGGGAACAAACAACGTGATTTATATAAGTCTACGGGATTGTCCTTCCACGCAGCCAAAATGGCATCAAACTTTATATGGTGGATAAGTATTCTTAAATTTTCTAATTTTCCGCGCAATTTTCTTAATATTTTCTTTTATAAGAACCTTCTCCTTACAATTACAAACACAACAAAAAAAATTAACGAAATTGGTCCAGCCATTCAGGCGTGATGTCGTGACCAAGGAAAATAGGGATTGATTTTTATATATATAGATTTTACTTCGTACTTAAGTTTTTATACGCGGACCAGGCCAGGCTCACCTTACTCTACTATGGGAATAATATTTATTATAGTAATATATAGTAATATTACTTATAGTAATACTAATATTTCAGCAGGACAATCGATCCTTGCTACCACTAGAAATAAGCGATTGCACCTATCCCAGCAACCGGCGAACTGTTTACCCCGCAAATAAATTGGCTTGATGCTACTTTTTATTATATTCCAGTTACTAAAGTTATACCTAATACTCCCGTAGCAACTATAGTGACATTTGGCCACCTTTCGCTTTTTATGAACTGCTTAGAAGCAATTTATTCTTTAAGGTGCCCTTACCCTACTAAGGGAACGCGTATCTCTATAGGCGATGGTTATCTCTTTCTATTTGAAGGCTGACCTGCCTACCTACAATTTATTAGATACCTGTTTGCGAGCCTGTAATATTCAAAAATATATATAATTACCTATATATAAAATATACAACTTATAGCAGAGACTAATAATATTTCTTGTCTCTACTTATATACATATATTTTAGAAAAGCAATCGGTCCGTGCTGTCGCTAGAAATTAGGTATTAGGAATCACCACCCATCCCACCAACTGACGAACTGGTGATTGTGGTGAACAGGAAAAAGTCTAAACGTTCGGTACACTCCGTTCACCACACAAACGAACCGGCATGATGCTATTTTCTCATGTTCCTGTTACTAAAGTTATAGCCAATAGTTCCGTAGCGGCAATTGCTTGATCCAATGATAGTAACCATACTTGGCCAACCTTTCGCCATTTATGAATTGCCTGGAAAGAATTGATTCTTTAAAGGCAGCACAGAATCCCTAACAAATAAAACGAATCGTCTCTCAAACTAGACATTTGACTCAAAATACCACCGCCTGAAAAATATTTTCAAAACAGAATAAAAAACAATTAGACTCTTGATTAGTTTATTCCAAATCATTTAACAACATTCGTATTATCAATATTTTACTACCTATACAAATAATAACATATAAATGATAGTCATTGATTTCATATACATCATTTTTAATTAGGTAATAAATGATCATTCTTAATCTAGACAAATATAGAATCTAGATATATACAGAAACAACTCTCGTACATTTCATATAAAAATATCGTTTTTTCAAGTGCCTCATGTTAGCACTAAACTTGAGGAACTTCGTCTTAAATCTAGCAAATATTTTGATTTGTCAATCAATAACCATAAAACAGATATGATTGTATTAAACTACGAAATAATAATGCATTTATGCAAGGAAGTCAAGAGCAAGGAAAATACAAAACGATGATTCTTAACTTTTTAAGTTTCTTTGTCAGTACATGATTTCCCGAACAGATGGCACCTTAGCTATGAGCAAAATTGTTACTTTTTATTCAAAAGAGACAGGAAAAGAAGCCACATTTATATCCTCATGGTGCAAAATCTCGCCTCAGTCTGGTACCACCGCCTTACCTATTTCTGCCGCAATAGCATCAAGCTATTGTCACTTTGATATTCAGGTTTGGAGGGTAAGATAGTCGGTAAACTTATGCATGCGGCATTAACACCCCACCACACGGATAGTAAAGCACCATTAACATCTTTGGTGTCTATATATGATGGTATTCTCTTTCCGTCAGGAGTTTTCTAACTCTTCTATAGCGCTGCGCTGCTTCTATAAAGCTGCAGCAACTGACTTCCCATTTCCTGTTTCTCCGGAACTCTGTCCTATCAGAGGGCCTACCATGAACTCTTATAATACTTGTCAAGTTCCAGGCAGTTCAACTATGAGTATTAACTTGTCAGGTTTTACTATCGTACCATGAACTAATTCTTGTTGAGCTGCAATGCGTCGTCTTCTGGCCGGTTACATTATCTCTGGCAGGACATATCAAATTAACGTTGAAAAACACATAACTTGCCGATTTTTAAATTTTAGTATAAAGTTATTATTATTAATGCATTTTAATTAGATATCTTGAATTTAAGAATACAAATTGGCAAAAGAGATCGAGTTTTAAGTTATTTAAAGTCTACGTAAAATATATGGAACATAAAGTAAACCACGTAATATTTGTTAAGCGGCATCCATTAAAGAACGCAACTCTGGGTATATTACACATGACCTTGAACTGTTTAATAAAGACATTTATGTTATGAGCGCGGTTTTTAAATTTCTTGAGTACGTCTTGATTTTTTGAGATTAGAGTTTTGGAATAGTTTGTGACTATTTTAAAGCTTAAAATTACACATTGATTTCATGAACGTGATTGATGTCGGAAGCAAAACGATCGTATGATATCAATATATTCAATGAACAATTGGAAGTTTTATGAGATATTTTAAATACTCATAAAGATATTGCAACGGGATTCAATAAAAGTGCACACTCAAAATTTTAATTTTCATCACACATCTAAATTTATGTGTATCTCCTCTGTGGTCTAGTGGTCCGGTGTCGGAGTTGATCACATGAGGTCCCGGGTCGGACAATTCAACAAAATGTGTTTTTCAGTTTTCTGACAAAAGCAATGTTGCCCGGGATTGTAAAAAGTGCCCTGGTGGCGATAGGCTTTGGCTAATCGTGGGTACACTTGTTGTACCTCTGCCTACCTGTTTGGGGATACGGGCGTGAAGATACTTTTTTTTATCTAAAATTAAAAATAAATAAAAAATACTTTAAAAGTAAGTAAATATTAAATAATAAATAAATAACTTTAAATAGAAGTAATGAATTAGGTACTATATATTTTATACCAATATCAATATTTTTCTAAAACACAGTTAATGTCAAAATATATACAGTATAAATTCCTAATAGGACTAGGGCTAGGAATAGCAGTAATAATAAAAAATACCTACGTTTACAGTATATTTAAGACAAAGCAATCCAATAAAAGTTACTTTTTTCCACCTGCAATTGACCGGCAATATTATGACACATTAGCAGTTCAAATATCGATTTCGGTCTGACAAAAAAACTTCATGGCACGCTAACGCAGGGCAGAAGTTGGTTTGAATAGTAAAACGATCGCTCGCCGGCATAGGTCACGTGGTCACTGACTGGCCTGTTAGATAACGCTTTCATGGTACGAAATAGCAGGACAGTTTAATTATCGGCTAAAATTGACCTGCTATAAGAGTTCATGGTAGGGCCGCAGATCTTCACCAAATTAAAATGGGACAATACAGGAAACCTTCCAAGTAAAAAAAATAATAATTTTCAAATTGAGTTCATAAATAAAAAGATCGGCGGTAACAAACATAAAAAATGCATAGTCAAATTAAATACTTTCTCCTTTTGGGAAGTCTGTTATAAATGCAAAAATGTATGTAGGTAGTGCATGATATTAGCGGCAGAATCAGCTTGTTAAGGTTCCCAATGAGTAAAACAGGACCCTATTAGTTAGACGCCATTGTCCCTCCGTCTGTCACCAGGCTGTATCTCATGAACCATGATAGGACAGTTGAAATTTTCACAGATGATGTATTTCTGTTGTCACTACAGCAACAAATACTAAAACTGATAAAGTGTGTCGGGCCACACGCAATGTTACCCATCACAATAATGCAGATTAAGAAGAAGGCTTTTATTATTTCACACTATGAGAATTTAACCTATTTAACGTCAATGATGACTATATCATCACAGGTTCAACGCTTATAAAAACTTCTTCAAATACATTTTATTAGTCAGTCGACTATTACTCAAAAAGTTGCGAAGCGTACATAGCCGTGATAGTTTTCCTTTTAAATTCATTATATTTACTACTACCATGATTTTTTGAAATCCCAGAACTAACTGTTTAGCTGGCAGAGGCGGGGGGATACTTGAACCTAACCACAATTAGCATTTTAAAGCTTAAATTTCACAAACGAGATCTTTCATAGAAAACTTGTGTTTACTAACACAAAATATTTTTTTAAAAACCTATCCAACTATATCCCACACTATGGGGTACATGGAGAATACAACTTTCTAAGGACTAAGGATCTCAGCGCTAGACTGCGGACGGACGGATGGACGGACATAGCGAAACTGTAAGGTTTCCTAGCTTACTTCGGAACCCTTAAAACAGAAAAAAATAAACGTTTAAGGGGGAGGGGACCCATACGACAAACGTGATTTTTTGCCATTTTTTTATAGATACGGATACGGAACTCTTCGTGCGCGAGTCCGACTCGTACATGGCCAGTTTTTTCTTTTTTCTTACGATTTGGTAGATTGTGTATCGTTTGAACCAACACGGCATCCATACGAATAAGACGATAAAGTGTGGAATTGGCTTTCAATTACATACCTTCTAACTTCCTTCCTACCTTCTATAATGAAAATTAAAACAATATTCAGTATAATATTTCATAAAAATACAATTTTCATGTAAAAACTGAAAATACATTTTGATTTCTTTAAAAAAAAATAATTATCCATTTCATCACATCATTTTTAACTAAGCACTCTTTCGCTTACTCTTCAGAGATTTATGACAAGCGGATTTTTTTTTGTGTATCGAAAGAGCATGTTCACTATAAAACTTCTGTAAACAAATATGACAAAATAATGGGGTTGAATGCTTTTTCACAATATGTTTCATGAGATATTTTTTTTCAAAAAAAGTGTAGGAACAATGTTGGCAACGGTACCGATTACCATGCATTAATGTAATGTGGAGAACCAAATAATGCTTTTGAAGAAACTTTTTTCCGCAATGATCACACTCAAATATTTTTCTTCCGCCGTGTACCATGAGATGCTTTTCCATATCATATTTTGTAAAAAATCTTCTCTCACATATATCACATGCATAGTTTTTTTCGCCATGACGCCGTTTATGACCTGTTAAACCACTAAGGTCTGTGAACCGTTTCGGACACTTGTCACATTTAAATCGAAAGTCACCTTCATGAATTCTCAGATGTCTTATACGAGCTGTATAGTCAGAGAATGCTTTGTTACAAAACTTACAAACATAAGGCTTTTCCCCGGTGTGCGTCCTTTCATGTGCTGTCTTAATGTAATTATTTCTAAACTTTTTTTCACAATAATTGCATTTGAAATCACGTATGTCATCGTGTACTTTTAAATGGGCATTAAGTCCACTTATTTGTGTAAAGGATTTACCACACTTTGTGCAAGAATGAGGACGTTCTCCTGTATGGATTAATGAATGTATTTCTAAAGCTTTTTTACTTGATAAGAACTTGTGACATACATCACATTTAAACTTATGGATTTCCGAATGTTTCTCAAGTTCATCTGCCGTTGCAAATCTTCTGAGACACTTGGTAAATTTACATGTATATGGTAGCTCAGTATGAGTTTCCAGGTGTGATTGCAAAGCTTCCAAATCTTTTAACTTAGTTGAACAGTATCGGCATATTTTACTTACTGATTTTTTTCTAACTCTTTGTCCTTTTTTTTTGTTTCTTGATTTTTTGTTTTTCTTTGATTTTATAATTTTTTTGTCACTAGGTTCTGATTCTTTATCTATTGTTAATTCTTGTTTTAACTCCTGCTTAATTTCTGTCTCTATTTCATTGACATAATATTCGTCTTGGTCACTTTCATCAACATATCCGTTACTAACATGATCATTCTCAATTTTCTCTTCAATTTCCTTCTTACATTTGACTAATTTCATATGAAGGATTAGGTCTCTTTTCTCGTAATAACCAATCCCACAGCAACATATATGTGGAAATGGTTCATGTACTACGGAGTGAGCATTTAATGTGCTTTCTTGGACAAATTTTGCATTACATTCTTGGCATTTATACTTTTTTACGTATTCCCCGACATCAGGATATTTTTCCTTATATTTATTTTCCTTGAGGTTCTTGCTAAAACATATTACATATTTTAGTTAAACACTGCAGACCCACTTTTTAAATGTATTAACTACTAGTAGTTACTTGTGACTTTGTTCACATTATTAAAACTCATTATTTTTATTTGTTCACTTGAGTAAAAAAGTAGCCTATCTCACTGTTGAATTATTTAGCTTTCTGAATACAAAAGAATTTAAAATTAGTTTAGTAATTTTTGAGTTAAATCATAACAAACAGAGAAAAAATTAAATATTTTCTCTTTATTACAATATTATGTATATGCTTTTATATGATTTTATGTCGGATATAAAAAGCTTTAACTGGATATGGATGGTCAATAAAAAGTTAAGCATGGGCTAATTTAATGCCAACCATCATAGAACATTGTTGGCATCACCGACCACACAGCCTATAGACGGCTAATGTTTGATTTTCCGTATTGAATGTATTCTGGCAACTAGCTGAGGTAAGACGAAGTGGGGTTGCAACGCCGTAATTGGCTAACTCAACGCCACAGCGAAAGATAGTAATGTACAGAGCATCTGATTGGCCGACACTGATTACCCAATCACTACTCATTGGCGCGTGGACATTTACATCGGAACTATAAGTCAGATGTGTTGACACAAGTCATTCGCCTATTATTAGGTGTCTATGGGCTGTGTGGTCGGTGGTTGGCATGATTGTTATATGATTGTATGTCGGATGTAGAAAGATTTAACTGGATATGGATGGTCAATCAAAACGTTATACATGGGATTAATGCCAACAATCTTCTATTGAATGGAAACAAAATTATTGATTCACTTGATTTTATTTATATTTATTTATATCTACTATAAAATAATAGGATTTTTGTAGTGAATTGAAAAAAAATCGCAAGATGATCAAAGCACGAATGAAAATAGTACTACTATTTTACTCCTAGGTTACAAATGACAACTATTTCTAGCATCTACAGACATGGGCCTAGATGGCAAAGATGATGATGAACACTTTATAACGGTCGGGCAGAAGTAGGTAAATATACTCTAAATGCAACAAGTATATGGTGTGGAAAACTTAATTTTTATCAGTTAATTATATTGTTACTTCTTAGCTTAAATTTCTGTTCGAGGGCAGTGATGGGCATCTGCCTCACCTTACCCCACCAAGGTAACGAGAATCTCTATAGGCGATTGTTATCTCTTTTTATTTGGAAGCTGAGCTGCCTGCTTACAATCCTACTATAATATATACCTACAAAAAATACAATTTATTACTTGTTTGCGATCCTGTTATATATAAAAATATATATAATTATTAGGTATACATAAAAATACAACTTATAACAGGGACTATATAATAATATCTCTTGCCCTTGCTTATAGTAATATTTATATTTCAGCAAAGAAATCGGTCCATCTCACCAACCGACGAACTGGTGATTGTGGTGAACCGGCGGGGTGATCACGTAACTCGCAATGCGAAATTATCGTGATTGTTTAGTTATTGCAAGACACATAACAGCCTTGTACATTAGTGGTAGTCGTTGCCGCTTGATTAGTTTTGATTCTGTGACATTGCAAAAAGTGCATCTAGTGACCAGCAAGCAATGCGACGTTTTTGATGATTTTTTCATTACGTTTAAGAGTCATCGCTGATCGCTGGCGAATTGCAAACGTTAAATGATACGCCTACGGAAAATCTTAGACGTTCGGTACACTCCGTTTATCACAAAAAGGAACCGGCATGATGCTACATTTTCTTATATTCCTGTTACTAAAAATACGAGTATAGCCGATACTTCCGTAGCGGCAACGGCCTGATCCAATAAATATTCAAATAAATATTCACGGGACAAATTACACTTACTGATCTAACCCCAAAGTAAGCAAATTATTTGCTTGTATTATGGGTGTTAATCAACGATACTAATACATAGAAATACATATATAAATACAAGAATATATTTAATAAACACCCAAAACCGGAAATACAAGCATTTATGCTCATCACACAAATGCTTGTCCCCGTCGGAGATCGAAACCGAGCCCCGTCGATCGCGTAGTCATGGTCACTAACCACTCGACCAACGGGGCGGTCAAATCATAGTAACATACTTGGCTAACCTTTCGCCACTTATGATCTGCCTGGAAAACATTAATTCTTTAAAGGCGGAAGAATCCCTAACAAAACGAATCGTCTCTCAAACTAGACATTTGATTCAAAATATCACCGTCTGAAGAATATTTTAAAACAGAATAAAAAACAATTAGACTTTTGATTAGTTTATTCCAAATCATTTAACAAATAATAACATATAAAAGATAGTCATTGATTTCATATACATAATAAATGATTAATAAATGATCATTCTTAATCTAGATAAGTAGGTATAGAAATAACTTTTGTATATATCATAAAAAAATATCGTAATTTATAGTGCCTCATGTTAGTACTAAACTTGAGGAACTTCGTCTTAAATCTAGCGATATTTTGAAGATTTATCTATCAATATTCATAAAACAATTAAACAGATATGATTGTATTAAGCTACCAAATAATGTATTTATGCAAGGAAGTCAAGAGCAAGGAAAATACAAAACAATAATTCTTAACATTTTAAGTATTTTTGTCAGTACATGATCTCCCAAACAGATCGCACCTTAGCTATGAGCAAAATTGTTACTTTTTATTCAAGAGACAGGAAAAAGCCACATTTAATATCCTCAAGGTGCAACGTTTCCCCTCGGTCCACCGCCTTACCTATTTCTGTCGCAATAGCATTAAGCTTGTCACTTTCATGATCTGCTTTGGGGGGTAAGATAGGAGGTAAACATATTACATATGCATGCGGCATTAACACCCCACCACACGGATAGCAAAGCACCATTAACATCTTTGGTGTCTATATATGATGGTATTCTCTTTCCATCAGGAGAGGCGGCGCATATACACGGCGAAGTTTTCTGACTCTTCTATAGCGCTGCGCTGCTTCTATAAAACTGACGCAACTGACTTCCAGTTTTATAATTTCTCAGGAACCCTGTACTATCAGATCTTAACCAAATTGAAATGGGACTATACAGGAAACCTTCCAAGCGAAAAAAAAGAATTTTCAAATTGAGTCCATAAATGATAACCGAGACCTTTAATCGAAAACTTTTACTAAACTGTTTACTAAACAACAATATTTTTAAAACCTATCCAACTATCAGTGGCGTGCACAGGGTTATGACAGGGATGCACTATGCGGAGGGGTACTCGGTCACAAAAACTTTCTTTTATAGATCTTTAGCATAGCTACAGCCAGCTACAGATCTCTAAGTCGGAAACCAAGACAACAGAACAAGTTTTAGATGTGAGCCAGTTCATAACTTTTCATAACAGTTTCATAACTTTTAACATGAAACTTCCGAGTTACACTTACTTTTTGCTGGTTTAATTCTTACTCGGGTACACACCTACCTTTAGACACAATTTGAATCTTTTCACTGAATGACAATTATTGTGAGAACTTGTTATTTTTAATCCATACTAATATTATAAATGCGAAAGTAACTGTCTGTCTGTCTGTCTGTTACGCTTTCACGGCCAAACCACTGAACCGATTTGGATAAAATTTGGTACAAATATAGTTTCAGACCCAAGAAAGGACATAGGATAGTTCTTATCCCGGAAATCCCACGGGAACGGGAACTATGCGGGTTTTTATTTTAGAATTTTTTCCACGCGAACGAAGTCGCGGGCACAGCTAGTTTTTAATAAACACACATTTTCAACACAAACTTCACAATCAAATAACATTTTAAAAAAATCTACAATTAATGCACTAGTAAAAGCAAATCACTACAATTATTATAGAAACTCAGTAATAAACTTAAATGTACAATTCTTCAAATGTAAAAATGAAAAATCTTCTAAGAAAACTAATAATAAATATATGATGCAAACAAAATAATAAAGAATGCTTATCACACGAAAAAAGCAAATGGCTTCGCAAAACACAAATACATTTCTCCTATTTAAACAAATAAAACCTCAATAAACAAAAATGCATAATATTAAGCAGTCCGTGATGCAGATTATATTTCCATCTCTTATTTTTAGTCGGATAATACGCATAGGCAACATTTCCGATTACTCTCGAGAACTGCCGAACAGTCAGCCTACGGACTGCCGCAGTAGATTACGTCATCGTCGCTTACGAAATTCATAAGTGTGTGCGCTTGCGAACAGTGTACAAACACAAAAGTTACTACACACATGCTAACAAATATCCTACAGATCGTGACATGCCTTACTTGGTTGAAAACTGAAGTTGCCAAACGCCTGGCAAATATAATGTTTGTGTGCTTGCAAATAGGTGCTATTTATAAAATATTAGACGTTATTTTTAATTAATATATTTTGTTTATTCATTTATTTACTATGAATTAAAGTCATGAATTGCAAGTAAAGCACTGCTTTATTGCATTTAGTCACTGCACGCCACTGCTGTTGGATAGGTTTTTAAAAAATGTTGTAGATATGTGAAAACAATTTTTCGATTGAAGGATTTGTGAAATATCAAACATGAAAGTGCAAATTTTTGTTAGTCAACTATCACCACCCTCTGCCAGCTAAAAAGTTGGTTTTGGGGATGGCAAAAATTCACGATAGTAGTAAATATAATGAAGTTAAAAGGAAAACTATTACAGCTTATAAGGCTTTACAAGTTTTTGAGTAATAGCCACTGATCAAATGTACTTAGAGATGTCCTGTGGTGCGGATATATTTACCATTGACATTAAATAGGTTAAATGTTTGTAGTTTAAAACAATAAAAGCCCTCCTCTTAGTTCACATTATTGTGATGGACAACTTCGATACCCTACATTGCATGCGACCCAACACGCACTTAACCAATTTTAGGCGACCAAATAGGCGTTTTTTTTTTACTTAATATATTTTGTTTATTCATTTATTTACTATTAATTAAAGTCATGAATGGCAAGTAAAGCACTGCCTATGTGCATTTATGGACTGCACGCCACTGCCAACTATATCCCACACTATGGGGTACATGGAGTATACAGTAATACACAACAATTAAATATTTAAGGGGGAGGGGACCTATACGACAAACGTGATTTCTTGCCATTTTTAACCCCCGACGCAAAACGAGGGGTGTTATAAGTTTCAGGTGTGTATCTGTCGATATGTGTATCTGTGTATGTGTGTATCTGTGTGTCTGTCCGTGGCATCGTGGAGCCCTGGCGGATGGTCCGATTTGAATGCGGTTTTTTTTAATTGAAAGCCCTATTTTGCGAGATGATTCTTAGCTAAGATTTAATAAAATCTATTCAGCCGTTTCAAGATAACCAGCTCTTTTCAAATTGATGAAAGGATTTAAATAATTTGTAAATACTTTATCAATACTAAATTTTGTGTTCGGTTACTTTATTGATATTGCAATTACATGGTAAAGTTGAGCTAATACTTTGAGATTCTCATTCGAAGATCATCAGCGTCTATTTAACTGGCAATTTTCGTATTTAAATAACAAATTTTCTAAATATTGCAAGCCACTTTTTAACAACTTTCTGATATCCGTTAGTACAAAAACTTGACAGACTTGTGAAGGAAATGCAAATACTATGGTATCATCCAACTGAGCTCGTGATGTAGCCTGGATGTAGGGACTGGAACTATCTGATGCAGAGCTTTAACAAGACAATCTTGCTTAGACTAAGTCTGGTTGCTATAAATACTAAGTTTGATTAGTGTTCATGATGACGAGGATTTGAAGATGGAGCTGATAAAGTGCTACCGAAACTCACGTGTAGAATGTAGAAAGAGATAAGATAGTCAAGTTCGAGCTCGATGGATTTTTGATGATGTTTACTTTCCATTATATATAATGTCGAAGAACTGAACATGGAGCCGTAAGAGTGTAATTGTAACTCACACATAGAAATTGCTAATATAGTGGAGTTTGGAGTCATTTCATTTGTTACAGTAAGATCTTTCTCATGATGATATGACTCTGAAGATTGAGCCGAAAAAGTGACATTGGAACTTCAAGAATCTAGATTCAAAGTTCAACTACAATGTCTTCCTAAACTAAACGAGGTAAATTAATTGTCTTGTGTTGGCAAATATCTTAGTGCTAGATGATTTTCAGGATCTGATGATGGAACTGAAAGGTAACCATGAGAACTCCTAAACTAAATAAGATAAACTAATCGAAATTGGACTCATTTGTTCTGTTTGGACAAATACTCTAGTGCTAGACGATTTCCAGAGTCTCATGATAGAGCTGGAAATACTTTATGGGAACCTTGGAACAAAATTAGCAATACCATCGAATTTGAGGTAGTTTGTATTGTTATTTCAAGGACTTTGGAGCGTAATGGCTTCCAGTGCCTGATGATAGAGCTGAAGGATGTAACCAAGAACTCCTACACTAAAACAGGTTAACCCATCAAGTGGAGAAAAAATTCAGGTTGTTTTTGCAAACCATTTGGTGCTAGACGATTTTTAGTATCTGATGATGGAATTGGAACGTAGTCATGGAAACTTCTAAACCAAACAAGATAAATCTATCGAATTTCGAATCTTTTGTTGTGTTTTAACAAACATCCTGATACTAGACGATTTCTGGGGTCTTATAATAGAGCCGATAATGGAGGTCATGGGAACTTTGAAATAAAATGGAGTAAATTTTTACAAAGGATTTTGAAGCACATTGTTCATCAGTGCCTGATAATAGAACTGAAAAGTCTATAAGAACTTATAAGCAAATCCAAATAAACTCATTGAGTGTGGGCTGCTTGGGTTTGTTTTGACATATACTTTGGTGCTGGATAATTTTTAGGATCTGATGGTGAAACTAGAAGGTGACCATGATAATTTTTGAACTAAACAAGATAAAACCATTGAGCCCCGTGTTGGTCCGAGCTCCTTTGAAGAATAGGCCAACTATCGTTCTGCCATGCAGGTCGTACAAGACGACCGATTAACTGCGCGAGTGATAGAGTTCCGCATATCCTGGCTACTAGGTGATAGAGTTCTGCATTGTCTCGACCGGGTCGGTACCACCACCTTACCTATTCCTGCTGCGATAACGTCAGTGCTTGTCACTGTCGTGTTCCGGTTTGGAGGGTAAGGTAGCCGGTAAACTTATGCATGTGGCATTAGACCTCGCCATAAGACAGCAAAGCACAATTTACATCTTTGGTGTCTACAGGCGATGGTTGACTCTTTCCATCAGGAGACCTATCAGCTTGTTTGCTATCTTACGATATAAAACAAAAACAAGAGCTTAGATTCATTTGTTCTGTTTTGACAAATAATCTAATGCTAGATGCTTTCCAGGGTCTTATATTAAGCAGGAAGGAGAAAGTCTTTGGAGCAGAATGGCTTCCGGTGTCAGATGATAGTGGGAAGAAGTCCATGAGAAATCCTAAGCTAACCCGGAAAAACCCATTGAGTGTGGGTTACTTCGGTTTGTTTTAGCATATTTTTGGTGCTAGATGATTTTTTGAATTTAATAATGGAAATTGAAGGTGGCTATGGGAACCTTTGAAATAAACAAGTTAAACCAATAGAGTTTGAATTCATTTCTTCTATTTTGAGAGTTACCCTGGTGTTAGATAATTTCTGTGGTCCTATGATAAAGCAGGCGATTTGGGATTCATTTAGTTCGTTCTAATAGGAAATTTGGAACAGAATGACTTCCAGTTTCTCAAGATAAAACTGAAAGAAGTCCATGAAATCTCGCTCAACCAGACGGACCCATCGAGTATGGGTTAATTAGGTTTGTTTTGGTATACTGTTTGGTGCTGATTTTAAGAATCTATTGATGTAACTTGAATGTGGCTATAGGGTCTTTTAAACTAAATAAGACAAACTCAACGAACTTATTTGTTCTGTTTTGACAACTAATCTGGTGTTAGATGATTTTCAAGCTCTTACGATAAAGTGAGAGAAGGTCATGGAAACGAAACGAACGAACAAATGAAAATTGAGAAGCACCATCGATTTTGATCCCATTTGAATCGTTTTTTTTTCTGTTTTCCAGTGTCTGATAATAAAGCTGGAAGAGGACCATTATAACTTTTAAGCTAATCTAGATAAACCCATCGAATGTTGGCTAATTCGGTTTATTTTGGCAAATATTTAGGTGCCGGATGTTTTTAATAAGATAAAATAATGATGGAGCTGAAAGGTGGTCATCGAAGATTGGGCTGATATCGTTGGCTTTTATTACTAGGAGATTCACAGGGTTTGATAATATAAATAGAAAGTGGCCGAGGAACTCCTGATATAAACAAAATAAGTCCATTGAGTGTGGTCTCATTTGTAATATTTTACATACACTTTGTATCAAAATGATTTCCAGGACTACATAGTGAAGCTGGAGGCCATGGGAGCTTTGCAATAAAATAACTCAAGCTCATTGAGTAAAAAGCCTTGGTAACCTTAACCTGATGCTACAAGATCCCCTTTCGTAGATCATCAGGTATTTTCACGTTTTACTCTTAAAATAATGCGTATGTAGCGGAATGGCGGTGTGAGGATGTGTCGAGGGTTTTTGAAATTTTTAATTTTATCTTGTTATAGATACGGACACTTCGTGCGCAAGTTCGACTCGCACTTGACCAGTTTTTTCTTTTTTCTTACGATTTGGATTGGTAGATTGTGTATCGTTTGAACCAATACGGCATCCGTACGAATGAGATAGTTAAGTGCGGAATTGGCTTTTAATTACATACCTTCTATTCTTTAACAAAAATAAAAACAAAATTTCAATACTTCATAAAAATTCAATTTCCATGTAAAAACTTACTGAAAATACATTTTGATTAAAAATAATTATCTATTTTAATTATCGAAAAAAATAATTATCTATTTCATCGCATTATTTTTAACTAAGCACTTCTTCACTTACTCTTCACAGATTTATGACAAGCAGATTTTTTTTTATGTATCAAAAAAGCATGTTCACTATAAAATTTCTGTAAACAAATATGACAAAATAATGGGGTTGAATGCTTTTTCACAATATGTTTCATGAGATATTTTTTTTCAAAAAAAGTGTAGCAACAATGTTGACAACGGTACCGATTACCATGCATAGCTGTAATGTGGTGAACCAAATAACACTTTTGAAGAAACTTTTTTCCGCAATGATCACACTCAAATAATTTTCTTCCGCCGTGTACCATGAGATGCTTTTCCATATCATATTTTGTAAAAAATCTTCTCTCACATACATCACATGCATAGTTTTTTTCGCCATGACGCCGTTTATGACCTAATAAACCACTAAGATCTGTGAACCGTTTCGGACACTGATCACATTTAAATCGAAAGTCACCTTCATGTATTCTCAAATGTCTTATACGAGCTGTATAGTCAGCGAATGCTTTGTTACAAAACTTACAAACATAAGGCTTTTCCCCGGTGTGCGTCCTTTCATGTACTGTCTTATTGTGCTTATTTCTAAACTTTTTTTCACAATAATTGCATTTGAAATCACGTATGTCATCGTGTACTTTTAAATGGACATTAAGTCCATTTATTTGTGTAAAGGATTTACCACACTTTGTGCAAGAATGAGGACGTTCTCCTGTATGGATTAATGAATGTATTTCTAAAGCTGTTTTACTTGATAAGAACTTTTGACATACATCACATTTAAACTTATGGATTTCCGAATGTTTCTCAAGTTCTTCTGCCGTTGCAAATCTTCTGAGACACTTGGTAAATTTACATGTATGTGGTAGCTCAGTATGAGTTTCCAGGTGTGATTGCAAAGCTTCCAAATTTTTTAACTTAGTTGAACAGTATCGGCATATTTTACTTACTGATTTTTTCCTAACTTTTTGAACCTTTTTTCTGTTTCTTGATTTTTTGTTTTTCTTTGATTTTATAATTTTTTTGTCACTACGTTCAGATTCTTTATCTATTGTTAATTCTTGTTTTAACTCCTGCTTAATTTCTGTCTCTATTTCATTGACATGTTCATCTTTATAACTTTCGTCAACATATCCGTTACTAACATGATCATTCTCAATTTTCTCTTCAATTTCCTTGTTACATTTGACTAATTTCATATGAAGGATTAGGTCTCTTTTCTCGTAATAACCAATCCCACAGCAACATATATGTGGAAATGGTTCATGTACTACAGAGTGAGCTTCTAATGTGCTTTCTTGGACAAATTTTGCATTACATTCTTGGCATTTATACTTTTTTACATATTCCCCGACATCAGGATATTTTTCTTTATATCTATTTTCCTTGATGTTTTTGCTAAAACATTTGACATATTTTAGTTAAACACTATAGTCGCCCTTTTTATATTTATAATTACTAGCGGTTACTCGTGACATCATTAACATGACCAAACATCATTACTTTTCGTTATTCACTTAAGTGAATAAGTAGCTTATGTCACTCCTAAATAATGTAACTTTCCAAATGTGAAAGAATTTGAAATTGGTCGAGTAGTTTTTGAGTTAAATCATGACAAACAAAATTTTTTTTTCTCTTTACAACAATATAGACATAAAATCATATTTTTATGTGATTTTATGTCGGCCTAGCTGCGCCCGAACTTCGTCCGCGTGGAAAAATTCCGAAAAAACGTAGCCTAAGTTACTCCCTGTCACGTCAGCTATCTGCCAGTGAAAGTCCCGTCAAAATCGGTCCAGCAGTTTGAGATTAGCCGGAACAAACATTCAAATAAACAAAAATGGTAAAAAATGTTATTTTGTTATATGTACCGTTTATACATCCATATGCATTTAGTAAAAAGCGGTTATGTTAATATTACAAACAGACACTCCAATTTTATTTATTTGTATGGATGTAGAAAGATTTAACTGATATGGATGGTCAAGCAAAACGTTATACCTAATGCCAACAATCTTCTATTGAATGAAAACAAAATTATTGATTGACTTGATTTTATTTATACTTCTATAGATATACTGAAAAATGCCAAGATTTTGGTAGTGAATAGCAAAAAATTTGCAAGATGATCAAAGCATGAATGAAAAAGGAAATAATACTACTATTTTACTCCTAAATTACTAATGACAACTATCTGTGGCGTCTACAGACATGGGCCTGATTTAGATGGCAAATATGATACCCAACACTTTACAACAGTTGGGCAGAAGTAGGTAAATATACTCTAAATACTAGAAGTATATGGCGCGGAAATCTTAATTTTTATCAGTTAACTAGCTGTTGCCTGAGACTTCGTCCGCGCGGACTTCGTTTACTCCGCACAGCTCCTCCCCCGTAGGTGATAGCGTGATAATATATAGCCTATATGTTGACCCGACCTGTTAGTAATATTCTTGCAAAATTTGAAGTAAATCCATGCAGTACTTTTTGAGTTTAGCCCGGACATACATACAGACAAACAGTCAAAAATTCTAAAAACTATATTTTTGGCTTCGATATCGATTGCAGACCACGCCCCAAGTATTCTTTTAAAAAAATATTCAAGTACAGTTTTGACTTTCCTACGATTTTATTATATGTATAGATTATATTGTTAATTCTTATCTTAAATTTCTATTCGAGGGCCATTATGGGAATGAGTATCTCTATAGGCACTTGTTATCTCTTTTTATTTGGAGGCTGAGCTGCCTGTTTGCGATCCTATAACATACAAAAAATATATAATTAGGTATACATAAAAATACAACATATAACAGAGAATATAATAATATCTCTTGCCTTGCTTATAGTAATATTTATATTTCAGCAAAGAAATCGGTCCTTACTATCGCTAGATATTAGCGATTAGGAATCACCACCCATCTCACCAACCGACGAACTGGTGATTGTGGTGAACCGGAAAGTCTTAGACGTTCGGTTTACTCTGTTTACCCCACAAAGGAACCGGCGTGATGCTAATTTTTTCTTATGTTCCTGTTATTAAAGTTATAGCCAATAGTTCCGTAGCGGCATCGGACTGATCCAATAATAATCACATACGAGGGTGGCTTGAAAAGTATTCGGCCTAACCCAGAAAATAAACACATACTAAATCAGTTATATTTTTATTTTTCTACATAATCACCATCAACTTCGAAGCACTTTTGCCATCTCCCATTCAAAGCATTTAGACAGTTGAAAAAAATGATTCTTCCTTGGAGTCAAAATATGCGTCTACTGCTGTTTTAACTTCGCCATTTATCGAACATCTTTGACCTCCCAAGTGCTTTTTTAAGTTAGGGAACAGAAAGAAGTCTAACGGCGCCAGATCAGGTGAATAAGGCGGATGCGGTAATAGTTCAAAGCCACAATTGTGGATTTCAGTCATTGATTGCACAGACGTGTGAACGCGGGCGTTATTTTGATGAAACATAACTTTTCTTTTGACATTCCTGGACGTTTTTTTTTTTATTTTCTCTCGTAAACGACGTAGTAAGACTCAGTAGTAATAAGAGTTTATAGTCTGACCCCTTTCACGATAATCAATCATAATCACACCCTTTGAGTCCCAGAATACTGAAGCCATTACCTTATTTACCCACAAAAGCGCCTTAGCCTTTTTGGGGGGTGGTGTACCAAGTCTTCGCCACTGTTTTGATTGTTGTTTTGTTCTGGCGTACAGTAATGAACCCATGTTTCGTCCATTGTAACAAAACGATTCAAAAAATCATTTGCATCGGCTTCAAATAACTCCAAACAGTCACGTGAAATAGTCAATCGCGTCCTTTTTTGTTCAACTGAAAGCAGTCGCGAAACCCACCTCGCAGACACTTTGTGGAAACTCAATTCTTTAACTATAATATTTTGAGTTCGTTCATAAGAGATGCCTAGAATATCGGCTATCTCTCTAATTTTTAATCTGCGGACTCCCATAATTAAATCAAGTACTTTTTTATTATTTTTATTTATATATTTTTATATATAAATAAAAATAATAAAAAAAATATTTTTATTTATACAGGGTATAACAAAAATAAGCACTAATACTGAAGGAGCGTTCAGGATGTGTGGTTAGCTCTTTAATTATACATTTTTAATAAATAAAAACTATGAAATTTCTGAGAAAATGAATGTCAAAGTTTTTTTTCAAAATGATCTGTGGCAGCCCTGAAGTATAGCACGCAGTAACGTACGCGCACGGTTTACGCAGCTATGAAAGGTCACAATCATATGATAGATGTCAATGAACTGCTAGACGCACAACAAAGTACTAATTACTTGACAGAGTAAATAATGTAGATATTATTTAAAGAGTTTTTTTATATTTTTTTCTACCAGGACTGATGTTGGAATAAACCCATGAGGGTCCTTAGTTTGATTACCAGGCTGGACAATTTGATTCATAGGTAACTTAACTGGGTTTTGATAGCCATAATTATTACATTATGTTAAAAAAAACACTGTCCGACTATTGGTGTCACTCGATAGCATATTACGATCATATTAAAATAATTATTAATTACTATACTCATATTCAATAAAAAAAATCTCATAAAATTTTATTAATCGTAAATACCTACCTAGTAGTCTCATACCTAGTTTACGTAAGGCAAACCTGCGGCTATTAGGCATTTCATGCAGGAAAATCTCCCGCCTGGCAACAAAATTATATCAGCTGTGTACCTAAAATTTATTGTGACCTGGATTATTATTTCTAACTCTGAGTGAAACTATTAGTTTGGTACATACATTCTAAAACAATCGTGGCAAATAATCCAATATAACTAATTAAGGTATCTTTTTGTTATGAAAACACATTACATAAATTACTTCATCACACAATATCCACCTTCAAAGTCAACTATTCACATGTGTTTTCAGTGTAGGTACCTAAATCTATTCCGTGATTCATAGGCATTTTACAATGTATTATCTGGCATGGTTTCAACTTACAAACTGTTTTAATGGCATAATACTTACCTCTAGTACCTACCCTGTTTGCTTCTAACTTCACATAACAAGGTGTCTAAATAGGTAATTAGTTTTTGAGCAGGTAAATCATAGCTATTATCACTTTTTTTACACACAATTCTAAAAACTTAGTAAAACTTTCTCGTTGATAACACGACACTTGGCAAAATAAATATGCATTATCATTAAGAATTAAGACACAACACAACCTTTTATAAGCATTTTTGACAAATAAACCTACGCATTGATTAGCCTAGAAGTCCTTTGATTTGAAGTATTACCGACATCGCGCTAGGCGTCTCAACACCAAGCGCCCGACTTAAGGCCTTGCTCACACACACTACTGAATATTTTCCGCGGGAATTTTAATTGCGCAAATTAATTTTCGTTACATATGAAATTTGACATGGCTAGCACTGCTAAAAAAATGTCAAGAATCGGAATGTTCCCGGTGAGTTGATAGGCTCGTTTGTCACTATCACTACATGGCTGATGGAACTTAGTACCAACCTAAAGTTTGTTTTAGGTGCGCCTCTTCTTACCTTTTTTTATGTTATTGAGATAGGCAAACTAGCAGACGTGCCACCTGATGGTAAGTGGTCGACGTCGCTAATGAACAAAAATGGGATACCTGGGCTGGAACTAGCCCAGGTATTCCATTCATGTGTTAGAGACATAAGATGTTAAGATCCTGAGACATAAGATGTTAAGTCTCGGTGCCAGTAATTACAGTGCCTGTCTTGCCCTTCTCTCCGAAACACAGCAAAGCTGTTTCACGGGAGAAATTGGCAAGACCTTTCTAAGTAGTAGTTATTTCAGGAAAAAGATAATTTTTGACTACGTTTTTTTGATTACATTTTAGATCAAAGATTTTATAAAATACTAGCCGTTGCTCGCGGCTTCGCACGCGTGGTTAGAGTTTTTTGTGAATGTCAAAAATAAACCACGCAAGCGAAACCAATGAAAACTATTGCTAATTTTAGCGATTGCCGGGATTACATATCAACCTGTTCATTCATTCAGAAAAATTAATCTTTTTCATCAAAATATTGTTTATCATACTGGAAATGAAAAAGTATTAAGTTAACTTTAAAGCCGCCGCCGGTCGTTTGTACAGGCCTTTAGAACTTACACGTGTTTTGCGGCTTATACAAAGTGCAACGAAACGCTTTGATTGGCGAAAAGACCACTTTCGGAAAGAGACAAGACACTCCCTTTTTTCTGCCATTTTGTTTTTATGTAAAATCATACTAATATGTAGTTCCGTATAGTTTTAGTCAACATTTTTGTCACTTTTATGATAAGAGTGATGCCGGTTTAGGCGTTTCTTCGTAAGGTACTGGGTTCGATTCTCAGTTCGCCTGGTAGAATGGAGGGTAATTCTTCTTAAGGCACTCAAACTAACACGGGAAATGATTTTTTTTTATTTATGGTGCAAGGGGTCCCACCACCACCTTCGGGACCCAAGACAACCTGACTGCTGTACAATGAAAGAGGTCCTGGCACCGGCTTCCTCCAGAGAGGTTCGGAGGTTAGACGACAGTCGCTACGGCAAACTCAAACTCGTTCCTAGCGCAAGCGTGGAGAATAACCGGAATAAACTCTAAGATGAAGAAGATTATTTTTAAATTTGTTTCACTGAACCCTAATTAGTTCGGAAAAGTACCTAGATAATTGTAAAGGAATTTTTATTTTTTTATTCAGTTGCCGTTTGTCTTTGGAGAGCGTAACTATTGCTATTATTGCCGATTTTTTATGAATCTTACTTAATACCCATTGATTGGAAATCGCGATTTTTAAAATGCCACGTAGAAATAATAATGACCGTCACCTTTACACTAATAGTGAATTTTACGAAATGATGCTATGTGTTGGTGCTGCTAGGAATGGTAGCATTAATGAAGCGAGGGAGATTTACCGACAACGGTTTATTGATGGAAGGCCACCAGCAGAACAACGTCATTTACCTCCGTACTCAGTATTCCGTAACATGTGTTTACGACTTCAGCGTACTGGTTCCTTCCACCGCGAACGAAACGTTGGACGTCCTAATTCAAGAGTAGGTACTGCTATTGAGACTCGAATTCTAAATCATTTTGACGAGAATCCTCGGACCAGCACACGCCGATGCAGTGCTATGTTAAATGTAAACCATATGGTGGTGTGGCGTACTCTGCAGGATGATGGACGACATCCCTACCATTTTTCAAGGACTCAGGAGATAGGACTTGCAGACCATATGCCCAGAATGGACTTTTGTAGGTGGTACCAGAACCGTGCTGAAGCAAATCCCGAATTTGCTTTTAATATTTTATGGACAGATGAGGCTTCTTTCACAAGAAATGGTGTGCTCAATTTGCACAACGAGCATGTGTGGGCACATAATAACCCGCATGCCTCGAGTGAAAGTAGCTTTCAGCACCAGTGGAGAATTAATGTCTGGGCAGGCATCGTTGGGGACTATGTTTTGGGGCCGACTATTTTACCTCAGGGTCTTAACGCTCAAAGGTACCTACAACACCTGAGAGAGGATTTAGAAGAACATCTGGAAAATCTTCCACTGAATGTATACCGTAATATAATTTTTCAGCACGATGGAGCACCCGCTCACTTTGCACGCCCTGTGCGTGATTATTTAAACGATCGATTTGCAGAGTGGATAGGTCGAAGTGGCCCGGTGCCTTGGCCACCTCGTTCTCCAGATCTCACGTGCCTAGACTACTTTTTATGGGGTTATGTGAAAAATAAAGTTTACTCTGTGGAATGTCATACACGTGAAGAGATGGAAGGTAAAATTAATGCAGCATTTAGGTCCATAACCCCACATATGTTGCATAATGTAAGGTTATCAATGTTACGCAGAACTGCTCTTTGCATTGAGAAGGGTGGTGGTCATTTTGAACCTTACTTATAAATTAATTTGAAGACAGTGTTGTTTTATTATTGCCTGTAAATAGTGAATTTGGATTAATGTATAATAATTAATCAGTGACGAAAGTGATATGTAAAAAATTGGTTATTAAATGTGTGTAAGTACAAGTACGCGGTATTCTTCATGTCTATGTGTGCGTCACGCTATTCATTCAACGTGTTGCTGACGTCACATCACTTCCATCTTCAAGGTAGGGGTGTGAAAATAAACTTTAATTTCTTATTTTACTAAATTTATATGAAACAAAAAATGTGTGCCTTTTGGTATAATATTTTACCAGGTGTTTGTTTAGTTCATGTACACGTATACCCTTGAAAGTTAGTGCTTATTTTTGTTATACCCTGTATATAAAAATATATAAATATAAAATATGAAAAATATAAATAATATAAAATATAAAAAAAAAATTCTTTATATATATATATATATATATATATATATATATATATTTAGTCGAAGGCCTTCCAGATCGGGGATCGTCTTTCACACTCTCTCTGCCACACTTGAATTCTGCTATCCATATTTTAACGGATGAATAAGACAGAACAGAATCCTTAATGTACTGACCATATCATCATGGATGGCTTTCGGTGATAGCTCCTTCTTATGGAGGTACTTAATGACGGCACGCTGCTCGATTTGCTTTGTTGAAAAATTTATAAAATCACAACAAATTATTGCACAATTTTGGAACTTCACACAATTAACTACTCTGAACTGAACTAAATAATATGGGTAGATTTAATTTTGAGAATTAAATGGATCTGTGTTAGGCCGAGTACTTTTCAATCCACCCTCGTAATTAGTGTATATATATATATATATATATATATATATATATATATATATATATATATATATATATATATATATATATATATATATATATATATATATATATATATATATATATATATATATATATATATATATATATATATTTAGTCGAAGGCCTTCCAGATCGGGGATCGTCTTTCACACTCTCTCTGCCACACTTGAATTCTGCTATCCATATTTTAACGGATGAATAAGACAGAACAGAATCCTTAATGTACAGACCATATCATCATGGATGGCTTTCGGTGATAGCTCCTTCTTATGGAGGTACTTAATGACGGCACGCTGCTCGATTTGCTTTGTTGAAAAATTTATAAAATCACAACAAATTATTGCACAATTTTGGAACTTCACACAATTAACTACTCTGAACTGAACTAAATAATATGGGTAGATTTAATTTTGAGAATTAAATGGATCTGTGTTAGGCCGAGTACTTTTCAATCCACCTGTGCAGCACAGACATGTTTTAATGTAAATAGATAGTAAGGCAGGATAAAATGTATATTTCGTTTAGTTCGTGTTTAGTTCGTAAGTTTTCTATAATAAATAATGTTCATTTTCGTTTTTTATTCGCCCTAAGACCTACATGCAGCTTTGTTGTATAGAAATGTTAAAGCTTTATGTAGCTATGATCTTTGCCTATTAGGCATATTACGAATAAAGCGAGTTCCACGCAGTCGACGACATTACGAGTCGACTCTTGCGAGATAGTATTTATATGCGGGAACTCGCAATTACGAAAATCCGAAAAGTGCAAAATTCTTTGTTAAAACAAATGTTTTATGATTGTAAATAGTATGTATAATGTAAGTATAAGCCTTAGGCATATGTTTAGACACTTTTCGGTACTATAAAGATAGTTAACAGGATAGTACGACCTGAAAAGGCGTACAACTCTGTAATTGTAAGAGTTTCCGAGGTCCTGTGAGAACGTACAATGTATATAACACTCTTGTTTGTTATTGTATAAGTTTATTTGTGTTAGATCCTTGTATGTAAATAAGAAATAACACATTGTAATTCGTTTTCGGTAGGTCTTAGGGCATTACGTACTTTGTTTTGCATATATTTGTAAAAAGGTAGTACCGTTGCACTCGCTAGAGGGCCACACTAGTTAATTAAAGGTAGGAGAAGCTACCTAAGATAAAATTATTAAGATTAGATTACGAAAAGTAGGATTTTAACAAATCCCAGACATTGTGGCGCCACACCCGGCGCCGTTTGTCTTTGTAGATTTCCGCCGACCGTCTGGCCGCGCGCTATAAATATCGAAGAGCGCGGCCATACAATCAGTTCCGTTCCAGTTCCGTTCCGATCAAGTTATAGTTTCGTTACGACTCAATAAGTTTCCCAGACAAGTTCCTGGGCTTTAGTATATATCTATAGGGTACCGGCTTTAGAGTAGGGCAGTGTTAGGGCAAGTAGTGGCTCTCCATAGAATAGGTTAAATATTTGCAACGGTGCTAACTTTATTGCTTTATTTCGTTACAATAAAGCACCTTTGCAACGAACAGTTGTGGTCTCTATTTATTCTCCCGGCGACACCTGGCTCACGACCAAAGCACTACGGCTGGTGGGGCATCGAAGAAGAACCAGATATTACAGTCCGCTGGCTCCCCCGGCTGTAGTGCACACCACCCTCGTAATTAGCCAAGCTTTCGCCATTTATGAACTGCCTGGAAAGAATTGATTCGTTTAAAGGTGGCACAGAATCCCTAACAAATAAAACGAATCGTCTCTCAAAACTAGAGATTTGACTCAAAGAATATTTTTAAAACAGATTAAAAAACAATTTGACTTTTGTTTAGTTTATTCCAAATCATTTAACAACATGCGTATTATCAATATTTACTACATATTCAAATAATAACATTGTGAAACAGTACAAGTGCAAAATTTAAAACAATAATTACCAATTTTTTAAAACAATAACATATAATATAACAATAACATATAATATACAAAAATTTAAAACAATAACATATAAATGATAGTCATTGATTTCATATACATAATTATTAATTAATAAAATAATATGATCATTCTTAATCTAGATAAGTACAGAAATAACTCTCGTATATATCATAAAAAATATCGTATTTTAAAGTGCCTCTTTTAGTACTAAACTTGAGGAACATTTAATATCCTCACGTTTCACCCCAGTCTGGTACCACCGCCTTACATATTTCTGCCGCAACAGCATCAAGCTTGTCAGTTGTCACGTTGATGTTCAGGTTTGGAGGGTAAGATAGTCGGTAAACATATGCATGAGGCATTAACACCTCACCACACAGATAGCAAAGCACCATTATCATCTTTGGTGTCTGTATATGATGGTATTCTCTTTCGCTCAGGAGGCGGCGTATATACGTGGCGAAGTTTTCTGTCTCTTTCTATAACGCTGCCTTGCCTATCGTATCTCGAACTCAGTAAAACTGCAGCAACTGACTTCCTATTTCCTGTTTCTGCTGGAGGAACCCTGAGTATCATATCTTCACCAAATTAAAATGGGACCACACGGGAACCCTTATTAGCAAAAAAAAAATTTTTCAAATTGAGTTCATAAATGACAAAGTTCGGCGGTAACAAACATAAAAAATGCATAGTCAAATTGATAACTTCCTCCTTTTGGAAAGTCTGTTATAAATGCAAAAATCCATGTAGTCATGCTGTTAGTGGCAGAATAAGCTTTTTAAGGTTCTCAATGAGTAAAACAGGACCCTATTAGTTAGACGCCATTGTCCCTCCGTCTGTCACCAGGCTGTATCTCATGAACCATGATAGGACAGTTGAAATTTTCACAGATGATGTATCTCTGTTGTCACTACAGCAACAAATACTAAAACTGATAAAGTGTGTCGGGCCACACGCAATGTTGCCCATCACAATAATGCAGATTAAGAAGAAGGCTTTTATTATTTCACACTATGAGAATTTAACCTGTTTAACGTCAATGATGACTATATCATCACAGGTTCAACGCTTATAAAAACTTCTTCAAATACATTTTATTAGTCAGTCGACTATTACTCAAAAAGTTGCGAAGCGTACATAGCCGTGATAGTTTTTCTTTTAAATTCATTATATTTACTACTACCATGATTTTTTGAAATCCCAGAACTAACTGTTTAGCTGGCAGAGGCGGGGGGACACTTGAACCTAACCAAAATTAACATTTTAAAGCTATATTTTTCGCAATCGAGACCTTTAATTGAAAACTTGTGTTTACTAACACACAATATTTTTTTTAAAAACCTAATATATAATATATAATATATATATATATATATATATATATATATATATATATATATATATATATATATATATATATATATATATATATATATTATAAGGAATATAGCTTTCTAAGGACTAAGGATCTCAGCGCTAGACTGTGGACATAGCGAAACTCTAAGGATTCCTAGTTTACTTCGGAACACTAAAAAAACAGAAAAAAATAAATGTTTAAGGGGAAGGGGACCCATACGAAAAACGTGATTTTTTGCCATTTTTTTATAGATACGGATACGGAACTCTTCGTGCTCAAGTCCGACTCGCACATGACCAGTTTTTTCTTTTTTCTTGCGATTTGATAGATTGTGTATCGTTTAAACTAACACAGCATCCGTACGAATAAGACAGTTAAGTGCGGAATTGGCAGTTAATCAAATACCTTCTATTCTTTAATAAAAATAAAAACAAAGTTTCAATATTTCATAAAAAATCAATTTTCATGTAAAAACTCACTGAAAATATGTTATTTTAATTTGATTTAAAAAAAAAAATATCTATTTCATCGCATTATTTTTAACAAAGCACTTTTTCACTTACTCTTCACAGATTTATGACAAGCAGATTTTTTTTTATGTATCAAAAAAGCATGTTCACAATAAAATTTCTGTAAACAAATATGACAAAATAACGGGGTTGAATGCTTTTTCACAATATGTTTCATGAGATATTTTTTTTCAAAAAAAGTGTAGCAACAATGTTGACAACGGTACCGATTACCATGTATAGCTGTAATGTGGTGAACCAAATAATTCTTTTGAAGAAACTTTTTTCCGCAATGATCACACTCAAATATTTTTCTTCCGCCGTGTACCATGAGATGCTTTTCCATATCATGTTTTATAAAAAATCTTTTCTCACATATATCACATGCATAGTTTTTTTCGCCATGACGCCGTTTATGACTTATTAGACCACTAAGGTCTGTGAACCGTTTCGGACACTGGTCACATTTAAATCGAAAGTCACCTTCATGTATTCTCAAATGTCTTATACGAGCTGTATAGTCAGCAAATGCTTTGTTACAAAACTTACAAATGTAAGGCTTTTCCCCGGTGTGCGTCCTTTCATGTACAGTCTTACTGTGCTTATTTCTAAATTTTTTTTCACAATAATTGCATGGAAAATCCCGTATGTCATCATGTATTTTTAAATGGGTATTAAGTGAACTTATTTGTGTAAAGGATTTACCACACTTTGTGCAAGAATGAGGACGTTCTCCTGTATGGATTAACGAATGCATTTCTAAAGCTGTTTTACTTGATAAGAACTTTTGACATACATCACATTTAAACTTATGGATTACCGAATGTTTCTCAAGTTCACCTGCCGTTGCAAATCTTCTGAGACACTTGGTAAATTTACATGTATGTGGTAGCTCAGTATGAGTTTCTAGGTGTGATTGCAAAGCTTCCATATTTTTTAACTTAGTTGAACAATGTCTTAATGATTTTTTTCTAACGTTTTTTCCTGTTTTTTTGTTTCTTGATTTTTTGTTTTTCTTTGTTTTTATAATTTTTTTGTCGCTAGGTTCTGAATCTTCATCTATTGTTAATTCATGTTTTAATTCCTGCTTAATTTCTGTCTCTATTTCATTGACATATTCGTCTTGGTCACTTATATCAACATATACGTTACTAACGAGATCATTCTCGATTTTCTCTTCAATTTCCTTCTTACATTTGACTAATTTCATATGAAGGTTTAGGTCTCTTTTCTTATAATAACCGATCCCACAACAACATATATGTGGAAATGGTTCATGTACTACAGAGTGAGCTTCTAATGTGCTTTCTTGGACAAATTTTGCATTACATTCTTGGCATTTATACTTTTTTACGTATTCCCCGACATCAGGATATTTTTCCTTATATCTATTTTCCTTGAGGTTCTTGCTAAAACATATTACATATTTTAATTTAACACTATAAACCCACTTTTTATATGTATTAACTACTAGCAGATACTTGTGACTTTGTTCACATGACCAGAACTCATTACTTTTCTTTGCTCACATGAGTAAAAAAGTAAACTATGTCACTCCTGAAGAATTTAGCTTTCTAAATGTGAAAGAATTTAAAGTTGTTCGAGTAGTTTTTGAGTTAAATCACACCAAATAAAAAAATAAATCTTTTCTCTTTACTACAATCTGTATATATTATTATATAATTTTATGTCAAATATATGGTCAATCAAAAAGATATACATAGGTTTAATGCCAACAATCTTCTATTAAATGGAAACAAAATTAATGATTGACTTGATTTTATTTATACTTCTTTATATCTACTGAAAAATGACAAGATTTTTGTAGTGAATTGCAAAAATTTTGTCACTGTAATTACATTGCACAAAATTTGCAGGATTTATTTATTTATTAGGTTTACCAACGTTTGCATACAATTATAAAACAACAGCTTGAGTTCTTATAAATATGAGCTTATTGTATCAAACAATTATAGGTAAACGCCTCATGTGTTTTTAAATGGTCGATGCAAAATGATAATAACAATGAGATTGAAAAAAGAGATTAATTAACAACATAGAAATGAAATGAAGGTAAGTAAGCATCACTAAAATATTAAATACAAAACAAAATGTAAAAAAAAACAGTAGCAGTCGTGGGACTGCGGATAGAAGTGAAAACGGAACTATTAAGTTGAGAGTAATTAAAACTATATGCAAAAATTATATGAAATTTTTTATGTTTTATTTATTAGTTACATATGATGGGATAATAAAATACAGTCAGAAATAGTCGATGTATTAGTGTATACGTGTACACAGGCTACTGCGCGTGCGCTAGTCTGGCTCTCCATAGCTATAGATATACTATTATCATTAGCATGTCGGTGAAGGGTACCGAGGATTTTACCCTCTACCAAAACGCTCAACGCGCCTAAAGAAGTTTTCACTTCAAAAACTAATCTATTTGGAGTCTTGAAAAGATTTTGTGGAACTTGTCAGGTGAGTTAGTGTATATGTCAATAACTGCAATATTCGTTGACTAATTTACATAGCCTAGGTAATGGAGAGTTCGCACCTTCTTCGTAATGGTGGACATAATGGAGTGATTTCACCACGTGGACAAGTTCTCGGCACTCGAAACCCAAGTTTTTGCAAAAATTTTGAACAGTCAATTTGTTAGACAGAAATAAAGCCAGGACAGGATGATCAAAGCATGATTGAAATAAGAAGTAGTTCTTTTTTACTCCAAGGTTAATGCGAGTTACGTAAGACGTTCGCAACTACTTAGTTATTTCTTTATTAACAGCATTCTGAAGAGGGTCTTTTAACATATTTTACATATAAAGTTGTATTTGATTTTCTCCATATTGGTGTATCCTTTTGAGGACAGATTATCTGACATCTATTGTGCAGCACAGACATATTCGATGTGAATATTTAATGTAAACAGATATTAAGGCAGGATAAATTGTATATTTCGTTTAGTTCGTAAGTTTTTTTGTAATAAATAATGTTCGTTTTCATCTTTTATTCGCCTTAAGATCTACATACAGCTTTGTTGTACAGAAATAATAAAGCTTTATGTAGTTAAGTTGTTTGCCTAAAGGCATATTACGATCAAAAGGGGTTCCACGCAGTCGACAAATTACGAGTCGACTCTTGCGACACATCCGGCTCAACCAAAAGGCACTACGGCTGGTGGGGCGTCGAAAAGACAACTCGCTGCCCTATTCTGAAGGCTCAATTAAATAAACTCTCGGCCGAGGTGAAGGCCGACCTTGAACAAGCTGCTACCGAAAGCTGGGAGACTCGGATTCTCGAAGTTGAGGATGACTGGCCGTCGCTACACCGACTGTGTCGACAGCTGACAGGCAAACCAAACTCGGTACGCCCACTATACCATCAGGATGGCACGCCGAGGTATAGAGCAGAGGATCGAGCAGAGATCTTTGCAGAACATCTGCAGAAACAGTTCAGCCCGAACCCAACTACCAACCCAACCTTCAATACCGAAGTGGAGGAGTTTCTCCAAGATTACTTATCTGAACCCATTCCAATAAACCAAGACCCAATGTTTGTTTCACCAAATATGGTCAAACGTCAGATCTCCAAATCAAAAGTCCGTAAAGCGCCGGGCGCAGATACCATAACGAATAAAGCCCTTCGACATCTACCCTTTCGGATGGTCGCGGCAATAACGCGACTGTTCAATGCTATTCTGCGTTCCGGCGAATTTCCAAAAATATGGAGGATGGGCAGAGTGATTATGATACCAAAGCAGGGTAAAAATACGCTCCAACCCAGCAGTTACAGGCCCATCACTCTTCTCCCCACCATCTCGAAGATATTTGAGAAACTCCTCCTCAAACATCTCGAGCCACATTTTACTCCACGGCCGGAACAGTTTGGGTTCAGGGCTGGGCATAGTACGACTCTGCAACTAACAAGAGTTATTCATACCTTGGTGGCAGCCAGAAATAACAAGGAGAAGGCAGTCGCGGTCCTGCTGGATATGGAGAAGGCCTTCGACCGAGTTTGGCACGAGGGCCGGATCTATAAGCTAGCAAAAATCAACATCCCGAAACGCATCGTCAAGATCGTAGCTTCATTCTTAGCTGACAGAAGATTTTACGTGGCAGTGGAAGACATCTCATCCAGCGACAAACCCATGACAGCGGGAGTGCCGCAGGGTAGCTGTCTCTCACCGACATTGTACTCTATCTACTCCAACGATATCCCGGTGGGAGACGGCTGCATGTTGGCGCTCTACGCAGACGACGCAGCGTATATAACCACCTCCATATCGCCAATACAAGCCTCCAAGAAGATCCATCTTGCCTGGACGTTCTACCAAATTGACTGTCTAAGTGGCGTCTGACGGCTAACGCGGGAAAAACTCAGGCTTTGCGACCATCAAGGAAAAAGCTTCCAAATCTCACCCTGGAAGGCCAAATGATACAATGGTCCCCTACGGTCAAATACCTAGGGGTAACCATCGACAACCGGCTAAACATGAAAGCCCACATAAGAAAGGTGGTGAACAATACCCGCACAGCGATGGCGGCAGTTCGCCCAATCTTCGACTCGCGCCTTCCAATTAAAATCAAACTGGGGGTGTACAAGACCTACATACGATCAAGACTCACCTACGCAGCAGCCAGTTGGTACTACCTAGCTGCTCCTACCCATCGGAAGATCCTACAACAACAGCAGAATCTGGCGCTGCGTAGGCTTACACACGCCCCCAGATTTTTAAGAAATGCCGTCCTCCAGCGAGACCTCAAGATAGAGAGCGTGGAGGATTTCATTCGCAATCTATCAAGAAGGATGTTCGAGCGAGCGGATGCATCGTCCCACCATCACATCCAAGATATAGCCCCCTGGCACTCGCGTCCTCCAGACGCGAGGCCATTTCCAAGAGACCTCATACCCAATCAGTAATTAATCTTTTCGTTAAGTCGTCGCTGCGATCGCTGGTCGGTCTCCGCCGGGTTTCCCCAACGGGTCTTTGCCGGTGGGGCCGATCGCTCGTGGTGGCGTGAAAACTAGGGTGGGTGAGATTTCCCTTAACCCCAAAGAAGAACTATCCCATTTCTCCCTTAATTTTGAAATACCGTCGGAAGTACACATTCCAACCAAATGACCTGACCGTATTAACGGGCAGCGCCTGCTTTCATGGCAAGGGGGCCAAACGCCCCGACGCCATCTAACCATCCCCCTACACGGGATGTGAGAAGAATACGCGATGGGACGTCGAAGAAGAAGAACAGATCTACAGTCCGCTGGCTCCCCCGGCTGTAGTGCACATCTATCTATCTATCAAAGCGGTCTATACCACACATAGCCACACTACGGGCCATTGTGCGCAAAGGTATAGTGGCTATTCCTGCCAACCCAGCTCATTCCAGATTATCTGACATTCAGCCAGAAACTTCGTAAAAATAAAGAATTGACCATACTTTTCAGTACCATTGAAACTAGCGGTAATTATGAATTCTAGGATGTGTCGCCCAGCTTCGATACCATCGTTGACAAGAGAAGGTAAGGACTTGGCATTAATTTCCATAAGCAATCAGAATTATAAAATAGCATGCAATATATATATGCAATAGCATAGCCTTTATTTTTGTCTAACAAGTTTGAATTTGCATAACAGACAAAGCCACAAAAATTTTGTCAGTGCTCTAATTTCAAATCATTTAGGAAAATAATGTCGCCTTAACCGATTCGTTGCGGATGACACGCCAGGCGTGCCATCGATTTATTTTCTATGTGGCGGAAGGCACGCTAACCGTGCTATTTAAAAATTGTTTATATCTTGCTCAAATTACGCTATTGGACGATTTATCCAAGATAAAAGATGCATTATTTTGCACCTAATACATGCCCACGGCCTTCGTTTCTAGGTATTTCGTGACATTTTTAGGGGGGGGACCTTTTTTGACAAGAGATGTTTACGTTTTATTAATATTATTAAATGCAATGATAAAACATGCATGTTCATGCATCTTTTATCGCTTAATGATTAATAATTAAGCTTAATGTGGAACATTATTTAAATATATTTTTTAATTTGAAAATATAATGGTTAGGTCAATAAACTATATCAAAAAAAATAACATGAATAAAAGACAGCTAAAATTGCTTGTACAATTTGCAAGTCTTTAAGTACCCCAGAAAACGAAATATTTTACGAAAAAAAACGAAAGAAATTTATTTACGGGGTAACTTTTTTTAGCGTCTCGTATATAATAAGTACATGAATATAGAAGCTTATGGCAAAGCCATTTTATTTTTAATAACTTAGTATACATGAATATAGAAGCTTATGACAAAGCCATTTTATTTTTAATAACTTAGTATAAAATTAATTTACCAATAAACCCTCATTTGTGGCCAATTTATCATATCAAAATATCTAAAAATATAAAAAAAAGTCATCAAATAGAAAATATGATTTATTACGGAGATAAAGTGTTACCATGGAAATTTCTCTAAAACTAAGATCCCTAGTTAACATTTTGGGAGTATCACTGGAAATTTTATTTGGATATTTGCCTCTTTAAAACAGAAACAAAAATAAGATGTCTGCAATTGAAATTTAATAATATACTTAACTAATGTGTGTAATGGGTCGTAATTTCAAATAATTTTGTGAAAAAATACTGTATATATTAATTTCACCACCACCATATACCTATTATCAATTTCGTGAAGCAATGCTAGCTTTGCGGTAAGTATAACATTTCTAAGTGTTTGTGTACAGTGAAATTATAAGGTTTGTAACATCTGCACAAAAAAGTCACTTACCCGCCATTTCAAGGAAACCGCGTAGAAGAACACGTGTTTAGCCACTATACACCATTTATACAACCGATCACTATCAACTTTTGATGTCAACTAAACCTAATCAAGTGTAAACATGCGTAAAAAGCATAAAAAGTATTTTTTTTTTTGCACATGGCTGATGGCACACTAGGTGTGTCATCCACTTCTGTGGCGGTTGACACGACAGGCGTACCATGAAATGTTTATTCGCCGCCACGACTAAAAGTTTGCGAAACCGGGAGCCGCAACGAATCGGTTAAACAGCTTGCAGCTGGTTCGCCATTACTAATAAATGCTGTCAATGTTCACAAAATGTCAAACGATTATGTTTACTCAAATACACTCACCGGCACGGAATCTTTGCCAAACACAAAATTTACGATAACATAAAGGAGATTGATGAGGCCCCATACAAATTGGGCCTAAAAGCAACACATGATAATGGCTGCTTACCGTATCGTAATACATTATTAATTCCTTCTGAAATGTAAATTGTATCACAGACACTTTTTATAAAACTTAAATTCACGAAACTCCTTCAAAGATTAATATTACTTGATTTTACAATTATTACATTCCATTTTAAGCCACTCACATCTCAATATATCGTCAACACAAATATAATTCATTTTTGTATTACTTATCATGAAGATTATTTGATTTTAACCACTTAAATTTTCGGACATGTAGAAAGAATGGTAGATGAAAGGTTAACAAAACAGATATACAACGCGAATGTGGAAGGATGTAGGTACCGGGGAAGACCAAGACTGACATACCACGATCAGATTGATCGAGTACTGTCCGAAGGTGGTGTCAAGAGTCTTCGCAACCGGCGTGTGTGTATGAAGAGAGTGATGAATGTGGAAGAAGCGAGACAAGCCTGCAAGGATCGTGATGTATGGCACTCGGTTCTCTCTGCCTACCCCGTAAGGGATCTGGCGTGAAGATATGTATGTATGTAACCACTTAAATGCTGAAAAACGATAAAACTTTTGTTTAAATAAAATGTTTATTACTCGCGTCTCGCTCACAGCGCAAATAGATGACATTTGTAGTTTTTTTTGTTTCTTTCGGATGATACTAAGAGTACTTTTTTCGCCGTGTTGGTCCCGGCCTCCTCTGTAGAATAGGCCAACTGCCGTTCTGCCAGGCAGGTCGTAAAAGGCGATCGATTGGCTATCTAGTCACTACCATCGTGGCTACTAGGTGGTAGAGTTCTGCATTGTCTCGCCCGGGTCTGGTTCCACCGCCTTACCTATTCCTGCCGCAATAGCGTCAGTGTTTGTCACTGTCGTGTTCCGGTTTGGAGGGTAAGATAGCCGGTAAACTTATGCATGTGGCATTAGACCTCGCCACAAGATAGCAACGCACCATTAACATCTTTGGTGTCTATAGGCGATGGTTGACTCTTTCCATCATTAGACCCATCTGCTTGTTTGCTATCTTATGATATAAAAAAAAAACTTATTGATACGGCCTTGTATGTTGTAGATTTCGATTATAATAATACATATTTTCATTTTTGTTGCATTTATATACAATAGTTGGTTTAAAATTTTGCGTCTTATCTATCCAACATTTTTAAAATTTTTTTGATTGGTCAGAAATAAAAGAAAGTGTTAACTTTATGGCAGAATAGAAAAATTTTTGCTTGAATTAGAAATAAGAAAAAGCGTAGAAGTTTGATTAGTTTCATGACTTTCCGACTAAAATCCTTTTAAAATTAATTTGATATTAAAAAAGTGTCCGTTGAATTCTAATATTGACTTATTGTGAATAAAATTAATTTAATAATTTCGGCTGACGCTATATTCTTGTAGTCCATTTAGGCCGGTCTCATCATTTTCCTTTGATTAATTTCAAATTATTTTTTTAAATGCAGAGATATTCTATAAACCTTTCTTTAATATATTATGTAATTTAATAAAGATTTTTGCGATGAATATTCAACATAAACAAAAAATAACAAAAAGGCGAATTTTTTGCTAAAACATTGTTGTTCTTTATAAGTTAAAGTTTAAGATTATTTTTTATTCTTTCTTAATTTCAATGTTGAGTGTTGCGAACGGCGAAGATGCACAATGTGATGTTTTAATTGTGTGTATTGTAGTGATAAAATGATTAAGGCGGCGCATATAGTGTTACTAAGTGTCAGTGATAATATATATTAGTTTAAGTTCACATAATGTACGTAGAAGTTAAGTTTATGTTATGTATTCTAATGTATCTTTGAAAATAAAGCAATTCCCAGACCCCCACGACCGATAGATGGCGGTTATCTCAATGCAAGAAAGAGATAGCCCAAGAAAGAGATAGCCTAAGAAAGAGAGGGCTTAAGAGAGAGATAGCACGTGCAGGACCGTATTTTCACTGTTTTGATGTAAATTTCCATGTTTTCTGCCTATTGTCCCATATAAATTGGTTGGGAAATTGTTCTAGATAACAAATGTGTACGAATAAACAAGGTAGAAAACATGGAATAGGGAAAGCCCACGGAAATCAAAGCGATGCGTGTTTTTTTTTAAAGGGCAATGGGCCCACCTCTCGTTCCCACCACTGTAACTTCTGTAAACCAGAATCAACAGCGGCAACCGTCCTGATAACCTCTAAGTTGCGAGCTCAGGGTGCCCTGGGGAAAAGCTAAGCTGTCTTGGATCCCGCAACGAAATTAATCAGAAGTATATAGGAGGAGTAGGAAAATACATCCTGTTTCCCTCCCTTTTTAGCAGGAGACAGCAAAATGTTAAAAGCATAAAAATGCTACGAAATGAGACTTTTACAATCAGGTTAAGCCTGATTGCTATTGCACCACGGAAGTTTGGAAATTAGGGACCTACCAGAATGGCCTACTTAATTTTGCTTCCAGTAGTAAGTGTGACAAAATCGTTTGAAGGCACGGAAGTTTCCACGTGTACCCACAAGATCGGAGTAATAAATTACACCGGATATACATTGGATACTATCAAGCACTTGACGTTCGTTTTGCCAAAGATTACACTCCCAAAGAATGTGATGTGCAGTTTGTTCATATTTACAGTTTAATGTAGAGCACTCGCAAAAGGGAGAAGGAACTAATTTAAACGAGAATAATTTAGCTTTAAAATTACCGTGGCTAGTGAGAAACTGTGCAACACAATGATCTATTTCTATCCAAGTTTTACTTAAGCGATCCCGAATGCACGGGAAAAAGTTATATAAATGCCGTCCTTTAATTGAACAAGACCAACGCGACTGCCATTCATCAATTAATTCATTAGTAACGTCGATTACGGGATTAAAAAGGCGACGTATTTTTGTTTGGGCTTGCGAGTTGATAAATTCTGGGTTAGTAAAATTCCTAGAATTGTAGTATATTGAAGCCCGACGCTGAATTTCTAAATCTAATGGTAAGACGCCTGATAAAACGGGTAAAGCTTCGGAGCTTACAGTGCGATATGCTTTGCATAGAAATATTAATGCTAGACGCTGATTTTGAAGTAGTTTGCGCCGGATCGCACCACTCGTAACTTTATCAGCCCACGCTGAACAAGCATAACAGATACAACCTAAATACGTGGCGTTATAAATTATCTTTAAAGTGTTAAACGTTAAAGTGATGCGTGTGTAGTGATACGCCCGCGCGAGGCGACGGGTGGCAGCCAACTGGGCTGCATAAAAATCGAGCGATTTCCGTGGGCAAGCGCATTTCACTGATCGAGCTCTAAATAAGAAGATCTCCAAAGGAAAAGGAAGAAAAGGAAAACGGTCCTACACAGTGCTTGGAAGAATATTGTAAATAGTATAAAGTAGTTATAGTGCTAGTAAGATTTGTACATAGGAAGAATTACTGAAATAAAGAAGAATAATTCAAACTTCACGGAGGAGGTTTCATTTGAAGAAACTACAGTCCACTGCTCCGGAAGGCGAGCTATCGAAGGCGATCCGGCTTCCTTGCGACGGCGCTGACTGAGCGTCGCGACGTCCTAAATTATAATTTCATTACTTCTTGTTTCGTTGCGAGGGCGTCGTTGCGTGTGCGTCTGGGTCGGCGCACCGTGTCGCTTGTGGGCCGCTTACATTGAGTGTTGTCTTCTCTAGCTCTAATCATAGCCTACATTTGATCTGGCAAGCTCTGAATGAGATTTCTGATGTCCACTTGACTAATATCATTCCACGTCTCCAGTGCCGTTTTTCTCAGCACTGCAAGAGTTTGTGGAAAGTTCAAGCTGGATCTAATCTTTCTTTTCAGCATGTTCCAGATTTGCGTAATTGGATTTAAATGCGGTGACCGAGCTAGGTACACTAGTTTCTACATACCGACCTCCTATAGGTTGTCATTCACATAATGAGCAATGTGAGGGCGAGCGTTATCGTGCATTAGCAAAAACTCTGCTCGTCAGATAAACTTTGAATAAGACATTACATGATCCTGAAGGATCTCCTCAATGTATCAAATAGCATTTAAGCGGTTGTCGACGAAGATTAACCCTGTACGAGCTTCAGAATTTGTCCCGCCCCAACACTATTATTGACCCTCCATGAACATTCAGTTTGTGTAGTGGTTATGGGCAAGTACCGTTCTCCTCGCCTTCTCCATCTGGAGCTCGCAATGCTATCTCACACTCATTGGAGAACAAAACCTAGGGCCATTGCTCATGGGTCCAGTTAGCGTGTTTTTGTGTGAATCGCAGTCGAGATACTCGGTGCTGTCTGAGAAGTTCAGAGCCTCGAGCAACTCTACGGGCTCTTAAATTCATTTCCTCCATTCGCCTTCTTATTGTGAGCTTGCTTAGGTTAAAACCTCTTGCGCTTTGGAGCTGCTGTCTTATATCAATTGCTGTAAGGCACCGATTCCTTAAGATTTCCAACACTACAAATCTGACATTGCGTGCTGCATCGTACTCCACCACTTCCTGGTCTGTGTGTATAGTGGCTGATCACCTTGTAACATTTGAGTGCATATTGTATTGCTGAACGCAGTATATTAAGTACTTCAGTGACATCAGGCTGGGTCACCCTTCGCTGATAAAAAACTACAGCTTGTGCAACTTGTTGTGGTCTCAAGGCATTTTTAATGGAAGTAATATTTAGCAATTATGGGGAAACAAAAAAAAACAACAAGATCTTAACTACACCACTAAATTAAAAAAAAGAGGTTTCAAAAAAATGTACCGAACGCTCAGAAAATCCACTGACAAGTAAATCTTAAAACAAACGTTGAAATTTGCATAAACATATCGAAAAACCCACTAAAATTTAAGAAAACAATCTTTAAATTTATCAGCATTCAAATTGTTCAAAAAATATATTAAAAATTTTGTTCTGCAACTATAAGCCTTTGGCCAAGTTTCCATGCCAGTGAGTGTATATACCGATTTTAATTAAATAATTTTAGTTTTCCATAATAATTGTGGTGTGTATTTTAAATATAAATGTGAAAAAAATCAAGGATGATGAAGAAGGAAGGATGATTATAGGATGTAGAATGTATTCGCCAAATAAATCATTGGACCGGTACATATTGTTTAAATTTTTTTGATACTTATATACAACGTCTGCGTATTCTAGTTTTACTGGGCGTTTTATTCAATCCTATTTGAATAAAAATCATATTAAAGATATTGCTAAATGTCGATATTTTTTAGACTGAAGTCAACATTTTGTTAATTGTTATGAAGACAGATGTACTTAAGTCTGCCATTACACGGGACGAAATTACACGTTTGTTACCTTCATCTGAGGATAACATAGACTTATTTACTCCCCAATAACTTCTCTTTCTATTAAAAGAGTCATCTGCTAGTTATGACCTTAGGTTTTTTGATCTACTATTTCACCACTATACAACCTGTCACAGAATTATGTCAAAGCGAGAAGTAGTTGGTTGAGAAACAGTTGCTGAATCCGTTGCAACCATTTTTAACATATTTTATATTTTTTTATTAATCAATAATTAAAAATAAAAATAATAGGAATCTTACATAAGAAGTTGACATAAAGAAAAAATAAGCTTAAGTCAGAGTAATTGGGCTAAAACATTAAAATCTTTAAATTTTTATAAATTTAATCAAACATATATTTAAGAAAAACCTACTTTCACCCATAGTACGGGAGCCCACGACACTAAACCTAGTCCCATAAGATACATAGTTAGATTCGTCGTTAATTGGAGAATACGAAGTGGCTATGCTGCAACGCGAAAAACCTGGTGGCGAATTTAAAAAAAAATAGAAAAAGAATGAAAAAAAGATCGATTTCTAGTACGATAACACTACCGAATTTCGTTTGTTCCTCGATATATAGGAGAGGTAGGACTATACGAAAATGTAGTACTGCATGTCCCCATGACTGGCCTTATCAGTGGCAGCAGCATTATAAGTGACGCTTAGTACCTAGGTATCTAGTACCATCGGACTAACGAACGAACCAAAGCTCATCTGAAAGATCATCAATTTCTATGTAAAAAAAAACACTACTACATTTACGAAACAGTGGATACAGTGGTTGCTGCAGCGATTGAAGGTCGCCAATTGCACAGCTGAAATCGGCGTTTCTACTCGTTTTTGTAGTGGTTGCTGCAGCGATTGAAGGTCGCCAATTGCACAGCTGAAATCGGCGTTTCTACTCGTTTTTGTCAGCAATCATCTGGTTTCTTTCGATTGGTACTGATTGAATACCCATTTCGCGGTCAAGTACAAATAATTTTACTAGTCGCCGATTGTTTAAACAACTGAAATCTCATAATCTATGTGATATTGTTCGATTTTTCAACCATTTTCAGTAGGTTGATTTAATTTTATGTACTACTTAACCGTGCTACTTGAACGCCCCGTTGGTCGAGTGGTTAGCGATCCTGACTACGCAATCGACGGGGCTCGGGTTCGATCCCCGACGGGGACAAACATTTTGTGTAATAAGCATAAGTGTTTGTATTTCTGGGTTTGGGTGTTTATTAAATATATTCCAGTATTTATATATGTATTTCTATGTATTTGTATCGTTGACTAACACCCATAATACAAGCAAATAAATTGCTTGCTTTGGGGTTAGAGCAGTAAGTGTAATTTGTCCTGTGAATATTATATTATATATATAGTTTCATATGTCCGTCCATCCATTTGTCCAAATTCAGGAACAACCAGCTGCTGCAGCCAGCTGGCAGAGGTGGGGTGGAAGACAATCGAATCTAACAAAAGTTAGCATTTCAAAACTTAATATCTATCTATCAAAGGGATCCCATAATGAAAAATTGTGGCGACAACCCGCACTATTTTTAAGAATCCTTAACAACAATGCCTTACACTATGAGGTTTGCAAGAAAACTTTACTTGTAGAGATTACCCTAAAAGATATGTTTAAAGCTTTTTTAATATTTTGATGGCATGACTAACATAAATACCAAATTACAGCTTTCTAGTAATAAGACTCTCTGAGCTAAGCTGCGGATGGACGGACAGATGGACAGTCGAATGGACGGACATATGAAACTATAAAGGTTTCTAGTTGATTACAGAATCCTATAAATTCCTAAGTAGTACATAAAATTAAAACAATCTAATGAAAACAGCTTTTGTAGTACTAAGAATCTCTGAGCTAAGCTGCGGATGGACGGACAAATGGATGAGCAGTCATATGAAGTACATAATATTAGTAGTACATAAAATTAAACCAACCTAATAAAAATGGTTGAAAATCAAACAATATTTATTTATTTATTTTTGTGTAACAAAGTCCACAGCTCTTAATCTATTTTAAATTTTACTTATAAGAATTATTCTTAAAGCCAATTACGGACTTACATTTTTTTAATATTTACATATAACTACGTCACTAAGTAGTAATGACGAGGGTGTGAGTGTGTGTATATGGATATGCGTGTACTTGCATGTGAGTGTGCATGTGTATGTGTGTGCGTGTGATCTGCAATGTGGTTAAGAATATACATATAATTATTTTACATACATATTATTAGTTTTATCGGAAGCTCGGTTATTTGAACAGTAATAGACGAGAGTTATGAAAGTGGACAAATCGAAACAGGTAGGTCTCGGTAGTAATGTATGGAACTAGGTTCTCTCTTTCCGTCGATTAGGGGTAGTGAATATATTCATACATACATTACATATATTTACAGATTGTGATATATATATATACATATATACACACACACATAGATATATATATATATATATATATATATATATATATATATATATATATATACACACACATACATATATATATACATATATATACATATATACATACATATACATATATATATACATATTTTTTTAAACAGTTTACAAATACGTTATATTCTCGTAACTCGTCGGTCGCTAGCAATACTGTGAAGAGCATAATATAATTCCAATTATCATTTTACACCATTTACAGAACTATATGTCCATACTGATTGCATACATTATTATGACAGAGTGTATTTATTTATTTATTTACCCGAAACAATGACGTAATATCATGTTTAAAGCTAGTCCTGCTGGTGTTAAAAATGTCAATCGATGCAAATTTTTTGTTGTAATTGGTTTGCAAACGATTGACAACTGAATTTTGTGCATATTTTGTACACTTGAAAGAAGTTGCGAATAGTGGCGTGTGCCTCGTTCTTAGTTTTGGAACAGAGAAACATAAAATAAAAAAAATAACAAAAAATATTAGATTTCATTCGTTTAAACAATCAGCGACCAGTAACATTATTCTCATCTGACCGTGGCCTGGTTATTTAACCTTTTCACCGCCTGAGTCGGATTTATCTGACAAAAAAATTCAGACTTATTCCGCCTGAGTCGGATTTATCCGATACAAAACCCTGTGTATTATTTATTCAATTTCTAAACTTATTACGATGTTTTAGCCTAAAATACATTCTTTTTTTTCGAAAGTTTACATATTCAACCTTTTATTTAGTCTTATAATTCAGATTTACTATAGTAAGAAACAAAATAAAGACTATTTCAACAATGGTAAATTTACTAATATTATCCCAGAGAAAGTATATCGACTTCCATCGCCTGTGTCGTGTTTATCCGACAGTAGTGATGAGACATAATGTTAGAATTTCTAAGATATGGAATATAGCATAAACAAAAATATTATATTAAATACTAAGTTATTAAATTAAAAAAAGTACATTAAGTAATTGTTATTTAATAACATGCTCTTTTTGCTCTGTGTAAATCTATATTTTTGTAAGAAATTGGCGATTTCATTATTTTTGTACGGACAACTGTAAATGCAAATTCCCATCCCTAGATTTGTGTCCTTTTCGCCAGTATATTCAGCGCCTACGTCGGATAAACACGACCGTTCATGACGTCATATCGAGTTGAGCCGTATGGAATTTTCCATTAGTGTTGCGCGTGTTTTTGTGATGTAAGTTAGTAAGTTTTTCGTTTGTGTTTTGAATATTGATATTTATCATGACAATTGCTGAAGAATTGATACAAATTCTAGAAGGTGATGATCCTGAGGTAAGAGACAACCGCCGCTTATAGACACCAAGGATCTTACTGATGCGCTGCTAACCTCGAGGCAGAGATGTTATGACTCATGCGCAAGTTTACCGGCTACCTTACCCTCAAACCGAAACACGATAGTGGCTAACACTGGTTTTAACGGAAGGAATAGGTAAGGCGGTGGTACCGTAACATATTTACGCCCAGGCGAGTCGTACCAATTAAAAAAATGAAAAGACGAGGTTCATTCCGTATAGTTATAGTTCAGTATAAGAATGCTTAATTTAATTAAATACCTATTAATAAATCTATCGATGTTTTATTTGCTTATAAAACCTACAACCCTATTTGTTGTAGGTATTTATTGTTCGATTCAATATGCCGGGCGCTGGGGGCACGTAAACTGATAAAATGTCGGGCGGTTAAAAGGTTAATTAGTACCAATCGAAAGAAACCAGATGATTGCTGACAAAACGAGTAGAAACGCTGATTTCAGCTGTTCAGTGAGCGACCTTCAATCGCTGGAGCAATCATCTCATCCACTGTTTCGAAGATGCAGCAGTGGTTTTTCTTACACAGACATTGATGATCTTGGTTAGAGGTGAGCTTTGGTTCGGTAGGTAGTACGATGGTACTAGATACCTAGGTACAAGGCGTCACTTATAATGCTGCTGCAACTGATAAGGCCAGTCATGGGGACATGCAGCACTGCATTTTCGTATTAAGTCCTACCCCTCCCCTATATTGAGGAACAAACGAAATTCGGCAGTCTTATCTTACTAGAAATCGATTTTTTTTTATTATTTTTTAATAGCTCCACCAGGTTTTTCGCATTGCAGCATAGCCATTTCATATTCTCCAATCAACGACGGATCTAACTATGTATGTACCATCCGGTAGTCTGATGGGACTAGTTTTGTGTCGTAGGCTCTAAGTCCAATACTTAGGATAAATGAATTAAAAAAAAACAATGTTTAAAATCATGAAAAAATATTTTCAGTGCCATTATGGTTTTATATAAAAATACTAATTGATGTTTCCTGGTATGCGTTCTTTCTGTTACACATTGTATATATACATATATCCTGGTCAAACTATAATATACTAGCTGTACCCGCGACTTCGTCTGCACGGTAATTTTTTGAAAATAAAAGTAGTCTTTCTAGTGGTTTTACCCGCATAGTCCTCGTTCCCATGGAATTTTTGGGATGAAACTATCCTATTTCCTTTCTCGGGTTTCAAGCTATCTTTGTGGTTTAGGCGTGAAGAAGAGATAGACAGAGTTACTTTCACATTTATAATAATAATAATAATAATAGCATTTATTCAACGTAGGTACACTCGGTTACACTTATCGACGTCAAAACATAATATGTAAAAGCCTATACACAGTAAAAAAAACATACACTGGTCATCAAAAAAATCGGCCCACCTGCATTTTCACCGCAAATTATGCGTTTTCATTGGCAAAAGAAAACATATTGTTTAATAACTAAAATGATTTACTAATCATGTTTATTTACACTAATTTAAGTACTTTAAACCTTCAAATTATAAAAAAAATCAATTTAATTGGGATTTGAAGTCAAAAACATTAATTTCACATTTTTTTAGTTAAAATTTCAAACTCACTTATTTTTTTAATCATTAAAGTTATCGTCACCATTTTTTCATCTTAATATTGGGTATTTCCTCCTCTTGCTCGAATAACGGCTTGCATTCGCCGTTTTAAAGATTTAATCAAGGTTTTAATGGTCTCTTGAGGAATTCGTTCCCATTCTTCCTTGATGGCGGTTTCCAGGTCTCCCAATGTGGTAGGGGCTGGATTCCGTGCTCTTACCTTTTGTTTTAAGGTGTCCCACATGTGCTCTATCGGGTTTAGATCAGGGCTTCGGGCGGGCCACTGCATAGCACGAATGCCGACCTCTTCTAAATACTGGGTGACATTGCGCGCTATGTGTGGCCGTGCATTATCATGCATAAGTTGAAAGTTTTCCCCGATGTAGCCAGCATAAGGCATCACATGGTCTTCTAAAACCTCCGTAATGTATCGTGCAGCAGTTAAAGCACCTCTACTTATGAAAACCAGCTCCGTTCGTCCAGTTAAAGATATCCCGCCCCAAAACATTACAGAGCCCCCACCGTAACTGACTGTTTCTCTTATGCAACACTGGGCATAACGTTCACCCGGTCGTCGCATTACATTACGACGTCCGTCAGAACCGTATAAAGTCATTCGACTCTCATCACTAAAAAGAACTGACTCCCATTGACCTATAGTCCAGTTAATGTGATTTTGCGCAAATTGAAGTCTTGCTTGACGATGAGCTGTGGTCAAAAGTGGTCCCGTTGCTGGTTTATGTGGTCTTAAATTCTGCTCTCGAAGTCTCCTTCTAACAGTACTGTCACTTATAGCCACACCCCGATCTTCACGTAAGCGTTGTTGGAGATCGACGCCAGAAAGGTGTCGATTTCTTAAAGCCGATACCACTAAAAAGCGATCGTCCCTTTGAGTTGTCACCCTGTGTCTGCCAGATCCAGATCTTCTTCGATACTGCCCAGTCTCTAGAAACCTTTGGTAAACTCGTCGAACTGCAGAACGGCTGAGATTCAATCTTCTAGCCACGACACGTTGACTTAAGCCCTGTTGCAGTAGAGCCACAACTTGCGCTGCCTCCGCTTCAGTAGTATCCATTATTTTCAGGCAAAATTAATCAAAACTACAGCTTCAGTAAATAAACTTAACGTAAATAACAAGATATCCCGAGAAAAGTTTGTTTCGGACTGGAAACACGAGCTTAATTTGTACCGACGTAAACCGTCAAATCAGCAATTAGCAGTATTTTTGAACAAAAAATAATCAAGTACCGTTAAGTGCCATAGGATTTATGACAAACAGAGTGTCAAACATCTTATCCGACCCTCAAAACAAAAAACAACTGTGAGAAATGGCTTATCTACGAAATAATTGAGAAATAACGAACAAAAACAGGGTGGGCCGATTTTTTTGATGACCAGTGTATAAGAACACAAATTTTTGCAGCCAGAGAGAATATATTTTTTGCAGGTTAGGATATTCAACAAATCAACAACAAAATTAAGATAATACAGTATATACTCATGTCAAAATAAAAATAATAATAATAAAAAAGAAATGTCAGGTCAAAACAATGTCATAAAATTATTTAAGAAAGAAAAAATAATACTTATAACGACAAAATGTTCTTAATATGATTCGTAAATGGTTTATATATTCAATTAAAAAAATAAAATAAAAATTAAAAGTAAAATAAAATAAAAATAATATCAGTATCGGTATGGATTATTAGACTAAATGTCACACTCACCTTACTGCCATTGATACATGCCTTGCTCGATGCAACTGATAATCTCTGTGTACTACAAATATTTGAATACATTTTTTACATTGGTATATTTTTGTTCGATTCAAAACAACTTTACATTGATGGACCTAAAACAAATTGCTAATATTATTTTTTGTTAACGTTTAATATCTAAACATACTGGCTCATGGTCTAGTCTAGAGGTTGGCCTATTCCTCTCAGATCATGACTAAAATCGAACCTGGGGCGGACAAATGTGTTGGTTTTTTTACAACTTTGGACGAAAAGGTTTTTTTTTGAAAAATCTAAAAGTCAGAAGCAGCTCGGCAGAAGGTGTCTTACATCTCCTGAGCCTCAGATGAGCATGTGAAACCATTGGTCCTAGTTATTGCTGGAAATAGTGGATTATCTTTACCATTTCAGTGAAATGCGGCCAACCGACAAACAGATGAATGATAGCAAACCAAAAAATCGTTCAGTCTCACCATCTCAAATCTGGAAATCCACAACCGTGCGATTCTCCCGACACTTTTTACCTCGCACTACTCTGTTGTGGAATCAATTACCGGCGGGGGTATTTCCGAACGGATACAACATAGGGACCTTCAAGAAAAGAGCTTACTCATTCTTAAAAGGCCGGCAACGCAACTGCAAGAACTCCGGTATTGCGGATGTCCATGGGCAGAGGTAATCACTTACCATCAGGTGCACCTCTTGCTTGTTTGCCCCCTCTTCTATAAAAAAAAAAGTTTATTAAAGCCTACCCCCACAAGCGAATGGGACAAAATTATACTTTATCTCAACATATTGCAGTATTTGTATTATTCTAATGTTTATCATAGATATCATTGATTTTATATCTTGCTAACCATGTGGCAGGGATGTAATGCCACATTCACAAGTTTTTCAAGTAACTTACCTTTATCAAAAGATGTAAGTGACAAGCACTAAAATGATTACAGCAGAAATTAGTAAAGTGGTCGTATCAACCTAGGCAAAATGTGACAATTCCACCGCCAGGTTTAATAAAATTATAGTATGCTTTGTAACACGTAAATTTCATTGCATACGATCAAATTGATAATACATATACAATTTTTTTTTCGTAAATTACATTGATAATTATTCATATAAACATCTTTTTGTAACTTACAACTTTTTTCCTTCTTATACTTTTTAACATGGATTCATGAGAATTAACTTACAACAAACCATGGTAGGCTGAATGCACTTTGTCTTTGCCTTAAGCTTATTGCCATAGAAAAAAAACTATTGTTATATTATCTGTATTGACAGCTGTCATGGTTACTAGAGTCAGCTTAGACATATGTAACACTGCGCTGCATGGCGCAATTGCGCTAACTCAATTCACTGAGTGGGTGTGTCAACTCACTTATTCAAAATGTGTAAGTGCACGGCGCAGCATAGTTATACCACTAGACTAGACTACTTAGAGATTATACGCAGTAAACTCTCATTCATGTGCACAATTATTATCATGAGTCATGTCTCATGTGTTACGACTCACTCGTTGAATTACCAATGAACCAACGCAATTCATGAGCTGTGCGCTGTTTGTTTTAAGAATCTATAGAGTGGCGCACGGCGCTTCATTCGCTCCTCACTTCCCGCACCCGCGGGCGGTGTCAGATTTATTGCGCCATGGTGCAATTTTGAGTTAGCGCAAAGAGCCAACGCAGTACACTGCACTTGAGTTACTGAGTTAATGCAAGGAATTTCGCTGAGTAACCCATGTCTAGGTCAGCTGTCGAATTTTCACGTGTCAACTTGGTCTTTCGTAAAAATAGCGAATACAGGCTGCATCCTGTAAGCGATTATAATTATAAAACCCATGAAAGTCTTATGTAAATTTTAAACTCTAAAAGCTCTAAAATTGTGCTTTGTATTGAACCTTGGTGAATGGATTTTATATATTCCTAATATCAAAGCTTTTAACATAAACTATGAATAGTCATCACAATCAAGGTAACGCATAACCATGAAGGATGCCGCTATAACCTCTTCTTCTAAAATATCTCTGGTACCAGGAAATTGATTACTGATCAATGAACATCAAGGATCCAGTATGTAGTTTTTCTTTTATATGATCTTAAAAGAAGAGGAATCATCCCGTGCTTGTTCTGAACAGTCGCATTTTGTGAATAAAATATTTTTTTTTAAAAATCGATACTCTCGTCTCCCCGGATTGTGTTCCATAATTGTCACTTATACTTTCAATAAATTAACATTCTTCTCACTTAAAGTGTATATTTTTTGTAAAGTGATATATCGACGGGTATTGACTATTTTGTCACTTATTATAAAAGTTAGGTTCCTATTACTGCTTTTACTAGTTGCTATGTTGTCACTTGTGTTTTAAAAGAAATATACATGCAATCCATCCGACCAGGTATTTCTTTTTCTTACTCCTTAACTGATAGGTGAAACCTTCACCCGCCTTGAGATTAAAGGATTTCATATGATCGACAGCTAGCTATGCTTGGTGCAGTCGGTGTGTGTAGAGGCAAAAGGCACTCGTCATAGATAAATATTTTGTCTCACCAGCAAGATATGTGCCATATCATCGCACATCATACACCTGTGTATTTTTGTAAGTATAACCTTACTTATACATTGCATTTTTTTAAATATTACAATTTGTCACCTTAGTACAGGGACATGTGTGGTTCAATTAACTAATTTCATATACATATAATTCTATTTTTTTTATAAATACTACAATAACTATGACGCCCTGAACATATGGACTTTGCTATAATCGTGAAATAGGGCGCTAGAACAGGGACTTTTAAAGTTCCTATGCCACATTTGTCACTACTTTCTATATTCGTTACAGCTTTAGCCTTCACTGCCCTTTAACAAGCTGCCCAGCTGATGAGCTATTCATCATAAGGAGCTGAGACGGGCTGGCATTTGAAATTCGCATTCTGATTTAAAGGTTGAGGGGGGAGGGGGGATGTTTACTACCCTCCTGTACCATTCCCCCCTCCCCCTGCGGAAACCCATGATTGCTGAGATATACATGATCAAAGTTTTGAGGTTATGTCACCTCCGGACCATTGTTTTCTACCAGGGATTGCATTTGATCCCCCCACCCCCCCACCATGATGGCCCCCATGTTTCTTTATATATTTTTAGTTATGACCTAATATAAACAGATAGGTAGTTTACTTACTAGTTCCAAATTTTATTTTTTCTGTAAAAAAATTATTATAAAATAACAATAAATAGTTTAATAATAATAGTAAATTGTAATATAACACTAAATATTTATAAAACAAGATAATCTTCTTAATCTATAACCCTAAAAATACAAAATGAAACTCCGTTGCATGTAACTTCAAACTCATATAAAATATATATTTTCATTATTTTCTACAATTTTTAAAAAGGTTTTTATAAAATGCCACTAATAATGATTAGGATTTCTTATTAGACAAAATATAGGTATTTACTACAGAAATAATTTAAGATTCATATTTTAAGTGCTTTTAAGTTTTTGCATACATTTTGATGTTTGGTTAGTTTTTGGGCTATACCTTGTTTTATAAATGTTTCCACAAGCATATTCCCCCACCACAACCCCAAATTCGTGCGGCCCGTTTCTAAGGCAATTCCTGATAAAAAATGATGGTTCGGAGATGACATAACCTCAAAACTTTGATCTTATATATCTCAACAACCATGGGTTTCCACGTGAGGGAGGGGGAGATGGTAGAGGGGTTAGTAAACATCCCCCCTTTACCTTCTGAACCCTTAAATTAGGATGCAAATTTGTAATGCCAACCCAAAAACTTCCAACAGTATGAATAGCTAGTATGTGCAACTATTACCATTAAGGGAATTATTATCACTAAGGGAAACTAAAAAAAAACACAAAGGGAAATGAATAATAAAGAGCGCCCAAGAGCAACTCACCTAGTATATATAACCAGGTGACTAAAGCTGGCCCTGCTTTTAATTAATTTGGTGGTTAAATTACTTACATGTGTAAATATATGAATATTATACATGTCTTCATCATCAAATACAGAATAACATATTCTGCATTGAAAAAAAATGCTTCTCTTTAAAACTATTGAGCAATCCATTTCCTAAAACAAATGAAAAGTTATAAAATATATATTTTTAAATACTACTACTTTCATTAAACCTTTCGTTCGTCCATTGATGTTCGTCTCAACTCTCAATCTATAGTGGTAAGTAATAAAACTTCCCAAAAGAACCTGTTAGACTAACACTAGTTTATTACGTACCTACATAAACTTTCTAATAATAATAATATAATTTTTGTCTGTATTATGTTTGGATACCAGTTTTAATATTACCTGCTTTTATTTACTCTTTGCTAATAGCATTAGTGAGAAGGTAGGTACATTGTGGTACCAGCGTCCAGCTATGACCAATGTAAAAAGTAGAGATAATACACTTTGCAACTATCTATGTAGTATGTACTAAACACTTTTATAATAATGATGCTAAATAAAATTACTTAAATAATTTTTGGAAATGAATCTAATGATACAGATCTATTCTTTAATGCTGGTTCTAAATCCACGGGTAAATAATATGTACTTCATAATTAACTGTAATTAATAATTATCTTGCCGGTTGCCGCGGGCCGCCTGCCGGTTGACAGTTGACTTGACACTTGAGTCATGACCAAGGAAGTTACATTCTACCCGGAATATTCACACGCGCTTCAAAATCGTTCCGAAGAGTACCACGACATGGGTGGAGTGTGTCTCTTTCTATTAAATAAAGCGCCAGTCGCCAAATATAAGTGTGGCCATGCGTAGTTAGCAAATTACTACTAAGTAATTCTCCTAATTTGAGAAACAGCTTTTGCGTTGCATAAGTAATTACGTAATAAATAATTAGAAAAAACACATTTTAGAACTCATTATGTTAATTACAATACATTTTATGCTAATGTATTTATCGACGTGTTTGAATAAAACGGATTTAACGATTACCGAATATATAAAAATCTACCATCAGATAGTTTTATTTACACTGGCAATTGCAAGAAAGGGACAACATCCACTCTTATCGTTTCGTATATCGTCTTGCTCAGAACGTTTTTTCCCTCTGTTAAGTAAGAAACAAATGTCAACTTTATGAGTAAAGAAATAAAGTACATTTTTATTTTCCAAATATTGCTTTGTAATAATGCCAGTTATCGTATATAAGTTCCTTGAGTAGCACAGAACAATATGAGTTTAGTAGAAAGAGACACTGTGAAAGACACACTCCACCCATTTCGTGATACTCTTCGGAATGATTTTGAAGCGCGTGTGAACATTCCGGATAGAATGTAACTTCCTTGGGGACAACATCCACTCTTATCGATGTCTTGCTCAGAACTCTAATTGGTCTGTGCTCAGAACGTTTTTCCCCTCTGTTAAGTAAGAAACAAATGTCAACTTTATGAATAACGGAGTAAAGTACATTTTTATTTTTCAAATATTGCTTCGTAATAATTCCAGTTATCGTATATAAGTTCCTTGGGTATTACTTAAATAAATATTTGTTCTTGTACTAAGTACTTAAATGTGACTTAGATAACCAAGACTTTAACATAAATATAAGATCACAGAACATTATTACGGTTTACGAGGCAATTATAATCACATACTAGTAAGAGAACTACGTAATTCTAAAAAAAATATTTACAAAATACAAGTATTGTGTGTTTTACGATTTGAGAATGACCTCACATGTAAGTATGTATTGAATAATTATGATTACTTTATCAGAAATGTATGTAAAATTATATATATTTTTATATCATAACAAGTGAGCAGATGGCTTTCCTGATGAACAGAATAACCACCGCCTGTTGATAGCAGAAATGGTGCATTGCCATCCTTCTGGCGGAACCTTAATGCCACATGCTTATAAGTTTACTCGGTATTATAAATTCTGAACTGGAACACAACAGTGACAAACACCAACGCTATTACGACAGGAATAAGTAAGGTATGTACAAGACTCAGGTAAGTTAATGCAGAATTCTACTACCCAGCAGCAATTATGATAGTGATGTGTAGTGCCAACATTCGCCTCTTACGAACTGCTTGGCAGAACAGCAGATGGTATTCTAAGAGGGGCCTAACCAGTATGGAGAAATTTAGTATCAGCACTTATTACAATTACTTTGTTATTTACCTATCTCAAAGAGAAAACATGTGACCACCAGTACATGAAACACCTACGTTTAATCTCCAATCCACAAATCAAATGAAATGAAATTATTTATTTGCAAGAATATGAATGTTACAAATTATTAAAATTAATCAATATGTTATTAAAATTTCTCTTAATGTTAAGAATTGGTTCAGATTTTTTTAAAGTCAAAATTAAGCTGAATCCAACTAAAAGTTAATGTAAAAGTTAATGTAACTAAAACAAAATTAATTGAATTTCAGAACTACCACAGTAATATTACCAAAAACACAAATATATTTTTAAATAAAGTAAATATAGATGATGTAGATTATACAAACTTTTTAGGAATAATTATTGACAAAAATTGTAATTGGAAAGCACACATTGAATCTTTATGTAATAAGATTGATAGATTTGTCTATGTCTTGAGAAGACTAAGGGAAGTAGGAGACGCAAAAGCCTCCCTATTAGCATATCATGGATATGTCTCTTCTAATTTACAATATGGAATTCCTATTTGGGGAAATTCTGTTGAATTGGTACGAATTTGTAGAGTCCAAAAGAAATGTATTCGAGCAATATGTGGTGTTAATCAGTTACATTCCTGTAAACCACTTTTCAAGTCTCTTAAGGTACTTCCCTTACCATGTTTGTATATTTTAGAGGTATGCGTATTTGTAAAAAAGCACCAAAAGTTATTTAAAACAAATGCTGAAGTCACTGGTAACTCATATTTTAGGAATAGTAAGAAATTATATGTGCCTAACCAAAAATTAAATGTTTTTACAAAAAATGTGTATTGTATGTCTATTATTATATACAGGGTGTCCCAGAACTCAACGTCAAGCCGAAACGGGGTGACAGGATAGATCATAACCGTCACGAGAAAAATCAGAAAAAAAATCTATCCCATGCAGTTTGAAAATTATGGGCATTTTAAGAAAAACCTAGAAATTTGGTCTAACTGTACCATTTTTCGGTTATTGTGGTTAATTTTTATTATTTTTGTTCATTTAAACTTTGGAACCGTAACCCTAAATAACATCTCGAGAATCACAGTCTAAAATAATGACACAATTACCCCAAGTTTCCTAGAATTTAGACTATTTGTTAAACTATGAATTTAAAATTTTCAAACTTTGTCGACTTTGAAACACCCTCCTTTAAAAAAAATGTACTAGAGTGCCTTGGCAAGTGCCATTAAGAGTTGGCGCATTTAATCAGGATTGTAAAATGGTACAATACTTGTTAGTTTCATACTTAAAAAAAACGAGTAAAAAATAAAAACCTCAAGTAACCCGATTTTTGCTAACCCATTTTACTCAGTTAAAATGTTTTTTATTCGCACAAGCCTTTAGTAGATTCTTTATTTTACGGCAAAATGATGAGAGAGATGGATAGTGGACATGTTTGCCATGAGCGAGCGAGACAGATAGTGACGCCACACAGTGAGACGGAGATGCGTCGTTTAAACGAGTGCGAATGAAACAGATACAGATGCCATACCAAGCAAATAGCTACGCTGCCAGTCTGACACCAGTTAGTACATTTCGCTCATTCGTCTACTGCGCACCTTTCCGTATTCGCTTGTGTTAATTTAGTACTGACAACTTTGGCTTTTCTTTTTGGACTTGGATTTTTGTGAATTGGACTTGTTGATTACATACCGGCAACTTTGGCTTCTCTCTTTTGGAATTGGACTTTTGTGTTGACATCCTTGTCATCACTATGCCTACGCGCTACACTTCACAAGAATATGCGAACATGCATCTCATTTATGGGGAATGCAGATGCAATGCAAGTGCCGCCGCTAGACTTTATCGTGAAAGATATCCAAATTTAGAGCGCTCTCCGGATCACCGCGTGTTTGTTAATGTGCACCGTTCACTCACAGAGGGCGGCCATTTTCCGAATCAAATACGGGCTGGAGGTAGACCTCGCTTTCCTTACGAAGAAGAAGTGTTGGAAGAGGTCGCAGATGACCCAAGTATTTCCGTTCGTGGAATTGAAGAAAGAACGGGAATACCCAAAAGCACAGCACATCGTATTTTACAAAGAGCTGAAATGCATCCGTTTCACGTACAACGAGTTCAAAGTCTTCTCCCTCGAGATTATCCTGAAAGGATTTCATTTTGTAGAACAATGCTACAGAGGCATAATGAAAATCCCCAATTCATCCAAAAAATTCTCTGGTCAGATGAATCTACATTTAAAAAAGATGGCTACATAAACTTACACAATTTTCATGAGTGGCATGTGGAGAATCCACATTTAATGCGAGAAGACCGATCCCAATATCGCTTTAAAGTTAACCTGTGGACAGGAATTTTAAACGGCAAAATTGTTGGGCCTTTTGAGCTGCCTGAGAATTTGAATGGCACGAATTATCTAAATTTTTTACGAGAAAATTTACCAAGTTTGTTAGAGGACGTACCACTAACAGATCGTCGCCACATGTGGTATCAACAAGATGGCTGCCCAGCGCATTACGCAGTGCAAGTAAGAGATTTCCTTGACCAAGTTTATCCGGGAAGGTGGATTGGACGTTCAGGCACTATCTCGTGGCCAGCCCGTTCCCCAGATTTAAATCCCCTGGATTTTTTTTATTGGGGCGTTCTCAAAGAAAAAGTTTATTCTAAGCCCATTGAGAGCGTAGCCGAGCTGCGTGAACGAATTTCTCAAGCTGCTGAGGACATCAACTCTCGAGGATATGCCCGGCTAATAAGTAGATCTTTTTTAAGAAGATGTAGGGCGTGTGTTGAAGCTGATGGTAAACAATTTGAACATTTGTTATAATAAAAAATGTTATTTTCAAATCTGACTTTTATTCCAATAAACCTAAACAAAACAAGGTCAACATTTTTCATTATTTTATTAGTATTTTGTTGCTTTGGTAAAAGTGGCGTCACTATCTGTCTCGCTCGCTCATGGCAAACATGTCCACTATCCATATCTCTCATCATTTTACCGTAAAATAAAAACCTACCAAGGGCTTGTGCGAATAAAAAACATTTTAACTGAGTAAAATGGGTTAGCAAAAATCGAGTTACTTGAGGTTTTTATTTTTTACTCGTTTTTTTTAGTATGAAACTAACAAGTATTGTACCATTTTACAATCCTGATTAAATGCGCCAACTCTTAATGGCACTTGCCAAGGCACTCTAGTACATTTTTTTTAAAGGAGGGTGTTTCAAAGTCGACAAAGTTTGAAAATTTTAAATTCATAGTTTAACAAATAGTCTAAATTCTAGGAAACTTGGGGTAATTGTGTCATTATTTTAGACTGTGATTCTCGAGATGTTATTTAGGGTTACGGTTCCAAAGTTTAAATGAACAAAAATAATAAAAATTAACCACAATAACCGAAAAATGGTACAGTTAGACCAAATTTCTAGGTTTTTCTTAAAATGCCCATAATTTTCAAACTGCATGGGATAGATTTTTTTTCTGATTTTTCTCGTGATGGTTATGATCTATCCTGTCACCCCGTTTCGGCTTGACGTTGAGTTCTGGGACACCCTGTACAATCATATTCCTGATAGTCTTAAATCATTGCCTATAAATAAATTTCGCAAAAAGTTGTTTGATTTGCTGTTAGATAAAACTTATTATGATATTTAAGAATTTTTAGCCGATAAAATTAAATGTTAATGGATAGAAATATAAGTTTGTTGAATTGTCCTTAAAAAAAAATTTCAATGTATTAAAAATTTTGTAAATGGTCAACATTATGTAAATTATAAAAAAAAAATAATTACTCAAAATATGAAACTTGTAATTATAAAAATAACTTTGTAATATGGAATCATCCTTGTATATTTATAACAAGAACATAAATTAGAGAAAAAAAGACCAGCCCGCTGAGTTTCTTCCGCCGGATCTTCTCAGTGTGTGGCTGCGTTCCGATCCGGTAGTAATTCTGAAAAATCGATACAATTTATAATTTTAAATGTAATATAATATAATGATATTTTTTTAAAATATTTGCACACCATATATTGGTAGAATATGTCGGTAACTTAATTTATTTTTAACAACTTGTAACACCCATATTCTTGCAAATAAATATTTTCTTTCTTTCTTTCTTTCTTTCTAAATGCCATCAACCGATTTTATAGAATTTAGGTTAAGTTAAGGTAATTTTTTTTTCTATTCTTAATAAAATCTTGCCAATAAAACAAATTAAACTCTATAGTCATGCAGATAGATCTGCAACTATTTATGTTATTTGTTAGTAGGTATGTAGTTTAAATTTAGTGTTGTAATACTTAGATATAAAATATTTTATGTTTAAAACATATGATGTCACAAAATTTGGGATCCCTCCCTACCCCTTACACACTTCGTCGACCCCCTCCCTCCCCCTTAATGTGTGATGTAATTTTTGAGTGGCCCCCAATTTATTATTAATATTTAACAAAGAGATTGATATTAAATCTTATTTATGTATGTTTTCAGATGGAGACCATTATTAATGCTTACAAAACTTTATCTAAAATTCCATCGATAGTCGGGGGCAGATTAAATAACTCTGGTACTAAGATAACCGCAAAGTGGTCTGTTCGCAACTTGGACAAAGGCAAGAGTACACCATATCTGATAGATTATATTTTGGATAGTCAGCTAAATGTGATTACAAAGAGTGATTTCGGTATTGATATTAGTAATGAGTAAGTAATTTACACTGAATAATTTGGGATGTAAAAACAAACAAAGGATTTATTAAAGGACTAGCTGTGTTAATCGTGACTTTGTTTGCGTGATCCAAAGTCATTACTACCTTTGGTTCACTCTGATAAAAAGTAGCCTATGGCCTGCTCTATAAACTCCTCTATCTTATAGTTCTATCAAAATCATTCCAGCTGTTCCAGATATCTATATCTATACATATAATAAAAGAGTAGAAAAATAAATAATGTACATAAAAGTTTTTTGAAAAATAATAAGCCGGCTATAATATTGATAACAGAAGCGAAAAAGTAATTATTAGAATTTTTGTCTGTCTGTCTGTCTGTTAATTTGTGCATCAATCATGCAAAAAATACTAGACAGAAAATAATGAAATTTGGCATGGTGATAGCTGAGAGTCGCGAGTAACATATAGGGTAGGTTTGATCCTAAAATTCAGCACCGTTCCCGTGGGATAGGGGATAAAAGTTAAAACACCTATGTAGCTTTAATTCATTGACATGTAGTCCGAAACCCCTTATTAGTTTTTTGTTCGAAAAATTGTTTAGGTATTATAAAAATAACTCACTGCACTTGAAAAAACTATTTTCAAATTACAGATAGATGTCAATTTTATGTAAATGTGTAGATTTAAATCATTAGTCCAAACTAGGTTATAATCACTTGTACTTTAATTTCACTACAAATATAGACAAATAATTTTAAATTAATCCACCGGTTTCGTTTTTTAAAGCATCTTCAGGATGTAATATTCTTTACATACATAAAGACCATCTTCAGGACCTAATATTCTTTACATATGTAAAGAATATTACATTCTGAAGATGCTTTAAAAAGTGAAACCGGTCGGTTAATTTAAAATTATTTGTCTATATTTGTAGTGATTAGAATTAAAGTACAAGTTATAACCTAGTTTGGACTATAACAAGTGCCGACGATTGAAAGTGTAAAATCGATTTGAATTATATTTAGCTTTTGTTGAAAAACACTTGTACATACTTTTGGGTTTACATGGCACAGTCCATGGTACCCAGTACTCATAAATTGAGAAACCACAATTATGATTCTTATTTATTCTTTTATATTTGTTAGTTACATATAGGTGTGCTTGCATTATATTTTGTCTTAATTAGTCCTTCAGTTACACCTTTTATATGACTAACAAAAAACTACTATCAATTTATTAAAAGTAATTCTTGTTTTAATTGTATTTATCTCGGTAACAGCTTAAATCATTTTTACATAAGTGATCTATTATTCATTCAATTAGCTTTAAGAGAATTCTTTTAAATCATTTTATAAAAAGCTAAAATACGATGTACTATTGACACTTAATTTTATTCATGGCTTTCACAAGTTCATGAAAATATTTTATAACAGTAGTAATTTAAAAAATTAAAAGTTGATAAAATGAAAAATGCAACGACATCACTTACAATACATAATGAATTTACCACAAGTACTTTATATACTACTAGCTAACCTCGCAAACATTGTTTTGCTATGTAAATTATTGAATTAAAAATAGAGGTTGATAGTAGAAGGGTGAAAATTAAGGCTTGTATGTGTTTTTCAATGCTAAATCATAAAAAAATAAAAACAAAAAATTTTGTCTAAAAATAAAAAAAAATAGGTGGTATTGAAAAAAGCAACATTTTAATAACTTAGAATAAACCTTTCAAACTGCTGGTAACCTCATTATTTTACACTCTTTAAACTTTTTTCAGAAGTTTATTTGTTTTGACCTTATTAATTCAATGCAAGTTTGCAAAATTTATACTTTCCATCGTCGGCACTTGGTGAAACTGCATCATATTTATTATATAATATAAATACTTGTACTGTTTCACAAATATAATTTAAGTTTTTATTTATTACACAATCACTTTTAAACTTACAGCCAACCGGTTTTGCCTATTAAAGCATCATCAGGGCTTTTCACATTAACTTTTTTACATTATACTATTGTACTTACTTAAAAAAAACTGCATTCCGTTTCGCGTAGCCATTCCTTGAACTGAATAAATTGCCATTTTATAATAGGCGAATGAGTGCTAAGTGCTAACAACGCTCACAGCACAGCTTAACTAGGTGGTTGAGTTCTGCATTGATTGAAGGATTTGTGAAACTTGAAAGTGCATATTTTTGTAAGTCAAGTATTATCACTCTCTGCCAGCTAAACAGTTAGTTTTAGGGGTTTGAAAAATTCACGATAGTAGTAAATATAATGAAGTTAAAAGGAAAACTATTACAGCTTATAAGGCTTTACAAGTTTTTGAATAATAGCCACTGATCAAATGTACTTGGAGGTGTCCTGTGGTGCGGATATATGCATCATTGACATTAAATAGGTTAAATGTTCGTAGTGTAAAACAATAAAAGCCCTCTTCTTAATTCACATTATTGTGATAATTTCATTGCATGTGACCCAACGCGCACTTTACCGATTTTTTTGTTTTATTAAGTTTAAATAAATGCCTATACTGAGATTTGCTGCATTTCAATTATTGCTATTATGAGTATAGTACACTCTGTTAATAAATAACCAAGTTCTGAGGTAATAAACATAAAAAACATACAGTTGAATTGAGAACCTCCTCCATTTTGGAAAATTGGTTAAAAATATAATAAAAAAGTATACATCTGATTTGAGAACCTCCTCCTTTTTGGAAAGTTGGTTGAAATAATTCATTGCTTGTAAAAATCAAAATATAAAACATAATTCCCATGTTTGCTCTCCTCTAACGTTCTTAGCTAAATCTGAGACAATACATATCTGTGTGATGACTCATTGGTTTCTTCGTGCTATAACTTCTATATCTATTTATACATATGTGAGTGGTTACGCAAAAAGGGACCTCAAGGGAAAATAATTGATTTCGAGTAAATCACGTTTAAAATGTTGAGTCGAAATGAGAGAGGCGCGGGGTGTTTTATGTTAGTGTCGTTAGTGAGCGACTTCGTCAGTGAGAAATAGCACGTGTTTGCGATAGCTGTATTATTGGTGACTTATTTATTCGTCTTTTACTTGTCTTTATGTGCGCGCTAGAAAAAGAAACTAGTGTGCGCTGTGTATAAGGTGTAATATTTTCAAAACTGCCTCGGCTTACATAAAAAAATCATTAAAAAAAAACTACGGCACCTAAAATTATTTTGATTAGAACAAAACAAAGATGAAGGACCATAGAATCAGAATTTATCAAAAAAAAAACCGTTTCCAATCCCTTCAGGTCCCTTTTTGCGTAACCACTCACATATAATAAAATCGTAGGAAAGTCAAAACTGTACATTGAATATATTTTAAAAGAATACTTGGGGCGTGATCTACAATCGATATCAAAGCCAAAAATATAGTTTTTAGATTTTTTGTCTGTTTATCTGTTTGTCTGTATGTATGTCCGGGGTAAACTCAAAAAGTACTGCATGGAATTACTTTAAATTTTGCATGAATATTACTGACAGGTCGGGTCAACATATAGGCTACATATTATCACGCTATCACCTAGCGGCCAGGTGCGGTGCGGAGTAAACGAAGTCCGGACGAAGTCACTGGCAACAGCTAGTACATATAATAAAATCGTAGGAAAGTCAAAACTGTACATTCAATATTTTTTTAAAAGAATACGTGGGGCATGATCTACAATCGATATAGAAGCCAAAAATAGAGTTTTTCGAATTTTTGTCTGTTTGTCTGTATGTATGTCCGGGGTAAACTCAAAAAGTACTGCATGGGTTTACTTCCAATTTTGCATGAATAATACTGCATTACCCTAGAACAAGTTGTAAATTTAATTTGTGTATTTTGATTATCTTGATGATTTTTATGATATAAATTACGTTAATTCTTCCAAATTATTACATACCTAGATTAATAAATGTTTTTCAACATTATTTTAAAATAGGACACAGTATATATATTTTTTAATTATTTTCAGGCTACTTTCTGCTGTTTCATCAAAAGAAAACTTCAAAGCTATTATAAGAGAAGAAAAAGATGGTAAAGACAAGAAATCATATTTGGAAGTGTGGTCTAAAAATTGTTTGGTACATTCAATAGATCTGACAGCTTTGGACTTGCATGGAGATGTGTACGCTGATTGTAAGTAATACGTCACACAAAAATACTATGCAACACAAAATTACACCTAATTATTCAATTATCATGAATACAATGAACACTCCCCAACATCAGCATTTGGCACCCTTTCATAATCAATCCTGAAAATCAAGATACTTATACTATTTCATTGTTCACATATTTATTATTAACTAGCTGACCCGGCAAACGTTGTTTTGCCTTACATATTAGGAATCCATAGCGGACAAACAACGTGACACGTAATTTATATAAGACTACGGGATTGTCCTTCCACGCAGCCAAAATAGCATTAAACTTTATATGCCCTTGTGGAAAAATTTCTCGGATAAAAGTAGGTAAATAACTTACAAAGTGAAAGTAACAGTTTATGAATGTTTATTTTTATTTAAAAAGTCGAAAAAAGTCTTACAAAGTCGGAAAAACTCGGAGTAATTCCAAAATTTCGGACTCTTCCAGAAGAGTTATTCAGTGTTAATAAATCTTGCAACGTTTATGGGTACTAAAAGAAATATATTAAAAGTTATTAATACTACGAAAGTGTAATAAAGGGGAAAAAAATATAACTAATACTTACCCGGTTTTCCGTTTAAGAATTTGAAACTTTCTTCTTTGTTTAAAAAAAGGTTACCGTTACTGTCGATCAATATTATAAACTTTGTTTCTTCAATTTTTGATAATTATTATTAAAATCTATTATATCACAACGTTATTTGCCAATTTTTATTTTATTGTACTTTTATTACATAAATATATTTATAAATTAAGTAAAAATTAAAACAGATGATCTAATTAGCTTCTGACAGGTTGAGTCAGTGTTGCCAGAGAAAAAGTCAATCTTTCGTCCTTAAAGCCTCCTCTACACTACTCCTATGTCCGGGGTAAACTCAAAAAGTACTACATGGATTTATTTCAAATTTTGCATGACTATTACTAACAGGTCGGGTCAACATATAGGCTACATATTATCAAGCTGTCACCTACGGGGGAGGTGCTGTGCGGAGTAAACGAAGTCCGCGCGGACGAAGTCTTGGGCAACAGCCAGTATAATTATGGCGAGCGAAGCGAGCCCTACACTAGGCGACTTTCTATGCACTTTTGTGGTACATTTTCCTGAAAAAGTATCCCACTTTAAGGTTTGGGCTTTGACGTGGTGGTTTAAATTCATGTCTAGATATATTATCTACCATTAAAATGCTATTTCATAAACATAAAAAAAATAGAAAATACATTTTGTATTAGAATTTTATTACTGCTAACGCCATCTATTATAAAAATAAATAAATAATAATAATAAATAAATATTCACGGGACAAACTACACTTACTGATCTAACCCCAAAGTAAGCAAATATTTGCTTGTGTTATGGGTGTTAGTCAACGATACTAATACATAGAAATACATAATATATAAATACCAGAATATATATAATAAACACCTAAACCCAGAAATACAAACATTTACGCTCATCACACAAATGCTTGTCCCCGTCGGGGATCGAACCCGAGCCCCGTTGATTGCGTAGTCAGGGTCGCTAACCACTCGACCAACGGGAGGGTCAAATAACGAGTAAAAATGCTACAAAGCTACACTAGGCGACGATCTGTGCCCTTTAGTGGTACATTTTACTAAAAAAATATCGCACTTTTAGGTTTAAGCTTTGGCGTGGTAGTTTTATTTTGTTTAATTCATTTTCATTCACTCCAGTTTAATACAATATTAATCTATGCAAACACTTGTACTTTTTAACTTCCCACTACGTATGTAGATAGGAAGGTTACTGATTTTGCTCCGATTTTCAAAAATGGAGTTTTCACCATATGTCCGCGTTTTGTGGGCTTAGGAACCATTTTCGACTATTTTCGCGATGACGTCAGTATGTCTGTATGTATGTGTGTGTGTGAGTGTGTGTGTGTGTGTCAACAACTCATAAGTTTTGAACGCCTGGACCGATTGAAACGCGGTTGGTGGCATTCGATTGGATTCCGCTCAACTTATACTTCCTGAAATTTTGTACCAAATGGGCCTAAGAGATTTTGAGAAATTTTGAAAATACCCTAAACAAATTGTGACGAAACAATTTTTTTTTTAATAACTTCCAGATTAATGTACCGATTGAGTACAAAAACTATTCCTCAAAAAAATACATCTAATGCATAAATTGCCTCAAAATCAGTTTATTCGTTTGGAAGTAATCGTTGACGAAAATTTTGAAAAAAGTGTTTTTTCGACATAACTTCGAAATATTTCAACCAATTATTTTTTGGTATTCTACGATATTTTAATACTATAAAAATTACGTCGAATGCCCTTTTAAAAATCAAAACCGAACCTTATTTTCAAAGGTTACAACTTTTCAAATATTAAAATTACGTTTTCTTTAGCAAAGTTACTTAATATTTTGGAAGTAACTTTCAGGCTAATATACCGATTGACTTCAAAATCTTATCATCGTTTCTCCTTTAAAAACTGCGCCAAGTACCGTTAATTGGATAAAAATCGGTAAATTTGTTTGGGATCTATCATAGACGAAAATGTTTTTTTGACATTGCTTCGAAATTTTTGAACCTACCGATTTTTTAGCTAAAGCAATATTTAAATTGAGTTGAATGCCATTTGAAAGATCAAATCGATCATCGTTTCCAAAATATACAGCTTTTCAAAAATCAATACGTGCCAAGAAAACTTATCAAGGACGTACTACGTGCGTCTTCCCGGTTGAAATTTGGATGTTTTTTGATTTCAATGGCTTCTTTCACTAGCCGTGGAATGTAATATGGCGTTCTGTCGAAAATACGCGTGGCCTATGAAATTCCATCCAGTGATTACGGCCCGACTACAGCTGTAGATGTTTAGTAATCGCCGACTTATTAACGTCGTTATTCTTGACTGCTTTGATATGCTACTAGGCCTCTGACACATGCTCTTAGTACCTCTATACACTACTCGGCCGACTTCAGTACGCGTCAAGACGCCGTTGTGAACGCACGTGTGTTTAATAGATTTTTTCGTTGATGTGCGTGTGAGACTCTATTATGAGCGGCATACAGTGGTCACAGGAGCAAACTATGTTGTTCCTTGAAACACTTCAAGCAGAGCCTTTTATTTGGGACCCCAGTGGGAAAGGTCATAAGGACAAGAAAAAAGTAAATGATGCTTGGGTGCGTATTCGGGACGTTTTGGAAATACCAGTTGAAGAATTGAAGAAAAAAAAGGATTCACTTTTTGCGACATACAGGGGCTACTACAGAAAAATGGAAGCTTCCTTAAAAAGTGGTGCCGGCGCAGATGATGTTTATCGTCCAGTTTGGTTCGCCTTTGGTTTCATGAACAGCTTTTTGGGGTCCGTGTATAAATGTAAACAAACAATAACCACGGTAAGTTTTTTATTATCAATAACTTGTTTTATTATTACTAAAGTACAGATTACAGTAAGGTCGATTCGCCAGTTTGCGTCCATTTAGTGCAGTTGCTTGCTTTAAGGAGAACATAATAATGTCTCTGCATTAGTTTTAATATAAAAAGTATGTAGTTAATGTGGTAATGAACAGGCGAAATGACCCTACATTCGTTGTGTTTATTTATAAACATTGAAAATAATTTGTAAAGTAATCCCTTATCTGAACGGCAGATAATGGTGGTCTGCGTGGTACTTGTGTAATATCTCTCAAAGCACAGTTATTATCAAAGTCTGCCCGCCAAGACCCGGGTTGAATTAAAACTCCATTATCATCATACATATCTACAGTACCAGGAGGCATATATATAAGGGATGATTTATTACTTTTTCTGAGAAAGTTATGCAATAAGAGACATGTCATTGTAATAATTGGGATATTATGAATATCCAAATCAATTGGCTTTCTGAATATTCTAAACCTGGATGCTAAAATACCAAACACATTCTCAACTACTACTCGAGATTTTGACAAGCGCATATTGAAAATCCTTTTCGGTGAATTGATATCATGGTTGCCAGGATATGGTTTCATTATATTATTATGTAAAGCAAATGCTCCATCTGTCAAAAAAACGTAGGGAATTTCGACATGATCCGTTCCGGATAATGGACTTGGCTTAGGAAGATTAAGCCCGTTAGATGCAATTTTTTGCCATAACGAAGAATTTTTAAGTACACCTCCATCACTGATCCTACCTTGACTACCAATGTCAGCATACATAATGTTATAGTTACTGTCGACTAAAGCTAAAAGTACTAAACTAAACGTCTTTTTATAATTAAAGTACTCAGAACCAGAGTTAACCGGACATTGTATAACAATATGCTTTCCATCCATTGCGCCAAGGGCATGTGGAAAATTCTCCTTGAATCCGTTTTCAACTTCCAACCACTGCTGCTCATTGCACGGCATCTGTAAATAAAAAGTATATTATATAAAAAATATTATCATCAAATAATATGTAAAAAGACACGGTCAATTTCATTAAAAGCTGACACTCAAATTGTATATAAATAATTAAAAAGCCGATTAATTGTAGCACTCATGTATTTTTCATAAAATACAGAGACATACACTCACACTCCTACATACACATACAGTACTCCTGCATATACGCGCACTCAAATGCATATAGTATACAGAACCCATATACACTCACAAATTTGGATTGGATTAAATAAAGATTTATTATTAAATAGGTCGTGATATATACATTTAAACCTTTGCTATTTTTATTTCAGGATCATGGAACTGATTCGATTCAGGAAGAATCAACCAACGCTTCAGAGGATGTACCAATTGCTTCTCCAACTCCAAAAGAACCAGAGCCCCCAAAAAATAGACACACCATCCGACGGCGTGACAACCCACCGGAATTGCAAGTTGCCAGTAGGCAGATGACAGAAGCCTTCAATAACTTAAATAAAGTGATAAATAATCCTTCAAAGGATAGCAGCGCAGTTGAGGACGAGTGCGACGTATTCGGCAAACTAATTGCCAAAAAACTGAAGAGGTTACCTGAACATGAAAGGGACGATATAATGTTCGATATACATGCTCTATTTCGGAAATCACGTTTTGAAAGATCTCCATCAGGTGAATCGTTTCGTACTTCTACACCTAAGTCTACGCCATATTATAGTCCGTTAACTACATCACTATCTTCTAGAAAGCGTCCTTTATCTGCGAATAATGCAGTTCATTATAATGTTACAACATTATCTCCTAGACCACACTCATCGTTTTCAGAGCCACCTGATACATATATAACATTATCTAATGAGTTTAGTGAATGTCAACCGACATACTTCCAACAACCAAGCGAAATCACTGCTCATCAACGCTCTTCAAAGATACGTGTTATAAGTGATGAAATTATTGCACCAGACACCCAAAGTCAATCAGTTTATCAACGCTATAAGCAGCCTCAATCAGATCAATCTAACGATGTTCAATATATTTTGCATATACCAGAGACCCAAACTCAATCTGATTGTCCAGAAGATAATACACATCAGAGTGATTTAATATATCAGGCATATAATGACTCGTAATGTATGAAATTATTCTTATTCTTATTCTCACTGATATTTTTGTAATTGTACATACCTAAACTTTTAATAAATATATGTCATAAATATTAAAATTTTACCTTTATTTCATCCTTGAGTTCCTCGTTCAAAGCTTCACAGACTTCGACTACAATTTTTGAAATCAACTGGCTTGAAATTTTAAATAAATAGTGCATAGATCTATAGCTGTCACCACTTGCCAAAAACCTCAAGGTGATTGATAATCGAATCTTAGCAGGTATAGCTTCTCTTAAATGAGTGTCTCGTTTAGCGATTAAGGGTTCGACTTTAGAAAGTAATAAATTAAAATCGTCCAATGACATTCGGTGGAAATTTTCAAATTCTCCTGATGGTTCTTGTATGAGTTCAAGAAATTGTTGTTCCATAGTACGTCTGTAAAAAAAAATACAGTTAATTAACTTGCCATGTAATGTACTTTAACTTATTAGAAATCCTAATTATTTAAATAAATATTACCTACCTAGTTCTGTTCCGATGCATTGCGATCATCCACCATCTTCTTTTTCTTCTTTTCTTTTTAGTCTTCTTCGTGAGATAAGTATGCACGTAGTTATAATACGCTAGAGAGCACATTGCTACGGCAGCTGCTACTTGAGCGTCCATTATAATAAACGTCCGCAGGGTACCGGTAACGCTACACGAATGCGCTCCTCGCGAAGTTGAACGAGTGTGTAGTGTAGCACCGCGGACTTCAGTCAACTTCGGCCGAGTACTTCGCCGAGGAACTTCGCGAGTAGTGTAGAGGAGGCTTTAAGGACGAAAGATTGACTTTTTCTCTGGCAACACTGACTCAACCTGTCAAAAGCTAATTAGATCATCTGTTTTAATTTTTACTTAATTTATAAATATATTTATGTAATAAAAGTACAATAAAATAAAAATTGGCAAATAACGTTGTGATATAATAGATTTTAATAATAATTATCAAAAATTGAAGAAACAAAGTTTATAATATTGATCGACAGTAACGGTAACCTTTTTTTAAACAAAGAAGAAAGTTTCAAATTCTTAAACGGAAAACCGGGTAAGTATTAGTTATATTTTTTTCCCCTTTATTACACTTTCGTAGTATTAATAACTTTTAATATATTTCTTTTAGTACCCATAAACGTTGCAAGATTTATTAACACTGAATAACTCTTCTGGAAGAGTCCGAAATTTTGGAATTACTCCGAGTTTTTCCGACTTTGTAAGACTTTTTTCGACTTTTTAAATAAAAATAAACATTCATAAACTGTTACTTTCACTTTGTAAGTTATTTACCTACTTTTATCCGAGAAATTTTTTCCACAAGGGTGGTGGTAAATATTCTTAAATTTTCTAATTTTCCGCGCAATTTTCTTAATATTTTCTTGTATAAGAACCTTCTCCTTACAATTAGAAACACAACAAAAAAAAATTACCGAAATTGGTCCAACCATTCAGGCGTGATGTCGTGACCAAGGAAAATAGGGATTGATTTTTATATATATAGATTATATGGAAAACAAAGAAAAAAATCTTAACAACTGTATCCCCTAAGAGGTAGGCAGAGGTACCACCAGTGCACCCATAATTTGCCGAAGATACATAGTCCCATAATGTGATAGGTGGCAAGCCTATAGCCAGCTGGACACTTGTCCAACCCTGGGCAACCTTGTTTTTATCAGGAACTTTATGTGGTCAACACCAACATCGGACCACTAAATCACAAAGGCATGTTAAGACACAGTTTATGTATTATGTACTCAACACATGTTTCACGTTGTAACCGAAGCATCTTTAAGAGAATTAAATAGCACTTCACTATAAAAGGTGAAACATTAATGACATTATTTACTAAATAACCCGTAATATGTATCTACCTATGTTCTGAACAAAATAGCTGCAATAACTAGAAGAAATACAATCGTTTTTGTTTCAACTAAAATGTGTTACCTTTATCAGATTAATAATTCATATGCAATAAAATTGCAAGAACAGACCTTCATCTTGTATTTTTGGAATCCTAAATCAAATCTTTACCAAATGTATACAGGACTTAACGGTAAGTTTACTTTTCAAAACAAAAAGGGAATTTTGTAAATCCCTCTATATATCAAATAGCTATATCTCAATATACGAAAAAAGAATATAAACTTAAATTGAGACTAGAAAGTGGTCCCTGGAACAATTTTTTTTTTATTAATGACAAGCTGAATTTTTGTGAACAGCTTCGTTTTGACGAGACGCCCATCTTTTCTATCTTCCAATAATCTCAAATCGGGTAACTAATAAAGTTAGGGAACTTCGAACATTTTAATTCGGTCAAGGAAAAATATGTTATTAATAACAATAATTATTTATTACTTTAATCACTTGATTATTTTATGAAAAACACGAAAAACTTTTGTCCTACACATCCCTCGGTTTTTCTGACGAGTCCTCCACAATCAATTTAAAAACAACCTAATTTTCTCACATCAGCTTGTTAATTATTATTTTAATTCAAGGGTAACTTTGACTTACACGTAAAGTGTAAACTTTTCTAAGTCCGACACTATTCTTTGGGGATTAAAATTAAAAAAAAGATTTTAATCTTAGAAAAATAGAAAAAGTTTTTTCGTGTTTTTTATAGAATAATCAAGTGATTAAAGTAAAAAATAATTAATTTTATTAATAACATATTTTCCTTCACCAAATTAAAATGTTCGAAGCTCCCTAACTTTATTAGTTATCCGATTCGAGATTAAGCAAAGATGGAAAAGATTTGCGTCACATCAAAACAAAGCTGTTCACAAAAATACAGCTTGTTATTAATCAAAAAAAAGTTTGTTCCTGGGACCATGGTCTTGACTCTAGTCTCCTAAAAGATTATTTCTCTTTATTTAAAGTAAATATTATTTTAGCAGAATTTGGCTGCTTGGATTGGGCTCCTGATGAAAAATCCTTGGTGTATGTAGCTGAGAAGAAAAAGAAAAAGTCAGAGCCTTTCATTAAAAGGAAACCTAATATTGAAGATGAAAAAAAAGATCAGGACAAACAAAATACACCAGTCAGTATAATTAGTAAACTATTTTATAGATTACTAGCAGACACACTTATAACCCACATAAACGCTGACCCCTTAGGAAATTTGGTATAAATTGTAGCTATGTTACTCAGTAATAATGTAACATTCTACTACTGAAAGAATTATTAAAATTAGGTTCTCTAGGACCGCCCCGTTGTTAGAGTGTTTAGCGACCCTACGTAATCAATGGGGCTTGGGTACTTTCCCTGTCGGGGACAAGCATTTGTGTGATGGGCATAAATGTTTGTATTTCCGGGTTTGGGTGTTTATTAAATATATTCTAGTATTTATATATGTATTTCTGTGTGTATCGTTGACTAACACTCATAACACAAGCAAATAATTTGCTTACTTTGGGGTTAGATGAGTTAGTGTAATTTGTCCCGTGAATATTGAAACAAACTCTAGGTCCAGAGATTCTACCTACAATCAAACTCACAAACTTACAAACTTTAACTTTTTATTAACATATACTACAAAAAAAAAATCTGTAGCATCTATATGTTGTTTTTTTTTGTAAAATATGATAATCATTTTAAGATTCACTGACATTGCTTATACCATTTTGAAATATTTTGTGTCTGTCTAAATGACGACACAGGACCGATTGTAAAAATTATTGACGACACAGGACCGATTGTAAATATTAATTATAGTAAATTAGTCTGGTGTTGTCATGGTGGAACACCATGTACTTCCTATTCACCAGCTCCGGCCGGTTTTTCTCAATAGCTTTTTTTAACTTCATCAGTTCCTGACAGTAGAGGTCAGAATCGATAGTTTTACTCGGTGGCAAAAGCTCGCAGTGGACGATTCCTTTCCAATCCCACCATACACATAGCATCACTTTGTTCCGAGTCAGGCAGGGCTATGCCACGGTCTGTGGGGTTTGTCCATGCTTCGACAATGATATTTTTGGCACATTCTTATTGTAAGTCACCCATTTTTCATCACCATCAATTGTTTAAGAAATGGCACGGAATTGTTCCGTTTCAACAAAGAATCACAAATGGAAACATGTTGCATTAGGTTTCTCTCAGTGTGATCATGTGGTACCCAAATGCCAAGTTTTTTCTTGTACCCAGACTTTCGTAAATGAAGTAAAACTGTTTCATGATCAACATTCAGTTCTTCAGCAATGTCGTAGCTACTAATATGTCGATCGTGCTCCACTGTCTCAAAGATGGCACTGATTTTATCTGTGACAGGGTGTCCAGAGCGAACCTCATCTTTCACACTAAAATTTCCAGACTTGAAACGCTTGAATCACATTTGTGCTACTCTTATTGATACCGCATTAAGTCCGTACAAACTTTATTCGCGGCGCAACGCACAAATTTTAATAGCGGGGTTCGTCGCATTTTTACTTTTTTTTGTAATAAAACTTTAAAACGTACCAAATTTCTTCGTCACAAACGTTCATTTTGCTTGCTTAAAAAACAATTGAAAAATGGCGGGAACTAGTTTTTTTTATTTATTTATTGCATATTCAGAATTTAATTTATTTATTTATTATTTAAATTTATGCACAACAATGTACAAAGGTGGACTTAATGCTAAGTGGCATTCTCTACCAATCACCCTAACTTAATCAGATAAAAAATATTAATAGGTGCATAGAATTATTCGATTAACATTGACACAAGCTAAAACTAACTAAATGTTTATGGTATATATACATATATACAGTGTGTAAAGAAAACCCAGTCCGATTCGAAAGAGGCATATAGTTTGGTTAAAGGCATTACTGAAAAAAATATTAAAATGACTTTATTTCTGAAAATAAAAAAGATATCGTTGTTTTAATATTCGTACTTTTACATATATCTCCCTAGAGTTAAGCAAATATTTTGAAAATGACAACACCTTGTCGCTGTTTGTTTCATTGCTTTGCTTTGGCGGCTTTCGCACAAACACCGCGCGAAGGTGCGGTGTTCGTTTTTCGGCTTTTTACAAATGAACTTTAAACGCTCTGCACACGCACCGCGTGTCTTTCGGTAGCATCCGACTTGCGCGGCATTCTTTTATAATAGAATTTACTTATTTGTAGGGGTTGTCATACTTAATGTATGAAAATACCATTTAAAATTACTTTTTTTATTGGAAAAACTAATTAATATCCATAAAATAATTATACATATGTAGTTGTATTACGGTACCAAATAACACCTTTAATTATCCGACAGGGTTTCCTTTACATACTGTATATACATATATACATACATACATACATACACACCTACATGTATACATATAGACATACATAAATATTTACTACATATACAATGTGTTACCGGAGCACAAAATACACATACACATAAAATAGAAATAAATACTTGTTACATATATATGTATAAGAAAGATTTATTTCTAAGTTAATAATTTGTCTGGTTTTAATATCTACCATTAAATGTGATAGAATGTCACATTTAACGGTATTAAAACCAGGCAGTTACATTCAGTACAACCAAAGAGGTTTGATTACTAATAATACATTCAAAATACGAAAATACTTTTACCCCGACCTATTATTATATAGAATAAGAACAGGTACCATGAAGTGGTGAAACGAACCCGAGTCCTATCGATTTTTAATTTAATTTTATTTATCGCGAGATTTAACTCGCGATTTCGTTCACGTGGCCCAAAATCACACTCTCTTGCTCAGTCGGGTAAAAAAGTATCACATGTCATTCCTGGCTAGTTTTTTTTTTATAAATATAAATATTCACGGGACAAATTACACTTATTGATCTAATCCCAAAGTAAGTAAATTATTTGCTTGTGTTATGGGTGTTAGTCAATGATATTAATACATAGTAATACATATGTAAATACTTTTACACATATAATAAACACCCAAACCCGGAAATACAAACATTTTATGCTCATCACACAAATGCTTGTCCCCGTCGGGACTATAGTAAAATAATTTTTAAGATCGAAGAGGTTTTGAGTTTATTTGTTACAAACACAAAAATAGAAATGTTTTCACTTTATAATCTGAATATTTTCTTTTTTCTCTATACATAATTATAAATTACGTGTCACATTGTTTGTCCGTGATGGACTTCGAAACTACTGAACCGATTTCAATGACATTTTGTAGATGTCGACTGTACGGTCCAATTTCAATAAACCCAACCAAACAATTTCAAGTACCCCACCAAAATATTGAATACAAGTAATTTTTATGACACACATGACAGCTAGTATTAACAGATAACTAATTAGTATATCGGTATGTAAAGACAAGTTGCATTTTTTTTTCAGGGTGAAGAGTATCTGTTCAAAGAAGATTGGGGCGAACAGTTAGTTGGCAAGATTCAAACCGTGATAGTTCTGTGCCATGTTGAAACAGAGGCTGTTAGCATACTCAAAGGATTGCCTGAACATTGGTGCCCGGGTCAGGTGAGACTCAGTTACATTGATTTTACTACGTATTGAGGAATTATTTAAAATTATTTATCGTTTTCACTCATGATCTTCGAAAATCAATTTTTCGTCAGATCTCCACGATTAGAGGTCCCATTAGTATGTTTGTATGTGTGGGTGAAATGTGCATGTAAATGTGTATGTGTGTGTATATGTGTACCACATGCATAAGGCTGTAGGCTTGCTTACTCTCCAATTGGCAATTTTTAAAATATACATGTTAGATAGATAATATATTGTTATTAGACAATTATATTAATAATAATTGTCTAATAACAATATATATAATAATATTTTAAACATATTTTTTTAATACACTACTCGACGGTTTCACTTTTTAAAGCATTTTCAAGTAATATATAAGTCGAATAATATATTAAAATTATATCTGTATATATTTAAAAGTGAAATTTAAGTGTCTAATGACAATGGAATTTCACAAAGTGCCGACAGTGAAAGTGTAGAATGTATATTGTTTTGGTTATCGAAATTCGGCTTAGATCTTGAGGTCTCGGCTTCGATTCGCGGGTCGGGCAAAAATGTTATTGAGTTTTTCGGAGCTAGCCTTCCAATCGCGACTTGGGTCCCGGGCCATGCAAAAGTGCTATTGAGCTTTCTCGGAGCTATCCTACAAACCTAAATCGTAGTAGCAATTTGGAGTTTGTTGGTAGTATGTTAATATTCACGTTAAGCTCTGGGACCCAGTTATCGTAAAAAAGAAGTGATAGCCATCATGAGGTCAATAACATGACCAATCTTTCCAACTGACAAACCGGTGATTCGGTTTCAATTAGAGATTCGGGTTAATATCGATATTTCTTAAGATTAGGTGATATTAATATATTCACTTTGAAATAATATAATATTTTAACTATTATATCAGTATTAATGATATTTCACTGTAATTTGGACCTTAAATCAAGAGAAATAAGATCGCAGCGGTACCATTCTCTCAGATACGGACACGATGAGAACAAGATACTGCATGAAATGCGTCTGTCTCATTTGTACGTACACGTTCGGCGCGGCGTATTTGAATCCGAACTATTCCGAATGTTATTATCCGATTCATTTTGGATAGCCATTACAGAGATTAGGCGAATATGAAAAATTAGCATATTACAGTTCGCCGGATTACTAATCCAAGAATCCTTTCAATATTACTAATATATTAGCGATTATATCAGTCACGCCACTAGTTTTAATAGAAAGTCTTCACGTTTTCATTAACTCTGCTTGCCGTCTATGAGAACCTGTGTTATTTATTTTTGCTTATGTATGATGTGTCTATTAACGTTTTGTTTCGGTGAATCAGGTCCGGTTTTCCCCCGATGGGGAGTCAGTGGTGGGAGTGGCATGGGAATTAGAAAAACGACGTCTTGGTCTCATATTCTGTACCAATCGGCCAGGTCACATCTTCAATCTTACGATCAAGGATGGTGTTTTAAGTAAGTTTTTTTTATATGTCATAGGATGGGAAACAAGCAGATTGTTTTCCTGATAGAAAAAGACAACCATCGCTTATACAGGTTGACTAATAATAAATAGTCTACATATTGAAGAACATGATATCAGAATAAAAGTATAATAAAAAGGGAATATTATGTAACTACATGTAAACCTCAACGAAATTAATTTTCAGAAAATATGATTACGGTCGATAGCGGTGTACTAACGAGTCTAGTCACGAGTACTGAAAATAGATTTTTTAAACTATGAACTACGATGACTATGTGCGGGTCTACGAAAATAAACATTTTTATTGGATAACTAACTGACCCGTGAAACCGCCCATGAGTAAATTAACATGACCTACAATTTATTGAATTGTACAACTTGTGACACCCATATTGTTACATATTATCTTTCTTCTTTCTTTAAACTTTGTGAACTGTAAACATTTTGATTAAACAAAAAATGATTTTTGTAAATTACAAAAATAAGTTTTGTGGTGTGAAATAATGCCTTGAATAAAAAAAAAGTACCTAAAAAAGAAAAAAACGCCCGCGGTGTTTTTTCCGCCGGATCAGTGTGGCCACGTTCAGATCCGGTGGTAATTGTAAAAAAATTGACTCACCGCATTTTTAATTTCATAGTATAGGTATAATTATAATTTTTAAATATTTGCTCATTATTACATGGTAGAATATTGTTACGAGCTTACAGTTTGTATTGTGAAATAAAATATCACTTATATTAAAGCCGTGTTTTTGTCACACGAATGTATCACAATACATACTCCACACCACTAACTAATAACACTATATTCCACTAGAACCAACTGACTAAACCGAATCACTAAAGTAACACACTTTCCGTGTCACTTTTCACTGTAGTATATCGCTTCACACTGATCGTCCAAATTATCGCTTCCGGACCACTTAATAAAACTGACTTGCTATTTGCCAACACATCTTTATTTATAGACCCGTTAAAGTTCGACCATATTCCCGAAAGTTCCGAAAATAACGCGTAAACAACTAATGTAACGTAAACGTAAAAAAATTAAAGTATGTAAATATGTCACAGTAAACACTATTTTCACCCTTATGCCTTATGCGAGAAGGTAAATTATGGCGTAGCTGTTTGGGTAACGGCGGCTACCGTTTATCGATAGAAGCTGCATCTCTTTCTTTTATTACTAGATTTTTTCAGTGTTCTCACTCTTCACTTTTCTATTCATTTCTATTCGCAACATTATGTTGGTAACTTAATCAAATTTGAATAACTTGTAACTCGCATATTCTGGCAAATAAATAATTTCATTTTTTTCATCATTCATTCATTCATTTCATCATTCATTTATCCTTTCTTATTATTTGTCTATATCGTAAAGGATGGAGCACACTGGGATGGGCCGCAACGAGCCGAGCCCAATGCAAAAATCCGCCTAGATTACTTACATATATTTTATATGAACTATCGCACTATAGTGGGGTGCATCGGGCGGATTTCGGTGAATACGACGCTGCCAGACCGGGCCCACTGCGCCGCATGCTGCGGCGGACAGAATTGCGCGCATGTCATCCTGTCTTTTTAATATTAAATTCTAAAATCACGAAATTATGGATGAAGATTAACAATTTTAGTTCAAGGCTACAAAGAGCTAGCTAGCACATTACTAGTCCGATGTATAGATGGATGAAGAGTATTTTATGTCCAATTAAATATATCAAAAAATATATTGCAAATGGGTCGACTAACAAATTCCAGTACAGTTTTTTTTAAATATTTCAATGGTTTGGTTAATAGAAAAATTCCATACCAACTGAAAGTATGAAGCGTATAGAATATGCAAACGTTAAGTTGATTATGAACTTTTAAAAATTGACGCGTTCTACTATCATTTTTAAAAATATAAACGGGTCAAAAACGCGTACATATATAGAACGAACTTCGAGCTTTACAAGTTCTATATATGTACGCGTTTTTGACCCGTTTATATTTTAAAAAATGTTAGGTTGATTATTTTTTTCCCGTCACAACTCTTGAGTAGGCAGATAAATCGATACAAATTGATACAAAGAAACAGGTAAATCGATACAAGTAACCTGGCCACCCGAGAGTTGTCAAGGGAAAAACATAGTTAACGTAACGTTTGCATATATTCTAATAGGCTTTAATAATACACTACAGCCGGGGGAGCCAGCGGACTGTAGATCTGGTATTTCTTCTTTGACGCCCCACCAGCCGTAGTGCTTTTTGGTTGAGCCGGATGTGCCGGAGAAATAATCGAGACCACAACTGTTCGTTGCAAAGGTGCTTTATTGTAACGAAATAAATAGCAATAAAGCTAGCACCGTTGCAAATGTTCCTATTCTATGGGAGAGTCAGTACTTGCCCTAACACTGCCCTACTCTAAAGCCGGTACCCTATAGATATACTAAAGCCCAGGAACTTGTCTGGGAAACTTATTGAGTCGTAACGAAACTGTAACTTGATCGGAACGGAACTGATTGTATGTCCGCACTTTCCGATATTTATAGCCCGCGGCCAGACGGGCGGCATAAACCGATAAAGACGGATGGCGCCGTGCGTGGCGCCACGATGTCTGGGATTTGTTAAAATCTCACTTTTCGTAATCTAAACGTAATTATTTTGTCTTAGGTAGCTTCTCCTACCTCTAATTACCTAGTGTGGCCCTCTAGCGAGTGCAACGGTACTATCTTTTTACAAATATAAGCGAAATAAAGTACATAATGCCCTAAGACCTACCGAAAACTAATTACATAGTGTTATTTCTTATCTATATACAAACATCTAACACGTATAAACTTATTTAATAACAAACAAGAGTGTTATATACATTATATGTTCTTACAGGACCTCGGAAACTCTTACAATTACAGAGTTGTACGCCTTTTCAGGTCGTACTATCCTGTTAACTATCTTTATATACTCGAAAAGTGCGTAAACATATGCCTAAGGCTAATACTTACATTGTACATACTATTTACAATCGATAAACATTCATTTTAACAAATAATTTTGCACTTTTCGGGGTTTTCGTAATTCTGGATTCCCGCATATAAATACAATCTCGCAAGAGTCGACTCGTAATTTGTCGACTGCGTGGAACCCCTTTTGATCGTAATATGCCTTTAGGCAAACAACTTAACTACATAAAGCTTTATTATTTCTGTACAACAAAGCTGTATGTAGGTCTCAGGGCGAATAAAAGACGAAAACGAACATTATTTATTACAAAAAAACTTACGAACTAAATGAAATATACAATTATCCTGCCTTAATATCTATTTACATTAAATATTCACATCGAATATGTCTGTGCTGCACACTTTCGATAGTATGGAATTTCTCTATTAACCAAACAAGTGAAATGTTTAAAAAAAATTAATTGTTAATTAATCATATCCTGGATTAAATTTTAAATGCTGAATGTGTAGTTTGTCGAGCGTCGTAGGGATCTATTGGATTTTGTAGATTGAACTATAGGCAAAATAAAAGGTTACATAATGTTTTTCATTTCAATGGTGGGGAAAAAAGTCTGCAGATAAAAAAATGTGAAAACAATAACGGTGACATGTAAACACTAAAGCGCGTCCGATTAAGGTATGCCAGCTAAAACTTAGAAAAATTGACGATTTAAATGTAACGTAAGAGAGTGGGAGAGTCACAAAGTAGCAAAGAAAACATTGTCTTGATATTGTTACGTACTCAGGTTCGTACTTGTAAGAAAACACCATTTATATTAAATCCGTGTATGTACACAACACATCACAACGTAATACTAAAATACACTTTACACCCTAATTACTCGCTATACTATCACTGAACTTAGAACACTACACAATAAAACATTTCCCGCTTCGCACTTGGTCACTTGATGTATCGCTCTCGATCGCTTGATAAAAACTGCCTCGTGTTTGTCAACACTTCTCTATTTATAGGCAGTGTAAAGTCCTAGCTGGATCCAGAAAAATCTAAATGTATCGGGAAACAATGAATCACTTCTTATCGTAAACATGCTATGAGTCATAAATCCTAGTACACGCTACTTTCAACCTTATGCCATATCCCACAAAGTCCATTATGCCCAGGTCAACTATTTGTTTGTCAATAGGAGTAGCTATCTCTTTCTTTTATTTCTAATAATTAGCGCGCGCGCGCTCCAACTCTGCACGCTTCTAGATTATTCGTAACAATATTCTCGAGCGCCACTGAACTTTAATCTGACTATAAAAGGGAATATTATGTAACTACATGTAAACCTCAACGAAATTAATTTTCAGAAAATATGATTACAGACGATAGCGGTGTACTAACGAGTCTAGTCACGAGTACTGAAAATCGATTTTTTTTAAACTATGAACTACGAGGAACATAGTCCTACGAAAATAAACATTTTTATTGGTTAACTAACTGACCCGGGAAACCGCCCATGAGTAAATTAACATGACCTTACAATTTATTAGATTGTACAACTTGTGACACCCATATTGTTACATATTATCTTTCTTCTTTCTTTAAACTTTGTGAACTGTAAACATTTTGATTAAACAAAAAATGATTTTTGTAAATTACAATAACGGTGACATGTAAACAATAAAGCGCATCCGATTAAGGTATGCCAGCTAAAACTTAGAAAAATTGACGATTTAAGTGTAATGTAAGAGAGTGAGAGAGTCACAAAGTAGCAAAGAAAACATTGTCTTGATATTCTCGAGCGCCACTGAACTTTAATCTGACAACTTTAATCTTTAATTCAAAAAACATATAATCTGTCAATTTTCACAAGCCGATGTTATCGAAATTTTGTTTTTTTTTTCTGTCCTAGTTACCTCCACTTCATAAAAGACTTGGGCACTTTATAAAGGGCTTATATTTGGTGGAGAGTTTCAGCAGTATGCTAGGTACCTTCCCTATGTTAATCTGACGCGCTCGAGTAAATACCAAAATCCCTTCTTGGGCTCCCAGCTATAGGATTCTCGACTTGTGCACTACAGCCGGGGAGCCTGCGGGCTGTAGATCTGGTTCTTCTCCGATGCTCCACCAGCCGTAGTGCTTTTGCTGAGCCGGGTGTCGGGAAGAAGAAATCGAGACCAAAACTTTCGTTTACAAAGGTGCTTTATTGTAACGAAACAGAAATGGCAAATAAAGCCAGCGCCGTTACAAATTTTCTATTCTATGAGAGAGAGCTACTACTTGCCCTATCACTGCCCTACTTACTCTAAACTGGTACCCTTTATATATACTAAAGCCCAGGAACTTGTCTTGGAAACTTAACTTATTTCTTAAGACGTTACGAAACTAAACTAGAACTCAGATTGTATGGCCGCGCTCTGCCGTATTTATAGCCAGCGGCCAAACACGCTGATACGCCGACAAAGACGGCTGGTGCCATGCGCTGGCGCCAGTGTCTGGGATTTGTTAAAACCCTACTTCTCCTAATCTTATCACGATAATTTTATGTTAAGTAGCTTCTCCTACCTCTAATTAGCTAGTGTAGCCCTCTAGCGAGTACAACGGTAGTTTCTTTTTACAATTATAAGCAAAACAAAGTACATTACGCCCTAAGACCTACCTAAAAACTAATAACATAGTGTTATTTATTATCTATGTACAAAGATCTAACACATACAAACTTATATAACAATAAACAAGAGTGTTATATATATTACAGATTTTTCCGAACCTCGGAAACTTACAATCATAGTATGCCTTTTCAGGTGGTACTATCCTGTTATCTATCTTTATCTTCCCGAAAAGAGCGTGAACATATGTTTAAGATTCATACTTACATTGTACATATTATTTACATTCGATAAACATTCATTTTCACACGAATTTTGCACTTTTCGGTGTTATCGTAATTCTGGGTTCCCGCATATAAATATTATCTCGCAAGAGTCGACTCGTAAGTTAGTCGACTGCGTGGAACTATTTTCGTTCGTAATATGCCTATAGACAAACATCTTAACTACATAAAGCTTTCTTATTTCTATACAACAAAGCTGTATGTAGGTCTTAGGGCAAATAAAAGACGAAAGCAAACATTATTTATTATAAAAAAACTTACAAACTAAATGAAATACAATATATCCTGCCTTACATAATTATTTACATTCATTATTTACATGAAACAGGTCTGTGCTGCACACTACTATATGATGATCAACAGTGGAGAATAACATTTGGAAAGAAATACGCCAATGACATTAACATCCTTGGTGTCTAAAGGAGTTATCTCTTTCTATCACGACAGCCATCGTTTGTTTGCTAACAAATTATATATTAAAAAAGTACACCAATTATGCAGACTTTTGACACCACCGGGTACCACCCGATCAGAGCATGGTGTTAGTATTGGGTTAAATGTTTCAGGTAAATTGAGTACAGATGGGGAAGCAGTGCGAGCACCACGTTTTGGACCCACGGGTGACCTTGTATGGCTCCAACGAAGTTCCAAAGGGCCCCATCACGCTTGCCACAAGCTACTAAGGATATCCAGCGATGTTGTAAGTGTTGTATCTGAATAATATGTATTTTAACACTTTAACTGTCCCAAGCATATTTCCGTCCCTATCACCAAAATGTCCAATAATTATAAAACATTTTTTTATATCATAAGATAGCAAAAAAGCAAATGGGTCTCCTGGTGGAAAGAGACAACCACCGCATATAGACACGAAAGATGTTAATGGTGCGTTTCTATCTAGTGGCAAGGTCTAATGCCACATGCAGAAGTTTACCGGCTACGTCATCCTCCAAACCGGAAGACGACAGCGACAAGCACTGACGCTATTGCGGCAGGAATAGGTAAGGCGGTGGTACCAGACCCGAGCGAGACGATGCAAATTTCTACTACCTAGTAGCCACGATGGTCGTGACTCGCGTAGCCAATCGGTCACGTTTTACGACCTGCCTGGTAGAACGGCAGTTGGCCTATTCTTCAAAGGAGCCCGGGACCAACACGGGAGTAATCGTGCACGCATCACATTAAAGTATTGGAAAAATCCAAAAACCTGATGGCAACAAAGTGAGACAACATAGTCATTGAGTATAGAGATAAGGAAGTTATTATTATTGTCCCCCTGTACGTTTTCGTCAACTGCAAACCCTGGCGTATTTTGTTCTGCTTTTTCTATATGTGCATGTGAGCGCGAATGTGGCTGGCAAAGCCAAAGTTAGTTTCAGATACTTTAATTTTATAAATCCTGTCACACGGAATGCAGTGTAAATGGCCGTTGCTGTTGTATGTGTAGGCATGAGATAGCTTTGGACGGCTCTACCACATTGAAAAGAGAAGCCAAGGACTTAGCATTAATTTCCATAACCAATCAAAATGATAGAATAGCATGCATTCCAACGCTGAATATATAAAAATGGCTTTATCTCTGTCTAACAAGTTCGATTTTCAAAAATTCAAATCTCGGTATCCTGATTTTATTCTTCTATTCTAGATGAACAATCTCGGTTCGGTATCCCTTAACGCAGAGACAACTTCTGTCACAGTAGATATAGTAAACACTGAAAGGAAAATATCAAATGGTGAAACGTTCTACGGTCTGTACAACCAAAGTCTGCCTTCCAAATGCTTTAGCACTGACGGGAAACGACTAGTGCTTAGCACTCAGCAGCAGAATGAAGTGAGGAGCTATGTCGTTCATATAGGTAAGTGATGGTTTTCTTTTTGATGTATAAAGATTGGCCTTTCCAAAAGAAATTAAATCTAATAGATATTTTATGTATTTATTGAAGACTAACTGACCCGGCAGACGTTGTTCTGTCTTTTTAACTACTCTTATATTTATTTTATTTTTTTCACCTTTTAAACCTTGCCTGGACAATTAATTCAAAACCAAAATTAGCGAAATCGGTTCAGCCGTTTTCGTTTTAGCGAGACTAACGAACAGCAATTGATTTATATATATTAATTACATAAAATTATATAAGTATAAAACTATATAATGACAATGACAAAAATATTATTATAATACGAATTGATAGAACATAGTTTTAATTTCATTTTGACATTTTTTTTTAAAATAAACATTTTTGTAATCTCTTGACATTAAATACAATTATATATATATATATATATATATATATATATATATATATATATATATATATATATATATATATATATATATATATATATATATATATATATATATAATGTCAATTTTTTGCTGTATAATGTCTTGGCTGGATTTTTTACCACCTGGTTCTGGTTTAGAGGGTAAGGTAGTGGGCATAATTATGCATGTAGCATACCCCGCCACACAGACAATAAAGCTCCGTCAACGTTTTTGATGTCTGTAGGTGATATTAATCACTTTTCATCAAGAGAACCTACTGGTAATTTCTGACACAAACTATATAATTTAGTTACAATTGTAACAGGTGATGATCATACATAATTTTTATATATTGTTTTATTACCTATTTTTTCAAAGCACCGACCGCTATATTCGAAAACTAGCTGTTGCCCGCGACTTCGTCCGCGTTGACTTCGTTTACTCCGCACTGCTCCTCCCTCGTAGGTGATAGCGTGATAATATGTTGCCTATATGGTGACCCGACCTGTTAGTAATATTCATGCAAAATTTCAAGTAAATCCTTGCAGTATTTTTGAGTTTACCCTGGACATACATTGATTTTCCTACGATTTTATTTACATGTATGGATGTGCTTTAATGTAATGACTCGTCGCACTTGCGTCTATCGTCATAAAGCTTTTTTTTATATCATTAGATAGCAAACAAGCAGATGGGTCTCCTGATGGAAAGAGTCAAGTATCGCCTATAGACAGCAAAGGTGTTAATGGTGCGTTGCTATCTTGTGGCGAGGTCTAATGCCACATGCATAAGTTTACCGGCTACCTTACCCTCCAAACCGTAACACGACAGCGACTAGCACTGATGCTATTACGGCAAGAATAAGCTTAATAATAATAAGCTTCAAATCAATGCAGATATTATGACCGGCTATTGTCGCATAAATTCCGCACTGCGTGTGTCTTATATCTTCGGGACGATAGACGCAATTACGGCCCCAGCATTAGGGTGTTAAGTTATTGCTTCGAAGCTGCGCGCGGTTGCATAGTTTACTACATATGCTACCATACTAGCTTGTGCCTGCGACTTCGTCCGCGCGGACTTCGTTTACTTCGCACTGCTCCTCCTCCGTAGGTGATAGCGTGATAATGTGTAGCCTATATGTTGACCCGACCTGTTAGTAATATTCATGCAAAAGAAGTAAATCCATGCACTACTTTTTGAGTTTACCCCGGACATACATTGACTTTCCTACGATTTTTAAACAGACAAAAATTCTAAAAACTATAGTTTTGGCTTCAATATCGATTGTAGATCACGCCCCAAGTATTCTTTTAAAAAAATATTCAATGTACAGTTTTGACTTTCTTACGATTTTGTTATATGTATAGATATATTACCCGTGCAAAGCCGGAGTGGGTCGTTAGCATATCCTATTAATATTGTTACGTACTCGGGTTCGCAATTGTAGAAAAACACCACTTATATTAAATCCGTGTATTTACACAACACAACACAACGTAATACTAAAATACCCTTTACACAATAGTCACTTGCTGTACTATCACTGAACTTATAACACTACACAATAGAACACTTCTCACTTCGCACTGTTCACTTGATATATCGTTCTCGATCGCTTGATAAAAACTGACTGGTGTTTGTCAACATCTCTGTATTTATAGGCAGGGGAAAGCCCTAGCTGGATCCAGAAAAGTCTAAATGGATCGGGAAACAATGAATCACTTCTTATCGTAAACATGTTATGAGTCATAAATCCTAGTACACGCACCTTTCAACCTTATGCCATATCCCACAAAGTCCATTATGGCATAGCCCCGGTCAACTATTTGTTTGTCAACAGGAGTTTTCTAGATAAATAGCGCGCGCGCGCTCCAATTCTACACGCTTCTAGATTATTCGTAACAATATTATAAATGCGAAAGTTTGTGAGTACGTATGTATGGATGTTTGTTACTCTTTCACGCAAGTACTACTGAACCTATTACGATGAAATTTGGTATGTAGGTAGCTGAAGACCCAGAATAACACATAGGCTATTTTTATCCCAGAAATTTAGGTGATCCCGCGGGATTCACTAAAAACTTTTATAATGCAGCGGGCTGCACGCTGCAGCTAGTTTATATTATCCATATCCATATTTCCATATTAATATTATAAATGTGAAAGTAACTCTGTCTGTCTGTCTGTTACGCTTTCACGGCCAAACCACTGAACCGATTTGGATAAAATTTGGTACGAATATAGTTTGAGACCCAAGAAAGGACATAGGATAGTTCTTATCCCGGAAATCCCACGGGAACGCGAACTATGCGGGTTTTTTTATTTTAGAATTTTTTCCACGCGAACGAAGTCGCGGGCACAGCTAGTAATATTATAAATGCGAAAGTTTGTGAGTATGTATGTATGGATGTTTGTTACTCTTTCACGCAAGTACTACTGAACCTATTACGATGAAATTTGGTATGTCGATAGCTGAAGACCCAGAATAACACATAGGCTATTTTTATCCCGGAAAAGTTGGGCGATCCCGCGGGATTCACTAAAAACTTTGATAATGCAGCGGGCTGCACGCTGCAGCTAGTCCATACTAATATTATAAATGCGAAAGTCTGCCTGTCTGTCTGTTACGCTTTCACGGCTAAAACGCTGGACCGATTTTCATGAAATTTGGCATGGATATAGTTGAAGATCCGGGGTCAAACATAGGCTAATTTTTTTTTCAAAAATCAGTCCCTGGAGGGCTGAAATAGGGGATGAAATTTTTATTAAAAGCTATTTGGACGACTTAATATACTCGCGAGCGATGCTGCGCGGGTCAGCTAGTTTATAAATAAATTTCCGCCCTTGCCTAAATTCACCATTGTTGATTTTCAAAGTGAAAAAGAAGCGGAATCGGACAAACAATTTCAATAAATACTCAGAGAGAAATAAAAACAAGGTGGATTTAAAGGTTAGGTTTTTTTTCAAATACAGTGGTGCCGGGTGTATGTCTTATACCATGCTTAAATGTTTAATAAATGAAGTCTAGTCCTTTTATATAATTTTATGTAATTAATCTTCTGTAGAATTATGCGCATAAGTTGTCCGTCAGCCCAATGAATTTAGGAACTTCAAATATCCGGAGGCTGGAAAGTAATTCTTACGTGCAACTATATAGAGCGAGAAAGGCCCCCTTGGTTATAATGTAAAAAATATGTATTTAAATTAGTCTCTTAAATTGTTACAGAGAGTGGTGAAATTTTCGACATCTCGAACAAGGAGTTTTTATGTTCAACATCAGTGCTCTGTGTGCAGAATGACGTCATCTTGGCTACATGTTCCAACTTGAAGAACCCTGGACAGGTGACATATATAAGTTCGCAGAAAACAATATACACAACTAATATAAAACGTACTGATATTTTGCGTGTATGTTGCAAAATACAAGGTTTGTTAGAAAACTATGGCCGACTTTTTGTGTCCTAAAATTTATGTTAATTCACATAATCAAGTTAAAATTGTTTAACCCTTTATTAAAAGAGGATCAACAATTTTGGCACAAAGGAATCTGATGAATTGGCATACTTTACAATATCGTGCATGCGCTATATTATACTTATAATTAATACAATATTATTATATATTGTTATTATATAATACAATTTTATTAAATACTAGCTGTGCCCGCGATGTCGTTCGTGTGGAAAAAATTCTAAAATAAAAACCCGCATATTTCCCGTTCCCGTGGGATTTCCGGGATAAGAAATATCCTATGTCCTTTCTTGGGTCTCAAACTATATTTGTACCAAATTTTATCCAAATCAGTTCAGTGGTTTGGCCGTGAAAGCGTAACAGACAGACAGACAGATAGAGTTACTTTCGCATTTATAATATTAGTATGGAAGTATGGACTAGCTGACCCGGCAAACGTTGTTCTGTCTTTTTAACTAATCTTATTTTTTTCTATAGTTTTTCACCTTTTAAACCTTCCCTGGACTTCAACAATTAATTCAAAATAAAAATTAGTCAAATCGGTTCAGCCGTTCTTGAGTTTTAGCAAGCATAATGAACAGCAATTGATTTATATATATACATATATAAATCAATTGCTGTATATATATATATATTATATATTACAATGTTCAATTAATTTTTAGCTTTACGTCGCTAAACTGCCACAATTTGGACACGAGGAGAAGATAAAATGGAGTCGCATAAGCGAACCAGCTGAAGTTCCAACATCTTTAAACAATTCAGAAGTGTCGTACATGTTTTTGGAGCAAAAAGATACCACAGATAACGTCAGTAAGTTGTACTTTTTCACTAAATAGGATATTTTTAACTTCTCCCTACGTACATAGATAAGGAAGTTACTGATTTTGTCCCGATCTCCTCAGTGTAAGGTCCTAGGAACCTTTTTTGACTATTTTCACGATGACGTCAATATGTTTGTACGTATGTATGTATGTGTGTATGTAGGTAAACAACTCATTACTTTTGAACGGCTTGACCGATCCAAACGTGGTTGATAGTAATCGATTGGGTTACACCAAACTTAGACTTCCTGAAAATGTGAACCGATTTAATCCAAGACATTTTGAAAAAACCTTAGTTCTTTTAGAAAAATAATATTTTTTATCATAACTTTCCAATGAATGCACCGGTTGATTATAAAATCTAATCAGCTCTATTCCTTCAAAAATTGTGTATTAACGCTGCAAATTGCATCAAAATCGATTTATCATTGAGGTTATTTAAGTTTTTTCTCGAAAGCCTGAATGTCAATAGCAGCTCGAAGTCTGGTAGTGGCGTTAACACCCCCGTGACTCGGATGACCATATAAAGTTGTCGGTTTGGGTTATCGCTAAAAATAATCTTTATTAGGTCGAAAAAATGTGGCACTATCACTCGATAACTGAAAACTAACAAAGCTTGAATTTTTTTTTTTTTGGGAAACGTACAATATGGTATTACATTACTAATATAACAGAAAAAAAACTAAATAAATCAATTAAGTTTCCACTTATAATATTTGTTCTATATTCGTGATTATGCGAGTGGATAACGTGAATCTGTGGCCGCGTTTCCTATCCGGTAGTAGTTTAAAAAAATGTTGACGCGTCAAAATAACGTGTAATAAGTTTTATGTTTTTTTTATGTTATTGAGATAGGCAAACTAGCAGACGTGCCACCAGATGGTAAATGGTCGACGTCGCCAATGAACAAAAATGGGATACCTGGGCTGGAACTAGCCCAGGTATTCCATTCGTGTGTTGCCTATCCTGAGACATAAGATGTTAAGTCTCGGTGCCAGTAATTACACTACCTGCCTTGCCCTTCTCTCCGAAACACAGCAAAGCTATTTCACGGGAGAAATAGGCAAGATATTTTATTGAATAAAGTACTTCAGATTTCTGATTTCTGAATCTATGCCGATCTTATCGCTATAACGTAGCCGCGACGTGTGTGTTTGTGCGTTACGACAATAAATATGAAATAAACGGAGTGGAAATATAAAAATTAACAGATTGTTTATTTCAGAGTCTTTTACTGCAATATATTTTGGACCGAAGGACGGAAAAAACATTCCCCTAATTGTGTGGCCTCATGGAGGACCACATTCGGCGTTTTCTAACGTATATCTGTTAGAAGCAGCCTTTTTCAACATGTTAGGTAAGTTCTGTGTAATCTATACATATATCATATTGGTGGTAAAACCAGAGAGTTTAATGTATGTAATATATTAAATTCTCTGTTTTAACGTACTACAATTAACTTATATTATATATTAATTAATAAACTAGACTATATACTAATAAACTAGAGAAACTTTGCTAAGCAGAAGTGTTTCATTTCGTTAACACTCGCTTGAAGAGCTGAAATAATGATAAATCCAACCAAAGTCAAAATTAAGCAGCACTGCAGCATATATATTCGCCTATATATTATTAGCATATATATTCGCATATATATTAGCCTTTGATATATATTCGCGACCAAAAGGTCTTATCTGCCGGAATTTCATAGCGCTTACGCGTTTCATTCAACGAGTAGTAAAGTTCATTGAAATGTCTCGGTCTCAAAAAGGCGACCGATTGACTATACGAGTTACTATCACCGTGGCTACTAGGTGGTAGAGTTCTGCATTGTCTCACCCGGGTCTGGTACTACCGTCTTATTTCTTCCTGCCGCAATAGCGTCAGGAAGAAATAAGGTTACTGTCAGGTTCCGGTTTGTAGGGTAAGGTAGCCGGTAAACTTTGCTCGTGACATTAGACCTCACCACAAGATAGCAACGCACCATTAACATCTTTGGTGTCTATAGGCGATGGTTGACTCTTTCCGTCAGGAGACCTATCTGCTTGTTTGCTATCTTATGATATAAAAAAACCTATCTGCATATACTACTGAATGAGTTTTTATATGTAACATCTTTTCTCTCACTTTCCTGAAATTTGTGAGATTTGTGAAACGCAACAAAAGCGCAACAAAACGCAAAAAAAATAACAGGAAGCCGGGAAGCGAAGCTATTTGAACTGACCAATGAGTGCGCACTATCTGAATTAGCCAATGAGCGCGCGTACGATGGTAGAGTTAGTCATAAGGTTGTGTATTGTGGTTTGCTCGTTTTTTTCCTGTTATACGACGATATTTAGTCATCTAATTCTTTGTGATTATAGTAATTAGAGTGCAAAGCGTCATGATTTTTGAAACAAGTGTATTGTGTTTTTATATTCTGTACTTGTACGTTTGCGATAGAAAGTGGTAATCTATACATATAATAAAATCGTAGGAAAGTCAAAACTGTACATCGAATTTTTTTTTAAAAGAATACTTGGGGCGTGATCTACAATCGATATCGAAGCCAAAACTATAGTTTTTAAGAATTTTTGTCTGTTTGTCTGTATGTATGCCCGGGGTAAACTCAAAAAATACTGCATGGATTTACTTCAAATTTTGCATGAATATTACTAACAGGTCGGGTCAACATATAGGCTACATATTATCATGCTAGCACCTACGCGGGAGGAGCTGTGCGGAGTAAACGAAGTCCGCGCGGACTAAGTCGCGGGCAACAGCTAGTAAACAAATAAATTGTAATGTGTAAAAGTTGTGTGTATATATATATATATATATATATATATATATATATATATATATATATATATATATATATATATATATATATATATATATAAGATATTCTTCTCTTAAATAAAAAAAACTTTCATTTTATTATACTTCACTATATGAAAAAATAAAACTTGGAATTAGTTACTAAGATTTGCAATATCTGCTTGACTAATAGGTTCACTTTGAAGCGATTATTACTAAGCAAATCAAATCTTCCAATATATAAAAACCTTGTGACACAGTGTTCGTTGTCGCACTCCTCTGTAATGTGTTGTCTGATCCTTATGATTTTTTTTTGTAGGAACAGGATGTAAAGTAACAGAAAGCTTTTCTTTTTTATTGATTTTGAGATTTGTTTGGCAGCAAAATACCTTTAACGCAAAATTTCCACTATCCTACCTCATCTCACCAAAATTATTATTACAAATAGTATGTATGGTAGAACAAAGTTGTCGTATTAACTTTGATATTGGGAGTTTTTAAGAGAAGTCAAAAAAAATCTTAAAAACTAGCATCTCTTTGGCCACTAACACTTTTTGTTCTAAATATTCATGGGTAATGGTTACTGCTTCAGGTGACCTACTCGCTCGTATGCCTGCAAATTCATTAAAGAAACCTTAAAAAATTTAAATTAAAACAGATAGAATACTATAAAAATACCAGTTTAAAAATCCACTTAGATAAATAAAAGATAATAACAAAACTTTTTAGTGTCACACATACTAAATAAAATTATAACAAAAGTTAATATGCAAAAGGTGACAGCTCAGCTTAACCCGCTAAGGTAACATGGTCCCATTCAGAACTGTCTTTACTCTTTAGCCCTCCCTTACTCTCCTTCACTGAGATGTGACAATGTTCATCATATGGAGGGCATATGGTAATCATTACTTGATGAAGTGTTCCTTCGAATTCATTCCAGGATTCGCGTGTCTTCTTGTCAACTACCGCGGGTCTACAGGCTCTGGGGAAGACTCAGTCAATTTTTTGCCCAGTAGAGTCGGCACTGCTGATGTTAGTGATTGTAAACTTGCAACCATGAAAGCTATAGACAAGTTTCCCGTGGATGCCAATAAGATGGTTCTTTGTGGAGGGTCCCATGGCGGATTTCTCGTCACACACTTGAGCGGACAGCATCCAGATCTGTATAAAGCCGTAGTTGCCCGGAATCCAGTCATTGATTTGTGTTCTATGATCAATACTACGGATATACCCGATTGGTAAGTGATAGTGAAGTGAAATATTATTCGATCCAACCAATCTTTTGCTCCCAATTATCTTAATGCCCTTAAATCCTGTGTTGTTTTGTCTTTATAATCTTTCCTTACATGTCTCCTCAATTCAAAGAGTTGTTTTTACAGTTGCAAAATTATTAATTTGGGAAGAAATGCAAAAATTCTGTTCAAAGTTTTAAGCCTTGAAGAGCTGTAATTAAAACCACATTTCCTTAATCTAACGAACATGTTTCAGCAGTTATTTTTTTTACTAGATTCTCTATATTCGGCGACCATTCCAATTTAGTAGATAAAGTTAAGATGCCCGTTAAAATATTCGGAAAAAATGTTGATATTTGAATTCTTGTTAGCTAAGCTCATATCAAATTGTTGACAATTTCGTGGTACTAAAACAAATACTTTAAAATTACCCTGCTTAGAGGTGTCGGTGTTATGTTAGAGGCGTGCAAATGCTAAATCCAATTATAGAACTATAAATCCCGAATCCGAAACTAAAATTACCTGATACCTGTTACATATTTGACATTAGAACAATTCTGGAAACATTTCTTCAGTAAATAATAATATCAGAAATAATGCAATAAAATTTTGTGACATTCCTCAGACGTTAGGATGTGCTTACAATGTCAAAGACAGTTAAACAAAATTTACGGTAGGTGATCAAGAATTACTTGACACTATATTAATAGATTCATGACAGGAAAATACAAATCGTGAACCTCGCCTGATTAAATCAAGATATTCCTACACATATAAATGGTTTTCCCTTAGTGTAAGCGGCAATACAAGCGACGTGGTGCGCCGAACGAGACGCACACGCAACGACGTCCTCGTAACGAAACAGAAAACGAAACAAGAAATGAGGGCGTCGCTATGCTCGCTTAGTGCCGTCTTAGGTAGCCGCAAGCCGCCTTAGCCGCAAGGTAGCCGGATCGGTGAACAGCAGACTGTATGAGTTCTCTTCGATAGCTCCCTCCTGGAGCAGCGGACTGTGTCTTGAAATAAAACCTCCTCCTCCTAACGTATACGTACATTATATGAACTTATACTAATACATATTACTACTAACACATAATATCACTATATGCGCCGCTTTAAACATTTATCACTACACATATTTTCCTTTAATCACTGCGGCCCAATATAAACACTTCACTGTGTATCTTCGCCGTTCGTAACACTTAGAACAAATGATTTCCCTTGACTAGATATTGAATATTCATCTAACCATAAACGCAGGTGACTTTAGGTTTAGGTGCTTGCTTGCTATTGATGCATACTGTTAAAACACGTCAATACTTGATTTTTTGTTATGTAAGCCTTAGTAACTATTTCCAACAGTTCTTTATCCCAAGTTCTATTTTTTTTAAGTTTTTTTTATATTAATAAAACAAACAGTTTAATTTATATTTTTTATTTGTATTTATGTAGATTTAAGTATGCAAATAAGACGTAGGACAAACCCGTGTGATCATCATGAACATCTGCGAAGGTTGAGCGGTAGTCGGCCCCCATACTTTCAGCCAATTCAATTTATATTCACGGCTCACTTCGTGCTCGTAAAGCGATTCGCATTGGTTTGGCTTGACACTGAAATAAATAGGAAGGCATTTGAAATCAAAAGCGACACATATTTACTGCGGCTCAGCACCAGGTAGTAATAGCCATTACGACAAGGTTAAATTTTCTTACGTTTCATAGGATTTGCCATGGTTCGTATCAACTACCGTGGTTCTACAGGCAATGGAGATTCTTGCGTCCATAGCCTTCTCGGTCACATTGGAGAGTACGATGTAGACGATTGCTATCTCGCTCTTAAAACATTACGTGAATGTGATGAGAGATTTAAGGATCTTCTCTTGTATGGAGGAAGTTTTGGCGGTTTCACCGCGGCACATTTGGCTGCACAACATCCTACTTTGTTTAAAGCGATGGTATTGAGAAATCCTCTGATAAATTTAGTGACGAAAGAAAGTTACGCTGATAATCCTGATGGGTGAGTGATTCTAACCGTCAATATATAAGGCTTAGATGAGAACGCTTTTCAGCAGCTCTCGTAAAAAGTAGTTAATTTAGTCAATTTGCCACTTGTACCGTTTCAAAATTTACTGTTCACCGCGTAACACACGCTAAATCTTCATAGCATGTGTATACTTTATGGCGTCTACCGCATTCGCATGGAAGACGTATAATTTGATCGGTTTGGCCCCAGCTTTATATTTATTCAAATACTAGCTGACCCGGCAAACGTTGTTCTGCCAATGTTGTGTCTACTTTTCCTTTTTTTTCTACATTTTTTCACCTTTTAAACCTAACTTGAACCTAGCTCCATGATTATTTTAAAACCAAAATTAACCAAATCGGTTCAGCCGTTCTCGAGTTTTCGCAAGACTAACAACAGCAATTAACTAACGGACAGCAATTGATTTTTATATATATATATATATATAGATTTATAGTAATTTGTGTGTAAAATTCTAATTGCAGCACCAAATTAACCTTTTACTAACAATCAAGCTTTTTAAAATAATGATTCATTTAACAACTTCCCGGTGTTAATCTGGTCCATTTTTAAAGAATCGACTTTATGCCTTTCTGTCAGGTAACTCGTAGAAGGTGAGCTATTGGCCAAATATGTCACTACTATTGTGACTAGGTGGTAAAGTTCTGCAACGTTTCGCCTGGGTTTTGTGGCACCATTTGACCTTATACTGCCACAATAGCATCAGCGTTCGACAGTGTCGTGTTTCCGCTAAGTTCGGAAGGTAGGTAGTACGCGATTGCATGTGAAATTACATCTCTGCTACGCGGATGGTAACACACCGTTAATGTTGGTATTTCTTGGCGATGGTTTTTGAGAACCTTCTGCTTGTATGATTAATAAATATTGCTGGTGATTAATTAAGCAATAATGAAATTAACGGTAGTGGACCATGGTATTTAGAGGGTTAATATTTGAACTCAAATATAACCAACGAAGAAGCGTTGTATACTAGAGATAAAATGCCAGATTTCTGTGCCTAGACATAGAATCTTAAGTGGGCTAATTGCCCTATTTCTAACCTAAAAGCGAGTTGATATTGAACAAGTGGTTATAAAACTCTATCACTATAACTTTTTAAATCTCCCTTATTATTTTGAGTGTGAAGAAATATCAAATATATTTTTTACAGGTGTGCAGTTGAAATTGGCCTCCCGTTTACAGAAGAAGGTCCGGACTCAGAAGAAAAGTTGTTATCTTTGAGAAGGTGTTCTCCGATCACACACGCACACAAAGTGAAAGCGCCAACTGCGCTGATGTTGGGGTCCAATGATAAGAGAGTGCCGTATTACCAGGGCTTGGAATATAGCAGGAGATTGAAAGCCAATGGAGTGCCTACAAGGTATATATTCAAGTTTTCTGTTAGAATATATTATTGACTTTGCAGACATCCATACTTCTATTTAACAATCCTGTTTAAAATTCTGCTGTTTTTTATAGAGTAACTAGAGACCTGCTCGCGGTTTCACCCGCGTAGCTTTTGTTCCCGTGGGATTATCGGAAAGGTTTATATACTAAAACCTTCCTCAAGAATCAATCTATCTATTAGAAATAACCGCATCAAATACCGTTGCGTAGTTTTAAAGATTTAAGCATACATAGGGACAGACAGAGAAAGCGACTTTGTATCTTTCTCAACTTTCCGTAGTTTTGGTAGTTGTTGTATAATTTGTAATATTTTCAGAGTTTATATGTATGAAGATAACCACTCCCTGAGCAGTCTACCGGCGGAAATGGATAATCTTATAAATGGCGCTGATTGGCTCCTCTCTGCGATTAAACAATGAGTTGAAATGTTCAATATACCAGCATTTACTTACTTTGTTTATTGTTTTTGTTTTTTCTTAAAAATAAATATCATCACGTCGCTTCGCTTGCGGTCGAGGCCTCGTTCATATTTTGGGTGTCAAGTACGATTTTCGATTTTGACAAAAGGGTTTGTTGTATTTAGTAGCAAGGAATCGGCGTGATGTTGTTTTTGTAACCATGTAACTGTTCCAATTCATGGTTTTTCTAAGCATTATTATTAAAATACTTAAGTTTACATTATAATGAAAATATTTAAATTATATTCGAACTGATTTGTCTTATTTTAAGTCAAGTAATAGATAAAAATTTTGATATGTTTTTAGAATCATAATTATAAAATTTATACCAAAAAATATTTTTGTAATAAATTTATATTTATTTAAGATGTTTAATTTATATATTTTACTATTAATACTGCAGTCACCGTAGGGATTTAGTGATACCAGCTTCCTGGCCTTTGGTTATAATCCTGGATCGGGAAATTCGTTCTAAATAAATTTTCTGTAAAACATAACTTGCCCAAAACTGAACATGTACCCGATTTGTTTGCCAATGACGTGTATAATTATTATACACGCCATTGATGTTGGCCATCTCTCTATCATGAGGTTTAATAGTGTTTTAATTAAAGGTGTTTTAAAACTGCCTACTTACGGGACAATATTTATTATAAAAACTTTAGATAGGTATTGTCGACTGGTTCAACGTGTCCAAATTTTGGATTTGCACTAATTATTTCAAAATATATTCAACTATACGTTTTAGTATTTTTATATTTTTTAGTTTAATTTATCAATCTCACTAATGTTATAAATGCTAAAGCTTTTGTATGTGTGTATTTTTGTAAATACTTCATGTGAAAACGGCCGCACTGATTTTGAGATTGTTTATTAGATATATAGATTTAGTATGTAGATAGTTAACATCAAGACAACATATAAGCCCATGAAACAAAGAAAACAAGTGGAAGTGAAAAGTGGGCGTGCCGCGTGCATCACTATTATGCGCTGTTACTCTAAATTGCCTTAGTGATACTTACCATATCTTTAGGAGATAGTCGTTGTGCGAAAATCTATTATACACTGAATTATGCCGTATTGTGCCATCTTTGAATGCAGAAATGATAGTAGAATACAGATGATTAAAAATGGAGATATTTCATATCATCCGAAAGTGCAATTTTCATTTTATTTTAATAAAATTCCTGATTTAATATAATTTCTAATGATATAATAGAACGTCAAGCTAAAATCAGCCGTACATGTTACATATAAAGTTCATTTTAGGTTGACCTAATTTTTCTAGAAAGATATACGTAATGACAGTCATTACGTATATCGTTCTAGAAAGTTCTCTACTCAAATATGACCAACTGAAAACCACGGAAAAATCAATACTGCCATCGATTGTAGAATAGTGAAACTATTAAGATTATTGTTTCACTATTGTACAAATAGATGAGTCTATTTTAAATATACTACAAAAGGAAATAAATACTCTTTTTTTGTAGAAAAATAAAATTTATTGTAACGCAGTTTGGTATATTTTTAAATGTTCTGTTTGTGTGTTTCGGATTATTGTTGTTTAAAATAAAAACGACCAATGAAACAATGTTTGCATTAGTAGTTTATATGCAATAATGCTTATTTTATGTGGGGTCCGTAATTTAATTTCGAGAGTCATGTGTTCGATTAATGGAAAGTCGACTGAACAATTGTTCGAATGGAATCTATTTCGAAACAACCTTTTATCGCCAAACGCTACTTCGATTGAACGTTTCATAGAATATGTATAAATCGAAAAAGAACGGTCTTCTTTCGAATTATAGTTTCATAATTGAAGTAGAATTACAAAAAAAAGACTTATCGTTACACGTTATTTTATTCATAATTAAGAAAATTAAACACGTTTAATACATCGTACGTTCTTCCTGTAGATTCAGACACATGAAATTTGGTGAAAAGGAATATAATAAAGCACAAATGAAGGGAAAATGTTAATTATAAAAAAACACATTTACTTTACGATTTTCGCACAAAATTAAGGTAACCAGAAATGTTTTCTGTAGTTTAGGGTTACATCGTTATTACTGTAATTCCACTAATAATCCAAACATAAAATAATAAACATTGTTTTCTTTTTAAAATGACAAATGTAAGCCAAGGAGCTCATAAAGTCAAGCCTGTCCATTTGTTCCTTTTGCTTGATTTCGAAACATATCCAACAAAGCGTAGTTGCAAAGAGGTATGCATATATATATATATATATATATATATATATATATATATATATATATATATATAGCTATAAGTTAATAATCGTAAAGTAAATGTGTTTTTTATAATTAACATTTTCCCTTCATTTGTGCTTTATTACATATCTTTTCATCAAATTTCATGTTTCTGAATCTACAGGAAGAACGTACGATATATTAAACGTGTTTGATTTTCTTGATTATGGATAAAATACCATGCGACGAAGTCTGTTTTTATAATTCCAGTTCAATTATGAAACTATATTTCGAAAGAAGACCGTTCTTTTTCGATTTATACATATTCGATGAAACGTTCAATCGAAGTAGCGTTTGGCGATAAAAGGTTTTTTCGAAATAAATTCCATTCGAATAATCGTTCAGTCGACTTTCCATTAATCGAACACATGATTTTCGAAATTAAATTATGGACCCTTTATGTGTGAGTATGGCGATCGCGGTCCTGATACAAATGTTTGTACTTGCCAATTCCGCTTGTTTTCTGTTCCATGTATAAGCCATATTTTATTGTAGTATAGTAGTTTAGTAGTGTAGTATAGTAGTTTTATTGTAGTATAGTAGTGTTCCTGTTAGATTTACATTAAATTTTAATCATGCACTACATGATGGATGCATTGCTAATAACAAATTACTGGCCTTTTCGTTGTGGTCGGTTGCAGTATAATAATAACTAATAACTTTTTTTATGTCATAGTAGGTATAGCAAACAAACAGATAGCTCTCGTTATGTAAAGAGAAAACCATTTTCTGTAGACATCAAAGAAGGTAATAAAAACTGCCATCTATGTAATGTAGGTAGGTACATCACATTACATGGTTACAGCGATATTTGCGCAGTAAGTATTTATTTAAGGCACGATAAGCGTGTTTGTGCGCATAAAATCTACATCCCTTGTTGGTGGAATGTGTGCTCGCCATTCAGTTATTATTGTAGATATCATGTGTCATCTTGTGATGTCAGCTTCTTTTCAAGAGTTTTATTGACTCCACTTAAAAAGTCCAATATCAAAGTTTGGGAAACCGTGTGAAGAACGGCTATCCAGAGTTTAATTATTCGTATAAAGAAGGTACGGGTAAAACTAACAGTCGTGGATAACCAGTCGTCGATATAGTGAGCATGGAATCTCTCACTAAAGCTGAGGAGGGTGTACCGGAATAGAGGAGCATCAAGATTTGTCATTTTGCATGTGATTATTATAAGGCCATGAATCCTGAATTACCCAACAAAGATGATGGATTGTTAGTGCTATTTATTACTCAGCTGTCGCCGACTATACAGGGTGTTTTTTAGCCGTGGGACGGAATCAAACCCGTGAAAATTCATGCCATTCACACATGTCGAATAAACATATTCAAAAAAATAAAGTGTTAAATAGCCATGAAAACAGTAATTGAAATATCAAAAGTCTAGTGACTCATGGTTACCTTAATCATCGCAGTCGTTACGATTCACGAATCATCATAATAATATCAGTAGTAGGTAGAGGGTAGATAGGTAGATAATGTAAATGTAATCTACCTACCCGTTTTAAACTAGTGTAAATTATGATTCATTTTCCCTTTATACTTTGTTCCTGGTTTAGGTAGGCAGGACAGGCAAAAATACCTAGGCGCTAAATAGTGTGAAATGTTTTAAGCCTGTTATAATTTTTAAAAAAATTAGGCACAAATAAATAAAAATAATAAGGTAAATAAGGCACAACTAATATTTACCTTAGTATTTCTGGCGTAAATGGAAACATTCTCTTCACAATGATCGAACTTGACTAGATTAATTGGAACAAAGTTCGTTATCGCGCGTTGCGGAAGGGGGCTAGGCTAGACGGAAAAAAATCTTACGAAAAGTTGTCACGACACTTTTTGCTATAGTAAGGTTTTGTAAGCACAGAAATATCCAGCCACTTCCCTTTAGCTCGTGCATTGAAAGTGAAAGAGTCTATCTACTATTTGATTGAGTTTACTTTTTTTCTAGTGCCAAATGTTCGAGATTTACACAGAATTTCGGCCGAATGACGAATTTCGACAAAAAGTTGAATTTCGACGGACAGTTGAATTTCGAACGAGGCTCGAAATTCAACAAAGTGTCGAACTTCGATCGGTTGCCGAGTTTCGACCGCCGGTCGAATTTAGACCGGGTGCCGAAATTCGACCGCGGATCGAAATTCGACCGGGTGCCGAAATTCGACCGCGTGTCGAAATTCGACCGGGTTCCGAAATTCAACCGGGTGCCAAAATTCTATTTCGCATTGAACAGTGTGGCGTCGCGACGATTATTTTTGTTGAGTGTATACAGGTTTTTTGTAAATAATAATAAAAGGAACTTCGTTCCATCCAGGTGTCCCTTGACACCTCTCAAGTTTTTTTATTAACATTTTACAATAATCTCTTTTGTATTTGGCGATTTGGGACACATAATCATTATGCGTTACATAGGTACGTCCCATATCCCAATTTCCATTGGAACACTGATAAGATGACATTGTTATTATTAGTCAAACTGCAAACACTCACAAAAATACTTTGCATTCGCGGAAACACATCGGACATCGCGATTCACTGACAAAACTGAGGGGCGCGCGAGGCTCCGCGACCAGCGCTTACGTCACAGTTACTGTTATGTAATCTTGTAGTTCATTGACTCACGGCGTTTATATCTACAGATATGTACATACGTACGCGCGCCGTATCTATGATTTAATTATTTTGTGTGATAATTAAGTTAAAAATTAAGACCATATGTTTTATAGATATTTGGGCTCAGAATTGAACACTGAGTATGGTCCTTCAATAGGTCCTATGGTTAAAAACATACCCTGTTTAATGATGTTTAAACTTAAAATTTAACAACAATAAAGGAAAGTATAAAATATTTTATTGATTCAGGTGTTACTTTGCGGATATCCTTAGTTAAAAAGGTCAAATTAATTAAATTTGGTGTTATCCGCGAATTGTTTTATGTGATCTCCGCGATAGCTCCGAAAAGGAAGAGACCGGTTTAATAAATTGATAAAATTCAACGATAGTCGGGACAAAAAACATCTTCAGGAGAAAGATACTTCGGTTTTGAAGTGACACGTACGTTGAGTACATAAATTCTGCTGTGCAGCTTTTGTGCTTGGTGACGGCACCAAGGAGAAAGCAAAAAGTATTCTAATTATTGTATTTGGGGAAAGTGTGGTAGATGTGGGTGGACCATCGGCGAGTTTTATCCATTTATTAAACCGGCATCTTCCTTTTTAACGCTATCGCGGAGGTCACATAGACACAGTAGCGAATAATAGTAAATTTAATTAATTTTACCTTTTAAAGCATAGCGATTTGTAAATGACAAAAGCGATAGGGGCTTCCTTGTTCTATAATTTAGTTTTGTTACACGTATGACGTAAGTAACTTAACACCAAGGAACTTATATACTATGGAATTGTTACGAAACAATATTTAAAAAATAAAAATGTACTTTATTCCGTAATAAATAAAGTTGACATTTGTTTCTTACATAACAGAGGGGAAAAACGTTCTGAGCAAGACAACGACAAGAGTGGATGTTGTCCCTTTCTTGCAATTGCCAGTGTAAATAAAACTACCTAGATGGTAGATTTTTACATATTCGGTAATCGTTTAAATCCTTTTTATTCATACACGTCGATAAATAAATTAGCATAAAATTTATTGTAATTAACATAGTGAGTTCTAAAATGTGCTTATTTTAATTATTACGTAATTACTTATGCAATGCAAAAACTGTTTCTCGAATTAGTAGAATTACTTAGTAGTAATTTGCAAACTACGCATGGCCGCACTTATATATGGCGATTGGCGCTTTATTTAGTAGAAAGAGACACACTCCACCCATGTCGTGGTACTCTTCGGAACGATTTTAAGGCGCGTGTGGACATTCCGGGTAGAATGTAACTTCCTTGCTTAACACTTAATACTGTTAAGGCCTATATATGATTTCTGTGGTTAAGACGGATCTCTGTCGTAAGATTGTCGTATTGCTGTTGGAATATTATATAGCAGAATGCAGGTTGTTGTCGACTGCTGACAAAGTATTATACTACAATAAAACCGCCAGTTGTAATATATTCACGAATCATCAATTTTTACCTTGGTTTTACCCACAGAAAACATATATAGGTTTTACCCATGGTTTTTACTACCATATTTTTTTATACTGGCAGTTTTTGTGACAGTAAAATTCTAAATTTGAAGTTAGCACACCTGTAGTCATGGTAATGATTATCTATTGACAAACAAATTAGGAAAAACTCCCGAGGTAGTTTGATCAATTAAAACTAATTCATAAAGAGCCTGAAAATGTCGGAAACTGCAGAAAAGTTACGTCTAAATCCTCGAGGTACCTTAGAAACACATATAGTGGCTTTAAAAAGTGAATCAAAATTAACTCGAATACAGGCTCTGTCTCAAATCAACAAAGAAATATTTGAGAATTCTGCTGTCCAGGACACCGATTTGACAGTAATATTTCCAGAAATCTACGCGTATATTTTAAAAAGTTTTTCAGATGCCTCAGAATCGTGTAGAGAGAATGCAATTTTAATAATATCCAACTTTATTCAACGCCTTCCACTTAATGATTACTATCTTACTTACATATTCCCTGTGATTGTAAGACGTATTGGCTGCCCAGAAATCGTAGAAGAATCAGAAGAAATACGCTTGAAATTAATTGAACTTGTTCACATTATATTGCAAAAGTATGGAGGTACCAATTTACTAACCCCATTTATCAATGATTTTACTAGTATTCTAACGAAAACTGCTACAGATACTTTTCCCAAAGTGAAGTTGGAGGCCTGTGAATGTATAATTATGTTAACTAAAGTTCTTCAGAGAGATTTCCATTTTCAGTCGGAGAGTTATGTGAAACCTGTACTATCAAACTTTGCTCACCAACATTTTAGGGTCAGAGTGGCTTCTATACGAGCAATTGGTAAGTTTATATAAATTCTATATTGTCGGCACTTGGTGTAATTTCATGATGATTTTAAATTTAGACACTGCTTAATTCCAGGCTTTATAATACAGTATTATTTAATAATACATGTAGTGTGTGAACTGTGAAACAGTACAAGTATAAAATATTATGATAGCCTCCCATCAAGTGGAAAGTGGTCATTTTGTCACAGGAATTGTCAGAATTTGGGTCGTCATTTGCTTTTCGTGCTGAGTTGTGATTGGGCATAATTGGACCTATGCAAAAACTCCCCCCTCATCTCTTGCTCAGTGTCTTTTTACCTGATGCAGCTGTACTTGATTATGTAAATACATTTAAGCAAAGTTAGACTATATTATTCCTACTAACTTAGGTCAAATTATAAAATTAATCTGTCTAAACAAGGCTGAATTTTATCCAGTAATAAGAATACTCTAATATATGTAGATTTAAAAATGTAATATTTTGGTAATTCCTCAAATGTTTGTTCACAATAGGAATTGAGTCTGAATCCAATCCCCTGGCTAACCCAGACTTTCACAAGAACGTAGTTACTTGCATTGTTACTCTAAGCTATGTAAATAGGTATAGAGTTAACTTACTTTGAGAATGTAGACAGTAATTTAAATTGTCATCAATTAACCACTCCGTTGGTCGAGTGGTTAGTGACTCTGACTATGTAAATGATGGGGCTAGAATTCGATCCCCAATGGGAAAAAGCATGTTTGTATTTCCGGTGGGGTTTGGGTGTTTATTAAATATATTCTAGTATTTATATATATATATTTCTATGTATTAGTATCATTGACTAACACTCATAACACAAGCAAATAATTTGCTTACTTTGGGGTTAGAGCAGTAAGTGTAATTTGTCCCGTGAATATTTATTTTATTTATTTATTTATATATTTCTTTTAGGAAATTTATTTGTTTAATATTAATTTATCATTCTATTTTGGTTATTTATTGATAATGTTTTGTGAATTGGACCAAGGGCCATACATAATAATCCACACACAATATTCTTTCTTCTTCCATATTGATATTTTTTCAGTATAGGATAGAAACAAACAAGTAGATAGCAATGAATGGTGTATTGGAAATACAATGAAGAAGCAAGAATATTGTGTGTAGATTATTATGTATGGCCCTTAGTCCTACATACATGTACCATAAGGCTACGTCTGCACAGAAAAGCGGCTGGCTTAGCGTCTAGAGCCCAGCAAACCACCTAGCGAGTAGCTTAGTAAAACGAACATTCTAGAATGTTTGTAATTGGCTGCATTGTGCTCTTGGTTTCTAGCTATCGAAGTAAACAAACGTGTTGTGTGTGTATTTTGTCATGAGGACAACAGTTACCCACCTGTCTGTGCGAAAGTAGCCTATGGGATTTAGTGTGATTGTATCTGTCAACATTTTATTTATTACTATAGTTATTTTTACATAAAATAATAAAATTTATATGATTTATTTTACATCTAAATTTTAAATCTTAATATTGATTGATTTGTCAAACACTTGTACTATTTCACAAATATTTCACAACTAACCTTTAATTGTTGTGAAGCCAACCGGTTTCGCCTATTACAGCATCATCAGGGCTTTTAGTTTATTAATTCTTTGAACATGACAAACACACACACAAGACAACAACTAAATACAAGTACATCAGATAGATAAACAATAATTATTTTGCAATACAAAATTTAAAGTAAATCCATGCAGTACATACTTTTTGAGTTTACCCCGGACATACATACAGACAAAGAGACAGACAAAAATTCTAAAAACTATATTTTTGGCTTCGATATCAATTGTAGATCACGCCCCAAGTATTCTTTTAAAAAAATATTCAATGTACAGTTTTGACTTTCCTATGATTTTATTATATGTATATATTTATGACATAGGTATATTCTTTTTTTAAATTGAAATTGTTAATTTAACTCTAATTTGTTTTGGTTCTCTTTTGACACATTCATTTTAATTTAATTTTAACTTATTTAATTTTTTTTAAGTATTAAAACATATTTTGTATATATTTAGAAAGTTATATAGGTACATATGTGTTTTTTCAACCTTCCTATTTTTTAAATCATTTAAATTTTATTCTTAAAGGCCTAAAATATTATTTGTAATTTTGTAGAAAAAATTATAATGTGGATGTAGATGATTTTGCACACCATTTATTTATTAAAGCAGGCTTAAGTTACTGTATTTAGAAATAACATTATGTAACCCTGATTTATGCAAAATAAATAAGTTTCAAGTTGGAAGCTTGAATCTTCATAACTAAATTATCCTGATGTACTTAGTTTCTATTAAATTAAATTAGTAGTTGCTTAGATATACTACTATAAACGAGAGGAATTGATCCGGAAATATTCCATTTCCGTATCGAATAATTGCGCAACGTACCTATTTAGTACTGTCATAATGTTGCAACACTGAAATTGTCAAATCTGGAATCGAATTAAAATTCTGAGTTATAAATATTTTTATAACGATCAACCGGAGCGCTATCTGTGGGTGATACATCAAACATCTCAATGTAGTTTTATACTTAGAAAACGCTAGATGGCGCCGTGCGAACTCTTCGCACGGGTCAGCTAGTCTTTACATATTTCATCTCAATAGAAAAATTAATTTCTTAATTAAAAATACCTTTTTTTGTTTCAGGTGCTATAGTTTTAGCGGGCAATGCCAAATGTTTTGAACTTTCTATAACTCCAATGGCGGAAAAGTTATTTGATGAAAACACACAAGTAAGATTACAAGTCACCACCGAGGTTGGAAACTGGATGCTAAATTACAGAGATAGATATTCATTTTGGCATAAAACAATACCATTGCTTTTGACCAGGTAATCAGGAAATCTAAATTAATCATGAGAAAAAATATTTTATATAGGATAGGATATCATATTGTAATATTTTTTTTGTGTTTTTGTTTGTAAAAAACCCTGAAATTACAATACCAGAGATATATTATGATATAGCCAAAATGAAAATATTCATAAGTGGCATCATCAATATTAGAGGATTGTTCTCCCTTCAGGAGAACAAATGTTTTTTCCCTTATAAGCTGGAAGGAAATTAAAGGGTCTATGCTTCATAATGGGCAAGAACCCTAAGCTAATATCTAGAGATTCAAGATATCCTAAATCTTACTATAACAATGATTTATCTCGTAATAATATATACAAGTTGCAACTGCTCACATATTTTATTTTTAACTTATAGTGTCTTTACGCCCATATCAGCGAAGAGGTAGGTAGGGGTACAACAAGTGCACCCACAATTAGACGAAGATACTTAGTTCCACCATATGATAGGTGACAAGCCTTTCGTCAACTGGGCATTTTCCAACCCCTGGCAACATTGTTTTTATCAGAAAACTGAAAAAACGCATTTTTGAATTCCCAACCCAGGAATCGAATCTGGAACCTCATGAAATGAAATGAAAAAGTGTTAAGTCAGGCAAATCATGTAGTCAACACCACAGTATACTGGAGACTAACAGTAGTCAATCTACATACATATGATATTCGAGCAACGCACACATAGACACCTCTCACGGACGCGATATCTCGGAATGGTTCGGTACAGTTTGTACCGCACCAGTCAGAGATATCGCGTCCGTGAGAGGTGTCTATGTGTGCTATGCTCGAATATTACTTGTATGGAACATTGACTTCTGTTAGTCTCTAAATATTCTGTGTTAACACCTACACCTAACCACTAGACCACAGAAGTAATTAAATTTGACTTTCTTTCTGTGTTAAATTTAACTAGTAAATTAATTTCTAGCCTTAGTGATATTATGGATGAGATAAGGGAAGCAGCTTGTAATCTGTGGAACGATATTGGATTGCAATACATGGAAGAGAATGAGGAAGACCTCAAAAAGAAGACAGATTTCTTGAAAGACATACCTACTCATTACCCAGATGTTAAGCGTCCCAATCTTGGATGTAGATGCTTGGTGCAGACTAATATTGGCAAGATTGTTCCAGCTATTGGAAGAGGTATACATCTATAATTGTAGATATACTATCGTTCCTGCAACCTGCTGTGTGGACAATATTTTTGTAAATCTCACAAGATTAATACATTTCTTCGAGATGAAACGTAGTCTATGTGTTTAGAAATTGACTATTTGTTTACCAAATTCGGTCGAATTTAAACATGCTAACATTGGGTTATAAAGTACCTACTGCCATGTCTTCAGTAACGTAGCTAGTAAGGGGCTAAGCGGGGCAGTGCCCCGGGGCCCTCGAATCCCTAACAGAAAATCTCAATCGAACTCAACTTTTGAAAATTTCTCCCATTTTTTTCAAAATAAATATGATAGGTGGCAACACGACTTTAATCATGGCAACTCAGTTTCAGATAAATTCGAAAGTTATGAAAAGGGAATTCCCCTAAATTTGTCGGATAAAATTTGACGGATATCAATATTTGCGTTTCATTATTTATCGATATGCGTTTTTGTGATTCGCGATTGTGAACTCGAGTCAAGATTTTTTTAGCGAATGGCTAAAAAGTTTAATGTTGTATCAGGAGTTAATAAGCTTATGTCAATTTTTTTTGTATTGTTCTAAACAAAGGTTCGATGCCCTGCAATGCATGAAAAAGAGCTGATGATAAAGTAGCTTAGCATTTTTAAAGTATTTGTATATTTAATGATTTTACTTTATAAAACCTTACCAGTTTTGATAGCAGCAGGGCCCCATTTTTTGATTTGCCCTAGGGTTCTAGGTTTCCTAGCTACGCCACTGCACGTCTAAACCAAATTTGTCACTACCGTCTTACCTACTCCTTTGTTAATAGTAGTAGTTTGTAAATATGACTTTTCGGTTTGGAGGAGGCAGCCGAATAACTTACGAGGACCAAACTGAAAGTTCTTAGAAAATCAGAAACTGAACAAATTAGCAAGTTATTACTTTTATTATATCTTTTTAAAATAGTGTCCATTCACATCAATACATCGCTGCATCCAATGAAACCACTGAGAAAAACACTTTGCCCACCATTGATATATAAAAACCCAAGATACACAATCAGTGTCTCAAAAACGTCCTCTAAGAATGAGTGCACAATTTAAAATTGTGCACTCACTTCAAATAGAATCCCGTCACTCACGTCATTGCCCGCACGTCAAAAATACAGAATTGTTCTCTGATAAATTGTAAAATACAACATCATGAACGTTAAAAAAATATAAGATATTGTATTTTCGGTAAGGATAAGAGTTATCAATATATTTTTGTAGTTTATGTGACTAAATATAGAGTGTAATGTATGTTTTTTATTTTTTTGTCTAAAAAATTTACTCGACGCTCCAATTATAATACGACAAAATTTCAGTGGTCACTTTTTCAGTAAAAGGACAATGCATTACAACCTCCTCTTAATTTAGTCGAATAATACAAATTGATCCTGTTATTATTAGTGGAGTCGATTCTTTTTCATTAATAAGTTAATTTTTTTATTAAGAAGATTAATTTTTTTTTTCATTAATAATTTTGAATAACTTTTATAGTTGTTAACCAACTGCCAAGAGGACATCAATTTGACGATTTTAAAATGTTTGATTATATTGATTACTTATTTTGAGGACCAAGTTAGGTGATTCTTTTTATTCTACTTGTACGAATATAAAATAACAATATATAATTGTGATTCATCGTAAGAATCACAATTATTTGGAATATGAAACCTTGGAGATATATTACGAAACTTTTAATATAACAATAGGACATCATAAGTAGCATCGAATTTTGTTGTTTACACGTGTTGTTTTAATTTAATAATTTATGTTTTTTATTTTGTTTTTTTAATTTAATGTTTTTTTAATTTAATAATTTAATTTTAATAAAATGTTGTTTTTGATTGCGGATATCTTACAGTATACATATTATAAATGTTAAAGTTTGTATGTTTGGATGTTTGATAATCACTCACGTAAAAAATGGCTGTACCAATTTGGATTTGGACTCGGATATAAGATGACCTGGAATAGCACAAAGAATTCTTTTATCCTAATGCAGAGGTCTGCAGCTAGTCTCGTATTAATTTTAAGTGACTGTTTATATATACGAGTTGTTTTATTTGCATACTAGCTGTTACCCGCGGCTTTGCTCGCGCATATTTACTTTAGAACTTATTTAACCTTTTTTATTTTATTAAAAATCTCGGTGGGCGGGTGGGCCGCTATTACTTTAAAAAAATAATATTTACATATCCATCTTAATTTATATACGACATTTTTGTTATTAAAATTTAAGTAAAAAACTTACGACCTGAACTTCCTATAACTTCTAAATTTTCTATACCTAATATCATAACTAACTATATCTCAATTTAAAAATACCTATTGGTAACACACCTCTCGAACAAAATAATCTAATAATAATAAAAGAAACTTATAATTAACAGGAAATATCTAAGCTAAAATTACCTTTGGCAATAATATTATATGTACTAAACTATACTCCAAACTAAATATACCTATCTACTACGATTGCTATGTATATAACACACCTATGTAATCAACCAATGTATCTATATTAAAAAAGTCTGTAAGCTGGTTCCCGCTAAAATGAGGTATTTTAAGCTCAAAGAAAAAAACTATGCCTAAGCATAGACTTTTGAGTCCGAAAAGTTTAAAAATCCAAAGTTTTTTTTAAATGATACTTTGTTCAATATTTGAAAAGATGTATATTATTTCAAAATGATTAACGAGTTTGATCTTTCGAATAACATTCAGCGCAATTTTTTAGCTCTAAATTGTTTTATTATGTTAAAAATGTTGAAAACATGTAAAAAAGCTTTTTTTCAGAATTTTCCGTTATTGATAAATCCCGAACGAAACAACCGATTTTAATCAGATTTGCAGTATTTAACGCAGTATTTTAAGCAGAGGAGCTAGGTGATAAGATTATAAAATATATCGGTATATTAGCCTGAAAGTTATTTTAAAATACGAAATAATTATTAGTGTAATTTTGATTTATATATTGTTGAAAGCCGTCCAAGAAAGTCCAAGGAATAAAAATTTTCATACAAATTTTATACCCTATTTAATGCCCATCGGAATTGAATTTTGAAAAATCATTCCTTAGTGGATCCCTACATCATAAGAATACGTTTGCGAAATTTTAAGTTTCTAGCCCTAAGCGTTTTACTTGTGAAATTATATAAAACGTTCATCCCCTATTTTACCCTCTAAGAGGTTGTATTTTGGAAAACACAGAAATACGTAGGTAAGTCATTATTTTTGCCGTACTCTTTTGCCGAATTTGGCTTACACCGTAGTGAGAGATTACATCCAGTTTTTAATTTGCTTGTACCTTCTTTATACAAACAGACAAACTCTGGATCAGCTTACCTCACTCAGTTTTTCCGACCAGCCTTGATATTGGAATTTTTAACAGGAGAGTGAATAAAATTTTCAAAAGCCGGCAACTAACCTTTCGTATTGCAAATGTCTATGGGCAATATTCGCTCGGACGCCTGCAAATACTATAACTAAATAAATGTTCGTTAACATAATACTGCAAAAAATAACCGACGAACGAAAAGCTAAAGTTAGTTCTAGGAAATTAATGCGTTTCCTACTATGTTGTCGATACATAATATAATAAGTCTGAAGAAAAATGTAAGAATCTATGAACTTAATAACGTAGTCATAGTCACCATTGCAGTAAATTTCCTATTTCAATATATTCTAAGTCTATTAGACTATGCAAACTAAATATATTAATATCAAACGTCAAATACTACATGGTTATACACCCACAGTTTGCCGATATGTTTAGGTTCTGTGTAATAGAACCAATAACCTACAATGTTTGAAATATAAATAAATTATTTTAATGGTCATATTTGCTTTATCGACATATAAATGTTCTACGCAAAACAGATTTTCGGTCAGATTATTTATGTAAAATTTACAAACCCATAAAATACTACCTAAGTCAATGCTTAAAAATATTTATATTCGACTCCACTGATACTGTGTCCTACCGGTTAACTTAAGTCACAAATTTTATTGCTTTTTGTACATTGCTTTTTTAAAACTTTAAATCTTGCACTTAAGGTTGAATATGAAAAAACACGTTGAAACAACTATAAACTTTTTAGACTTAATTAGCGACAGTTTTGAATGTCAGTTTTGTTCGGAACTGTGTATCTTGGGTATTTTACATCAATGTTGCCCACTCGTCTTTAGGGTTTTTTTCGACGGCCTTTTGAAACGCAGCCACTGCTTTCTCGGCGTTCTTACAACGTTTTCTTCGAAGTTTGTCTTTTATTTTCGGGCATAAATAAAAATCACAAGGTGCAAGATCGGGGCTGTGGCAGGTGACCGAGTAATTTCACGTCTGATTTCGCCAAATAGTTGATTATTCGCCCGGCGGTGTGCGATTAAGCGTTGTCGTGGTGAAGAACAATTCTACTGTGAGATCGTTTTTCTCGAACTTTTTCCAAGACAAGTGGCAAACAATAGTTAGTGTACCACTTTACAGTTACTGTTTTTTTAATCCTCTAAAACAATTGTCGCGTAATAACCTGTCTATCCGAAGAACGAGACCACCATCTTATTTCCCACACTGTAACCTCATTTTTCACTTTGGTTGGCAATTCCTCGGAAGGAAACACCTACTGAGCTGATTGTCTTTTGGTTTCCGGATCATAACAGTAACCAGTTTCGTCACCCGTAAGTATGTCAAACACAGCTTTTGAGACTCCGTTAAATCTTTGAAGCATTTGCCGGCACCAATCAACACAGTGGAGTTTTTGGGTTTCGATCAAATTATCAGGTATCCGCCGGGCACAAAGCTTTCTGACGGATAAATGTTCATGGAGGATTTTGTGTACTTAATACATACTGATACCTAAGCTTGTCCAAATCTGCTGATAGGTCACTCTTTTGTCAGTCTCTATCATACGCCGCACAACACTGATTTTATCTTAGTTGTCGCCGTATAAAGCCGTCGTACGATGGTCTCACGTAGACCATCGCTGAGATTAGTGCGACCTCTCATTAAACCAGTTGTAAACAGTGGAACGAGATGGGGCTTCATCGTGAAAAGCCAACAAAGCGAAGTCTATCATAATTTTCTGGTTGAAAAAATCACGGCAAGAAAATTTTCTCGCGTTAAATTCATGCTGACGTGACACAGTTTTCAATTTGCCGCCAAATCTTAAAACATGACAAATGAATGAAATACTCAATAATATTAGCAAGTTCTATTTATAACATTTAAATTTATTTTTTTATTATATTGTTTAGAAGTGGCCAGTTCTAAAACTTTCAGTTTAATCCTCGTATGTATGTGGTATTAAATTTCGCCATACGGATGGCACAGTTTCACTGTCAATCTTGAGTGCCATCTACTTGTTTGCTTTCCTATGATATAAAAAAAAAACATTTCTTGTTCAAATATTACAAATATCATAAAATCATGTAAACGCAGTAAAACTTCAATAACCGACTTTCTATTTCCCGTATCTCTGGAACATCTGCACCAAATCAAAATGGGACCACATCGGAAATATACCAAAAAAAGTACTACTATTCATGAATGATTTCGGCGTGAACCCCTTCCTTTCTGGGAAGTCGGTTGATAAACAAGTATATAGAATATATAATAATTATAAACAAATTTATAAATAATAATGATATCTATACAAATAAATAAAATTGGAGTGTCTGTAATATTAAAATAACCGGTTTTAACGTAATGCATAAACGTATACACGGTACACATACCAAATTAACACTTTTTACAATTTTTTTCTGTGTCCGTCTGTCTGTCTGTATGTTTGTTCCGGCTAATCTTTGGAATGGCTTGACCGATTTTGACGGGATTTTCACTGGTAGATAGCTGATGTGATAAGGAGTAACTTAGGCTACTTTTAATTTTGAAATTTTCCACGAGGACGAAGTCGCGGGCTCAGCTAGTAATTTATAAATAATAATGATATTCTAAATAAAATTTGATCAAAATTCAACGTTATGCACTTATACATTTTAAGCTTCAGACATTTGATTTTTACCTTTGATTTATAGAGATGGATGGTTGGCAAGCTGATGCAAGGCTTAGATCGGCACAACTGTTGTGTTGGTTGCTGTTGTGTGCGGAGGAGGGATCCACGCAACACGCGCAAACCATTGTCAAAACATTACACCGAGGCGCTGCCGATGACGATCAAAGAGTTATGCAAGAGGTAATTTTTGTACTATTCAGATAGAAAAGTAAATTGTTAGATAAGTTAGAAAGAGAAATGTAACTGTTAAGAGATTTTTTTTATATATATCACAAGATAGCAAACAAACAGATGGGTCTCCTGATGGAAAGAGTCAACCATCGCCTATAGACAGCAAAGGTGTTAATGGTGCGTTGCTATCTTGTGGCGAGATCTAATGCCACATGTATAAGTTTACCGGCTATCTTACCCTCAAAACCGGAACACGACAGCGACAAGCACTGACGCTATTGCAGCAGGAATAGGTAAGGCGGTGGTACCTGACCCGGGCGAGACAATGCAGAACTCTACCACCTAGTAGCCACGATGGTAGTGACTCGATAGCTAATCGGTCGCCTTTTACGACCTGCCTGGCAGAACGGCAGTTGGCCTGTTCTTCAAAGGAGGCCGGGACCAACACGGCGAAACTTTACGGTAATTTGTCCCGTGAATATTTATTTATTGTGGGTACCTAGATGTAAGATTTAGTTCGGCACAACTCTCTACTGGTTGCTCTTATGGGCAGGAAAAAAATGTGCATAACATTACAAACAACTGTGACGATTACCAATATTGTTAAACGAAAGAATGAATCGAGAAGTCTTCCGAGGCTGTTAGAACCCGACGTATACATACAATGTAATACGACGTATACATAAATGTTTGTTCGTCGACAACTCGAGTATTATTGATTTGATGGGATTATTATTTATATATTTTTTTTATGTTAGTTGGATAGGTAAACTAGCAGACGTGCCACCTGATGGTAAGTGGTCAACGTCGCCAATGAACAAAAATGGGATACCTGGGCTGGAACTAGCCCAGGTATTCCATTCGTGTGTTGCCTATCCTGAGACATAAGATGTTAAGTCTCGGTGCCAATAATTACACTGCCTGCCTTCCCCTTCTCTCCGAAACACAGCAAAGCTGTTTCACGGCAGAAACAAACAAGATGGTGGCACCCATGCAGCCGGGAGCGCGGCCCAGCGCATCCCTCCCACCGATTGTGATATTTAAAGGACAGCAAACAAGGGATTTGCTTAATGAAAAGTGATCACTACCGTTTATGGGGTCAACATGTGGTGGGATAGTAATACCACAGTATACTGAAGACTAACTGTGCACTACAGCCGGGGGAGCCAGCGGACTGTATATCTGTTCTTCTCTCTTCGATGCCCCACCAGCCGTAGTGCTTTTCTGTTGAGCCGGATGTGTCGGAGAAATAAGCGAGACCACAACTTTTCGTTGCAAAGGCGCTTTATTGTAACGAAATAGTAATAAAGCTAGCACCGTTGCAAATATTTGACCTATTTTAAGGAGAGCCACTACTTGCCCTAACACTGCCCTACTCTAAAGCCGGTACTCTATGGATATATACTAAAGCCCAGGAACTTGTCTGGGAAACTTATTGAGTCGTAACGAAACTGTAGCTTTACTGGAACGGAACGGAACTGATTGTATGGCCGCGCTCTCCGATATTTATAGTGCGCGGCCAGACGCGCGGCGGCAATCTTCAAAGAAAACCGGCGCCGGGTGTGGCGCCACAATGTCTAGGATTTGTTAATCCTACTTTTTGCAATCTAATCTTAATAATTTTATCTTAGGTAGCTTCTTCTACCTCTAATCAACTAGTGTGGCCCTCTATCGAGTGCAACGGTACTACCTTTTTACAAATATATGCAAAACAAAGTACATAATGTGCCCTAAGACCTATCGAAAACTAATTACAATGTGTTATTTCTTATTTATATACAAGGATCTAACACAAATAAACTTATACAATAACAAACAAGAGTGTTATATACATTGTACGTTCTTACAGGACCCCGGAAACTCTTACAATTACAGAGTTGTACGCCTTTTCAGGTCGTACTATCCTGTAAACTATCTTTATATTACCGAAAAGTGTCTAAACATATGCCTAAGGCTTAAATTTACATTATACATACTATTTACAATAGAAAAACATTCATTATCATAAAAAACTTTGCACTTTTCGGATTTTCGTAATAGCGAGTTCCCGCATATAAATACTATCTCGCAAGAGTCGACTCGTAATGTCGTCGACTGCGTGGAACTCGCTTTATTCGTAATATGCCTAATAGGCAAAGACCATAGCTACATAAAGCCTTATTATTTCTATACAACAAAGCTGTATGTAGGTCTTAGGGCGAATAAAAGACGAAAACGAACATTATTTATTACAAAAAACTTACGAACTAAACGAAATATACATTCTATCCTGCCTTATTATCTATTTACATTAATATTTACAATAAAAACGTGTCTGTGCTGCACATTCTCCCGCCTATAACACGCAGTGTTATACTAAATATGGTGCAGCCAGACTAACTTCTTAACCGGTCTTCGCATGACTCCCGCAGCCGTACGTACTTCAGCCACTCGTACCACGCCGTCTGCTCCAGGGTGTACTGGCTCGATGATCCCCGTTGGCCACGTATTTCTTGGCAGCGCGCCGTCAGAGATGAGGACGATGTCGCCGACGCGCAGCTCTGCTCCTCTTCCGTGAGGCTCCCGCCGCTTTTGGAGTAGCGGAAGCGCTTCTCGTACCCAGCGTGACCAGAAGTGGTTGGCCAGCTGTTGTGAGTGCCGCCAGTGGCGGCGGCCGATGGTATCGCCTTCGGAGAACGCGCCCGGGACAGGCACGCGTGATGGTCCGCCCAGCAGGAAGTGATTGGGCGTCAGTGGTGCCGGGTCTTCTGGTGAAACCGACACGTGTGTGAGAGGTCGGCTGTTGAGCGTGTGCTCGACCTCTACCAGCAGTGTGTGCAGTACCTCTTCTGGTGGATGCCGCTGTTGCAGCACGGCGAACAGTGCAGCCTTGACAGAGCGCACCATGCGCTCCCATGCGCCTCCCATGAATGGCGCGCTCGGCGGGATGAACTTCCATTTGATTGCGTAGTTGGCTGCTGTTTCTTTAGTGGCGTCTAGTGCGGCGCGCCTCAGCTCTGCATCAGCGCCGCGCAGGTTGGTGCCGTTGTCGCTCCAAACCTCGGTGGGGCACCCGCGGCGCGACATCATGCGCCGCAGTGCCATTACTGCGGAGTCCGTAGTCAGGTTGGCGGCTATCTCCAGGTGGACCGCCCTTGAAGTAAGGCAGGTGAAAAGCGCCACGTATCTCTTCTCGTGGCGCCGCCCGATGGTCACGCTGTATGGCCCAAGAAAGTCCAGGCCCACGTAGGTGAAGGCTCGCTGATGGTGCGCGACCCGGGACTTCGGCAGGTCGCCTGTAGGCGGCTGTGGCGGGATAGCGCTTCTCCTTCTGCAAAGCGCGCAGCTCTTTACTATGCCGCGCACGGTGGGGCGAAGCCGTAAAACCCAAAATTTCTGTAATATTTCGCTCGTAGTTGCTTCCACCCCGCTATGGTGAAGACGCCGGTGTTCATGTTCTATGTAGAGGCGGGTGTATGGGTGACGGCCATCTAGTACGGCCGGTTCTCGTAAATCTTCACTTATCTCTTCTGCCGCCGCTATTCGTGACTTTATTTTCAAAATGCCTTCTTGATCGATGAACATTGATAACTGCTTCAACCGGCTGTCTCTTGCTATCGTGCTCCCGCCCGTAATAGCTTCTATTTCGCTAGCAAAGCTTTCTTGCTGTGATAATTTTATTAACAATTTCTCGGCGCTAATGATATCAGCGCCATCTAGCGGCAGGTAACGTCGTTTTTCTTCAGAACTTCGTGGCTTTTTAATTTTCTCTGTTTTCCTCGAGCTTTTCGTATACTTTTTTCCCCAATTTTCATCATTGGAGGCTTTCGTAGCTGTGCGCTTACGCACACCGGCGACACATTTCTTATTTGGTCTGCAGAGCTCGATGAACTGCAGCACGCGCGCTGTTGCACGCACCAGTCGAAGCCACGACGAAAATCTTGTCACTTCCGGAAGTGCTTCTGCAATACACACAATTTTTCTAATGTTATTTACAATATTTACACTATTTACAGCTGCCGACGGTTTTTCTTCGCCTGTTATTTCGCTACTGGTAGCGACATCTTGCGGCCACTTGTCCTCTTCTAAGTATAGGAAGGCCGGACCAACGAACCATCTATGTCGGTCTTCCAAATTCTTCCGGGATATGGCGAGTAGCATCATCAGCTACATTGTCGCGAGACGGCACCCATCGCCACTCTGCGACCTTCGTAATATCTTCAATCTCTGCTACTCGATGGGCAACAAACGGCTTGAATGCTCGCGAGCCTGTGCGTAGCCACGATAGAACTGTGCGGCTGTCTGTCCAGTACACCCTGCGGCTTGGCTGATACTCGTACTCCTCCATGACGTGCTGAGCTAGGCGGGCACCTAGTAAAGCTGCTTGAATTTCTAACCTTGGTATGGAGGTAAACTTGAGCGGGCTGACTCTTCCTTTGGCTGCTGCTAGGCTGACGCTGACTTCGCCGTCCTCGTTGACTATGCGCCAGTAGACCGCCGCTGCATAGGCAGACTCACTGGCATCCGTAAAGATGTGCAGCTGCTGATCTCGCGCTCGCGCCAGGTTAGAGTGTGCGCGAGGTATTTCCAGGTTTTCCATTCTTCTCACATCTTGAAGCCAGCTTCTCCATGTCTTCTCTAAGTCCGCAGGTAAAGGCTCGTCCCATGGTAGTCCGATTCGCCACGTTTCTTGAAGTAGATGTTTCGCGTGAATAGTTACAGGTGTAATTAAACCTAAAGGATCGAAAATAGACATAGCTACCCGTAACGCGTGTCTCTTCGTAGGTGTTTTATTTTCATCGTACACCGCTTTAACATTGAACCCCAGCTTATCGTTGTGAGGTTTCCATTTTAATCCCAAAACCTTCTCGCTTTCTGTGCTTAGTTCCCAATCGCCGCCCAGAGATGGCGCTACTAGTAGCGTTTTAGCTACGGCCGAGTTGTTCGTTTTCCATCCGCGCAGCTGGAAATGCGCCTGTTGATGAATAAAGCTAACCTGCGAGGCTATTCTGATGGCATCTTCCTCACTATCGAAGCTCTGCAGGTAATCGTCCATGTAATGGTTTCTTACCACGGCTGTAGCGGCGTCGGGATAGAGGTGGGCGTACTCTTGTGCGTTCTTATTTTTAACGAAGATAGCGGTGCTTGGTGATGACGCAGCTCCAAATACGACGCTGGTCATCCTATACTCACGTGGCGAATCTTTTCTATCGCTTCCTCGCCATAGGAAACGTAATGCGTCCCGGTCTTGTTGTCGTATACGTATTTGCAGAAACATTTCTTTTATGTCTGCTGTCACGGCGATAGGCAGCTGTCGAAATCTCATTAGCACTCCGGGTAGGTTCTGCAGAAGGTCTGGACCAGCTAATAACATGTCGTTGAGACTTACTCCATTGACCCGCGCAGCTGCGTCGTACACTATGCGCGGCTTAGGTTTTGCAGGATTCACTACTGCAAAGTGAGGCAGGTACCAGCTGGATCGGCTAGGTGACTCGTTGGCAGGTTCGGCGTAACCACTATCTAATAAATGTTGTACCTGTTTCTCGTATGCCTCCTTTAGCGCGGGGTCCTTGTCCAGACGTCTCTCTGTATTATACAATCTTTTAATAGCCAGGCCGCGGCTATCAGGAAACTCGCGGCTATCTTCTTTCCATAATAGACCTGCCTCGTAGCGCCCGTCAGGTAAGCGCTTACACGTACTTTCTAAAATCTGCAGGGCTCGCTGCTCGTTCTGGTTGATGGGCTGGCGCGGAGTGATGCCGACACTGTCCAAATCGAAATAATTTCTTATTACCTTCTCTATATCTTCATCCTGTTCGGCATAGGCAGCTCTCTGCACTAGGTGGACTCGCTGCTTGTGGCGGTAGTCCACACCATGTAGCACCCAGCCAAGGTGCGTGAGCGATGCTACTGGTTGTCCACGTCTTCCGCTCTTCACAGCCCTCGTCACGATCAGGTGCCAGTTGTCCTGGCCGATGAGCACGGTTGGCACGGCGCGCTCCATGATGACATCTTCTTCTATATCTTCTAGATGTCTGCAGTTGTTGACGATGGATCTATTAACAGACTGTGGCGATAGGTTAAGGTTACCTATAGTTCTTCCTATTATCCGATGTCGCTGATGGTGATGAAGGCCCTTGATGGTGACTGTGATGCGGCGCGACCTCTCTGCGTTGAGTCGCGTGCCGCCAACTGTTTCTATATGGAACGGCTCCACCGGTCCGCGAGCTCCTATCTTCGCAGCCACCTTCTCTTCTACCAGCGTGACTGTGGACCCTTCATCCAATAGCGCGTATGTGTTCACGCTGCCCCTGGAACCTGTCAGGACAATCGGTACAACTTTAAGGTAGGCGCGTGGCGCGCTTGACTGCGTTGACGTCACCACGGCGTCGCTGTCTTCTGCTTGATCTTCAGGTGTCCTCTTCGTATAATTGTTGCGGCTATTATGTAGCCGCCGATGGTGCGAACTCTTACACCCGTCGATGCCGCACCGCCGAAACTTGCACTCGTGTTTTGGCTTTCTTTTTTGCAGACACCTGAAACATAAATTATTACGTTTTGCCATAGCCCACCTATCGTCAACACTAGCTTTCGTAAACTGTTCGCATATAGAGCTAGTATGTGCATCTTGACATATCGCACATTTATCTCTCTTCACTTGTGGTTCATATTTCTGTGTGTGTGTTCGCTGTGTTTTCTTAAAAACTTGTTGATTTTCTTTCGTAGGCTCATGTGGCACCAACGCAGCACACATCTCGGCTTCTTTCATTAAAAACTCACTAATCATTTGTAGATCGGGTTTTCTATCTTCCCGTCTTGCGTACTGGAACCAACTGTGCTGCAACGTATAATTAAACTTCGCTAATAAACTATTCACTGCCACCGTATCGTGTAGATAGCTCTGTCTGTTGAGAGCTCGAATCGTAGCGACGATATTGTTCACTTTACTGGCGAACACACACGTTTCCCGCGCACTTTCTTTCACTCGTGGCAATGACTTAATTTTTTCTAATTCTGCGTTCACTAGTGCGTCGGGCCGACCAAACTGTATTTCCAAATGGTCGACGATCTCACTTGGGTCGGTTTCCCCGTAAAACATGCAGGCGACGGCTTCTTTGACGTTTCCACGTAAACATCTTCGAATTCTTGCTCGATTTTCCGCCTTGCTAAAATATTTCTCCGTATCTCGATACGCCGCTTTAAACTGCAACCACTCTTCACCAGCGCCATCGAAACTTGGTAACTCCATACTATAGCGGGGCGCCCCTCGTGATGCTTCTGCCAGGGCGGACGCGAGCGCGGTGATATCTGCGGCCTTCAATGCACCAGACTCTTGTTTTGGTGCCGTATTTTCAGTAGGCGTCGAAATCTTTGCCTTTTCTACGACGGACACGTCATCTTCCGCCGGACGTACAGCGCGCGCTGAAATGCCCGCCGACTGCGCGGGCGACGTAGCTTGTGGCGCCTGGGCCACCTCTCGTGGTGCGGGCGACTCATGGCCCGCCGAATCTTCTTGGTGCGGCGCGTGCGCCGCCTCTTCTTATTGCGGCCTAGGTGCTGCCTCTCGTAGTGGTTGTGGCATAAGTGCCACCGTACTGGTGATTGCCAGCGGCTCTGGTGCCGGCTGGCGATCCGTATGGGTTGGCCGAGCGGAGTCCATCCAATCTTCGACCCTCGTAATGGCAGTTGCTTGCCCTTCTTCGTAAACAGCGCGCGCGAGTTCCGTCCGTAAGCGCGCCTCTTCTGCTCGTAAGCGCGCTTCCTCTAATTTGGCGCGTAGGTAAACGATACGCGGCGACTCGACTGCGGATGGTACCGGCTTTTCGCTATTTGCAACGGTGCTCGTTGTGGTCTCGGTCGCCTCGGTGTTTTCTGTTGTAACGCTAGTCTCTGTAGCGGACGTGGTGGTACCGCTCGTTTCCTCCTCGTGACTAGCGGCCTCTTCCTCTCGGCGACTCGACGTACTCCTCGTTTCGATCGGCATGGCTCAGTGATCCGGCTTGAATGCGACCAGAAAATGTGCACTACAGCCGGGGGAGCCAGCGGACTGTATATCTGTTCTTCTCTCTTCGATGCCCCACCAGCCGTAGTGCTTTTCTGTTGAGCCGGATGTGTCGGAGAAATAAGCGAGACCACAACTTTTCGTTGCAAAGGCGCTTTATTGTAACGAAATAGTAATAAAGCTAGCACCGTTGCAAATATTTGACCTATTTTAAGGAGAGCCACTACTTGCCCTAACACTGCCCTACTCTAAAGCCGGTACTCTATGGATATATACTAAAGCCCAGGAACTTGTCTGGGAAACTTATTGAGTCGTAACGAAACTGTAGCTTTACTGGAACGGAACGGAACTGATTGTATGGTCGCGCTCTCCGATATTTATAGTGCGCGGCCAGACGCGCGGCGGCGATCTTCAAAGAAAACCGGCGCCGGGTGTGGCGCCACAATGTCTAGGATTTGTTAATCCTACTTTTTGCAATCTAATCTTAATAATTTTATCTTAGGTAGCTTCTTCTACCTCTAATCAACTAGTGTGGCCCTCTATCGAGTGCAACGGTACTACCTTTTTACAAATATATGCAAAACAAAGTACATAATGTGCCCTAAGACCTATCGAAAACTAATTACAATGTGTTATTTCTTATTTATATACAAGGATCTAACACAAATAAACTTATACAATAACAAACAAGAGTGTTATATACATTGTACGTTCTTACAGGACTCGGAAACTCTTACAATTACAGAGTTGTACGCCTTTTCAGGTCGTACTATCCTGTAAACTATCTTTATATTACCGAAAAGTGTCTAAACATATGCCTAAGGCTTAAATTTACATTATACATACTATTTACAATAGAAAAACATTCATTATCATAAAAAACTTTGCACTTTTCGGATTTTCGTAATAGCGAGTTCCCGCATATAAATACTATCTCGCAAGAGTCGACTCGTAATGTCGTCGACTGCGTGGAACTCGCTTTATTCGTAATATGCCTAATAGGCAAAGACCATAGCTACATAAAGCCTTATTATTTCTATACAACAAAGCTGTATGTAGGTCTTAGGGCGAATAAAAGACGAAAACGAACATTATTTATTACAAAAAACTTACGAACTAAACGAAATATACATTCTATCCTGCCTTATTATCTATTTACATTAATATTTACAATAAAAACGTGTCTGTGCTGCACACTAACAGTAGTCAATCTACATACATGTGATATTCGAGCAACGCACACATAGACACCTCTTACGGACGCGATATCTCGGAATGGTTCGGTACAGTTTGTTCCGCGCCAGTCGGAGATATCGCGTCCGTGAGAGGTGTCTATGTGTGCTATGCTCGAATATTACTTGTATGTAACATTGACTTCTGTTAGTTTCTAAGTATTCTGTGGTAATACCGTATGCAAAAGCTTACCGGCTACCTTGGTTTGTTCTTACTAGTTAGTTAGTTTTTTTATTGAAACAATTTTTTTTAAATTTATGGTTCATTAAAAATATTTTTTTAGGTTCATTATTATTTTTTCTTGTTTTTTTTTTTAAATTTCTGGTTCATTCTTTTTTTATTTATGGTTCATTTAATTTTTTTCCTGTGTTATTCTTATGGGAAATCATGGGAAATCTGCTCATATTTTCAAAGGCCTATTTCGGCATCTAAACGAAACATAAGCCTTGTTAAAAGAAAATTTAAGACGTTTAAATGAAGCAGAATTATTTTTCAATTTAGTGTCAGCTCATTTCATTCATAACAGTTTAACAGTCGAACAAATGAAATAAAATAATTCGCACTAGTTCGACTTTCGAATCGAAATACTGAGAATATTTCAACATTTCAAAAATAACTGCTACCTTACACTCCAAACGACATGTTTGCGCACAATTGCGTTAACTCAAATCATTGCGCTTGGTGTGTCAACTCACTCGTTCAAAATTTGTTAGCGCACGGCGCCGCATAGATAATTGTTATTATTATTATATCTATTTAATATTATAAATGCGAAAGTTTGGACGTTTGGATGGATGGATGTTACTCAATCACGCAAAAACGAATGAACGGATTTGAATGAAATTTGGCACACAGGTAGATGCCACATAGGCTACTTTTCATCCCGAAAAATTTAGGTGATCCCGCGGGATTCACCAAAAACTCTTATAATGCAGCGGGCTGCACACTGTAGTTAGTATTTTTATAAAATAAAGGTGTTAAGATTTAATTTTTTAGTTTTTTTTTTTATTTTTATCGATCAAAAAATTATAATAAAAAATGTGTACCAGCATAATTATTTTCTTTATAACTCAAATAGAAATAGAAATTAATATTTTTGTAATAAGGGACTTCATTCCAATCTGGTGTCCAATACCGTACGGTTTATTTTTAATTTTCTAAAACGAACTGCCTGACGGAACGACAGATGGTTTATTCTTCAAAGGGAGTCCAAAGACCGAAACCAATGATCTTCTAATATACACACACACTGTGTATAAGGTCATTGGCCCGAACTAACAGATTATGATCAATTTTTTTTTCGACCCTTTCATCATCAAGCGGTATGAAGACAGGTACTTTGTTATACAGATTAAGCGTGCCTCAGAGCTATTCGGTTACTTCATACTACCGAGCACGTGGTGGCCGCTGCTGGAGGCCGAGCTGGACTCGTGGAGCGCTCTCTTTGTGATCGCCAACATCCTGAAGGGCTCGCAGAGGGAATTAGTAAAGGAGAAGGTTATGGTGGAGCTATGTAAGGAGCTTGTGGACCCGGACATGTGCAGAGTTAGGAAGGTTAGTATTCTCTGTAATGACAAGCATCAACGTTGTGAAACTATTATAAATAGTTTAAAAATTAAACCGGCTTAAAATATCAACTTTAGTCACATCTCCAAATCTACTGAATCTACTTGCTGAAGATTGGATTGTTCCGTAAGTTAGAATATACCTGATGTTAGTCAAGAATAATTATCTCAGTATGGCTTGTAGTTACCGAGAAATTCGTGGGCTAACATCCATACTAATATTATAAATGCGAAAGTCTGTCTCACTGTCTGTTACGCTTTCACGGCTAAAACGCTGGACCGATTTTCATGAAATTTGGCATGGATACAGTTGAAGATCCGGGGTCAAACATAGGCTAATTTTTTATATTCAAAAATCAGTCCCTGGAGGGCTGAAATAGGGGATGAAATTTTTATGAAAAGCTATTTGGACGACTTATTAATATACTCGCGGGCGAAGCTGCGTGGGTCAGCTAGTACAAATATACAAACACTTTTTCTTGTGTATATAAATGAATTATGTAATCTTTCATTAAGTAATTGTAAATTTTACACTTATGCAGATGATACTGCAATGCTTATTTCAGGTACAAATTGGGACGAAGTTCGCATGTATGCAGAATTGGCAATGAAATCTGTAACTCATTGGCTATGTGAAAACTTATTAACCTTAAATATATCTAAAAGTAAATACCTTACCTTTTCCCTTACTAAGAGGGCTTTACCACCAGATTCGTTTATCATCCGTGCCCATTCCTGTAACTTACCATATAAACACTGTGATTGCCCAGAACTTGAGCGTACTTCAACTGTTAGGTATCTTGGTGTCTGGCTAGATACTTCATTATCTTGGAAAGAACATATAACATCCCTGACCCCAAAAATAAGGAAATTAATTTACATCTTCAAAAGATTGCGATGCATTGCTCATATTACCTTGTTAAAGATTGTCTATTTTTCTCTAGTACAGTCGGTTATTTCATACTGTATTATAGTTTGGGGTGCTGCAGCACAAACTCATGTGGCTAGGGTTGAGGTTGCTCAAAGAGCCGTTTTAAAGGTAATGAAATTTAAACCCTTCCGGTTCCCCACAGAAAGCCTTTACTCTCTCTGTAATGTTCTTTCTGTGAGAAGACTATTTGTACTGCAAACAATACTCCGGAAACATTCAGAATTGGTTTTCGATCCAGAGATTTATAACAAGCGAAGAGCAGATATAGCATGTCCAACTATGAGTCGGAGAACGGCAGCTGCAAGCCGTCACTATCAGCATCTTAGCACAAAGCTCTACAACCTAGCAAATAAGGAATTGGAAATTTATCACCTTCCAATAAAACTATGTAAGCGTAAATTGTTTGACTGGCTAGTACGGCATGCCAAGCCTATCGCCATCCGGGCACTTTCCAATCCCGGGCAACGTTGTTTTTATCAGAAAACTGAAAAACACACTTGAATTGCCCGACCCAGGAATTGAACCCGGGACCTCGTGTGGTCAACTCCGACACCGGACCACTAGACCACAGGGGCGAATTTGCATATCTTAAAAGTTTGTGGACCGATTTTTTTCCTATTCCTATATTGGAATATATACCAAACTTAAATAAAAAAAGATCATCTCGATATGTCTTTTAGTTTCCGAGGAACTTGTGGACAAACATACAAACAAATATACACGTGCGTGGAAGCCTAAATTGATCATCATACTCAATATTATCCAATTCTAAAAATGTTACATATAGATCAAACTGATAACCTCCTTTTTTAAGTTGGTTATAAAGTAAAATGTAACTTGTAACTGTAATGGATTATTTAAGAAAAATAACTCTGATGATGCTGTATTTAGATAAACCCTTGGGTCCAGTAATAAATAACAAATAATACTATAAGTACATGTGAGTTTATTTGAAATGTTTTAAAATGTTTTTTAACCTATTGCATAGCTTCTATCGCGGGCCTTGAGCGTGGAGACCGAATCCAGAAATTCCGTAACGAAAAAACCTAACACCCCCCACTCCGACCGGCACAGCGGTGATACTTTTTAGTTTTTCCATCTATCGATAAATACCAGAACTTTTAATGACTTTTTGAAATATCACGCTTGTCTCTTTAGTTCAGCAACCCGCCTTTAGGTGGCATTGGTTGTATTGGAAAACTACCGTAATCAGCTGTTTGTGAGAAAGTATATAGGTGTATAGGTGTTTATTATCTACGTACAACAGTGAATATCTGTACTCGTATAATTAGTGTACAAATTGTTTTAAACATGAATAAACAAAGTGCATTTATTAATGAAGAAAGTCACGAAAAAATAGGGAAAGAAAATGAGTTAGTACTCTATATACATTCATTTTATTATTATTAACACAAATGCAGTATTATATTTTGTTTTGTTAATTTATATATAATACAGCTATAAAGATAACCAACATTTTTGATATTAAAATAAGCGATATTAAAAGTAGCCTTTTATAAATACACACACACTAATATATAATTGTAATTGCATAAGTTGATAAAAATGCTATGCAATAGCTTTACCGCGGCGGTCTCCGAGTGCTACACGTCTTTTTTATTTTTTTTTCAATTTATTTGGTATCAACTTACATATAAACTTACGATACTCTTGAACAGATGGGAGTAATTCACTTAAAATACACTTATAAAAAATACAATGGAATGCGATCTATATATATAAAAATCAATTGCTGTTCGTTAGTCTCGCTAAAACTCGAGAACGGCTGAACCGATTTGGCTAATTTTGGTTTTGAATTAATTGTTGAAGTCCAGGGAAGATTTAAAAGGTGAAAAGATATAGAAAAAATAAGAGTAGTTAAAAAATCAGAACAACGTTTGCCGGGTCAGCTAGTTTATATATAAATATGTACAGTGACATAATAACACGAACACAAGAAAGAAAACGAATGATTGTAATGCTTTTAAAACCTTAACATCGCAAGTGATGTGATACCAAAATTGAAAGCCTACTCAGCCGACACTGCAGCAATTGTGCCACAGCATTGATTTTCAGAGTCCAGAAAAAAGTTGTGCTGCGTCACGAGGCAACCACGGGGGACCGACACTGCGGTCGTATTATGAATATAGTTAAATAATAATAACAAACATTAAACAAGGAAAGAAAAATATATTATGTATAAAAATAGATTAATGTTCAATAATCTGTTCAATATAAAATAATTTGTTCAATTGATGAAACTATTAAAAGAGCATTCTTTTAATAGTTTCATCAATTGAACAAAGTAATTACCAAAGTATCTAAGTGTTAGGGTTTTTATAAAGTGTTAGGGTTCCGTACTTACCAAAAGTGTGTCTGTCACAGGGCTCTTATCTCTTGTACGGAATTACGTAGACACCTAATATTTTCACAGAATGTGTGTTTTTGTGGCCATTATTTCAATAGTAAAAATGTATACCAAACGGTTCCCCGTGAAATTTACAATTAACCTCAATTAATATTGCTCTGGGGTACGGGGTACAGAACCTTGCGTGTGCGAATCCTACTCGTACTTGACAAGTTATTTTATAGGTTAGGGGTCATCCATAAATTAATATGTCACACAAATTTCATGATGTTTTGACCCACCGACCACATAACCCATAGACCCCTAATAACAGGCGAATGTCTTCTGTCAACACATCTGACTTATAGTTTCGATGTAAATGTCCATGCACCAATACCCAATCAGTGTCGACCAATCAGATCCTCTGTACATCACTATCTTTCACTGTGGCCTTGAATAAGCCAATCACGATGTTGCAGCTCAGCTCAGCTAGTTGCCAGAATGCATTCAATACGGAAAATCGAACATTAGGCGTCTATGGGCTGTGTGGTCGATGTTTTGACCCCTTCCTCATTCCTTGTCACAGCTGGTCACATTTGTGAGACCCCCCCCCTCCCTAGCTAGTGTGATATATTTACTTTATTCACATATTTTACAATTTTACATTGGAATAATGATCTCGTTCGTTTATTTTTTATTTATACAGGTAGCTTTTTAAATTTAGTGTTGTAATACTTAGATATAAACTATTATATTTTGAAAAAATGTGATGTCACAAAATTTGGGACCCCTACCTACCGCTCATCACACAATGTCACACTTCGGTGACCCCCTCCCTCCCCCTTAACGTGTGACGTAATTTATGGATGGCCCGTTGGCTTGTGTTTATGTTGAGTTTACGCTTGTTTATTTCAGCCAAAGTACCAATCGAGCTTACTCCACGTAACAGAAGCTTTAATGGACCTTTGTAAAGAGGACTGCAGGCTGGTCGCTGAGAAACTGTTTGTGATCAATTTTACCGTGTACGCGATGCCTTATGATGAGAAAATACAGTTTATGGCAGTCTGTAAGTGCTGTATCCCTTGTGTTTTTCACGGATTGAATGGATGCGCCTTTCAAGACAACTTCTCAGTTTGTCAGCGTAGCTTGAAATTACACACAAAAATACAGAGTTATAGTACTTACCGATGAAATAAAATCATTTCAAGGGTAATAATTTTTAAACCTTGTCATATCAATCGGTACGATAAAGCAATACAACATGGTTTATTTCTATTTTTTCACAATAAAATTGACAGTAATAGGAGCGTTTGCTCATATGCGCGGCGACACGTTTCACTTCCCAATGGCGTGTCTATTAGTATTCATGTGGTCTGTGGTTTTTTCAGTTTTCTGATGAAAAGGGATTGGATAAGTGCCCGGTTGGTGATAGGCTTGCCACCCATCACATTGTGGGACCAAGTATCTCTGGCTAATCGTGGGTGTACTTGTACCTCCGCCTACCTCTTCGGGGATACGGACGTGAAGATACTTTTGCTAAGCTACCTGTAGAGCTTCGCTCACAAGTTGCATACCATGTTATCGATATAGGTTTTAACACCTACTTTCATCCCTTGAGGGTTGATTTAAAAAAATGTTAATCTATGTTTGATCCCAAGTCTTTAACTATCTCATTGCCAAATTTCATTAAAATCAGTTCAGAGATTTAGCCGTTAAATCTGAACCTACTGTCCGAACTTGATCGCAGCACCACTTACCGATTTCAATTGTCAATCTAAACCATTCTCAAATCCACCTGAACACACAAAAAATTTCATCAAAATTAGTTTAGCCGTTTAGTTCAGTTACATGCGCAGATAATAAATACAAAGTAAAAGTAGTTTTACTTTGTATTTCAAGGGTAATTTTTACTAATTAATAAAATTAATGGGGATTACAGGTACTGTAATCCCCATTAATTTTATTTGGAAAACCATCCGCTCTAGTTAAAATAACAAATATGAAGTTTAAAAAATACAAGACCACCAAGATCACATATTACACTTGTTTTGGGGAGAGGTTGACCTTTTAGCGTGTAAAATGTATTTAAATTGGTCCGTTTCCTGCTAAACGAAAGTATACTACATTTATTAAGATTTAGCTCAAAGTTATTATTTGTACAATAATTTCCTAAACTTGATAAATCATTTTGAAGGGCTGAGCCATCTAATATATTTTTAATGGCAGAGAATATTTTCATATCATCAGCAAAAGCTAAGTAGCTTAGATGTGTGAAAGCATTGGTCAACATTATTGACGTATACTGAGAACAGTAAGGGCGCCAAAAGTGAGCCTTGAGGTACTCCGCTTGGAATAAGGACCCAGCTAGACATATAATTACAACAACTGCCTGAGATCTATTGTTAACGTAGAAGGCAAACCATCTTAAAAGGTCGGTCTTATATCTATGTCAAATGACTTGCGTAAGAGTGTATTATGATCAATTCTGTCGAAGGCTTTACTATAGTCTGTGTATATAGCGTCAACTTGTGCACCCGATTCCATTGCCTCTGTGATGCACACGTTTAAGAGGAAGAGGTTTGAGATGGTGGAGCGGCCTGAAAGTTGTAGTTAGATAGTAAAAATAATTGTAATCACCTTCACAGTTTACGATTGATAACAACTATCGCTTTTTTATTGGATTACGCTAGCTGACTTAAATTTGAAAAACGGTTTAATACATTATCTTATTAGATATATTAATCAAAAAAACTATTTATTTTTGTTAAATATCGTATATTTATAGTTTAAAAATTAAAATTTACCGCGAAAACGCTCTGGACTGTTATGGCGTCTAAATGACATCACGCCATGGTAATATCTGCATACTCTGTGGTTTCTAAGAAAATGAGAAAATTTTAAAAACAACAAAGAAAAATATCGACACGCGGGATTTGAACCTGCGACCATTTCCCTAAAGTCGGGACGCTCTTCCGCTGAGCTAGTGTCGACAGGCTCGAGGCGGCGAAATTCTTCTTTGTTATATGATCGATTACGTCAATTGTACTGATCGCTAGATATACATACGTATAACTAGTTAAATGAGTTCATCGTTACAGATGAAATTCACATTTATAATTTTGATCAGTACTATCGTATTTCTAATTATGTTCAATCAGTACAATCGACGTAATCGATCATATAACAAAGAAGAATTTCGCCGCCTCGAGCCTGTCGACACTAGCTTAGCGGAAGAGCGTCCCGGCTTTAGGGAAATGGTCGCAGGTTCAAATCCCGCGTGTCGATATTTATCTCTGTTGTTTTTAAGGTTTTTCCAGATTCCCAAGCACGGGGTGAGTGCTATAACACAAAAATAATGAGAAAATTATCATGACGTTTTACCACGGTGTGACGTTGCACTTACAGATTCGCATTTACTGTCACGTGACTTAATTTCTATTTTTTTCCGAAATCATATTCTAAAAATATTACTAATTCTTATTTTTTAAAATAAATATTTGGGTCTTTTATTATCACCATATCATAATCGATACAAATAAATAAAATTGAAGTGTGTAATATTAAAATTACCGTTTTGTACTTAATGCAATCGATGTATACACGGTATATGTACCAAAATAACATTTTTTTTGTCTGCCTGTTTGTTCCAAATAATCTCTGAAACGAATGGACTGATATTGACGGGACTTTTGCTAGCAAATAGCTGATGTAATGAGGCGTAACTTAAGGCTACTTTTATTTTAGATTTTTTCCACGCGGACGAAGTCGCGGGCACAGCTAGCTAATCAATAAAAACTACAATATATATATCTGACTCATTCTTAGTTCGTTAGTTTTACGTACTTACTCAGACATAGCACGCAGGCCCAGCTGCTATAGAAATTACTATTTTTGAAGATAAACTTAGAAAAACCTCAACAACAACCTTCGCCGTGTTGGTCCCGGCCTCCTTTGAAGAATAGGCCAACTGCCGTTCTGCCAGGCAGGTCGTAAAAGGCGATCGATTGGCTATCGAGTCACTACCATCGTGGCTATTGGGTGGTAGAATTCTGCATTGTCTCGCCCGGGTCTGGTACCACCGCCTTACCTATTCCTGTCGCAATAGCGTCAGTGCTTGTCGCTGTCGTGTTCCGGTTTGGAGGGTAAGGTAGCCGGTAAACTTATGCATGTGGCATTAGACCTCGCCACAAGATAGCAACGCACCATTAACACCTTTGGTGTCTATAGGCGATGGTTGACTCTCCATCAGGAGACCCATCCGCTTGTTTGCTATCTTATGATATAAAAAAAAAACGTTTTTCAAACCCGGGAATCAAACTGAGAACTCTAGATCTAATTAGCTAACCTCCGAACGATGAGGCAGATTCGAATAAATGACAACATTTTCCAGCAAATTTAGATAAACTGCGATACATAGAAGAATGCGGTCGAAACCTAACGTCGTTGTACGAGAAGTATGTGCGCGTCATATTAGCGAACATCACCAGCGACGCACGGACGTGGAGTCTGCTGACTCCGGATTGCTGTCTGCTGCACTGCGTCCTGTCACATGCAGGTAATACAGCAGGCAGACACACTATCCCGTTAGTGATACAATACCTTGGGAATTTGGGTTTATGAAATCCGTGCAGCCCGCTGCATTATAAAAGGTTTTGTTAAATCCTGCGGGAACAACTTAATTTTCCGGGATGAAAGTAGCCTATGTGCTATTCCAGGTCATTATTTACCTGTGTACCGAATTTGATCCATATCCGTCCAGTAGTTTTTGCGTGATTAACAAACATCCATCCAAACTTTCGCATTTATAATATTCAACATTTAATATAGGTTATTGGGAAATGGTTTTGAGGTTTTTGATGTGTAACATATTTTCTCTCACTTTCTCAAAATCTGTGGGTGTGTAATAAGAAATAACAGGAAGTAATAGGAAGTCGGGAAAGCGTGCGCTATTTGATTGACCTGTAAGCGCGCACTAACTTATATAACCAACTAGCTGACCCGGCAAACGTTGTTTTGCCTTACGAATTAGAAATCCATAACGGACAAACAATGTGACTTAATTTATATAAGTCTACGGGATTAAACTTTATATGGTGGTTAAGTATTCTTAAATTTTCTAATTTTCCGCGCAATTTTCTTAATATTTTCTTTTATAAGAACCTTCTCCTTAGAATTACAAACACAAGAAAAAAAAAATTACCGAAATTGGTCCAGCCATTCAGGCGTGATGTCGTGACCAAGGAAAATAGGGATTGATTTTTATTAATATATATAGATGTGCGTGCGCGATGATATTCATGAGGTTTTACCAAAGACTACTATAGATGCTAACGCATTGTATCAGTTTAATTATTTGGACGTTTTACACATCCTATGCGAATATTGTAAAGCTCGCTCGTTTTTTCCAAGGTTTTTCTTGAGGTATAAAAGTAAGTAGATGTAGTAGCAGGTTATATAGTAGGTACTAAACATGACAAAAGTAAATACGTTACTTCTTGGAGTTAAAATGTACTTATTAAATGCAACACGTATTGAGACGGCCATTCTCTGAGGATTTGGTAAGTTGTTTTTCGAATTCGAACAGCAACTTGTTCTTGAACCTGTCGCTATGTTTAGGAGAAATCTAGCTAGAATCGAAATACGAAACTTCACGAGTACCTACTCTCAATTTGATATCATTTTTTTCGTGTCCGTGTGTTCACATTGATATCAATTTTCACGTTCCACGTGTTCCACGGGAACAACTTACTTTTCCGAATAAAAAGTACCCTTTGTCTAGGTAATTATCTACCTGTGATCCAAATTCCATCTAAATCGGTCCAGCCGTTTTTGCGTTATTGAGTAACAAACATCCATACATCTAAACATATAAATTTTCATATTTATATGTGTATGGAATATGGGACAAATAAAAATTCCCGAATGCGACCTGATCGGAAGAAACATAACTAACTAGTGCAGTTGGGTAAACAAGAATACTTAATTTTTGACCTCATCTAGGACCGGCTCTGGGAAGTCAACTACACCTTATAGCACCATTGCTCAAGGAATGTCTGGCGACACCAAAGGTGGATCCCGAGGTGAAGTTGAAGATATTCACTGCTCTCTCCACCGTGCTGCTGGAACGACAAAAGAACTTTGTAAACTGTGACACGGACAAGCTGGAGGCATTCTTGAAAATTGTTATTGAAGGTACATTGTATTGAGTATTTTTCATACACACAAACATACCTATTAACTTTTAGGTGGTCCTGCAATATATGCCCTGATTGGTAAGCGATAGCCAGGAAAACTATGCATATCATAATTCATCTCCGTCTACGGAGTGAATTATTGACATGTCCAGAGAGAGACTCTATGATATTTTCATATGTTAATGTTAATATCATAGCCGATAATTATTTCAGGGATACCATCTTATTTTATGCTATGATGCTTTAATTATGTCATAGCATATATCATAGCTAAAAAGGGGCTAATTAAGGCCAAAAGCGTCACGACCATTCTGACCAGTAGGTGGTTTTCAAATAACTTACTCGGATTAGCTGTCACCTCCTTAAATATATTTTATTGATTTAGTCGTTATTTGCAAAATTTTGTGAGTTGGGTTGAATTGTAATAAGGACGAGTTTGTTAAATATTTCTGTTCGTTTAAAAGTTCATTTAAATTGTCATGTTTTATGATTTCAAGTTGTTCTAATATATTTAACTTCAATCAATTGTCACATGACGTATGAATTACATCAAAAGAATGATTTGTTAGTTTGTCCTGTTTCTATAAGGTATCTTGCAAAATGAGATTTATTGGGAAGTTTATTTTTGCAAGCGGATATGTGTTCCTAATAATATGAGTTGAAGCTGCGTCAAGTTTGACCAATATTCTCGCCACTACATTTGGAATAAAGTTTATAAATTCCAGATTTATTTTTACTACATGTCCTTTTCATTGCACAATATGTTCTAAGTTTCTCTTCAACCTAATGAGATTTGAATTATTGAATGTAAAACACAAATCTTGTTGAAAAAACTTTTCGTCCTGCACGTCTAACAGTGGCGGATTTACAAATTTGCCGCCTATAGGCTATTCAAATTTTGCCGCCCCTACCGACCTCCAGTAGTGTCAGATTCTAGATTATTTTTACAATCCACAAATTTACTTAAGATTTTTCTTATATCATAGAAAACAAGCAGGCGACTCTCCTGATGAAATGAGGCAACAATCGCATATAGACACCAAAAATGTTAATTTTGGAATGGTAATACCATATGCACTAGAATTTAAGAGTGACAAGCATTGACTCTATTACGACTGGAAGAGGTAAGGCGGCGTTACCAAGCCCGAGCTTGGTGTTGCGGAACTCTACTATCTAAAAAAAAATATGGTGGTAGTGACATATTTAGCCAATCTTTCAAGCAATTAGAGCAATCACGAAAAACCAGACAGAATGCCAGATGATGTACTTATTCTTTGAAGTAGCCCGGGCTAACAATATTTTTTTTTCCAATATTAGAATATTTTGAAGTAAAAGCTCAATCACAAGTAAGGCTGGGTGAGGTATAGTTTGATTATTGTCCTATACACAATGTAGTATGTCATTTACAATATTAAGTAATATTACATTCGATATATCTTTCGTTTTACTTACTTACAGAGTATCCAAGTGATGATGACAATAATTTTTATTATGTACTTGTGAAAATTATAAAATATCTTTATACCCGATTTTCTACTTTCAAAATTATCAATGAAATTGTCATACAAAAATAGTTGGGCTAAACATTTTGATAAGTCTGTGTTCTCCAGAGTGAAGATGGTAGTTCCAATAAAGCAAAACTTAATTTTAACAATTTTTCTTAGAAGAAAGGTAGCATTGAAAATGAAATGTATATTCTTAAAATAAATTTTAAAAGCATTTTTTAAAACGCAAAGAATTTTTTGGCTAACCCTTCGAATTTTGCCACCCCTAAAAATTTGCCACTCCGGACACTAGTCCCGAATGCCCTAAGTGTAAATCCAGGCCTGTCAATGTACCTGGGCATAGCATAATACACTGAGTGCAAAAAGTGTAAAATGTTTACACTGTGCAATATGATACTGTAAATATCGGCAAAAATTTTAAATTGAATATGGGGTGAGTTGGATCTGATATCAATATTTGTAGAACTAAGTTGATGTCAATTTTTTTTATTGTTCGTGAGTGTAAGAACTTCTTACTTAGATATATTCTTCTGTTTAAAATGTCTGTTGTTAGTTCATGCTTGCAAGTACTTGTAACCATTCTTAAGTGGATCTAGATTGTAAATGCTGTGCGAAATATTTGCATGGGTCAGGTAGTCTATATAGAAGTCTATATAGACTAAAATATATATTTTCTGCCAACATAATAATAATGAATATGCCAACTGCAGTTCTGCTAGGCAGGCAGGATTGGCTATACGAGTCACTCCATCGTTGCTACTAGGCTGTAGAGTTTTGCATTGTCTCGCCTGGATCTGGTACCACCGCCTTACCTATTCCTGCCGCAATAGTGTCAATGCTTGTCACTGTCGTATTTCGGTTTGGAGGGTAAGGCAGCCGGTAAACTTATGCATGTGGCATTATACCTCGCCATAAGATAGCAACGCACCATTAACATCTGGTGTCTATAGGCGATGGTTGATAGGACATCTCAAAATTTGCCGCCCCCCAAAATCTGCTCCCTAGGCTTCAGCCTACTCAGCCTATTGGTAAATCCGCCACTGACGTCTAATACTAACAGCCAATTGCTAGCTTCGTTTGGGACGAATTTAATTTTTATTGAGATTCTAATTTATGATATGCAAATTCTCGGCAAAGGTTTGACTGCAAAGAGAGACACTTTTTGTCTTCTGTAATTTTTTATCAACGTCTAATTGATTTTCATTTATAGATTTTCGCGAGCTAGTAAACACTGAGAAAGTGGTCATGATATAGATAGATGACAATAGATAAAGAGTAGTTTTCTCCGTCAAATTTTGTTATCTTAGAAGTGTCATCGAATCTGTATTTCCGGCGCAGCTAGGTAATTTAAATTATATTGTATCAGAGGTGATAATTCCAAACCTGGTGTGGTCGGCGGGGCGCACGGCGGAGGCGACGCGTACTGCGGCCACTGCCTGTCTGTGTGCCGCGCTGCAGTGCGGGCCGGACCGCGCCGCCGGGGACCGCGCGGTATGTCGCACACACGGTGCCGCGCTGCAGTGCGGGCCGGACCGCGCCGCCGGAGACCGCGCGGTATGTCGCACACACGGTGCTGCATTGCGGGCGGACCGCGCCGCCGGGGACTGCGCGGTATGTCGCACACACGGTGCCGCGCTGCAGTGCGGGCTGGACCGTGCCGCCGGAGACTGCGCGGTATGTCGCACACACGGTGCCGCGCTGCAGTGCGAAGGTGCGACGTATCCAAATTACGCACTGACGATCGATTAAACACGGTATCTGACTTAAAACGTGTGTCGAGGATCCGCTACTTACATTTCTTTCTCATTCCGTGCTAGACTCACGAAATTGTATTTCCTATACTAAAATTAATTTATTAAGTTCTAAAATCATAATTTATTGCAAAAATTACATATTTCATTAATTCTCCAAAGATTTTATTACGAGTATGTATTATAAGATAAAGAAATTGTAATAAAATTGTAATAAGACGCGTACTTACGCTTTCAGAACACATCATTTATCCACTACCATATAGGAGAGAGAAAGCTATTTTCTCATTCTGTTTAATCTATAATCAGCAAGAGTAATCAGTACGACACGTTTTCCCGTGTAGCTCCTATTCGTTACACGAGTGACAAGGAACCTCCTTTTAAAATATATTTGGTTTATGTAGCAAAATCTTTTTGGTAGTCTTGTTATTTTTAACGTGCAGGCAAATTGTGAGGGCACATAAATAAAAATTAAAAAATCAATCATCTTGCCTGTACCTTAAAGGGAAGGTTCAATAAATTTAAAAACAAACATGCTACGGTTCACCATAAATCGTCAGTTTGATAACAGTCCCGTGTTGGGCTCCTTTAAAGAATATGCCAACTGCAGTTCTGCCAGGCAGGCAGGATTGGCTATACGAGTCACTCCATCGTTGCTACTAGGTTGTGGAGTGTTGCATTGTCTCGCCCGGGTCTGGTACCACCGCCTTACCTATTCCTGCCGCAATAGTGTCAGTGCTTGTCACTGTCGTATTTCGGTTTGGAGGGTAAGGCAGCCGGTGGCATTAGACCTCGCCATAAGATAGCAACGCACCATTAACATCTTTGGTGTCTATAGGCGATGGTTGACTCTTTCCATCAGGAAACCCATCTGCTTGTTATATCTTATGATATTAAAAAAAGTCAGAAATATGGGCTTAGATATCCTGACGCTTCCGGGTTCCACTCAAGTGAGTGAAGTGGAGTTGGATGGAGTTGAAGTCGCATTTGCGTCTATTGTCACAAAACTTTGTACAATGACATGATAAATGTAGAGGTCATATCTGCATTTATTTTATCGTTTATTGCACGAAGCTTTGTGGCGATAGACGCAACGTGGCTGAGGCATAAAAAAATAGATTTTTCGAGAAATCTCAGTAGCAGCTCTGAGTCTAAAGTGTGTCCATTTATGTGCTTTAGTCCATTTATGTATTTAGCATGCAAAAATGATAGTACCGATTATTGTAGGGAGTAAGCGATATTCGTTAAAATTGCCCAAATTTTGGCTTCACTGATACTGAGCTTACAAGCCGACGATGAATCGTAACATTATTGGATGCTCGAATCTCATGATATTTGTTTCCAGGATGTAAAGCTATTTCGCAGTAAGGAGTCGCTGGAGCCGTTCGTTGGGCAGCTGGTGCCGCTGGTGGCGGCGCTGGCCGACGACAACTCGCTGCTCACCCGCGAGCATTCGCTGCGGGCCATCTCCGGCCTGGCCACACTGGCCGCCGAACACCACTGCTTTGATACAGATAGCCTGCATAAGTTGTATTTTGGTATGTTCCTAGTTTAGACCCGGGTGTGTAAATGAAAGAAGTTCGCTTTAACAGACTGGTCTGATCTGTTTGATGTATTTTATTAAAAGCTAGCTGTGTTCGCGACTTTGTCCGTATGGAAAAATTCTAATATAAAATTTCCGGGGTTTTATGCGCATAATTCCCGTTCCCGTGAGATTTCCAGGATAAAACTAATCTATGTCCTTTCAAGGGTCTCAAACTATCTTTGTGCCAAATTTCATCTAAATCAGTTGTGGTTTAGGCGTGAAGAAGAGACATACAGACAGAGTAACTTTTGCATTTATAATATTATTATGGTTATTGATGTGTAAAGATGATAAAAGAAATATTCTTCATATAGAAAAATCGCGTGTCACGGTATTTGTTGTCACATACTTTTGAAACGGATTGACAGATTTTTTTTATATGTGGTAAGTATAAGAATAGGTCGTAAAATAGGTGATTACCGTACCCCAATCCACATTTTGATATTAGTTTTTTTTTTTCGATTTTTTTTGTTGTATTTTATTTGGTATCAAAAACTACACATCACCCCAAATGTTCATCATCCTAAATTCACCCCACTAAAATATTCGCTACGAATCATTTGCTTGGCAGAACGGCGTTTAATAATAAATTCTTTATTCATTAATTAGCTTATTCATTAATAAGTTTGCCGAATCAGCTAGTAATAAATATAATTATTTTTTCAGTGGTCCTCAAGCGATTGGATGACAGCAGCGACAAGGTCCGATCGTTTGCGGTGCCGACGCTGTGTACGCTGTTCCAGTGCAGGCCGCGGCCCTACGACACCGTCGTGTTCGGGGCGCACGTGGACGCGCTCTACAGCGCGCTGCTGGTGCACCTAGATGACGCCGACGACAGCTTCCGGAGGGAAGTGCTCGGTAAGAGACCGCTCAACCTGCGCCATGCCACATGCTACACCGCGGTGTGTGGCGCACTCTACAGCGCCGCTGATACTCCTGGACGACGCCGCCGACAGCTTCCGGAGGGAAGTGCTCGGTAAGAGACCGCTCAACCTGCGTCATGCCACATGCTACACCGCGGTGTGTGGCGCACTCTACAGCGCCGCTGATACTCCTGGACGACGCCGCCGACAGCTTCCGGAGGGAAGTGCTCGGTAAGAGACCGCTCAACCTGCGTCATGCCACATGCTACACCGCGGTGTGTGGCGCACTCTACAGCGCCGCTGATACGGGCGGGTGTGCTCTGTGTAATATCGACTAATTTACTGCACGTCAACATTTCGCAAAATTCCTCGGAGCTCGCGCGTGGACTGTTCATGCCGTTGACAATCATTGTTGCTATGGGGGCAAGAATAGGTAGCACCGAAGCTGAGCAAGATGTTACGGAACTCTAGGATGTTCACGATGACGGTGATACGTATAGGTAATTCGTCTTTTGTGAGATGCTTGGTAGAATGGCAGATGGCTTATTCTTTAAATGGGTCTCCACAATCACGGGGAGAAAATATTTAGTATAGAATCACCGACCACACAGCCCATAGAGACACCTAATAATAGGCGAATAGCTTCTGGCACACATCTGGCTTATAGTTCCGATGCAAACGTCCACACGCCAATACTCAGATCAGTTTCGACCAATCTTATGCTCTGTACATCAGTATCTCTCACTGTGGCCTTGAGTTAGCCAATCACGGCGTTACAACCCCGCTTCGTCTTACCTCAGCTAGCTGCCAGAATGCATTCAATACAGAAAATCAAACATTAGGCGCCTGTGGGCTGTGTGCTCGGTGTGTAAATAGTGACACGCTCTCTAAAATCTCCTAATGCAGTAGTTTTTAAAGTACCCACAGTTGAATTTTTCAATCTTCCATAAATTCTACGCTTTTGTTAATTTCTTGAACTCTATAAAGCTTTCAACGGTTGACTTTTTTATATCATAAGATAGCAAACAAGCAGATGGGTTTCCTGATGGAAAGAGTCAACTATCGCCTATAGCAATGCACCATTAGCACCTTTGGTGTCTATACACCAAAGGTGTTAATGGTGCATTGCTATCTTGTGACGAGGTCTAATGTCACATGCATAAGTTTACCGGCTACCTTACCCTCCAAACCGGACCACGACAGCGACAAGCACTGACGCTATTGCGGCAGAAATAGGTAAGGCAGTGGTACCAGACCCCGAGCGAGACAATGCAGAACTCTACCACTTAGTAGCCACGATGGTAGTGACTCATATAGCCAATCGGTCGCCCTTTACGACCTGCCTGGCAGAACGGTAGTCTATTCTTCAAAGCAGCCAGGATCCAACACGGGGAACTGATCCTTCCTCGTGTACAATCACTTCATAATCGACTTTGGGCTAATGTTGCCTCGGCACACATCATAGGATACAAAAAGTCTCCAGTATGGAACACGATAGCGATCAGCATTGACACTATTATGACATGAATAACAAAAGCGGTGGTTCCGAATCCAGACAAGACTTTTCGAAAGTCTACAACCGATACATAATGATAGGGACATGCCTATACAATTTTAACGAAAAACCTTTAACTTACTGCAAAAGAAGCATCTGGATCTATTCTTCAAAGGAGCGTGGACCAACATGGGCGAAAATAATGTCTAATTTTTTTGCAGAAGGTCTATTAAAGTTAAGCGAAATAGATCCTAAGCTACTAATGAAGAAGGTACAGGCAAACATACATCTCTACAGAAATAAGTCTGCGTACGAGAAGCTGTCTAGTCATATAGAGAAGATTCTTAAAGTGCAATAATTTTAAAATAGGTAGTTAATATTTCCAAGTCTAGGCTTAATCGAAAGTAACGCTTACGTTTTGTTCTGATAAAACGCGTGAACGCCCGACTTACTAACAAAACTTCGATCGATTCGAAGCGGTTATGGGTATAACCACAGACCATATAAATACTAATAGACATGCCATTGGGAAGGAAACGTTTCGCCATGCATATGAGCAAATGCTCCTATCACCGTCAAAAATTTCATACATTTGTAGGTTATATTACGAAAAAATAGAAATAAACCATGTTGTTACTGTTTTATCGTACCTAATACGATGACAAGGTATAAAAATTACCCTTGAAGTGATTTTGTTTCATCGGTAAGTACAATAAGTCTGTATTTCTGTGTGTAATTGATAGCTACACTGACAAACTAAAAAATTGTCTTGAAAGGCGTATCCATTTAATTCGTGGGTATAACACATGTTCTTACACATTATGCTACGTCGTATTACGACGCGACGTTGTATTTGTGTGAGAGTCCTAAGCGCTTCGACTCGATTGTTGTTTTTTTTACGTGAATTGGGGGCAACTGTCGTAGGAGAATGTCTTTTTCCGTCAGGAGAGCCATATGCTCTTTCTGTGATTAAAAAAAACAGTACCTTGCAGTGCCTTCTGGTACCATACAGAGTTACTGTATGATGCTTCGACGACGAAGCAAACAATGGCAATTCGCTTTGTAGCCGAAGCATCTTCAGTTGAATTAGATTTTACTGTATTTTAAAGTCAAGAGGGATAGACTTTTTGACGGACTATAGTTCGTCCCAACACAATCATGAAGTTTTATTGTCAAACGCATCACGAACCACCAGGCAATAATGTGGCCCCGACATTAGCGCGTCTGACTGACATATTATTTTGTCTTTTAAACTATTTCTTTTTCATAATACGTAATCTAGTTATCCATCTTTATTTAGTTTTATGAAGCTATTTTAGCAACCTGTTTGAATAGTTTTGCTACATATACAGCGTTTTTGTATACGTATATAAATATTGAAATTCAAATTGTAACGTCACGAAGTAGGCTGAATAGCCTAATGTCTTTGCTATGTCACCAAGATAAGTAACAATTTAAATTGCCTAAATTTTTAAATTAAAACCACTCTTACTTATAGAGGGTAGAGGAAAGAGAACCGATTCAGTGTACAAAGTGTTCATCAAATAAGGCCACCTAAACAAAACGACAATTTTTTACATAAATCGGTAAAAGCGCTATGAAATACTGCTATTAAAATCTCTCTCGCCTCTGTGGTCTTGTGGTCCGGTGATTATGTTGACCACATGAGGTTACGGATTCGATTTCCGGGTTGGGCAATTCAAAAATGTGTTTTTATTTGTTTTCTGAAAAAAAGCGTTGCCCGGGATTGGTTAAGTGGCCGGTTGACAATAGACTTGCCACCTTTCACATTGTAAGACTAAGATCTTCGGGCTAATTATGGATGCACTGGTTATAATACCTCTCTGCCTACGTCATGGGGGAAACGGGCGCGAAGATAATTGTTAAAACAGCGTTATAAACACTGTCAAATACATTCGTACAGTACACTTCATTACGTCTGCAATTATAATATAACATAATGTATTCAGGTCAATCCCTCAGATACAGCAGTGCCAATTTGGCTTTTTTTGAAATGTTATTTATGGTTTTAAATTTCCGGACCGGACACACTTTTAAATTTAACTTAAGACGGTTCTTTTTACCTCTACCGTCCATTCTTATACTATTTCATAATTCATAATTTGATATCAAGTAACTAATGAAAAAGATTCACCAAGTGCCGATTTTCAAGAGTATTATATTAATATATCTATAACTCATTTTGTATATTTGAACATTTGCGTGTATGCTGCAATCTTATGTTTTTATTGTGGAATAACATTAAGTTTGTAAACTACAAAGGTAATAAAGAAAATAAAAAATAACTCTCACTTTTATTATACTTCAACCCTTTTCGTTTCCATTTCCCTGATGAATCATTAATTGACTACTTTTAGTAGGGGAGCCGAAGATGATAAATGGAGATTTATTCATGCGTCGTTAGGACCTATTGGATTTTGTAAATTAGATGATAGAAAACTTTATAATATTTTTTATTTTAGTGGTGGAAAAAGCATAGACAGATTTTCAAAAGTGTAAGAACAAACTAATATGAAAATACTGAAGCGTGCCAGATTATACTATGGTATGTAAGCAGCAGCAGCTAAATTACTGATTTAACCTAGTAGGATTTAATATAGTGAGCGTTAGGATCGCAGGTGTGCATCACAGAGTGGCTTAATTTTATTGCAGACTAGCTGTTGCCAGCGACTTCGTCCGCGCGGACTTCGTTTACTCAGCACTGCTCCTCTCCCGTAGGTGATAGCGTGATAATATGTGCCTATGTGTTGACCCGACCTGTTAGTAATATTCATGCAAAATTTGAAGTAAATCCATGCAGTACTTTTTGAGTTTACCCCGGACATACATACAAACAGACAAAAATTCTAAAAACTATATTTTTGGCTTCTGTATCGATTGTAGATCAAGCCCCAAGGATTCTTTTAAAAAAATATTCAATGTACAGTTTTGACTTTCCTACGATTTTATTATATGTATAGATATATCTTACCGTCTGTGTGCTTTTATGTACCTTTCCTGAAAATCTGTGTACCTCCGCACATACTAGATATTTAAAAAATAGGTTCACCCGCCATCCTGACGTCAGGAAACCATTGTGTTCCAATTAATATATTTTTATATAGATTCGAGCAAACAAATGCTATACACAGCCTAATTCATACTGTCGTGAGGTGTTTGTGGCGCAACACACCCGCAACATTATGTATAGGCTTGTGACGTTCACGGGAGCCCATAAGTTTCGTCCTTACTAAAAATCGCTAAACGCGGCTAAAGGTTGTTTCAAAATCTAAAAAGGTATAAATAAAAACTTAATAAAAGGAAAAATGTTGACTGAATCCAAAAAAGATTAAATAAAAACCATAAAAATCTGAAGTAAAAATGTTGATATGATTGAATCCAAAAAGGTATAAATAAAAACCATAAAAATCTAAAGGAAAAATGTTGACATGATTGAATCGAAAAAGGTACAAATAAAAACCATAAAAATCTTAAGGAAAAATGTTGACATGATTGAATCGAAAAAGGTACAAATAAAAACCATACAAATCTTAAGGAAAAATGTTGACATGGCTGAATTCGAAAAGGATTAAATAAAAACCATAAAAATCTAAAGGAAAAATGTTGACATGATTGAATCGAAAAAGGTATAAATAAAAACCATAAAAATCTAAAGGAAAATGTTGACTTGACTGATTCCAAAAAAGTATAAATAAAAACCATAAAAATCTAAAGCAAAAATGTTGACATGATTGAATCGAAAAAAGTATATATAAAAACCATAAAAATCTAAAGGAAAAATGTTGACATGACTGAATCCAAAAAGGTATAAATAAAAACCATAAAAATCTAAAGGAAAAATGTTGACATGGTTGAATCGAAAAAGGTATAAATAAAAACCATAAAAATCTAAAGGAAAAATGTTGACATGACTGAGACCAAAAAGGATTAAATAAAAACCATAAAAATCTAAAGGAAAAATGTTGACATGATTGAATCGGAAAAGGTATAAATAAAAACCATAAAAATCTAAAGGAAAAATGTTGAGATGACTGAATCCAAAAAGGTATAAATAAAAACCATAAAAATCTAAAGGAAAAATGTTGACTTGATTGAATCGAAAAAGGTATAAATAAAAACCATAAAAATCTAAAGGAAAAATGTTGACATAACTAAATCCGAAAATGATTAAATAAAAACCATAAAATCTAAAGGAAAAATGTTGACATGATTGAATCGAAAAAAGGTATAAATAAAAACCATAAAAGTCTAAAGGAAAAATGTTGACATGATTGAATCGAAAAAGGTATAAATAAAAACCATAAAAATCTAAAGGAAAAATGTTGACATGACTGAGACCAAAAAGGATTAAATAAAAACCATAAAAATCTAAAGGAAAAATGTTGACATGATTGAATCGAAAAAGGTATAAATAAAAACCATAAAAATCTAAAGGAAAAATGTTGACATGATTGAATCGAAAAAAGTATAAATAGAAACCATAAAAATCTAAAGGAAAAATGTTGACTTGATTGAATCGAAAAAGGTATAAATAAAAACCATAATAATCTAAAGTAAAAATGTTGACAAGACTTAATCCAAAAAGGTATAAATAAAAAACATAAAAGCAAAAAAAAATTTAACAAGACTGGATTCGAACCAGGGACCCTGTCTCTGGCCGGCATGGTCGAATCAACTGAGCCACGTGTCCTTTAGTTCAGCGTGGCGCGTTCTTTGCTTTTTGATCGATTCCGTCGATCATCCTGATCGCATGCACCTACTAATTATAAGTTAATTGTTACAGATCAAATTCATATTTATGTGTGGGCCAGAAACAGTGTTGCTGAAAATGTCTTTGAAGTTTTTAGTTTTCGCAAGTACAGGATAAGTGCTAAAACACATATACATAGAGTGTAGTTAACTTAAATTATCCTATTATTTATTTCGTCGCCTCTGTGGTTTATTGGTCCGTTGTCAGAGTTGACTACATCAGGTCTCAGGTTCGATTCCTGGGTCGGGCAATTCAAAAATGTGTTTTTTCAGTTTTCTATATTGCATAAGTAATTATGTAATAATTAAAATAAGCACATTTTGGAACTCACTATGTTAATTACAATACATTTTATGCTAATGTATTTATCGACGTGTATGAATAAAAAGGATTTAACGATTACCGAATATATATAAAAATCTACCATCAGATAGTTTTATTTACACTGGCAATTGCAAGAAAGGGACAACATCCACTCATGTCGTTGTCTTGCTCAGAACGTTTTCCCCCTCTGTTAAGTAAGAAACAAATGTCAACTTTATTCACAACGAAATAAAGTACATTTTTATTTTTCTAATATTGCTTCGTAACAATTCCAGTTATCGTATATAAGTTCCTTGGCTTTCCCCCTCTGTTAAGTAAGAAACAAATGTCAACTTTATTCACAACGAAATAAAGTACATTTTTATTTTTCAAATATTGCTTCGTAACTATTCCAGTTATCGTATATAAGTTCCTTGGTTTTCCCCCTCTGTTAAGTAAGAAACAAATGTCAACTTTATTCACAACGAAATAAAGTACATTTTTATTTTTCAAATATTGCTTCGTAACTATTCCAGTTATATGAATCGTTTATTTGAGAAACCCCATAAGTCACATTTTTTTCGAAATTGGGTTTATTGCATTTTTCGGTTCTTTGAATATCCTCTCACGTTTACGTGTATATAATAAGTCCAAATATCCCATAAGTCCAAAATTAAAAAAATAAGTTTCTTTTTTTTTTTACAAAAAAACTACTTCTGAGTGAAAAAAATGTTTTTAAATTAAAATTGACGCCTTTTTGAAAAAAAATCACCCGTGACCACTGGCTGTCAGTAAAAAAGTAAAATTAAATTTTAATATTTTTTGCTGTTATTAGTTTGATAAAATTTAATTAAATTATTGTTTTATTCTTTACTGTGATTTCACTGACTTTAATTTAAAAATAAATGATTATTTGTTATAATTTCCGTTAATTGTAGTTCTACTCCATATTTTGTAGTTTATTTTATAAATTTAATAAATTATTGAGGAAGAAAAATTGATAAATTAATGATTTTTTAACAATTTTCTTCGTTTGTTTGAGAAACCCCATAAGTCCACCTACTTTAAATCATTATTGTTAATTGTAGTAATTAACAATTAAAATTTTTTATGCTGGAATCTTTTTTAGAGATGCTAACATTATTATTATTTATCATTGGTTCACGATGTTAATGCTAACTTAACCTGGAAAAATGTTTTTTGCTTCTCCTGAAAAATTTAGTATTTTGGACTTATGGGGTTTCTCAAATAAACGATTCATATACAAGTTCCTTGAAAATGACACACTGCAAGCACTACATAGTTCATTCACAAGATCGATTCATTAATTTAGTGGAATATTTTTTAACGAATATTTTTGTATCGTCTTGTAACAATTTTACAATTTTAATTAAAACGCAGTTTCAATTTAATATTTAGTTGCTAATTTTAAAATTTGGCCGGAGCTTCAAAAGTAACACTGAATAATATGTATATGCTACTCAAAACAAAATATGGCCCACTTTGATTTCCTCCTTTAAAATGAAAATGCATATTTTGTTGTAGTTTTTATGAATAGATATAGTCAGACACTAAAGTTTTATTAATTACTAGCTGACCCTGAAAACGTTGTTCTGCCTTTTTAACTACTCTTAATTTTTTTCTATATTTTCTCACCTTTCAAACCTTCCCTGGATTTCAACAATTAATTCAAAACCAAAATTAGCCAAAACAGTTCAGCCGTTCTTAAGTTTTAGCGAGACTAACGAACAGCAATTGATTTTTATATATATAGATTTAAACATCTCAAGTTTTTGGTAAGACACTTGAACTTGCTCAAAATTAAGTTTTAAGTGTCATACCATTTTTTGTGAAAAAATCGGGGTGGGTCCTATTTTGTTTTGAGTAGTGTATATTTGAATAAATGTAATTGGTTTCTTTGAATCGGCTTTAACGATTTTGGCGACTTTGTATTAAGTCATCTATACAAATAAATAAAATTAGAGTGTCTGTTTGTAATATTAAAATAACTGGTTTTAACTAAATGCATATGGATGTACCTTTACACGGTACATATACCAAAATAGTACTTTTTACGATTTTTGTCTGTCTGTCTGTTTGTTTATTCCAGCTAATCTCTGGAACGGCTAAACCAATTTTGACGGGACTTTCACTGGTAGTTAGCTAATTAAAAAACAAAAACCACGCGGATTACTTTAAAGAAAACCGTGGACGAATTCGCGGGCACAGCTAGCTTATTGTTAAAATTGACCTAGGTTTTAGTGTCATCTCCGTGAAACATGCAAAAATATCTGAGCGAAGCTCGGTCGTCGACCTAGTATTTATTATAAAATTACTTAAAAATGTCACTCAGCTTGCTAACTTTGTAACATTGCTGTCAATTCAATTCCAGGAAAATGTTTTACAAAGCAAATTTTTTATTTGTTCTTTCATTCTATACTTACTTTAAACGTGCAATTTATGTAATTGGTTTCTTCGAAACGGCTTTTACGAATTAATAATATCATATTCAACAGAATTACTTCTAAATGTCATTTAGCGAACCGCTATTGCGGAAGGAATAGATAAAGCCGTGGTACCAGACCAGGACTACACAATGCTCTGCGATCTAATAGGCACGATGGTAGTAACTCGCAGTCTCTTACGAATTGCTTGGCAGAACGGCAGATGGTTTATTGTTCAAAGGAGACCCGGACCAACACGGGGAAGACCTGAGCCAACAGCTTCTGTCTTTTTTACAATTCACATATCGCCTCAGTGGTCTAGTGGTCCAATGTTGCCAATGTTGCCAAAAATGCCAATGTTGGCCAAATGAAGTCCCGGGTTCGATTCCCAGGTCGGGCAATTCAAATATATTATTCTGTTTTCTGATAAAAACAAAGTTGCCTAGGATTGAATAAGAGCCTGGTTGACGATAGGCTTGCCAGCTATCACATTGTGGGATAGAGTATCTTCGGCTAACCTTGGGTGCAGTGGTTATACCTCTGCCTAGCCCTTCGGGTATACGGGCGTGAAGATACAAAATTCCAATTTACAAAATACAAAATTCCACATTCCTTCGCAAAAGCTAACATTAACTAAATTCCTGAGTAGAAACTTTATTAAGTGTCGTTGACTCCGCGATTGATTTAATGGTAATTAATGATTTAAGGTCGCGACCTTACGGCTTTTTAAAATAGAATTTCTATTCATGTTGTGACTCATTGTTAGCTTATGTCTTCGTTACTTACATTTTTAAAACGATTTTCCAAAAGGTCCAAAAAGGAGGTCTTCAATCCAGTTGTATTTTTAGGGTTCCGTACCTCAAAAGGAGAAAACGGTACCCTTATAGGATTCGGTTGTAGTGCATATGTCGAGACCATTTATCTCGGAAACGCATGAATGTATAGGTATATATGTATCAAGTTGAAATTCAAACTATATAATGAGGTCTACAAGAGGCTGTGAAAAAATCAAGCTTCTAAGTTAACGTAAAAAAACGGTCGCTTATACCGCGAAAAACTTAGGTAGATTTCTGCATTGTCTAGGTGGTAGAGTTCTGCATTGTCTCGCCCGGGTTTGGAACCACCACCTTGCCTATTCATGCCGCAATAGCGTCAACGCTCGTCACTGTCGTGTTCCGGTTTGGAGGGTAAGGTAGCCGGTAAACTTATGCATGTGGCATTAGAACTCGCCACTAGATAGCAACGCACCATTAAAATCTTTGGTGTCTATAGGCGATGGTTGATTCTTTCTACCAGGAGACCGATCTGCTTGTTTGCTATCTTATGATAAAAAAACATCTTTCGACACTCACAAGAAATTATAATTTATATGGCAAGTAATATCGCCGTTTACTACAAGTACAGAAAAACTCTACATTTGTAATTAAATCGTAAAAAGTCACATAGGTTTCAGAAACTGAATTTAGGGAAAAGTTCGGAAAAAACTGGAGGACTTGATTCCTGAACTTTTTATAATATGTAGGACCACAGACCACAAAAACACTAATAGACACGGTGTTGGGCGTAAAATGCGTAGCCGCTCATATGAGCAAATGTACATAAATGGTGAATGCTTGTAGATATATCGTAAAAAATAGAAATACGCAATACTGTGCGATATTATCGTATCGAAATAAAAGCTAAGGCTTAAGGAATAAATCGGCATAATTAAGGAATAATCGGTAAGTATTATAACTCCGTATTTCTCTGTGTAAAGACAAGTGACATTGACATTCTAAAAAAATGCCATGTAAGGCGTATCCAGTTTAATCCGTGGTAAGAACCTACAAAATTTTCTTCTCTAGTTCTCTAAAAACTGACCTTAAGTGAAGTGAAATTGGTGAAGATTTAATCTATGGTTTTTGAAATACCCCCTGTATTGGAAGCTGTTTGTTGCAATTTATGAAATCAGAAATCAGAAATACTTTGTTCAATAAAACTTTTTACAAGTTATTTTGACACGTCAACATATTCTTTTAAAAACTACTACCGGATCGGAAACGCGGCCAATGCTGCTAAACAAGCTGCATTTTTGGGAACAGCTTCGTTTTGACGAGACGAGATTTGCGTTGCGTCAAAACGACGCTGTTCACAATCATTCAGCTTGTTATTAATAAAAAACCTTTGTTTCTAGGACCACAGTCTAATCTTTTCCCTGACAAAATATAATTTCCGAAGAAAACATGATTTTCGAAAAACACAGGCGAAGCTAGGTCACCCAGGTACTAATTACTATAAATAAAACAAAAAAACTTTGTTCCTAGGACCACAGTCAAAACTTTTCCCTGACAAAATATAATTTCCGAAAAAAATATTATTTTCGAAAAGCACTGGTAAAGCTCCCAGGTACAAATTGCTATAAATAGAATAAAATCATAACGCATCTTTTTTCTGTTTAAACAATAATGTAAGTAGTAAAATTTGTTACAATGCATACGGGTGCAATTAATACGATGTAGGGGTTGTTTGTGGAGGGTGTTCCGTGGCTGGTACGAGCGTGACGTTCCGCTCTGGTGAGTACACCTTACAATGGCCGCCATGTGGGGCAAAAGCGCGGGAATTTTTAGTGAAACTTTGTGATTTAAAAAGATACGGTATATAAGAATGCCGAATTCTTTCCCCTTGTGTATTATAAAATTTTCATTGACTTTTTTTATCATATTATTGCAATCAAGCCGCCATGCCCCTTGTTGGTCTGGGCACCTTTGAAGAATAGACCAACTGTCGTTCTACCAGGCAGGTCTTATAAACTGACCTATTGTCTATACGCGTTACCATCATCGTGACTTCTAGGTGGTAGAGTTCCTCAACGACTCGTCCGCCTTTTAGGATCGGCCGGGCAGAATGGTAGGTAGTAAAAGGCTACCTTTCATTACTATCGTATAGACATTGCAGAACTCTACCACCTAGTACTAATGTATTAGGTGATAGAGTTCTGCAACTTCTCGCCCTGGTCTGGTACCACCACGTTATCTATTCTCAGGAATATGCACAATGGTTGTCATTGTCGTGTTCCGATTTGGAAGGTAAGGTAGCCGGTAGATTTATGCACGTGGCATTGCCATCCCGTCACACGGCAACGCACGCACCTAGCAACACACCATTAACATCTTTAGTGTCCATAGGTGATGGTTTCCCTATATATTGTATGTCTATTACTATATACAATCATATTCCTGATAGTCTTAAATGATTGCCTATAAATAAATTTCGCAAAAAGTTGTTTGATTTGCTGTTAGATAAAATTTATTATGATATTAAAGAATTTTTAGCCGATAAAATTAAATTTTAATGCATAGAAATATAAGTTTGTTGATTGCCTTAAAAAAATCAATGTAGTAAAATTTTGTAAATGGTGGAAGCTTTGTAAATTACAAAAATCTTAATCATACAAAAAATGAAACTTGTAATTATAAAAATAACTTTTGTAATATGAAATCATTCTTGTACATTAGTAATAAGTACATAAAATAGGAAAAAAGACCAGCCCGCTGAGTTTCTTCCGCCGGATCTTCTGAGTGTGTGGCCGCGTTCCGATCCGGTAGTAATTCTAAAAAATCGATACAGTTTTTTAAATGTTATATTATACAATAATAAATTTTTAAATATTTGCACACCATATATTGGTAGAATATGTTGGTAACTTAATTAATTTTAAAAAAAATTTAACACCCATATTCTTGCAAATAAATATTTTCTTTCTTTCTTTCTTTCTAGGAGAGCTATTGGCTTGTTTGTTATCTAATCATGTAAAAAAACAGGCAGAATTGTCTCTATCTTGATAAAAAGAGACAACCATCAACTAAGGATACTAACGATGGTAATAGTGCAAACTGCGATAGTAAATCCCCCTTTTAACATTTGTTCAACTTTTACCAACTGGTTGGAAGGTTGTCTATTCTTCAGAAGGTGCTCAGACTCGCACGGGATGAATTTATAGCATTATATAGTTCGAACAGACATACAAAAATACTAAAAGTTCACTCATTATAATACGGGTAGTAAAGAAGTACCTTAAGTACCTAAGTAACTTAGTAAAGAAGTACCTTAAGTACCTAAGTAACTTAGTAAAGAAGTACCTTAAGTACCTAAGTAACTTAGTAAAGAAGTACCTTGAGTACCTAAGTAACTTAGTAAAAAAGTACCTTAAGTACCCAAGTAACTTAGTAAAGAAGTACCTTAAGTACCCAAGTAACTTAGTAAAGAAGTACCTTAAATACCTAAGTAACTTAGTAAAGAAGTACCTTAAGTACCTAAGTAACTTAGTAAAGAAGTACCTTAAGAAAATAAAGAAAAACCAAGGGTTGACGAACAGTGTAAACCAGGGCTGCCCAAATGATTTTTGAAGAATAATAATTTCTATTGTGGACGGCGCGCGGCGGGCCAGCTATTTTTTGTTTATTATTTTAATTTTATCAAAGCCGTACCAACCAATCGAGTGGCAACGGCAATCAACCGCAGCCGTTTGCGGGAATTTAAACCACGCGGACCATGACTCTGTTTCTGCGGGCCTGGCTGTAAACTATTAGGTATTAAAGTAATGATTTTTCTTACCGTACATTACCGTAACATTTTAAGACTATATTTTTATCTTGTTATGTTTTTATCTATAACAGTAGATAGCTAGTAGAGAGGTAAACAAATTCCAGGGCGGGGGGCAGCGGCCCCTCCCTGCCCTCCCCTCGGTACGCCCATGGATCTGTATAAACGAATATAAAGCTACATTATAGGTGAGTAACATAGGCTATTTTATTACAAGACTGAGTTAAAGGAGGTAATGTGTGTATTTTTTTTATAAAAGAGGATAAACGGACAAAAGGCTCGCCTGATGGTAAGCGATTACCACCGCCCAAATACAACTACACTACCAGGGCTCTTGCAGTTGCGTTGCCGACTTTTTAATCTTTTCTTGAAGGTGCCTAACTCGTATCCGATCGGGAAAATGCCTGCTGATAAATGTTTCCAATTAGAAGTAGTAGTGTGTTTCACGCGAACGACGTCGCGGGGAACTTCTAGCTTTACTAAATTTATTGTACTTTAAAGTACATATTCCAAAAGGGGTTAAGGGCTTATAACTAAACTGGAGTGTGTTTTTTTAAAGGGGTTTTACCTAAGTAACGCAATAAAATTATATAAGCACTCGAATTAATTGGTTACCCGTTACTCGTTAGGGGCGTCTCGTCACTCGGCTGACACTGTTTGTTCTTGTCAAATACACGGATATCGATTGAAATGGGGCCCTTTATTTCTTTCCTTGATTGATAAACCTTGGCGATGTCCTCGAGAATTGAATAAATGTCCTTAAGAGGTCATTAGTCCATAACATTTTGATTCTAGAGGCATTTTTCCGGCACTACCTCAATGATAACCAACTACAGTTGTTTTTTAATTTTCCGCTAAAGTTAAATTATAGGCTATAATACATAGATAAATGATTAGTCTCACTGTGTTGTTTTAAAGTTTTTTATGTCTAAATAATATCAAACAACATTTTTTTCGTAATTTTTTGTTATTAATAAATCCCAAATAAACCAACCTATTTTGATCTAGTTTACGGTATTGACGCAGTGTTTTAGAGAGAAAAGCTGATTATCTTTTTAAGTCAATCAGAATATTACCCTGAAAGTTATTTTTAAAATATTAAGTATTCTCTAAACAAAAAAATATTAATATTTAAAATGCTGTAAATTTTAAAAACATGATTCGATTTTGATTTTTGAATCTGGTATGTGAGGTAGTTGTATATGGGCGGTGGTAATCGCTTACCATCAGATGAGCCTTTTGTCCGTTTATTCTCTTTTATAAAAAAAACACACACACACACATTACCTCCATTAACTCAGTCTTGTAATTAAATAGCCTATGTTACTCACCTATAATTTATAGGTATAATTTAATGGAACCATTTAATAAAATACACAATAGGTACATACATATACGTAGTAGAAACTCTGTCCAACTAATTAAAGACCTACCCAGGTAGGTCAATGTCATTACCAAAAATGTGTAGGCGGTTGACCCTACAGGCCATCCCTGAAACTTCCCGCTAAATTAAGGTATTTTAAGCTCAAAAAGAGTAAAAACTATAAACATAGATTTTTTCAGTTCAAACATCTATTTTGTTAAAATGGCAGTATATTGATTTTTAAAAAGTTATATATTTTGGAAATGCTGATTGAATTTGATCTTTCGAATGACATTCAACTCAATTTTTGAGATCTGAAATATTGCTTTAGCTAAATAACCGATAGGTTGAAAAATTTCGTAGCAATGTCAAAAAAACAGTTTTTTCAAATATTTTCATCAATAATAAATCCTAAACAAATTGACTGATTTTGATCCAATTAACGGTATTTGACGCAGTTTTATAGGAGAAAAGCTGGTAAGGTTTTTAAGTCCATCGGTGTATTAGCCTTAAAATTATTTTAAAAATGTAAAGTAAATATCCTAAAAATGACGTAATTTTAATATTTGAAAAGCTGTAACTTTTGAAAATAAGATTCGATTTTGATTCTTGAAATGCCATCTGACGAATTTTTTTGGTACTAAAATATTGTAGAATACCAAAAAATGATTGGTTGAAAAATTTCGAAGTTATATCGAAAAAACACTTTTTTTTAAATTTTTCGCCAACGATTTCTCCCAAACGGATAAACCGATTTTGATGCAATTGATACATTAGATGTAGTTTTTTGAGGTATAGAGCTGATTAGTTTTTTTACTCAATCGGTATATTAATCTGGAAGTTATATAAAAAAATACTATTTTTCGCCAAAATTATTTTTGAGGTTTTTTCAAACTTTCTCAAAATCTCCTAGGCCGACTTGGCTCAAAATTTCTGAAAGTCTAAGTTTAGCAGAATCCAATCGAACGCCATCAACTGCGTTTCGATCGGTCCAGCCGTTCAAAAGATATGAGATGTTTACATACACACATACATACATACATACACACACACATACATACATACACACACATACACACATACATACATACACACACATACATACATACATACATACATACATACATACATACATACATACATACAGACATACTGACGTCATCGCGAAAATAGTCGGAAAAGATTCCTAGGACATCAAAACGTGGAGATCCGGTGAAAACTCGATTTTCGAAAATCGGGGCAAATTCAGTAACTTCCTATCTACGTAACTACATTACGTACTACGTAGCGGGAAGTTAAAAAAAAGGGATCCAATTTTAAAGATGTAAATTGCCACTTCCCTACTTAATATTATATGTATGTAAATATGCAAATGTAAGTTGGTATGTTACGCTTTCACGCGAAAACTACTTAACAGATGATCATTAAACTTGTACATATATTCTTGGAGGTATTAGAAGTAACATAAGATACTTTTTATTTAAAAAAATATATATCATAAGATAGCCAAGCAGATGGGTCTCCTGATAGAAAGAGTCAACCATCGCCTATAGACACCGTGTTGTTCTCTTGTGGCGAGGTCTTATACTACATGCATAAGTTTACCGGCTACCTTACCCTCCAAACCGGAACACGACAGTGACAAGTACTTACTATTGCGGCAGGAATAGGTAAGGCAGCGTTATTACTCTAAGTAAGGCGGTGGTACCAGAACCGGGCGAAACAATGCAGAACTCTACCACCTAGTGAAATATGAAGTAGGTAAGTTTGCTGTAAACAACGTAATTTTAATATTTGAAACACTGTCTGTAAGTTTAGAAGATTTCATTTGATTTTAATTTTTGAAAAGGTAATAGACGTAGTTCTTTAGTACTAAGGGGCCGTCCATTAATCACGTGATGTCATTTTTTGCATTTTTTAACCCCCCTCCCCCTTGGTGATACATGGTGATGTTTAAGACTACCCCCCCACCCCTACCCACATATTTTTAGTACCTACAAAGAATCTTAATTTTTTTTAATATTTAGGAAATACAGGTAAAAGTATCATTTAATTTTATTATAGAAAATTAGAGACTACAATAATAACGTCTAGTGGTAGACAGAAAAGTTACAGGTTGTTTTTGGCTGACATAAGAATAACAAAAGGAATGCAAAAAAGTTTTTTGTACTAATAACATGAATATTATTTAATGTACAGTGTCCTTGGACCACAGATTAGCAAGACTTTCTTCAACACCATAACTGGATATGTATCTTGCAAATAAATACGCGAGATATATTACTACACCCCCCCTCCCACATTGTGATATTTCGTGATTTTTTATGCCCCCCCCCCATTCGAGCCTCACGTGATTAATGGACGGCCCCTAAAATATCATAGAATATCAAAAGATGATTGGTTCAAAAATTTCAAAATTATGTCGAAAAAACACTTTTTTCAAAAATTTTCGTCAACGATAACTTCGTAAAGGATTTTAATTTTTGAATTTGAAATTTTGTCTATGGTATAAAATTTGAAAATTTATACATTAGACACAGTTTTTGAGGAATATAGCTGATTAGATTTTGTACTTAATCGGTACATTAACCAAAATTTCTCAAAAACTACTGGGCAGACTTGGTTTGAATTTTCAAGAAGTTTAACTTGAACGAAATCCAATTGAATGTCATTTACTGCGTTTCGATCGGTCAAGATTTGAGTTAAAAAATTATGAGAAGTTTACATACAGACATACACACACACACACATAATAATAATAATATATATCACTGGACAAATTACACGAATTGATTCAACCCCGAAGTAAGCAATTTATTTGGTTGTAGTATGGGTGGGGGTACGTATACATAGAGATACATATATATATATATATATATATATATATATATATATATATATATAATATATATAATAATCACCTAAACCCAAAAATACAAACATTTATGCATACATACATACAGACATACGGACGTCATCGTGAAAATAGTCGGAAAAGTTTCCTAGGACCTCAAAACGTGGAACTGGTGGAAACTAGATTTCCGAAAATCGGGGCAAACTAATTTAAGATATCTACATGCGTAGCGGGAAGCTAAAAAATATGCGAGCGAAGCCGCGGTTAAAAGCTAGTACCTACTATCATATTTTAAAATACTTCAGTTTGGTACAAATATTAAGTAAATTTGTTTTAAATATTTATTTGTCAATAAGCATTAAATAAAATTACATATTATATGTTCGTATTAAGTAGCCCAATAATATATTTGAATATCGAAAAGGTTTTTGCCACTAACTGTACGTATAAAATCAATTGAAATTAGAGCTTCACTTTGAACATAAATAGTTAAATAATGGTTAGAAAATAATATTTTTCCGCAAGTACACTTGAGGTTCATTACCAAGTAAGTACCCGCAGCGTAAGATAACGCGTCCACGACTCGTGGTAAGCGATAAACGTGACTAATTGTCTGGAATATGCGGGTTGGACTTCTTGGGGAAAAATATCGATCGCACACCACCTGTTCATCGTGGGGCTAGCGCACCTGCCCGCTGGCACAAGTTACCGCGCCGTCGGCACGCGCGCACATACGCACCAATATCCCACGACCCACCAGCGGGGGGACTGACCGGTGCTACGTCACAGCGGCCGCGCGCAATCGCCGATCGATCACCAATACCGCACCACCACCAGTGATTCATCCTCCAGTCTTGAGGAATGCAGCAAAATGCACATCACAACCGGATTATCGCCGGCTACCGGTGAAATGCTGGACAACTCCATCAACCTTTACGGTGATTCAGGAGAGCAGTTCTATTCTGCGGAACACGTGCCGGAATCCTCACATACAGTGGAAATTGAATATGTGTTTGAAACTGAAAGTCACGCTGCAGTGCAATCCCCACAAGATGTCAAAAAGAAAACGAAGCACAAACCGATTCTTCAAGATGACCAAGAAACTGACTTAACCAATTTAACATGGTTGCAAAACATCACGAATATAATGTCAGTACCCCAATTTCCAATACCTCCAATGTCTCCAAACCCTCAAGTTAAGTTTCAACCTCAGAATACGAGATTGCAGAAGTTTAATCAAACGATTGCCAAATGTCAGAAAGATTTTATGGAGAATAAGGAGGAGTATCGTAAGAATAGTGAGAAGAAACCGCCCTATTCGTATAGTACGTTGATCTGTATGGCGATGAGGTATAATAATGATAAGATGACGCTATCTGCCATTTATTCTTGGATTAAGGAGAACTTCAAGTATTACAGGAACGCGGATCCCACTTGGCAGGTTAGTGATGTTCTAGGTCTGGATTAATGTGGAGTAAACCTCGGGCCTGCATGTAGTGCTCCCTAAATCACGTTTTATCTATACAAATTAATAAAATTGGAGTGTCTGTTTGTAATATTAAAATAACCGCTTTTTACTAAATGCATACGGATGTATACACGATACACGTACCAAAATAACATTTTTTATAATTTTTGTCTGTCTGTTTGTTCCGGCTAATCTCTGGAACGGCTGGACCGATTTTGACGGGACTTTCACTGGCAGATAGCTGATGTGATAGGGAGTAACTTAGGCTATTTTTATTCGAAATTTTTCCACGCGGACGAAGTCGCGGGCTCAGCTAGTTACTTAATAAAAAATAACATAGAAAAAACCATTTTTAAAGAATTTTAATTAAAAATCGTTGTGATATTCTATACCTATGGTTATCTATACCTACTAATATTAAAAACAGAAAGCACTTGTATTTTTATGTTTGTAAAAAAAATCCTAAACGGAGCTTTAATATTTTTACTAATATAAGTTTATTTGTGCTTTGCGTTAGGCCAAGATATAGCATTTAGAAGTAGCATAGACTACTTTTTGCCCGATTAAGCAATAGTAAGTAATGATTTTGTCTCTTTCGAATGAAGTCCCAAGCTAAAAGCTAGCTTTAAAAAGCTCCCAAAAAAAGTTTCCCAAGCACGGGGTGAGTGCTATAAAAACAAAAATAATTAAAAGCTAGCTGATAAACTAGTTTGAAATATATCGTTTCTAGTTCAATCTCGCTGCGTGATTAAATTATTTTTTGAATCCTACGAGAATATAACATTTTTCCAGAATAAAAAATAGCAGTAGTTAAGTTTGAATAGTCTACCTGTTTGCCAAATTTTGTTTAATTCTGTTCAGCGATTTTTGGGGTTATTGATACTAGCGAAAGATACAAACTTGTACATTCATATAAGTAGCAGGTATTAACTTTTTCTTTTCGTTAATTTTGACGATTGTGAAAGTCACAGGTAGATAATTAAATGTAGAATTTTACGCGATAATTAAATAAAGTAGTTCGTTGCGCGATAAATCAATATAGTAGTTTTTTACGCGATAATTGAATATAGTATTGGTGGTAGATAATTGAATATAATATAATTTTCGCCGTGTTGGTCCCGGCCTCCTTTGTAGAATAGGCCAACTGCCGTTCTGCCAGGCAGGTCGTAAAAGGAGACCGATTGGCTATCGAGTCACTACCATCGTGGCTACTAGGTGGTAGAGTTCTGCATTGTCTCGCCCGGGTCTGGTACCACCGCCTTACCTATTCCTGCCGCAATAGCGTCAGTGCTTGTCGCTGTCGTGTTCCGGTTTGGAGGGTAAGGTAGCCGGTAAACTTATGCGTGTGGCATTAGATCTCGCCACAAGATAGCAACGCACCATTAACATCTTTGGTGTCTATAGGCGATGGTTGACTCTTTACATCAGGAGACCCATCTGCTTGTTTGCTATCTTATGATATAAAAAAAAAAAGTAGTTTTTTGCGCGATAATTGAATATAGTAGGTTTAGCGCGATAATTAATTATATTATTTTTTCTATAATAATATAAACTAGTCTCTGTGGTCTAGTAGTCCAGCGTTGGCGTTGACCACATGAGGTCCCGGGTTCGATTCCCGGGTCGGGCGCATAAAAAGTGTTTTTTCAGTTTTCTGATAAACACAAAGTTGCCCGGGATTGAAAAGTGCCCGGTTGGCGATAGGCTTGCCACCTATCACATTTGTAGGACCAAGTATCTTCGGATAATTGTGGATGCACTCTGCCTACCGCTTCGGGGATACGGGCGTGAAGATACTTTTTTTTAATATAAACTAGCGATCGTTCTTTGCTCAAAATTTGACCATAAATCTATGACTCTGACCATAGACTAAACGATAAACTAAGTTTGACAAGAGACTTTAACCATAAACAAAATTGTACATAATATTATATATAAGTATATTATGTATGTCCATATTACTGGCAATGTGTTATGTTTATTTTTATTAATTTAATGTGTTTCTAATGCATATTATATAAAAATATTAGCTTTTCGCACAAATTTACCATGTAAACTTTAATTGTACCAAATTTAATACTCCTCCGTTCGCCTGATTGTCGTAAAAAGGGGTATAAAGTTTTCGCTTCACGTATTATATATATCGTAGTTTTTGCGCGATAAAAGATAAACAAACAGATTACATAAAACAGGCAATTCCCACGTATTGGAATTATACACATTGTTTCCTCCGTGTTGGTCCCGGGCTCCTTTAAAGAATAGGCCAAAAGGGTCGTAAAAGGTGACCGATTGGCTATGCAAGTCACTACCATCGTCGCTACTAGATGGTAGAGTTCTGCAGTGTTTCGCCCGGGTCTGGTACCTCCTTACCTATTCCTACCGCAATAGATTCAGTGCTTATCACTGTCGTGTTCCGGTTTGGAAGGTAAGGTAGCCGGTAAACTTATGCATGTGGCATTAGACTACGCCACAACGCACCATTAACATCTTTGGCGTAAAAATAAATCGGTTGTTGCGGTTTAACTGCGTTCTAATTATTTTATCATAAGATAGCAAACAAGCAGAATGTTCTTCAATGGGAAGAATTAACGTTAGTTTGCCATCCGTGTAGCGGGTCTGTAACGTCACGTAAAATTACTGACCTTACCCTCTAAATTGAAACAGGATAGCGACAAGCAGAAAAAATCATCACGATAGGACAGTGTAAGCTTTAGTTCCAAACCCGGGTGAGAAGTTGCAGAACTCTATAAACCGGGTAGTCTCGAAGGCAGTCTTTTGGCCAATCGGTTACATTTTGCGAACAACAGGAAACCAAATGGTTTATTCGTTAATTAAATTTGTGTATTTTTTTTTATCATAATATAGCAAACAAGCAGATGGGTCTCCTGATGGAAAGAGTCAACCATCGCCTATAGACACCAAGGGTGTTAATGGTGCGTTGCTATCTTGTGGCTAGGTCTAATGTCGCATGCGTAAGTTTACCGGATACCTTACCCTCCAAACCGGAACACGACAGTGACCAGCACTGACGCTACTGCGGCAGGAATAGGTAAGGCGGTGGTACCAGACCCGGTTGAGCCGATGCAAAACTCTACCACCTAGCAGTCACGATGGCAGTGACGCGCATAGCCCCTCGCTCGCCTTTTACGACCTGTCTGGCAGAACGGCATTAGGCCTATACTTCAAAGGAGCCCGGGTACCAACACAGGAAAAAGTGGGCACCATTTGGGCAGTTACTTGAAAAATAAACTATAGCCAGTGACTTCATTCGCGTTTTGTTTTATTTAGAACTAGCGGCCCGCCCCGGCTTCGCACGGGAAAAAATGATTAAAATCGATCCAGTAGTTTTGGTTTATTCTATACTACCCGTGGCCCGCACGCGTTAAATTTGGAGTAAAATGATTCCCCTTTCCCTATGAAGATTTCCTGCTATCTTTGAAATATCTAAATTCATATAGGTACTACATTTTTAGTTTTTACATTTTTACCTGTTTCTTTTATTTTTACAATTAATATATTATGGAATGTCTTTATATACAACGTTCACAGCTTTCTTGCCATTAGACAATACAAATATGTTTTCTTTAGAGGTTACTCTTGAAAGAGCGATATATAGTTAGTTGGCCATGTGAAAAGCAGTCAACGCTCAAATCTAAGCCTGCAACGTTGAAAGCTTGACCCTGCGATTTATTAAAGCGAGGCATCAGGACAAACGGGAAAAAAAATAATTTTTGAAAAGCAGTATATTTGAAAACGATGATGGTATTCAACTCAATTTTTGAGATCTAAAATATTGTTTTACCTAAACAATCGATAGGTTGAAAAATTTCGATGCTATGTCAAAAAATATTTTACTTTAATTTTCTTCGTTGATAAATCCCAAACAAATTGACCGATTTTGATTAAATTAACGGAACAAAAGCTGATAATATTTTTAAGTCAATCGGTAAATTAACTTGAAAGTTATTTAAAAAAACTTAAGTAAGTTTGCTAAAAATAACGTATGAAAAGCTATAAGTTTGAGAATTAGATTCGATTTTGATTTTTGAAACGGCATTTGACGTAGTTTTTTAAGTACTAAAATATCGTAGAATACCAAAAAATGATTGGTTGAAAAATTTCGAAGCTACGTCGAAAAAACACCTTTTCAAAATTTTTCGTCAACTATTACTCTCAAACGGACACACCAATTTTGATGCAATTTATTTATTAGACATAGTTTTTTGACGAATAGAGCTGATTAGTTTTTCTACTCAATCGGTACATAAATCTGGAATTTATATTAAAAAACTACTGTTTCGTCAAAATTTTTTTGGTGTTTTTTCAAAATTTCTCAAAATCTCCTGGACCAAATCGGTTCAAATTTTCAGGAAATCTAAGTTTAGCAGAATCCAACCACGATCGGTCTAGCCGTTCAAAAGTTATGACATGTTTACATACACACCTACACACATAAACACACACACACACACATACACACACATACACACACACACACATACATACATACAGACAGACATACTGTCGTCATCGTGAAAAATAGTCGGAAAAGATTCCTAGGACCTCTAAACTTGGACATCTGGTAAAAACTCGATTTTCGAAAATCGGGGTAAAATCAGTAACTTCCTTATCTACATACGTATTGGGAAGTTTTTTTTTCCAAACAGCCACTCAGTGAAAAAAAATGAAAAGTAAGTAAGTAAAGTAGTAAAAAGCTGGTTTGCTAAATCATGTTTTTTTACATTGATTGTTAAATAACAATTTTACAAAAATTATACGATATACCTGAAGATATTATCTTAGGAATGTGCTAACTTATTACATGATAGAATGTACTTTACTTGATCATATAAAATTCCGAAAACAGGAAAAATAATTTGTTAATACTATTTCTAATCATCCACATGATTTTTATATGGAGATATTTAGGTAAAAAAAAGGAATGTACTAAAGCTGAACAGCTTTTCAGCTGAAGTCTTATATTTATTTATCCGAAAATTAACACGTTTCCCAGCGGTCCCGCGGCGGCGTGCGCCGCCCGACCGGCCGGTAAGCCCGCAACCGCTATGCCACTGCATTTTAAATCTGTAATATCTTCGAAAATATTCATTTAAATTACATGCTGTAAAAGGCCATATTGATCTTTATTAAATCTGCAATATATTTCAGGTATTTAATTGGATAAGGATTAGTGCTGTATTGTTTAAAATTGCTTTGAAAAAAAGCCATTATTTCTCGTAAAAAGTAAATGACAAAAACATGCTATTGTGGGTTATCCATAAGAGCTAGACATATAACATCGCGGACTTTTCTATAGATCTTTTCAAGGTGTACAAATACTTTGTACATTATTTTGATAAATCTCGTAGGGTTTAGCCTGCGTTTGCAATATAAGCGGAAAAAAATATAATTATTTACGACATGACATCAGAAAACTGAAAAATTGCAGTATTTCTCTACAATATATTAAATGTTATCATACACATAAACCTTCCTCTTTAATCACTCTATCTATTACAAAAAACCGCATCATATTCCATTGCGTAGTTTTAAAGATTTAAGCATACATAGGGACATAGGGACAGACAAAGAAAGCGACTTTGTTTTATTACTATGTAGTGATAGTGATAAACAGACATCAAAGAAACCGGCCAAGTGCGAGTCGGACTCGTGCACGAAGGGTTCCGTACCACCAAAAATTACACTTGTATGAAACCCTCACTTAAATTTTTATTTTATTTTAATTTAAATATCTATGTTCAAAGTAAATATATAACTAAATATTCTGTGTATATTTTAAGCGTCTACCAGCTGTTGTTATTAAGATCGAGAAAAAATTGTAAAAAATCACATTTGTTGTTGAGATGAGAGTCAAAAGATGCCCACTCTGCATCTCTTAAATATTTATTTTATTGTTTTTAGTTTTTGTTCTTATAGCGGCAACAGAAGAACATCATCTGTCTAGCTATCACAGTTCATGAGATACAGTTTGATGATAGACAGACGGATGGACAGCGGAGTCTAAGAAATAGGGTTCCGTTTGTACCGTTTGTATCTACCAAAGTCTTAGAATTTGAACTTGAAATCTCTGACTTCAAAGCAGTCATTTCTAACACTGAACGTCGATATCAATGACATGGCTGTGAATGGGTCGAGATCGCATTAGATAGTCTACAATTACTTTTTTATATTTAATAATAATAATAATAATTGCTTTATTTCAGATGTTCATCCATACAAATTTGTATACAAAAGTTTAAAGTAAATAATAGCTAAAATACCTACTAGAAAAATACATAAACAATAATAACAATAATTAATTTGTAATAATATGCGTGTATACTGGAAATAGCAAACGGTCGTAGAACACTCTAAAAAAACATATTTGTAGTACCTAGCAGTTTTTTATTTACTACTAAAGAATAAGAAACCTCAAAGAAAATATTTTATAAACAGTGTACAAAATATTATTTTGTTTTGTATATTTAACTAAAATTCTGTAAGTTCTACATGACAAGTCCCGGATTCGATTACTGGGTCGCCCGACCCAGTAATAATTCAAAAATTAGTAATTCAAAAATTAATTTTAGTTTTCTGATAAAAACAACGTTGCACGGGATTTGAAAGTGCCCGGTTGGCGATAGGCTTGCCACCTATCACAATGTGGGACCTAGTCTCTTTGTCTAATCGAGGGTGCTCTTGTTGTACCTCTGCCTACCTGTTAGGAGATACGTGCGTGAAGATACTTTTTTCTGTAAGTTAAAACAAAAAATATATAGTACTAGGATAGAAAAGAAATCGTTAACGGCTTTACCTCGAGGTTTTTATAGAAGGTTTACAAAGTATTTCTTTATAATACAAATACATTTATTCATAAAAATAAATCCTAGAAAAGAAAGGAAATATTTCTCGATGTCAAATCGAAAAAAGGAAGAAAGAATTTTAAAGTTTGTCTACAAAACATTGTTTAATAGTGGTTCTTATTGTCATAGGAGCAATCTTTTTTTATTTCCTACAATCCCCCTGTCCCCCAATCTGTTTAATCTGTTTCTGAATATTGCTTAGGGCGCATGTGATAGCACTAATTGCCACCGTTAAACGTGCAATTCAGATTAGATAGTATGTTATTGGATTTGTAGATAGGTGTCGTATTAGTGATTATGATTAATTTTATATGCTATTTATTAGTTTTATAGGGTTCCGTAGGTACCCAAATGGTACAAACGGAACCCTATTTCTTAAACTCCGCTGTCCGTCCATCTGTCTGTCACCAGGCAGTATCTTATGAACCGTGATAGCTAGAAACTAGAAATTTTCACAGATGATGTAGGTACTTCTGTTGCCATATAACAACAAAAATACTAAACACAGAATAAAATAAATATTTAAAGAAGGCTCCCATACAACAAATATGCTTTTTTTTCAATTATTTTGTCGATTTTAATAACGAAAAATGATAGACATTTGAAATATTCACAGAATCTTTAGTTATATATTCACTTTAAAAATAAATAATCAAATTAAATATTTATATGGGGGACTCCCATACAACAAACATGATTTTTTGGCCTTTTTTATACATAATGGACGGAACTTTACGGAAGTTTTCGTTTACGAGTCTTTATAAATAAGTTTTACAGTTTTTTTAGAAAATAATAGGTTAGCCGATTGTGACATCATAGGACTAAGTAACTTTAACGACTTTGACTAATTGAAGGGTGCACTTCAAGCACTATTGAATCCTAATGATGTCAGCATACCTAATTCACCCACAAACGTTTTACGTGCGTACGGCTCGCAAACACTCGAAATCCTGGCCAAGAGTTAATAATTAGCCGAAATCCTGATGCTACTTATTTTCCCACTTCACGTCTCACAGAAGACACACGCTGCTTTTCCAAAAACTCGGCTTTGTATCGACGTTCATACAGAAATGGGTGTATACCTATAGAAAGGGGCAGAGGGGGCTAAATAGAGGTATTTTAACTTCAAAGAAGTAAAAATACACCTAAGTATAGATTTTTAAAATAGACTAAAACGTGAGTGAGTACTTATGTACGCACGTAAGAAGTTATACTTCTTTGGCGTAACAAGATAAAAATCTTTCTAAAAATGTTATTCCTCGTGTTATCCTATGTTCGTAAAGCAAACGACACTACCTAATAATAGAAAAAAAGTATTTAAAACATTGAAAGAAAGTTTTACATACAACGCATTATTTAGTTAAATAAATTTTACTTAAATGTCATAAAAGAATAATTTGTAATAATTAATGTCACAATTAACATAATCTATACACCTATAATAAAATCGTAGGAAGGTCAAAACTGTACATTGAATATTTTTTTAAAAGAATACTTGGGGCGTGATCTACAATCAATATCGAAGCCAAAAATATAGTTTTTCGAATTTTTATCTGTTTGTCTGTATGTATGTCCGGGGTAAACTCAAAAAGTACTGCGTGGATTTACTTAAAATTTTGTATGAATATTACTAATAGGTTGGGTCAACATATAGGCTACATATTATCACGCTACCACCTACGGGGGAGAGGCAGTGCGGAGTAAACGAATTCCGCGCGGACGAAGTCACTCGCAAAAGCTAGTTAAAAAATAAAAATAAAATTTGACTTCATGATGTCAGTTTTTCGAGATGGTGTGCGCGCGCATCGTGAAAATTTACTTATCATTTTTCTCTAACACGCCAAGATAAGTATTTAACTTCAAAAACGCACTTGATTAATTTTTTTGTAATCGAGACGAATCCCTCCCGAAAATAACTCTAGATAGGACAATTTTCGGTGAGATGGGCGTCGTGAGCGTTGGTCCGCAACCCATCTAGGAGAGGGAAAACTCCGAAATCAAACCATCTGTCCTAGGCTGGAGGATTCCTAATCCTTTTAAGGCTAGGATAGATCGACAGCACCAGTGCAGGGTGTTCGTTGAGAGAAATGGCGCAAAAGTAGCTGAAATGTTAATACTTCGGCGGCATTTTACGGGCCTAGTTAGTTGGTCTACTGCACACCCACCAACCCGCATTGGACAAGCGTGGTGGGTTGTAAGTCCAAACCCCTTCCCAGTAACATGAATCACAACCCAAAAACCAGGCCCCAAGTGCCCGGCGTCTCCAGCGAAAGTCTGACCGATGACAGTAAGTTGGCTGACCCTGGAGCAGGGGCGCATACAATCCCCGGGCGAGTTCCCTTTTTCTGTCAAACGACCAAGGCTATCCAAACGGACTTTGATAAACTCAACATCATAACATATAATGTGCGCACACTTCGCACCGAAGAAAGGCTAACTGAACTAGAAAACGCACTAACAAATGTTAAGTGGGATATTGTTGGATTATCCGAAGTAAGGCGAGAAGGAGAAATCATCATCGAAAGGGATAATAACATCTTCTATCATATTGGTGAAAGCAATAGTCGCTATGGTGTTGCTTTTCTGGTAAATAAAAAATGGAAAAATCACATTAAGGAATTCAAATCATACTCTGACAGAATCGCAACGCTTAAATTTCATATAAATAAAACCAAAACTCTCACCGTAATACAGGTTTACGCCCCCACATCATCACATGCCGACAGTGAGGTAGAAAGTTTTTACGATCTTCTTAACCAGGCATGCGATGAACAAAAAGCTACATGGACCATAGTTATAGGCGACTTTAACGCTAAGTTAGGTGTGAGAACCTCTACTAATGAATCTAGTATCCTTGGACCATATGGTCTCGGCCAACGAAACGAAAGGGGTACAAGGCTTATACAATTTGCTTTTGGCCAAAACTTCAGTATTTCTAATAGTTTCTTTTACAAAAAAGCTCAACGTCGTTGGACGTGGCTATCTCCTGATGGGCACACCAAAAATGAAATAGATTTTTGCATTACTTCAAATAAAAACATAATTGCCAACATTGAAACCTTGAACACCCTAAAATTTCATTCTGATCATAGACCGTTACGCATTACATTAAAATTCAATTTTAAAATACATAGACTTCGCATCATTAAATCCTCTATAAATCGGATAAACAAAACTACCTTATTTGATAATAAAGACGTATTCACATTAGAGCTTTGTAATAGTTTTGCTTCCTTAACGATAGATAATGAAGATGTCCAAAACCAGTATGACAACATAATAAATAGTATCAAAAAAGCCAGCAACTTCATAAAACCAACCCAAAAACGTACAAGTAAACTAAGCAGCATCACCAAATCCCTCATTGAAGATAGACAAAAACTCGCATTATATACATCCGAATACAAGCTTAAAGATAAAGAAGTAAAACGCAGTATACGCAAAGACTTAAGAAACAGTAACGTCAACTTAGTTAAACGGGCTTTAGAAAACAACCAATCACTGAGGATTGCTATGAAAGGAAATGAGAGAGAACGCCATTGCATCGGAAACCTAAAAGACAAAGAAGGAGTTAAACAAGGCGATAGAGAAAAGATCCTTAACATATGTACCGACTTTTACAAACATCTATATAGTAGCAATAGAGACTCAGTCATCAACATCATAGAAGACCCGCACAGATGCTCCGATGATATACCACCAATATCGGAAAATGAAGTGCACCGCGCATTAACTAGTATGAAATACGGTAGAAGTGCAGGTGAAGATGGTGTTAGTACTGAAATGTTAAAATTTGGTGAACAAATTCTGTTACCGAAACTAACCAACTTGTATAACACAATTTTGAATACTAGCAGCTTTCCAAATAAATTTTGTCATTCAAACATAATTTTACTCCACAAAAAAGGTGACAAGTCAGATCTTTCAAATTATCGACCTGTTAGCCTCATATCACACATTTATAAAGGTTTTATTAAAGTAATAGAAGCCAGAATATCCGGAAAGCTAGATTTACATCAGCCTGCAGAACAAGCTGGTTTCCGTCGTGGCCTCTCTACCTCCGACCATCTCCACACCCTAAACCAAATATTAGAAAAATACCACGAGTATAATCTTCCATTGTACATAGCCTTCATCGACTATACAAAGGCCTTTGATAGCCTCAGCCATTCCTCAATATTTCAAGCACTTAAAAATCAGGGAATTTCAATGTCGTATATCCATCTCCTACAAAACATATACCGCAATAGCACCGCATCCGTTAAACTTCATAAACTTGGGCCATCATTTCCGATACAAAACGGTGTGAAACAGGGCGATCCGCTATCTCCAAAACTCTTTACAGCCACATTAGAAGAAGTCTTCAGATCTTTAGCGGCGAGCTGGGAAGATAGGGGCATAGTTGTTGGCGAACATAGGTTAACAAACCTCCGTTTTGCTGACGACATTGTCCTATTTTCTTCTTCAGCATCAGAACTTGGCTCTATGATTCATGATCTTAATAAGGCAAGCCTCGAGGTCGGACTGCGGATGAACATGTCTAAGACCAAGCTAATGACTAATAACTTAAGACGTAGGATAGAAGTCGAAGGAGTGGAGATTGAGTATGTCCATGAGTACATCTACTTGGGCCAATTGGTTTCTTTCCAGGCGAGACAAGATAAAGAAGTTGCACGTCGCACCGAAAATGCCTGGAGGAGCTTTTGGTCCATGAAAGACCTTATGAAGGGCACCCTTCCGCTCAGCCTTAAGAAGAAACTCATGGACACATGCATTCTCCCCGTCTTCACCTACGGCGCGCAGACTTGGTCTTTGACTGAACAGCAGAAGTCCACGCTCGGGGTTTGCCAGCGTGGTATGGAGCGCAGCATCCTTGGTGTTAAGCTAACTGACCGCATCAAGAATAGCACACTGCGCTCCAAAACACAGATCAAAGACGTGGGCCATAAAGCAGCCGAATTGAAGTGGAACTGGGCAGGCCACATCTGTCGCATGTCAGATGACCTATGGGCCAAACGCACCACCAAGTGGACCCCAAATAAAGAAACACGACGTCGCGGCAGGCCCAGACGAAGATGGCGGGATGAACTGGATTCATACTGCCCCAACTGGACCGAAAAAGGGTTAAATCGTGAGGAATGGAAGAAGGGTAGGGAGGCCTTTGCCCTGCAGTGGGACAGACATGGCTAATAATAATAATAATAAAGGACAATGCATACAGGCCTAAAATACTAGCGATACAAAGTTCTATTTGCTACATCTTAGGGTTTTTTTAGCGCCTGTCTGTAGGTACGTTGAATTTTTGCCAAGTTTCATGTGAATATTCGTTTTATGACTCACTAACATTAATTTTACCGTTTTGAAATTTTTAATCTGTCTTTCTAATTGTATGTATCTACCGTTATAACACGAGAACGGCTTGAACCGTCTAAACGAAAATTGGTGTAGGTACAACAGGCAATTGTGTAAATTATAGGCTATTCAATTTTTGTCTCTCTGCCTCTATGTCGAGTTGCAAAACACGAAGTGTTGAGAAACGTATGAGAACACGTGATTGCGTAAATGATAGACCATAAAATTATGTATGTCTGTTTGTCTCGGAAAAATTCTTGATTATTCCAGTAAAAAATCTTGATTAATGTTGCTCTATCGTAACAAAACGTTATTGGGTAAATGATACGATTTGGGGAACGATAAAAAATTAGAAATATGGGCTAGAGTCCATTTTTTTTAATCATAAGATAGCAAACAAGCAGATGGGTTTCCTGATGGAAAGAGTCACTCATCGCTTATAGACATCAAAGATGTTAATGGTGCGTTGCTATCTTGTGGCGAGGTCTAATGTTTACCGGCTACCTTACCTGCCAAACCGGAACACGACAGTGACCAGCACTGACGCTATTGCGGCAGGAATAGGTAAGGCGGTGGTACCAGACCCAGTCGAGCCGATACAGAACTCTACCACCTAGTAGCCACGATGGTAGTGACGCGCATAGCCATTCGGGCGCCTTTTAAGACCTGCCTGGCGGAACGGCAGTTGGCCCATTCTTCAAAGGAGCCCGGAACCAACACGGAGGAATTGATAGGGGGAAGATATATTTCTAATTTTTTATCGTTAATGAAGTAACGCCCAGCGAGTAGGCGATTGGTAACTATTTTTTAAGTAGATACCGTGTATTTTAACATAATGGCAAATTAAGTCGTACTGTATAGGTGCAAGTGATTAAGTGAAGACTTTCTTGTGTTTCAGAATTCCATCCGACATAATCTATCACTCAACAAAGTCTTCGTGAAGGTGGCACGCTCAAAACACGAACCAGGTAAAGGCGGGTTTTGGAAGCTGGACCTCGCGCACTTAGAAGGCACCAAACGAATCTCGAACCGGCCACACAAGAAAAAGAAAACACAAGAAGCTAAACCAGATCCCAAGTCAAATGAAGACAAAATTGCGGTAGCACATATTCCTGGCCAGCAAACTGGAATCAACGTATTGACAAGTGATATTGGTCAAACAGTGACTTTACATTTGCCAGAATTCTCTCTCCAGACATTACCAGATGTAGATATGGAGACCAATATTGGGGCCAATGTCATTGTAGAACCAGTAGCACCCCCACCTCTTATACCAGAAGATGATTTGTCTTCACTACTGCTGAATCCGACTGATTGGGATGATCTTCAATTGGATATGTTGGATAATTATCTTGATTCGTGTTTTAAGTAAATTTGTGCGTTATTTCCGTCGGCAACTAGGATTTTCCACTACTTTTAATATAGAAAAGCAAACAAGCAAGTGGCTCTTGTAGTGGAAAGAGACAGCAATTGGGTATAGGCAACAAAGATGTAAGGTTGGTTTTACTGTCACGCTGACGGTCCACAGTATACTGGAAACTAACAGTAGTCAATTTACATACATGTGATATTCTAGCAACGCACACATAGACACTTCTCACGGACGACATATCTCGGAATGGTTCGGGACAGTTTATTCCGCATCAGTCCGAGATATTGCGTCTGTGAGAACTGAGAGGTGTCTATGTGCTATTACTTGCATGTGACATTGGCTTCTTTTAATCTCTAAGTATTCTGTGGCTGAGCGGTCAGCGCGAATCAAAAACGCTACCTATGACTACATACATATGGACCCATCATCGCCGACCGTCAGCTTGACACTAAAACCAGCCTAAATGGTTTGTTGCTATGTGTCAGGGATGCTTAGACTGACTCATGTTTACCGGCTAGCTTATTTTCCCAAAGGAACTTGATAACATCACGACGAGATCATCATCCAATCGATAAGCCGGTGAATTGTGGTAAAAGGAAGGTCCGTACATGTTCAGTTCACTCTGATTAATTCCGCATATGCTTCGGCGTGATGATATTAATTTTGTTTTATGTCGGTATCGTCTTCAATAGATTTGTCATCTATATTAATACTATAAAAGCGACAGTTTGGATGTTTGGATGGATGTTTGTTACTCAATCACGCAAAAACTACTGAACGGATTTGAATGAAATTTGGCAAATTTGGCATACAGGTTGATTTGGCATACAGGATAACCTGAAATTTACTTTTTATCTCAGTTACTTTTTATCCCGGAAATATTAGGTGATCCCGCAGGATTCACCAAAAACTTTTAAAAAAAGGGGAGCATGGGGAAGCATGGTATAAGCTATGGTTCTGTTTTGTAAACTAAACTAAAACAAATTATATTATTATAAACGAAAATCCTGACTGTGTAAGATTAAGAGTCAAAGGAACACATTTAATTTGCAATTTATTGTTCGAAATATTAAAAAAAAAATCTTGATAAAATCTCGAAACGTAAAAAGAAGCATGCACGTAAGGAATCTTTGGTCATTTAGACGAATAAGTGATATGCGCATTATGTCTTTGTTATTGGTCTTCATTATTTGGTTCAGATAAATGAATTAAAACACGTTATTGTAAAATTATTATTTACTGTAATATCATCGTTTGTGATGTTGTATAGTGATATGTCTTTAATGATAGCCTCTGTAATGGTATCTCGGTAGTTATTTGCGATCGTTTAAATCTAGTCTATCTGTACCTTTTATTGTTTAAGTATGTTTATTATTTAAGTTGTTTAAATTTTTGGGAATTATTAAAAACCAAAGACTATAAAATAAAGAAAGTCTTTAACGTAAATGTTACTGCATAATCTAACTTAGGAATTTTCTACCCAAAATGGTAAACTAGTAAACGAGATAAAATGGGATTCGGTTGTGTGAGATAGGCATAGTTATAAAATAGTCTATACCGCATTTATTTAATTACAACGTTAATTTTCTAATAGATAAAGAGTAGGTCATGTGCAATAATGTGGGAAATAAAACATAGGGACAAAACATACAGTGTAAAGCTTATAAATTCAGCTCAAAGCACAAAATTTTTTGATGTGAATCAATAATCATTTAAACCACATAACATTTTTAAGGACATTTTATGTAAGATATTAGATGTATTTTAGAACATCTTTACTCTGACAGTTTATTAACCAAAGTGGTATTAAATAATGCTTATAGTTTAAACAAAATAGTTTACGGTATGCGAGTTCAGTGTGTTTTTTTAAAAAGATTTAATAGGTGAAAGAAGTAGTGTTATTTTGTAATGCTTAAGTGCTCTAATAAAAATCGGTTAAATTATTTTGTATGCAAATATGTACCTATTTCTCAGTTAAGTGATGATTTTATATATGGTTGGATGACATTATCTTTGAAAATGCAAAATATTTTAACTGAGTTATTTAACGAGCTAAGTGTAAGAAATAATCTACTCGTAACTTGACTAACGCAGGCCCATGTTAGCAGTAGGCGCAGGTTAGTAGTATCTTCACGCCCATATTTTTTTTAATGTAAAGTTAGTCATACGATTTTTTTTTTATGTCATAAGATAGCAAACAAGCAGATGGGTCTCCTGATGGAAAGAGTCAACCATCGCCTATAGACACCAAAGATGTTAATGGTGCGTTGCTATCTTGTGGTGAGGTCTAATGCCACATGCGTAAGTTTACCGGCTACCTTACCCTCCAAACCGGAACACGACAGCGACAAGCACTGACGCTATTGCGGCAGGAATAGGTAAGGCGGTGGTACCAGATCCGGGCGAGACAATGCAGAACTCTACCACCTAGTAGCCACGATGGTAGTGACTCGATAGCCAATCGGTCGCCTTTTACGACCTGCCTGGTAGAACGGCAGTTGGCCTATTCTTCAAAGGAGGCCGGGACCAACACGGCGAAAATGTTACGTGATGTTATATTACAGTTCTAAACACTTACTGTTAACGATAAAAAAATCTTACAGTAGGTAATACCGTACCTTATTTAAAAATACATGAACTCCTACTGTCCTTCTAATAATGTGATGCTGGTAATGAAATCACTCTATGCTTTTGGAAAATATTGAATTTTTATTAAGCATATACGAAATAAATATACACAAAATAAAAACACTTATACTTTTCATAAACTTAAAAGTAGGTAACCTGATAAATGTAGCTGATAGATCTAAATGCCCTAGAGCGCGGCTCCATATAAACGACTCATACATGACGAAGGACCTCAACAGTATGCAATTTATCCACCCTATGTTTGTCTGCCACGCTCGAGTAAACCCCAAAATCCACTCTTGGGCTCCCCTTTTATTACATGTAATTCAAAGAACAATTCAAAATATTATGTTATCTTTAAATATTTGATCTATTTTTACACAATATTGCGCTATATATTTAAATATATAATAATGGTCCTTTAAAACAAATTAATTTGTAATTATTTGAAACATGAGTTAGATATTAGGCATAAATTAACGTATAAGCAATAAAACAGCGGATGTAATTATTGTATTTATCTAAAAATTATTTATCGTTGGTGGCTAAGTATTTGCAATAAAGAATTATTTTAAGGTATGTTTTAAGAAGAAAGTATTAATGATTTGCTCAATAAGGCTCATGAATTGGAAATAATTACTGGAATGAAATATGTTTAATCTACTCAATATTATGAATTGGAAATAATTACTGGAATGAAATATGTTTAATCTACTCAATATTCGAATAAAAGTTATCTACTAGACGAAAAATTAGCCGTGGACTGTTTGTTAATAAATAAAATTCCATTAAGCCTATTCTGTATTGCTCGACTTTCAATGAACTAGGAATAGAGTTTTATAATTAATTTCTTTACACAGTTTTCCATTTTCATCTTGGGAATGTTGGTTAAAAATATATTAGCTACGCTGGTTGATATCCAAATACCGATCAAACTGCGTATGACATTCAAATAGATATTCTCGAAAAATACAGTACCGATTTTTCATTGGTTTCTTATAATAGGTACTTTAGGAATTAAGTTGTCAATGGCTAAGCCATTAGTGTGGTTACCTAACCAATAAACATATTTTTTTACCTTACAGTAAGTATTTGTGATATGAATTCCTAAGTTCTTGAAGAGTTTCTCGTATGCACGGAAAAGCTTAGTATTATAACTTAATGATTGAAATTATAATTCTATATATTTACGAATATCTACGTTTTTAAATTGCTAAGTATTATTATTGTAATTATAAAAAATGACAGCCTTACCGCTCAGTATTACAACGTACCTATGGAATTACAAAATATATGTAGATGTATAGATTTTAAAAATAAATAACATTTGTAGTTTTGTGTATTAGTTTAGATGTTATTTGTACTTAGTCTAAAAATGTATTCTATAAGAAGTTATTGAACAGATTTTAATATTATGCGTAATATATAAAACGACATATAAATAATAAGAATAATGTGAATGTGAATTTTTAATAAAAAGCAAAATGAGCGATAGTATTATGATGTTTAGTATCAGTTGAATTCATCAACGAAAAAGCAATAATAAATTATTTTTGGATTTAATAAGTATGTGAAATCCCTCCAACTATCTGGCTAATAATAATACGTAATCATTTCTATAATAAAACATGGGCAGCATGACATTGAACGTTTACAAGGATACCTAAAACTTTTAATACTATTAAAAAGCATATGTACGTACCTAAGTAAAATATTGCAAATAGATTATGTACTAACTTGGTCTAAAACAGTTCAATCACTTAACAAGGATCTAAATTTCCATTAATATCCACTGGGGAATATGTTTTGTCGGGAAAAAAATATTATCTAACCTAGTTTATTTTTTGCTTTATATTGTTGGTAATGAGAAGGATATAATTTATAGCAATTTTATCAATAAAAGAGATAAAGTTTGCTAAGTTTCCTTTACCGGTATGTAGATACTTCAAAATTTGTACGTTATTATATTCTAACCTAAACTGAATATACTATTAGATTTCATCATATGTAAAACGAGGCTTTAGGCACCTATTGTAAATAAATACCTTTTTTAATTTAATGACATATAATATTTTTTAATATCTAATATGTATTTTGTAGGACTATTAAATATGCCTACATAGCCGTAAGTTAGTTATTAGTGGATCCGTCCAGTATTCTCTGTTTGCTCAGCACAAAAAATAATATTTCATATACACTTTTATATTTATAGTTTATATCTGTAGAATATGATTATATTACATGCAATTTTAATATTTGTACCTACATATCACGAATGTGTATCAGATTTTCCGTCCAGTATTATGTAGTTGCAATGACTGCATTATAAATGTTGTGATTGTATTAATTAGCTAAGCGTAAACTACGATATTGTAATAATTTTCAAATTCTTTCGGATCATTTGCGACACCCACATACATTTAGGTTAAAGACAATTTTTTATTAGTACGAGTAATTATTTTAAGATTTTGCCTAATAATGAGATACACGCAAATTAATATGCATACGTTAGTTTAGATATTCCAGTCAGCTGGCGTAAATAACTGACACTGAAATGTAACCTAAATTAACATGTAGATAAGCATTTATCTCCGCAATGTTCGGCCTGATAGATTTAAACAAGGTCTTAGGGGGCGTCCATTAATTACGTGAGGGGTTTTTGGGAATTTTTAGACCCTCCCTCCCCCTTGGTGAGATATCATAAGATTTTCCTCAATTCCCTCCCCCCTTCCTATAATCTCACATGAGATTCTTTAAACTTTCATTTGGACTGTAAACGTGTTAGATTATTGAAAAAAAAACTTGTTCTATTAATAATTTTATTGAAGACTAGTAAAGACTATTTGTGAATATTACCTTAATTTAAAATCACAATCATAAAATTAACTAATTAATATCAAACAAAAATTAAGAAAAGATTTATTCTAATTCATTCCATGGGGACTCGTGCACGGCCTCAAGAGTGACTAGTGGAACGAACTTAGTGTTTTTCAATAAAATCATTTGCTCCTTCAACTTCGCTCTGAATTAGCCACTCTAAGCCGTTGTCACTCGCGCACAGAAGTTTAGTAGCTCGTCTTGTGACAATCCGCGAGGGTCGCAATTTGCGCGTCTGAAAATACTATTTTCTAAAATTTGGCCATATTTTATTCTAGAAATAATTTTTCACGCAATTTTAACACCGTTTTCTGCGAGAAAAATAATTACGTGATATTTGCGAAGACCCCCCTCCCCCCTAAGTGAGATTTGGAAAGATTTAGCTTGACCCCTCCCCCCCAAGAAAACCTCAGGTAATTAATGGACGCCCCCTTAGATTATTACAACAAATTGTATATAAATTAAAAAAAACTGTTTAAAATCTGAAGAATGTTAAAATTTTAGGATGCGTAAGTTACGCATCTAAATTTACATATCACGCCAAACCTTTACGGGGAAGGAACTTTAAATTTAAAAATTGAATTTATAGGTTTTTTATCAGAAAAATATTAATAAAAAGTAAAATTATTAAAATTTGTAGGATGTAAGGATTCAAAGTATGTAATCGGAAATCAATAAAATTAAATTTCATTCAACGTCAACAAATTTAACTAGGTAACAGACACATGTGTAAAGCACAAAAGCTGCATATCTATTTTTTTGTTTTAGGGGCCATTTAAGTATTACGTAAGCACTGAAGGGGAGTGGGGATCTTCCGTTTGCTTATTTTTGATGACAAACGGGATAAGGAAGGGGTGGGGGGTCTAGATGGTGATTACGACAGCAAAATACTTTAATTTTTTTATTTTTCGAGTTTTCTACATATTTACTGCGGGCTACATTAAATGTTTACGTTAAGCTCTTTTATCTGACCTACCTAACCCCATTACTTAAATTTAAAGTTAAAAACTGCTAACTACTCATGAATCAATCACAAAACTGAGGAACAGATTAAATATAAATTAATTTACAAATGTTTACGTAAGCAAGGGAAAGTAATTTGCTTACTTTTGCTGACATGGGGGACTAATTATAAAAAAGCTTACGTAATACTTGAACGGCCCGGCCCCTTAGTAACAATTTGTATTTATTCACGTAACAAGTTTAGCTAACAGACACACGCCTAAAACATAAATGCTTTATATCTATATTTTTTCCGTTTTAGAACCTACTTGTAGGAATTATTTATTTACCTATTAAAACTGATTACATAGACGTAAAGGATCCCGTTATATAAGTAGGCAAGTGTTGGATTGACCGTTGTCGTATTATACATTGTACATAGTACAAACTCTACTATTACATTTTAAATTGAATCAATAATTACTTATTATATTTTAAATGTTCAATTATATGTATTACTATACACTTGATGTCATATGTTTTGCGTGCACAATGTAGATATAATTTTAAAAAAAGCAATTTCAATGTCTTAAACTACGTATAGGTACTTTATAAGTTGTAATAATATTTGTACCCCTAGAAAGTGTCTCTCAAAATAAATAAATGTGTATGTATTAGGAATATTTAGAATTATCCATAAAACATTTATATCTTATAAATCAATTACGTTTTTAATTAGGTGAATATTTTATATTGAAAAATAATTTCCAAAGTACGTCCCTAGTCACGTCTTTTTTAAAGAAAAATATTTGTGTTATAAAACGTTATTTAACATTTAGTAACATACGGTGTGGGAGCAAAAATAAAATATTTTAAAACGTTACCTATCATTAATTAATATTCAATTCATAACTGATACCTATTGTTGAATAATGTTTCTTATTACCTATATTTCCTCCCGCTTATCCGCTACCAATTATTTTAAACAGTTTGTAATTGTTTGAAACAGTTTGTAACTTTCAAACAAGTACAAACTTTTACAAAATATATATTTTTAACTTTTATCAACAAAGGTTATGTAATATTTTTGCACAAAACTACTAGAAACTATTTGGAACAATCATAAACACCGATGTGGAAGCACTTTAAGAATATTTGCTAAATAAGATAATAAAAAAGAAAGTATAAACCTAAATGTCGTAACAAACATTTGCAATGTGATATTTGCATGCGATTGAGTTTTTAACGCATGTTTATTGCATGCGTAATATCTAAAATTAACTTTTTTTAAATTACCTTGTTTTAAAATATACGGTAGTAATATTTATCCCAACTCCTTGTAATTCTTGTCAAGTTAAAAAGGTATTTAAATGGTTATGAGTAATGTTCTTCTACTATATTATTCTAATCATATAAATTAAGTTGCTAAACGATAGTAAAATCATTTGTTTTATAGTGTTTGTGTAAGTGTTTTTTGTGTAATTTGGTAGTAATTTGTAATTGTCAAACATTTTCATTTATTTATGTATGGGGAACAAAGAAGCAGCTTTAAACATAATCCGGTATAAAGCAGTGTTCCACTCACCCGTGTCCATTCACCTATTCCCAAATATATGACAGCGATAAATATGCAGCTTATACAAATATAGTTTAAAAGTTACGATGCAAACGACAAACTGCTGAATTGTTATACTAATAGGTACACATTTTAAGGAATAATAGTTATATTGTAAATACAGTAATATTTGTCTTAAGGAAACTGAATTCGGCTCATGTCTTCAATTTTAGATCGAAACTAAATCTTTGGTAGTTGAAAATCAAGTTTTTGAGTTTAAATTTTAGGTAAAACCCAATAAAAATAATATTGGAATTAAATGCCTAAAAGTGATAATTAGACAAGTCAATAATATAACGATAAATAAATATAACAAGAACAATAATTATTCTAGGTTTACTTTAACCGAAAATTTATGTGTATTTGAAAATTGAATTCATAGAAACAAAAACCCTACAGCCACAATATACATCGGTAGTATTATTGCAAAGATAAATCGTCAAAAGAACCGTTTAATATCGTCCATAAAGTTTAAAATACCGACATTAAAAAGTTTATCACATCGTGATATTACATTGCGATAATATCACCGATATTGTTGTGAATGAAACGTCTAATTTTAGAAAACATGGTTGTCTGAAACGTCGCTCAAAGTTTGTAGATATTAATTTTGTAGAAGTGACCTTATTAAATACATTACTGAAACTGTTGGTACTTTATTTAATGGACTTCCGGTTAAATGCGATATCTATACATATAATATAGTTTGCCCCCTCTTCTATAAAAAAAATAATAAAATCGTAGGAAAGTCAAAATTGTACATTGAATATTTTTTAAAAGAATACTTGGGGCGTGATCTACAATCGATATCGAAGCCAAAAATATAGTTTTTAGAATTTTTGTCTGTTTGTCTGTATGTATGTCCGGGGTAAACTCAAAAAGTACTGCATGGATTTACTTCAAATTTTGCATGAATATTACTAACAGGTCGGGTCAACACATAGGCTACATATTATCACGCTATCACCTACGGGGGAGAAGCTGTGCGGAGTAAACGAAGTCCGCGCGGACGAAGTCGCTGGCAACAGCTAGTAGTCAAATAAGGCAAAATAAGGGTGGCCCTTATTAAAAAAGTTGAGAAAATTAAGGGAGCGGCATAATCAAGTTTGCTATCCCGTGAAATAAAATAAATTATATATATATATATATATATATATATATATATATATATATATATATATATATATATATATATATATATATATATATATATATATATATATATATATATATATATATATAAATTACGTGTCACGTTGTTTGTCCGCTATGGATTCCTAAAGTACTGAACCGATTTCAATGAAATTTTATCTAATGTTAGGTCCAACTTTTAAAGTTGGACCAAACAAATGATATTATAGTTTTTATCTCAATTAACCATCCCCCCACCTCCCCTCAAGTATTACACAAATAATTTGTGTGACAAAAGGTTTGCCGAGTCAGCTAGAATATTATATAAATTAGTGACAATGTACGAAAACTACATCAAGCAACCTGTTTTTAGTGCATCGAAAAGCCGAGGGCACTCCTGAGGCGACCATAGATTATAGACAGCAAAGAAGTCAACGACATTAATACAAATCTATATAAATAAGTAAAATTGGAGTGTCTGTTTGTAATATTATAATAACCGCTTTTTACTAAATGAACATGTATGTATACAGGGTACATATACCAAAATATTTTTTTTCAATTTTTGTTTGTTTGTTCTGGCTAATTTCTGAAACGGTTGGACCAATTTTGATGGACTTTCACTGGCAGATAGCTGATGGGATAGGGAGTAACTTAGGCTACTTTTTATTCGAAATTTTTCCACGCGGACGAAGTCGCGGGCTCAGCTAGTGATGAATATAACACAACTTTGCCTTTGGCCAGAACAAACATTTTTTTTTATATTATTAGATAGCAAACAAGCAAATGGGTCTTCTGATGAAGAGTTAACCAACGCCTATAGACACCAAACTCCAAAGATGGTGCGTTGCCATCTTATGGCGAGGTCTAATGCCACATGCATAAGTTTACTGGCTACCTTACCCTCCAAACTGGAACACGACAGTGACAAGCACTGACGGTATTGCGGCAGGAATAGTTAAGGCGGTGAACAAACCCGGGCGAGACAATGCAGAACTCTACCACCTAGTGAATTAAACGTGATAATTCATTTTAGTGTACTTTACGAATGATCAACGATATAGCTCGCTCAGTTGAACGCGAAGTGGATATTTTTCATTTGAAAGTGCAGATCGTAACAAAGATAGTAGCTAATGTGCCATAAGGCACTTGGAACAGTTGTCATAAAACAATCGATTAGTTCACAAATGTATGACTTAGAATTTATATTTTCTCTAATGTGCATGTGTTTTATAAATGAATAATATCAACTCACCGGCCGGCGGAACATTACAGTGATAAGCACTGACGCTATTGCTACAGTAATAGTTTTTATATCATTAGAGCGCAAACAAGCACATGTGGCATTTCACGCGAAGCGGACAACTAAAACGACTTTTTGAGTCGTTAAAAATTGACGAAATTTTAAACATTGATTTTTTGAAAGCTATTGTTAGTATACATTTTAAAGATAAAAATTTAGTTTAGGTAGTGTCATTTTAAGAAAAATAAATGTTCTATCTGGAAATTATCACAAATTTGAATAAAAAAAAATTTCGTATAGAAAACCGGAAGTAAATTTTTCAAACCTGATTTAACTTAACTTCGACATTTTTTAAATTTTGCGTTTTTATCTCAAAACGTAGCTTAAGGCTTACAAATTGTATGCGGAAAGTTGTAGAGTGGGATCTGCATAAGTTTTGGTGAAAGGTAGTAAAGTGTGAGATGTCACTCTAACTACCGTTCCGACGATTTCGTAGAGCGGACGTTTTAGAAGCCAACAGTATAAAAATTCTATCACGTTAATGTTAATACGTTTACAATATTCTTTTCGTATTTTGGTATATGTAATAAATACAATCAATAACTTTAAAATAAAATAAAAAGCTGGGCGACCGAGTTTCTTTTGGATGATATTTTTTATGTGAAAACGGATTATCACGGAGAAGCCACTTACCTAGATCAATTTCAATATTAAAACACTGTCTAAACACAAAATTTCGAAAATATCGTCAAGAGCAAAGATACAAGAATTGATTGTTTAAAGTATAAGGTATTAGAATAGTCAAAGCGCAATGAAAACACTGTTGTTGGTTACTGGTAGCCACAATTATACTTACGAAAGTTCATGACTTCGTGGTGTTCTTTTTAAAATGAGTTTGCGGTCAAATTTGTACTTATTTTGATAAAATACTTGTAGTGGAGTAAGTGAGACTACATGGCTGACAAAGAAAACAACAGAATTAAATCTTAATTCTTTTTTCGATTTTTCAAGTTTGCGTGTATGAATGTAACCCTCTTGCATTACATCATTATTTCATATCTTACGTGGTGTTAGTAGTTAATTTATTTAAACAAACTCATTTTAAGATATTTTCTGATGCATAACAAAAGGTTTGATAAATTTTGATACCGATTTATTTATACATGAACCAGATTTTAACCGTGGTCTAATCGATTAAGATACTACAAAAGGAACTTAGGTTAGTACTTAAACTAACAACAACCTCAACTACTGTAATATAAACGATGCGATGAAACTGAAATCAGCTTGTCTTAAACTAGTGCCTATGTGTTAGTAGTAATCTGATGTATTGAGCATGATGTTTAAGAACAAATTGAATGTAACTAAACCAAGAAGCTAACATTTTTGATTGAATAATTTCATAACAAAGACTTCAGGTTGTTTTCGTTTAATTTATTATTTAATAATTGCTCCATTAATAGTAAAACGGCCAATCTATGAAATCTTCCGTACGGCCAATCTACGAAGTTTGAGTGACACCTCCGCACTCTATTTCTTCCATCACCAAAATGTATGCAGATCCCACTCTACAACTTCCAACATCTAATTTGTAAGCTTTAAGCTACATTTTGAAATAAAAATTAAAAAATGTCGAAGTTAAGTAAAATCAGGTTTGAAAAATTTACTTCCGGTTTTCTATATGACAAAATTTTATTTATCCAAATTTGTGATAATTTTCAGATAGAACATTTATTATTCTTAAAATAACACTACCTAAAACAAATTTTCATTTTTAAAATATATACTAACAATAGCTTTCAAAAAATCAATTTTTAAAATTTCGTCAATTTTTAAAGGCTCATAAAAACTGGCAACACAGCTTAATAAAAAAATTAATAACGTATACTTATTCAGAACATTTAGGAGTATAATTAATCCAAGTATGAACAAAATCCGGGACCTGACATTTTTTTCGTTGTCCTCTTGGCGTGAAATGCCCCACATGGCTCTCCTGATGGAAAAGAAACCATCGCCTATATACACCAAAGATGTTAATAGTGAGTTGCTATTCATATGGTGAGATGGCAATGCCACATGCATAAGTCTACCGGCTTGTTTTAGACCACCATAGGTTAATATTTACCCGAGTAAACAAAAGGAGGTAATGTTTTTGAGTCTCCCGAACGAAGTCGCGGGCAACAGCTAGTATTCAATATAAAAATATGAGGTATCATTAGGGTTACCACTGCTTTACTGTTTCAATCAGTATAGACAAGTTTGGATTTAAATAAATATTTATTTTAATATTTTACATTTGAACATCCATAGTTGAAATTACAAATTTAAAAACAAAGACCTACAAAAAAATATTAAATATAAGTACACAAAATATTAAAATACAAATATTTTTTGTAGGTCTTTGTTTAAAAAAAATATTTTACGGTGTAAACAAACACTGGCACTTGTGTTGGTGGAAATTAAACTATCATTTATTTAATAGTACTCTACACCATAACCAAACTGTTACAAAAGGCGAACTTAACCCCCTTGCACTTTCTCTCTCAGCAAGACTTTGGACTATCACTAATTACAATAATCGTGATATAAATCAACATTATCTATACAAATAAATAAAATTGGAGTGTCTGTTTGTAATATTAAAAAAACCGCTTTTTACTAACTGCATATGGATGTATACACGATACATATACCAAAACAGTATTTTTTACCATTTTTGTCTGTCTGTTTGATTCGACTAATCTCTGAAACGTCTGGACCGATTTTGGCGAGATTTTCACTGGCAGATAGCTGATGTGACAGGGAGTAATTTAGGCTACTTTTTTTTCGAAATTTTTCCATATGGACGAAGTTGCGAGCTCAGATTCAAGATTTTTCGAGATAGAGAAGATGGGCGTCTCGTTAAATCGAAGCTGTTCATAAAAATTTTGCTTGTTATTAACCAAAAAAAGTTTGTTTCTAGGACCACTGTCTATAATACAAGATCTAATAATATTAGTCGACTAATAACATGAATTGATCTAACCCCAAAGCAAGCAATTTATTTGCTTGTGATATGGGTGGTAGTCAACAATATTGATATATAAAAATAATAAACATTAACGTATAAATACTGTATTATATTTAATAAACACTTAAATCCAAATATATAAACATATATACTCATCACATGTATGCCTGTCCCTTTTTTTTATAAGATAGCAAACAAACAAGATGGGTCTCCTGATGGAAAGAGTCAACCATCGCCTATAGACAGTAAAGATTTTAATGGTGCGTTGCTATCTTGTAGCGAGGTCTAATGCCATATGCATAAGTTTACCGGCTACCTTACCCTCCAAACCGGAACACGACAGCGACAAGCACTGACGCTATTATGGCAGGAATAGGTATAGCGGTGGTACCAGACCCGGGCGAGACAATGCAGAACTCTACCACCTAGTGACTGTCCCTGTTGGGAATCTAAACTGAGTCCCATTGATTCAATGGTCATGTTCACAAGCCACTCGACAATTATATCCTTTGTACATTATATACTTATTACATGGCACTTGGCAGTACAATAATTATCACAGACAAGGAATCTTCAATCCAACATTTATATTTAGTTACCTTACTAAGCAAATTTGTTGAGTGTATGAATGTAATACATTTATATTCTGACAAGAAAACGACTTATCATCAGTTCCCCTAATAGTGTATTCAAAAAATATATTAGCCATCATAGCAACTGCTGCATTTATATTACCACATGGTAATGTGGGCAACACTGATGCATCTGCTACATATAAGTTGTCTATGCCCAAAACTTTAAAGGAGGTATCAACAACGGTTGTATTAGCATCTGGTAACCCCATCGAACATGTTCCAATTGGATGAAAGCTGGTTGTAGTCATATATTTTATATAGCATTCCAAATAAGCATCTGAAAAAAAGTCTAGATGCTTACAACCAGGGAATGGAATATTGTTTATCATTGCTCCAACATCTTGCATAACCTTAGTATTTACAAATTTTTCCACTAATCTAAGACCATCTTTTAAAACCTGAATATCTTCTTTATGTGATAAATATTGTGGATTAATATCTGGAGGTATATTTGGATCTTTGCTTTTGATAATCACTTCTCCCCTACTTTTTGGATGTAAAACAACAGTGAAAATGGTTGCCATTTGTTTATCAAACAATTTTGTGAAATACTCTTGCCATACATGATCATAAATGCCTAGTGTTTTTCTTAAATGGACACCTCTATCGGTAGATAAACCAACTGGCATTACTGTAAATTGTAAATCTGGTGTTGCTTCTTTTCTTGTAGAAAAAAATCCTAAAGCCTCACTCCCAGGAGTAGTAAATGGTCCATCACCATAAAGAAAATATTGATATGGAGTAATTGGATTTATAATATCCATTGATCCAACTGAATTCAGTTTATTGAATGACAATAAATCAAAACCTGTACCGATATGATCTTGTAAATTTTCCCCAACTGGTAAATCTTTTATTACAGTAATATTTAGTGATTGTAATAATTTAGCAGGACCAATTCCTGAAAGCTGCAAAATTTTAGCAGTGTTAAAAGTCCCTGCTGTGACAATGACACCTTTTTTAGCATATAACTTTTCAGAATGTGGATGTAATTGGACTCCTTCACATTTATTATCTTTTATTAAAACTTTTTCAACTAAGACATTAGTTATAACATGAGAAGATGCATCTATATTATCTGATGTTGACCACCTTTTACCATTATTTTGTGTTAATATTATTTTCATGAATCCATTATAAATGTTATCATTTGCCTCTTTATAACCTAGTTCTTTGGCTGCATTTATAAATACTTGACTGAGCTTACTTTGGTACTTAATATTACTTAACCTAAATATATTATTCTCAATGTAATCAAATTGTTTTTTTATAAATTCTTCATCATATATACCATTGAACCAATCAACGTAATGCGAAATATTTCCTCTTACATATATCATGTTATTGAGTTTTGAAGACCCACCAAAGATCTTCCCTTGTGTTAGCTTACATTTCTGTAAAAAGATAAGAATAATTATTTTATTTATAAATATATTGTGGTTAACTTAACTAATGATTAAATGTATTTGGAAATTTGTTGTAATGACTATGATCATCAATTGACTGGATCACCAACTTTCATGTCTTTGTTACTACAATGTCCCTGCCGTATTTGAAGTGTTTTAAAAAAAATTACATTGGTAACATCAAAAATCTGTGGACTGTCTAAATGTTTTGAAGGAACCACTACTATACTGCATTATATTATCTGTACTTAATCTTCACTCGTTATATGTTAGTCTTCTTGACTGCCATCACATGCTATTTAAAAACCTACATTGTAAAATACTTCAAATCATGTGATTGTGGTTACAACTCACGGCTTGCTATTAAAAAAAATTGCATACATTAATAAATATATAATAGTCATGAATAAGACTTGTAGGAATTTACTAGCATATATTAAAAAGGTGAAATTAATTAATTTGCAATTATCCGCAAACTGTTATATGTATCTTCTGCGATGGCACCAAAATGAAAGATTTATTAAATGGATAACAGCAAATATAATTAATTTCACCTTTTAAATAATGGATTTCCACAAAGTAATGCCTGTATCAATAAAATACTAGCATTTACTTTAAATAATAATATCAAAGTGTTGCATATTGGATAATCATGTATATAGTCACAGTTATTATCAGCAAAAGTAGAAACTATGATTAGGGGCCTTTCATAAATTATGTCACATGTTAAGGGGGAGGGAGGGGTTGAAGAAGTATGACATTGTGTGACAAGGGGTAAGGAGGGGTCCCAAAAGTGGGGTCTGGGTCAAAAAATAGTGAAATTTGTGTGACTATTTATGGATAGCCCCTTAGTTATTTTACAATAACTGAGATCAACAGCTTTATTTCGCCATGTTCTCTACAGCACTGGAAAATTAATAAACAAACTATGTCAGACTTTATGTACTACTGCAAATATTTAGATAGAAGTCCCAAGAACATGTTTTTCTCAGTGTAGGACATCATATTTCAATTTATCAGGTTCACTACCTGTTGATACTAAATCTATCTTTACTTCTAGTAGGGTCAGCAGAGAGAAATAAATATATCATAGTCCAGGCAGACTTATCTTGCTATACATAAATCCCTTTATAGAAACACAAAAGTTCTAGAGTCATGTTGGTCTGGGCTTTCCTCCATGTTGATTCAGGCTCCTTTGAAGAATAGGACAACTGCCCTTCTATCAGAAAGGTCGTAAAAGGCGACCTCTTGGCTATGCATGTCACTATCATCGTGACAGATTTAGAACGTTGTAGAGTTACAGAACTTCTCACCTGGGTATTTGGTACCACTGCCTTAGGTATTCCTTCCGCAATAGCTTCAGTGCTTGTCATTTTCATGTTCTAGTTTGGAGGGTATGATAGCTGGTACACTTATTTATATGGCATTGCCATCCCGCCACATGGATAGCAAAGCACCATTAACATCTGTGGTGTCTATATGTGATGGTAACTCTTTCCTTCAGAATAGCCATTTGCTTGATTTCTATCTTTTGATATAAAAAAAGAGATTGTTCACACTAAAAAACTGTGACAAAAGTCTAAAACTGCAGCCAAAAATGAATAAATGTGCTTGGTTAAGTTTATTATTATCACACTCAATCATTCTATATGGTTCTTACATGATTTTCCATGGCAAAACAAGCATTGTCCTGTGGAACTGTTTCATACTGCCAGTCATAAACCGAGCCATGTAAAAGTGGTCCAAGTGCTGGTATTTCATGTAAAAAATGATTTCTCCCACCAGCTTCTAGTACTATAAATGTGTAATTTGTTTCCTTCTCTAATCTGTGTGCTATTAAAGAGCCTGCAGTTCCTGAACCAACTGAAATGAAGAGAAAGTTTCATTGGGAAACTCACCTTAAAATTAATTGCATCAGTAAAATTATTGAATATTTTTATTAATTGTAAATGCTAGTTGCCCACCCCGGCTTTACAAGCCTATACTAATAAATAAATGAGACTTAGTGTCCCCTTGACAGTACTAAAGTTTTAATTCAAATTTTACACTTTTCTGTAGATTTTTCAAATATTTTCTTTTGTACAAACTTGCTCTGACAATTAAAAATACATCAAAAAAGAATTAGTTTAATAGGTACATCCTGTTCTAAGTGATGAGTGGGAAACATTTTTTTAATCTATATTATTATTAATTAATTAATTAATAATATTATAAATGCGAAAGTTTGTAGTCTAAATGAATAACCTCCCTCACTAAAGTCCCAAAATGAATGGTTGTACAGTTTAATCCTGGAGCAGTGCTTGTGGAGTTAAATCAATGAAACAATCTAGCTGACTTGGAATTTGAACTAAGGACTTTTCGTGTCTGTATACAAGTTATTAACGCTATTACAATAAAGCAAATATTTACAATTAGTACATAATGTAAAACATAACCTCTAAGAATATATATTATCTAAAACTTGGTTAATATAACATAAGATTATTAAGAAATTGTTCTTACTTATAATAAAATCATACTCCATCTGTAAATTTTGATTTAGTGGGTTGGATAGCAAATTAATATAATAAAACAAGTACGTAAATAGTGCAAATAATTTAACACATAAAGCTATAAAAAAGAATTCAATAATATGGAATGACGACATATTTTAAAGAACAAAATAGCACTAAGCTATTATTTAACCCTTAATGTATTCAGTTTACAGTAAAACTGAGAAATTATCACTTCTTTTCTATAATACATTTTAATCTACGATTTTACATGTGATCATGTGAATAAATGCAAATTCAAAATTGCAATCATAATGTCATATCCAATCAGGGTTGAATTTAGGTACGTTGAAAAAAATAGTACAAAAAATGAGAAAGTTAGTATTTATAAAAAAATTATAGTACACTTTCATTATTTTTAATTTAACTAATTATGTAGTCATTAACATCAACACCAGGCATGGCAAAATTTACTCTTCTTCTAAGTTTATCAGTTCTTGAATATTACTATAAGGTAGATCTTCATACTTGGCATTTAATCTCGTCGACATATCCTCAGTAGGAATAAAATCAGTACAATTCTCACTTTTGCTACCGCTTTTGATGGCGTCACAAGACAATAATATGGCATCTATGGATTGTGTTGTCAGTTTGTTTCGTATTTTAGTCTTGGTAAGGTTCACTTTACTGAATACATCATTCGCAGTCGGCATTTGCATGTGGAAGTACTAAGCAATCTAGGAGAAAACATCGCAAAATCTTAATTCGGTCGGATACACGCACGGTCGAAATATTCATATGACGTAAAACTAAGCATTTGGGAAAAAACTTTAAATTATAGTATTTTAGCTTACTATCCTTAGATGTGAATAGTATATACTACAAAGGGCGAAATTATAGTATAAATACTATAATTATATTACAAAATCCAACCCTGTATCCTATGCCCATATGATATTGTTACGAATAATCTAGAAGCGTGTAGAGTTGGAGCGTGCGCGCGGTAACTATCTAGAAATAAAAGAAAGAGATAGCTACTCCTATTGACAAACAAATAGTTGACCTGGGCTATGCCATAATGGACTTTGTGGGATATGACATAAGGTTGAAAGTAGCGTATACCAGGATTTATGACTCATAAAATGTTTACGATAAGAAGTGAAGTGTTTCCCGATACATTTAGATTTTTCTGGATCCAGCTTGGACTTTACCCTGCCTATAAATACAGAGGTGTTGACAAACACAAGGCAGTTTTTATCAAGCGATCGAGAGCGATACTCAAAGTGAACAGTGCGAAGTGAGAAGTGTTTTATTGTGTAGTTTAGTGATAGTATAGTGAGTGACTAGCAAGTAGAGTGTATTTTAGTATTACGTTGTGTTTTCTTGTGTATTGTGTGTATCGTAAATACACGGATTTAATATAAGTGGTGTTTTCTTACAAGTACGAACCCGAGTACGTAACAATATGATCGATTGTTATAACATATGACGTCACAAATTCACACTGTGTACTGTGAACTGTGACCACATTAGTAGATAAGTGTGACCACTATTGCTAACTTTCGTATTCTACATTCAATTTCAATTCTATTTTTTCTATAATGCTGAATCCAAAAAATCCCTGTAAACGAGCATTAAGCTTCTATCACCACCGCACACAAACTTCCCGTAATGATGGAGCCACACTTGCGTCTATCGCCGTAAAGCTTCGTGCAATGACACGATTATTGTAGAGGTCACATCTGCGTTTATCGTGTCATCGCAAGAAGCTTTGTGATGATAGACGCAGGTGCGGCTCCAATGAGTCTAGCACAAGGAAGTTACATACTACCTGGAGTGTTCACATGCGCTTCAAAATCGTTCCAAAGAGTACAACGACATTGATGGAGTGTGTCTCTTTCTGCTAAATAAAGCGCCATATATAAGTGCGGCCCTGCGTAGTTTCCAATTACTACTAATTTCAGAAATCAGTTTTTGCATTGCATAAATAATTATGAAATAATTAAAATAAGGACATTTAGAACTCAATACGTTAATTACAATATATTTTATGCTAATGTGTCTATCAGCTTGTATGAATAAAGGGATTTAACGGTTACCGAATATATAAAAATCTAACATCCGATAGTTTTAATTATACTGGTAATTACAAGAAAGGGACAACTTCCTACGCGGTTGTCGTTGTTTTGCTTAGAACATTCTAAGTTTTGTCAAGTAAGAAACAAATATCAGCTTCAGTGTTACCAAAAGTGTTTTTTTATATCATAAGATAGCAAACAGGCAAATGGGTCTCCTGATGGAAAGAGTCAACCATCGCCTATAGACACCAAATATTTGACAATGGTCGAAATATAAACACATCACCAAAAACAGCAGAAATATGAACTAAAACTAAAAAAGAAAACAAGGAAATAATGACGAAAACAGTAAATCTGCTGTTTTTCCCCGTGTTGGTCCCGGGCTCCTTTGAAGAATAGGCCAACTACCGTTCTGCCAGGCAGGTCGTAAAAGGCGACTGAGTGGCTATTCGCGTCACTACCATCGTGACTACTAGGTGGTAGAGTTCTGCATCGGCTCGACCGGGTCTGGTACCACCGCCTTATCTATTCCTGCTGCAATAACGTCAGTGCTGGTCACTGTCGTATTCCGGTTTAGAGGGTAAGTTACCGGTAAACTTATGCATGTTGCATAAGACCTTGTCACAAGGTAGCAACGCACTATTATCGTCTTTGGTGTCTATAGGCGATGGTTGACGCTTTCCAACAACAACAACAATAAATAGGCTCGGGCAGCTAGACCTTAACTACCAGTTCCCCGTGGATATGTCTATTTGATAAATAGAATATTATTTAGGTATACGTAATTATAAATGTAAATAAATTACATAGATTAAAATAAATATTTATAGATATAAATAGGGTGATTGATAATTGAGATATATATTTGTTATAATATATTTATAGATATTAATAGAATACTTATCTACCGAAAGTCAAAATCCAGGATTTGGACTATGATTTTGGGACGAAACCCGATGAAATGTTTTGATATTATGTCAATTTGTTTTACCTTAACTTTGCATAAATTGATTTATTCTAATACTCTACAGTGCTTATTCTAAAAAAAACAAGCAATGCGCCACATATCGCGTAAAATAAACCGCTAGCTCCGCCTTTGAGTTCCGCGGGCATGTCGATTTGAGCAATGTACGCTTTACATTGCGTGGCGTGAAAATAAGAAAAATCATAAAACACAAATATTGCATTTCCCACAAAATTAGAAATTTTCATCATGGAACGTAAAACTGGACCCTTACACGCTGTAATATATCTATTTCTTCCGGGCTCACTTGAAGAATATATATATATATATATATATATATATATATATATATATATATATATAAATCTTATTATAAACACAAAATTTAAGCACTTACAAATATTTAGTAAAACATTAATTTACGTAAGTGCTTAAATTTTGTGTTTATAATAAGAAATTTTATACAGGATAATTATAACAGACTTTTAGAAAAAAATGAGCAGTAGGAACCTATTAAGTCATTGAAACGAAATAGTCATTGAAAAGACTTTTATTTCACTAATTGATTACGCTCAAGTTTTTTTTCTAAATTTTTTTAAAATCACCTAGTATAATATTTACATAATATTATGTAGGTACATGATTCTAATAACTTGTATTTTTTTAAAACCAGTTAAATATTTTTACACCATATATTTAGGTTCGCTTTTATTGAACAATTTAAGTAATTAGGGCGAGCGAAGCAAGCCCTACACTACTTTCTATGCACTTTTGCGGTACCGTTTTACTGAAAAAGTATCGCACTTTTAGGTTTGAGCTTTGACGTAATAGTTTAAATTCATGTTTAGTTATAATCTACCAATAAAATACAATTTTATAAACATTAAAAAAAATAGAATATACACGTTGTATTAGAATTTTACACTCCATTTTAATACAATATTAATTTATTAATACACTTGTACTTTTTAACTTCCCGCTACGTATGTGGATAAGGAAGTTACTTATTTTGCTCCGATTTTCAAAAATCGAGTTTTCACCAGATGTGCACGTTTTGAGGTCCTAGGAACCTTTTGCGACTATTTTCGCGATGACGTCAGTGTGTCTGTATGTGTGTGTATGTATGTAAACATCTCATAACTTTTAAACGGCTAGACCGAACGAAATGCGGTTGATGGCATTCGATTAGATTCCACTCGAATTAGAATTCCTGAAAATTTGAATTAAATGGGCCCAAGGGATTTTGAGAAATTTTGAAAAAACCCAAAAAAAATTTTGGCGAAACAGATTTTTTTTAATATAACTTCCAGGTTAATGTACCGATTGAGTACAAAAACTAATCATCTCTATTCTTAAAAAAATTACGTCTAATGCATAAATTGCATCAAATCGGTTTATCTGTTTGGAAGTAATCGTTAACGAAAATTTTGAAAGTGTTTTTTCGACATAACTTCGAAATATTTCAACCAACCATATTTTAGTATTCTACGATATTTTAGTACTTAAAAATAACGTCGAATGCCGTTTTAAAAATCAAATTCGAATATTATTTTCAAATATTTCTGCTTTTGAAATATTAAAATTTCGTTGTTTTTAGCAAACTTAGTTAATATTTTTGAAATAGCTTTCAAGCTAATATACCGATTGACTTCAAAATTTTATCAGCTTTTCTCCTTTGAAAACTGCGTCAAGCATCGTTAATTGTATAAAATAGGTCAATTTGTTTGGGATCTATCAATGACGGAAATTTTTGAAAAAAAAATGTTTTTTTACATTGCTTCGAATTTTTTTAAGCTACATATTATTTAGCTAAATCAATAGTTAAATTGAGTTGAATGCCATTTGAATTTGACCATTTGAAATGTGATCAATTTGATCATTGTTTCCAAAATACTTATACAGTTTTTCAAAAATCAATATACTGGCAGTTTTATCAAAATAGACTGCATGTATGCTTATTTCGTTGTTTCATTCGTGTTTTCTTGCTGTTTTTTGTGACTTGGCGATTGAGACATTTCAATATCTCTTAGAATTAAAAAATCTATGCTTATAGTTTTTACTCTTTTGAGCTTAAAATACCTTAATTTAGCGAGAAGTTTCAGGATTGGACTGCAAGGTAAACCGTTTACAAATTTTTCACAATATGATTATTGTGAAACGGTACAAGTGTATTAATTGATTAATATTGTATTGAGATATATTTTCAATTTTAGCCCGAGGGGAAAACGCTAAAAAAGGTATATTCATGCCCGTATCCCCGAAGAGTTAGGCAGAGGTACAACGTGTGCATCCTCGATTAGCCGAAGACACGTCTTAGTCCCACAACGTAATAGGTGACCAGCCTATCACCAACCGGTCATTTTTCCAATCCCGGGCACCGTTGTTTTTATTAAAAAAAACGCATTTTTGATTTGTCTGACTCGGGAATCGAACCCCGGGAGTTTCTCTGAGAGAAAAATCCGAAAAATTTATCCGCTGAATTTCTACAGTCAGTTCTTCGTGCCTGCTTTAAGACCAATATTAATCCTAAAAATATTGAAGGTTAATTAAATAAAACATTTTTTGATTTCGAAAATCGATGTGAAACCAGAAACTTCCCAATTTTAGAAAAAAAGCTATTAATCTTAGCGAAATATTAAAAATGTGTGTTTTTATAAGATCAACTTCTTTCTTTGAAATTTCTTTTACAAGAAAGCTAATAAAAACTATATATATATATATATATATATATATATATATATATATATATATATATATATATATATATATATATATATATATATATATAATTAAAAATTGATTTCTATCAATATTAGGTTTTAAGAGAGAAGTGGTGGTGCGAGATGGATCTTGAGTTGCTACATATTACAGGTAGACCGTACTATATTATAGGTAGACAAAAAAACATGGTAAAAAATTTTAGTATATAACCTTTATATTTGTTCAGTGTAGATAACATTGATAATAATAAAAAATCGTGTTTTTAATAAATCAAGAAAATTTTAAAGAATTTTTCTTGTAAGTACTAAAAAATGTAGTCTTAGAAACATGTTTTTTTATTTTGGTTTTATTTTTCTGCGCCCTCCTAGACCAAAGACTGACGATGCCTTTGATGGGAATTTTTGATAGGAATGGGAACTATTTGGGTAAAAGTACGCTGTTTTTTTAGGTTAGGTCATTATTAACATTAAAACATGTAATTTTCATAAAAATACTTTCCTAACAATATTACTAAGTAGTATAATTTTGCGAGCCCTTACAAAGCTCTGCTTTTTGCTAGTTTTTAAATATTTAATCATAGTAATCGCCTCTGTGGTCTAGTGGTCCAGTGTTGGCGTTGACCACATGAGGTCCCGGGTTCGATTCCCGGGTCGGGCACTTTAAAAAAAAGTGTTTTTTCAGTTTTCTGAGAAACACAAAGTTGCCCGGGATTGGAAAGTGCCCGGTTGGCGATAGGCTTGCCACCTATCACATTTGTGGGACCAAGTATCTTCGGCTAATCGTGGGTGCACTTGTTGTACCTCTGCCTACCCCTTCGGGGATATGGGCGTGAAGATACTTTTAATCATAGTAAGTCATTTTTTTTTGTAGAAGAAATGGTAAACGGACACGTGGCTTACCTGATGGTAAGTGATTACCGCCGCCCATAGACAACCACACTACCAGGGATCTTGCAGTTGCGTTGCTGGACTTTTAAGAATAACTAAGTTCTTTTCTTGAAGGTCCCGAAGTCATATCCGTTTGGATATGACTTCGGGACCTTCAAGACCTTTGGATCTCTGTCGATAACTGATTCCACATAGTAGTGCGGTTCAATAAATGCCTCAAGAATCGCACGGTTGTAGATTTCCAGACATCAAGATCGTGAGGATGAAACTTTGAATTTTGTCGCGATGTCCGATTGTGAAATTTGGCGGCAGAAATTAATCCAGAGTTCGTCGGAACATTCTCCATGATAGAGCCGATAAAAGATGCAGAATGATGCCACATCTCTACGTAACGCCAAAGAATAAAAGCATATAAATAGTTTGGTGATAGCAGGCCTTAGTGATAGAAATTGTAAACCTAAAAAGATTTTATTTTATATCATAAGATAGCAAACAAGCACATGGGTCTCCTGATGGAAAGTCAACCATCGCCTATAGACACTAAAGATGTTAATGGTGCGTTGCTATCTTGTGGAGAGGTCTAATGTTACATGGTACTTATGCATGTGGCATTAGACCTCGCCTGCTTGCATAAGCACAAACGTGTAATACTCATTGAGTAAACTGACTACAGACCTAATAAAAGGCCAATTGTTCTATCAACACATCAGGCTAATATATCTTATAAGTAATCTCAAACGAAACGCAAGGGTTAGTACCGACCGAAGAATTAGTACAGTAAAACTGTCACACCCACGATAATATATCGATTTTTAATTAGCCAATCGAAACACAATGTTCCTTTTCCCGCGCTTCAGATTATTGACAGAATTAATTTAGTTGAAGAAATCAAATATCTCTAGTGTAGGTTGTCAATGGTTATACTATATTATTGAAAATAAATTATTCAAATATTACAAAATAACAAATTATAAAAATCTGTATGTACACATGTTTAGACATTTAAATGAAAGGATTCAAGGAAACCAAATAAGTGCCAAGTCAAAATATATTGTTTAATATAATTATAAATAAATTTATTATTTACACGTCACCATAAAACTTACTTATAGTTTTATATATAGTTACTATATATTATGTATCATGAACTAATAGGCCTCAGACATCGTGTCTACAATGTGGAACAATTTATTACGACTGAAATGATTTTGCAGTGTTTACAACTGTTCATTACAACTTCAACTTTATAGTTATTTAAAAGGTAAGGTCATTGATATAAAAAACCCAAGATGCACAGTCCCGAACAAAACTGACACTCAACTGTCTATAATTTCACTTGGGTAGTTATAGATATGGTAAAAACATATGTTTTTGCATATCCAACCGTAAGCGCTAGATTTATAGATTTTAAAAAGCAATGTACACAATGTTGACAGTGACGCGATCGACGCGATTCTATTTGAAATGAGCGCACAATTTAAAATTGTGCACTCATTTTTAGAGGACGTTTTTGAGATACTGATTGTTCGTCTTGGGTTTTTTATATCAATGGGTAAGGTTAACAAAGCGGTTAATTGATCTCCCCCGTTAGTTATTTACGACGCAACTAAAAACGTCGATTAATTATTGGTTATATTTTGCTACGTTAAACGATATCGAAACGACAAGATTTTCGTTTTGATTATCTAACCATCAACGCGGTGATGTATTAGAGTTGAGGAGGAATGTAAAAACATTATTTTCTAGCTGCAGTATTATAAGTTTTTGGTAGATCCCGCGGGATCACCTATTTTTTCCGGGATAAAAAGTAGCCTGTGCTATTCTAGGCTATCATATATCTGTGTGTTAAATTCCATTCAAATCTGTTCGGCAGTTTTTGCGTGATTGAGTAACAAACATCCAGCCATCCAAACAACCAAACTTTCGCATTTATAATACTACTAGCTGCATCGTGCAGCCCGCTGCATTATAAAAGTTTTTGGCGAATCCCGCGGGATCGCCTTATTTTTCCGGTATAAAAAGTAGCCTATGTGCTATTCCAGGTCATCATCTACCTGTATGCCTAATTTCATTCAAATCCATTCAGTAGAATTTGCCTTATTTTGGTAACAAACATCCATCCACCCAAACAACCAATAATATTAATATAGATTTTACCATAGAATAGTAAACGAGCAGATATCTCATAACCACTACCAGCAAACCACCCACCAGACAACAAAGATGTTAATGATGCGTTGCTATCCGTGTGGCGGGATGGTACTTATGCTACAGGTTTACCGGCTACCTTATCCTTCAAACGGAACACGACCGTGACAAGTATTGAAAATATTGTAGCAGGTATATCGGCGGTACCAAATTCGGATGAATCATTTCAGCACTCTACCAACTAGTCATAAATTATGATAGCAGACATTTATAGTCTTGCCTTTTACGAATTGACTGCTAACAAAGCTGCTTTATAATAATAATAATAATAATAATTCACGGGACAAATTACACTTACTGATCTAACCCCAAAGTAAGCAAATTATTTGCTTGTGTTATGGGTGTTAGTCAACGATACTGATACATAGAAATACATATATAAATACTAGAATATATACCCCAACAATACACCCAATCCCGGAAATACAAACATTTATGCTCATCACACAAATGCTTGTCCCCGTCGGGGATCGAACCCGAGCCTCGTTGATTGCGTAGTCAGGGTCTCTAACTACTCGACCAACGGGGCGAAATAGCTGGGACACTGTCTGAGCCTTACACTTAAAGTTCCATTTGTTCTCACTTACAGATTACATAAAAATTAAATTAACTTATATATTTAAAATTTGAGGTTTTAATTTTAGTCTGTCTATGGTTTCTTGTGGCATGCAATATGTAGGGTTGACACGTTTAATATCAGGGTTGCCAAGTAATGAAAGCCCGGCCAACCCAAACACAGTGTGGAAGGGATCCGGGATGTCTCCAGGTCTATCACTGAAGCCTCCCGTCTCAGAATCTTGGCAAGCCAAGATGAATTCTTCTAAATTCTTTTTATCTACCCAGTGTATCCTGTTTAGCATAGATAATGATGCCATCACCCACCTGAAACATATATCATTACTCTCTAAGTCTGGAAGGGATAAAATTTTTTTTATAATTATAATTTTACGGGAACCTTAATTTTTTACATGTTATAATTTAAAAATAACAATATTTAATTCAAATCAAATTATAATTAAAAAATAATACATAAATATTGATTCAAACAAAGAAAATCCAATTTAATGGACTAAACTTTTAAACTCGAAAATTTACATTTCAAAAATGTCACGAATATCCATTCATTTCAGTCATCTTGTAGTCAAGTATGAGTAGTGTGAGCAGGACAAACACATCAAAATACTCACGCGCCTTCGTTCATTCACTTACTCTTTCTTGAGTCTTGAGTGAGCGAATGAGCGGCAACTTCACACTATATTACAGCCTTAAAAAGTTTGTAGTGGTACAAAATGTGTGTTTGAGTTTATGGGACAATTCATTCCTTTGTGTGGGATATTTGAGGTGCTTCATGTATGAGTTACACAACACTACATGCCTATACTTCGTCAAGCTATCAACCAGTCTGACCCACCAAATTAAATGTTTCACATCAATAAAGTCTTATTAAAATATGAGATATAAATTCAAATTCAAAATGTCTTTATTTCGTAGGTAAAATTTTTACACTTGAAATATGTCAGTAATTAATAATAATTTAATTATGCTTAAAAGAAAAAGTTATTACAAAATACTTTAAAATATACTTAATTGGACACATCATCCCAAAAATACATTAATATACCCAATGCACAGATAGATATCTGTTTTGTATTTATAAACAAACTATGTGTTGTTTATAAATACAACTTATCAACACCCCACAGCAACATGTAAATGAAGGTAGATAATTATATTTAGAAATATGGTAGGTATGACAAAGTTGCAGCGATTAAATAGTTCCCTGAATTAGAGAGGAAAAATATTATTGGAGATGTTATTGGAGATATATACATTATTTCATAATTAAAATTTATTTCAAAATGGGTAAAATTAAAATGTCAATCTACATAAAAAAGTATATATATATATATATATATATATATATATATATATATATATATATATATATATATATATATATATATATATATGCACATTAGAAGGTGGTCTCTTACCTTGATCAGAACCATCCTCTTGTTTGCTATTCTATGATATAAAAAAATATAAAGCCAGCAACAAACTTATAAGACCCCTTATTTTCCAATTGTTCACAAGCAGTGGTGATTATTTACCGTTATGTGACTTTCCTGCTTCCTTATTCCTTTTAACATTAAAATAAAATAGTGGTATGTTTACCACACATCTTACCATGAGTAACATAAATCAGGTAGCTTCTCTGGTCTGCCGTTAAGCCCTCCACTGGGTAGTTGTCTCTCACACAACCACCAAGCTAACTCATCTGCTTTAAGTGCATCCATTTGTTTACAAATTGAAATGGTTCCGACACAGCAATAAATTAGGCCTGTAAAATAGCACATTACTATGATGTTAATAATATTAGCATACTATGTGATCTAGGGGTAGCCTATTCGACTCAGATCGTGAGGACCCGGTTTCATTCCCCGGGTCAAGCAAGTGTGATTTTTTTGAGGTTATTCTCCAAAATCTAAAATCACAGTAGCAACTTGGCAAGGGGTATTTTCGAAAAATCTAAAACCAAAGTAGCAATTATTACTAGAAATAGACAATAATTGTTATCAGGTCGGTAAATGAATGATTTCGCTATCACTCATACCACTAACCGGTGGACCCATAGGCGAAGTGGTAACAATATAGCAGGATATAGTATAAGTTCCAGTCGACCAACGAAAACCAACCGAAACCGTAACATTTTAAGACTGTATTTTTGTCTTATTAAGTATATTTTTATCGACAACTAGCTGTTGCCCGCAATTTCGTCCGCACGGACTTCGTTTACTCCGCACAGCTCCTCGCCCGTAGATGATAGCGTGATAATATGTAGCCTATATGTTGACCCGACCTGTTAGTAATATTCATGCAAAATTTGAAGTAAATCCATGCAGTGCTTTTGGAGTTTACCCTGGACATACATACAGACAAACATACAAAAATTCTAAAAACTATATTTTTGGCTTCAATATCGATTGTCAAGTATTCTTTTGATAAAATATTCAATGTACAGTTTTGACTTTCCTATGATTTTATTATATGTATAGATAGTACATAGTTATTAGGGAGGTAACCAAATTCCAAGGGGGTAGGGGGGACAACTGCTCCTCCCTGCCTTTCTCCCTCGGTACGCCCATGGGCACTATTAATCTTTACTTGCTTTTAAAAGTTGCCTGACAGATGGCCAATGGTCTATCCATACTAATATCATAAATGCGAAAATAACTGTTTGTCTGTCTCTTCTTCATGCCTACACTACTGAAGCGATTTGGATGAAATTTTTTATTTTTCCACGCGGATGATGTCGCGGGCACAGCTACTTTTTTTATAAGGGAATATTTATTTATCTATTTATGTGTGCAGTCATCAAAACATTAGATGATTACAAAGTTTTTCGCCGTGTTGGTCCCGGCCTCCTTTGAAGAATAGGCCAACTGCCGTTCTGCCAGACAGGTCGTAAAAGGCGACCGATTGGCTATCGAGTCACTACCATCGTGGCTACTAGGTGGTAGAGTTCTGCATTGTCTCGCCCGGGCCTGGTACCACCGCCTTACTTATTACTGCCGCAATAGCGTCAGTGCTTGTCGCTGTCGTGTTCCGGTTTGGAGGGTAAGGTAGCCGGTAAACATATGCATGTGGCATTAGACCTCGCCACAAGATAGCAACGCACCATTAACATCTTTGGTGTCTATAGGCGATGGTTGACTCTTTCCATCAGGAGACCCATCTGCTTGTTTGCTATCTTATGATATAAAAAAAAAGTAGAAGATAAAAGTTCAGATTAACTTGGGGAATCCTTATGTCAAAATGATTTTTAAAAAAAATTAACATTACAAATACATGCTGGGTAATAAATCCTATTATACATATCGCAGGCAAATTCTATAATTCGTCTGTATACAATTGCGTCATCAGATTACAATTATAAATTCGTTTTAGAAAATGCTTTAAGCCGAATGTCAAATATTGGTTAGCGTCAGGACCCCTGGATCACAAGCGATATTTGATATTTCAATTTTATTAAACTTTAGTACCTTTTTAGTACTATTTGGTACCTACGTTAAAAATTTTAGTACCTCGACAAAAAAAGAGAAAAGTGAAAAAGAAAATGTCCAGACATTCTGACGTCAGGTTGTCTGGACCACATTGATTTTACTTGGATTAGAACGAATAAGCAAACTTATTTCTTCGTAAAACTTTAGTACCTAAATAGTACCTCATAGCGTCTTTTTATTTAGAATGTTTGATGTATATATAAAAAGTTATATCCGAAATTAAAATTGTACGTAGATAAACGGCTGCCCTATCGAAAAATAAGGTAATTGACATTTTTTCTAAAATAGTTTGAACTTTCGAAGCTTTAACTACGTAAGGCAACTAACATTCTTCGATAAAATGGTAATCTAAGATTAAAGGATCAAGCGTACTATAACGGGACGAAGAAAAATTCATCAGCGGGCTATATCACAACGAAAAAGGGCTTGTTTAGCACATTGGTGACGTGCCAGGTTGCAGTGCATTGACATAACGTGCTTATGAATAGTTTTAGCTAACGTCTTTTTTGGTTTGTCTATTATTTAAAGTCGAAGTCAGATAAATCGGCGGACCTGTGTGTGATAGCAAGGTTATGCTAGTTGTGGTAAAAATAATAAAAAAAAATTCAGAATTATTGAAAATTTTCAAAATCAGTAACGTTTTCCCCGTGTTGGTCCCAGGCTTCTTTGAAGAATAGGCCAACTGCCGTTCTGCCAGGCAGGTCGTAAATATCGACCGATTGGCTATACGAGTCGGAAATTGGGATGGAAAGGCATAACAATTCAAACTTAGTTTTCTTTGGTGGACCAAAAGAATAAAGATTGAAGTATTACTTCTTCTCATCATCGAGCTCGCCTCAATAGATATCCCAAATGTGACTATTCCTTATCCAGAACCACATTCATTTACATCATCAAAATAAATCTCATGACTATTTGAGTTCATATATATTCTATACAGATCTCCTTTGTGTTGACTATGTTGTGCTACAAAGTTGAACTCTCATTCACGTATATCTTAACCCCATTTCTATACTAACTGCCTAGCAATTGAGCAGGCCCGGACAACACCTGGATATATTCCATTGCTAAGTAATCCCTAGTCCGGAAAGCTATATGTGAACGAGTAATGTCATACATTAATGTAAAACCAAACCAAGTGTTTGTATAAGCACTAGGCCTAAAAAAATTCTCAACGTGATTTTGAGCGTCCATGTTTGTTGAACATTACTAAGTAGGTATTATTAAAATTTAAAATAGCAATCTATACTGAAAAATTTACTTAATCTTGAATTTAAAAATAGACATGCAGTCTCGAATATATCGTCAAATGAATATGCAGACCATGCTTTAAAGGAGAAATGTGTTTAATACGACACGATGATAACAAGTTCAATCTCTTCAACATCCAGGTTGCGTGTACAAGCGAGACTAATCTTGTCTGGCACTCTCTTTGGCAGCTAGTTTTGGCATCTCATGAATACCAAGGGTAGCTATGGAAGCCCTGCTAGCGTCACTGCTATGTAATCCTAATGAGATATGGCCCCTATAAATAATGTATGAAAATATACTATCTAATAAATTAATTCTGATGAATTTTTCTTTTTTAAGTTGGTAAATCTAAAAAGAGTTTATTTAAAAAAAATTGTAGTAGGTACTTAGTATAACATGGAAAGAAAGATAATACAAATATTAAGAAATTTGTGAACAAATCGTCATCGGTTACGATATTTTCCACGTTACTGATTTTCAAAATTTTCAATAATTCTGATTTTTTTGATTTTTACCACAACTGGCATAGCTGCCAGACTAACTTAGACTTTAAATAATAGACAAACCGGAAAACTATGTTCGGTAAAACTAATCATAAGCACATTACGTCAATTTGACAATGCACTGCACCAATGAACTAAGTAAGCGTTTTTCCTTGTGATGTAGCCCCTTCCGCTCCGCTTCGCCCCGTCATAGTGCAATTCATCTTTTAATCTTAAGATTACAATTATTGAAGAATGTTACTTGCCTTACGTAGTTAAAGCTTCGAAAGTTCAAACTATTTTGGAAAAATGTCAATTACCTTATTTTTCGATAGGGCAGCCGTTTATCTACGTACAATTTTAATTTCGGATATAGCTTTTTATTAAGGCCCCATTCCCTAAAAACTGCTAAAACGAGTGTTGCGGTTTTCAAAATTCCTTAATGAATATACGGAATTGCTTTCTAGAAAAATTCGGTGATAATCTTTATAAAACTGTTAACAGTTTCACCGAGAGATATTTTCAAAATATTTCTTAGTTTTGTAGAAAAAAAATCGTAAACTTCTCCCAAAACCTAAATATCGACCTTTTCCGTTCGCAAAAATTAAAGTATTTCTTGGTCAACAATTTCAAAAATTTTTAGAATTATTTTTTAATAAAGAACTATATTACACTTTCACCGTCTTAGTTTTTTATTAAACGACCTTATAAAAAAGTAATTATAATACAAAAATGCATAATATTTTTATCCACCATCTTCCATACAAATTTATATGAAGAATTTAATCGGCAAAATGTCAAAACGATTGTCGATGTCGATGAACGATGTCAAAACGAACGAAAATGAATTTTTAAAAACGTCCATCAAAAATTTCAGTAGCCCCCCAGAATCAAAACCGAAACCACGTCAATTTAAAATGATTTTCTGACGTAAATATTCCATCAGGGTGGGTTGCGAGTGTAATCAATCGCTTATGATTACTTAAACTCATAATAGTATTATTATGAAAATATTTTTAATTTTATGAAAAACTTTATTCACGATAATAATTTATAAAATTAAGCCAGCAGTAAGCAACAATTTACTTTTTTTATATATATCATAAGATTGCAAACAAGCAGATGGGTCTCCTGATGGAGTCAACCATCGCCTATAGATACCAAAGATGTTAATGGTGCGTTGCTTTCTTGTGACGAGATCTAATGCCACATGCATAAGTTTACCGGCTACCTTACCCTACACACGGATAGGTCTACCGATTACCTTACCCTCTAAACCGGAACACGACAGAGACAAACATTGACGCTATTACGGCAGGAATAGGTAAGGCAGTGGTACCAGACCCGGGCGAGACAATATAGCACTCTACCATTTAGTAGCCACGATGGTAGTGACTCGTATAGCCAATCGGTCACCTTTTACGACCTGCCTGGCAGAACGGTAGTTGGCCTATTCTTCGAAGGAGCCCGGGACCAATACAAGGGAAGACTTTCTAAAGATTTTTTATTTTAACAAAAATTTTGCACCAAACATTTCATAGCTTGGTAGATTTCCACAATGTCTCGCACGGGTGTTTGGTACCACCGCCTTACACATTCCTGCTGCAATAGCGTCAGTGTTTGTCATTGTCGTGTTCCGATTTAAAGGGTAAGGTAGTCGGTAGACCTATCCGTGTGGCATTGTCATTCTGCAACACGGATAAAAATGGATGGCGCCATAAACATCTTTGGTGTCTGTAGGCGATGGTCTCTTTTTCCATAAGGAGAGCCATCACCTTGTTGCTATCTTACGAATAAGAAATATAGAAAAAAAATTGTTAATATTTATTGTTATAAAAAACACGCTATTAAATTGACATAAAATACGAAGCAAGTGAAAGAGTATGAAATTCTAGAAATAATGAAAAACCCGGTCGCGAGACCCTCCGTATTTTTGGTAGTTATCGTGATCCCTATACAATAAATGAACACGTATATGTAAATATTTTTTCAAACTTTTTTGTTTCGAAATATGTTCTGTAGAAATAACTACATAAAATAATTTTTAATGAATATAAATAAATTAATTAGTGTTTTTTAATTTAGGACGACTCCTGTCACAGTATTGTTGCGAATAATCTTGCAACCAGTGTGAATGGAAGTAACCAGTGTGTAATACAGTGAATAAGAGAAGTGTTTTAGTGATACAGTGTAGGCGGTTAAGTTCGGTGTTAGTACAGCGAGTGTGACCAGTGTGTATAGTGTATTTACGTTAGCTTATTAGTGTATTTACGTATTTCATCGTAGTGTATTGTACCTTGTGTTGTAAATACACGGTTTAATATAGGTGGCGTTTTCTTACAATTACGAACCCGATGCACGTAACAGTATAAATGAAAATTGGTGATCATAAAAGCATTTTAAATTTACTAAAGTGCTTTAATTTGACAAATCGGAAGTGAAACACTACTTCAAATGCTTTGAGTTTAGAGGCGTGCAAAATATTTATAGTATTTTAGAGTCGTATGTAATATTCAAATTCCTATATTCATAAAAAATTGTAAATTGGTTAACGCTGCAGGCCATCCCTGAAACTTTCTGCTAAATTGAGACTTTAAGCTCGAAGAGTTAAAAAAATAACAGTTTATAAAATTGACGATATTTCAATTTTTTTATTATGGTTATTTTCAAAATGATGGTCGATTTTAATCTTTTGAATGCCATTGAATGCAATTTAGAGCCTAAAATGTTTTACTAACTACAAAATCAATTGGCTGAAAAACGACAAAGAAATATTTAAAAAAATTTTGTTAAAAAATTTTTGCTATTGATGAATCCCGAACGAATTAGTCGATTTTATCCAAGTTACAGTTTTAGACAAAGTTTTTTAAGTAAAAGAGGTGTTTAGGTCTGAAATTAATCTGAAATTTATTTTACAAATATGAAATGATTTTCTTGTAAACAACAAAACATTAATATTTGTAAAGCAGTAACTTTTGGAAACTTGGTTCAATATTTGAAATGGTATTTGACGTAGTTTTTTACGTACTAAATTATTATAAAAGGTCCAAAAATTATTAGTTCAATTTATGGAAGGGACGCAGTTTTTTGCGGAAAAGAGCTGATTAGATTTTGTATACAGTTGGTACATTAACCTAGAAGTTATTTTTAAAAAATGTTATTTCCTCAAAATTTTTTTTGAGATTTATTTCAAATTTCTCAAAATTTCCTAAATCAAATTGGTTCAAATTTTCAGAAAGCCTAAGTTGATTGAAATCCAATTGAATGCCATCAACCTCGTTTCGATAGGTCAAGCCGTTCAAAAGTAGTGTGATGTTTGCACACACATACATACATAGACATACTGACGTCATCTTAAACCGTGAAGATCTAGTGAAAAATCGATTTTTGAAAACTGGGCAAAATGAGTAATTTCTATCTATATACGTAGTGGGAATTTCAAACTATTTTTAATATTTTCTACTATGTCGCTGTATTATATTAGCAAAGTATTTTTTTTATTTTCTTCACATACCTTTGTATATAAAAGAGAAATTTTAAAAATTGCTTAAAGAAGTGAACCAAAAATATGCAATCACTACACTTATATGACTTCATCCAATTTTCCCCTTCATATTTGTGCAAGCGTAACAGTAGCATAATATTGAATAATAATGATGCTTCAAAATGTATCCGCCAATACTTAGAAAAATTGCAATGTTAATCGAGATTTAATAAATTTACAAACCCACATCATTTTTTGAAGAATATTGTTGAAAATATTGTTAATAATTTGAAATGGTGTAAATAATGAAAGCATGAGTTCCGCATTAATCTACTAGTTACACTGTTCAACTCAGAGCATGGGCTCCCTTGTTCGATTAAGTAAAATTTACAATAATGGACCTATTAAAGTTGGCAAATGGGGCGATGAAAGAAACCACCTGTTATACTGAATGTCTAACTGGTGAATCAATGATATGAATACATAGAAATACATATTTATATATGTATTTCTCAAATATGTTTATTAAACACCCAAACCCAGAAATTCAAACCCTATGCTCAATATATGAATGCCTGACCCTGTGGGAAATCAAACCTGAGCCCCAATGATTGCGTAATCAGGGTTGTTAACTATTTGAATAACAGAGCGGTCACCAATGGCTTCACCCACATTAAATAAAAACTTAAATTTAACTACAAATAAGTCGTGTTGTAAGACTGTGTACTTTTATATTACTGAATGTATGTACATATATAGATACGTAAATTACTATGATCCCTTGAGAAGATCGGTTCCGATTTGATTAATTTTGTGATACATATACAAAAAAATTGAATACTTGTGGTCGCTTTTAATATACATTTAATTTACGTACCATGGCCCGGTATTATATTCTGAAGTATTAATTATTTAAGTAATTAAGTATTAGTACTTAATCGCAGTTTAATCAAAATTGTACGTTATCAATCAGTTGTGAATAACATAACCTATTACTACACGTAGAACGCATTCACTATGGCTCCACCTTGACTTTTGCCAAATTAATGAAAAATATAGACATTGCGGTTTTTGTAAGTGTCATTACGTATGTCGCAGAAGAAAATCCGCAATGAATACACAATTTCTAGGCCTAGTGCGGCCCTTAGTGTGACGCCTGGTCGACGTATATGGTTAGTGAAATATATGGATGTGTGTGTTCAATTTTAAATTCCCACGGTCGGGGACTAGCCTCTTAATACATCAAAACATTCTAAATAAAAAAACGCTATGAGGTACTATTTAGGTACTAAAGTTTTACGAAGAAATAAGTTTGCTTATTCGTTTTGATCCAAGTAAAATCAATGTGATCCAGACAACCTGACGTCAGAATGTCTGGACATTTTCTTTTTCACTTTTTTTTTTGTCAAGGTACTAAAATTTTTAACGTAGGTACCAAATAGTACCAAAAAGGTACTAAAGTTTAATATAATTAAAACATCAATTATCGCTTATGGTCCAGGGGTCCTGACGCTAACAAATATTGTCATTATATAATTTGCATGACATGTACTGCTGCCGTTATGAAATTTCTGCGGCATATTGTTAAAACTAGTTTTTATGTAAATGGGTTATTTATTTAGAACTAAAATCCTACCCTGCTTCTCACATAAAAAAGACATAGATATGTCAGGTTGCCTTTAGGCTCCAACCTGGAAAAAAGTTATTTTTTACATCAACCGTCAGCGATATTAGAGTTAATAGTTGACATTGACGTAATTCATGTTATCCACAATTTACCTTCGATAATTTGTTTTGAACGTCTGAATGTTTGTATAACGACAAAACATACAAATTGCTTGCAACATATATAACATGTTTTGTCTTGAGAATATCAAAACTAAGACAAAGTAATTTACGCAGTTTTTATTTAGTGAACTCACATACCTGCATGGCTTTCAGATCCTGGCTTTGAACCAAAACCTCCATCAAAATTCATACAGCTGAGAACAAATTCAACAGCCTTGTTGATGTTAATTACATCTAACCGGTGGAGAAGAGATAAGCACATGACAGCACAAAACGAAAATCTTGTATCAACTTCACCCCATTTGTCACCTGGAATAAAATATCAGTTATCACACAATTTTTTTCAGATATAAAAGCAAACAAGCAGATGGCTCTCCTGATGGAAAGAGAAACCATTGTCTATAGACACCAAAGATGTTAATGGTGCGTTGATATCCGTGTGGCGATATCCGAGGTATGGGATACATATTTATAAATATGATTAGGGCTAACTGGCGACAAGTAATAACACTATAGCCACAGAAATAGGTAGGGCGGTGGTACAAAATAGCTGGGCGAGATGTTGCGGATTTCTATCACATAGTAGCCAAGATGGTAGCGACACATATAGCCAATTGGTCACCGTTTATGATCTGCCTGGCAGAACTGCAGTTGGTGTGTTCTTCACAGTAGCCTGGACCAAGACGGAGGAAAACTTTCAGTAAGGTCCATGATAAACCGTAAATTATAAATGACACTAATACAAAGAATAGTATGTTACAGTACTTTGTACAGTTGTGTTAATTTGCTGGCATACTCAGTATATAAATTACGGCCATTTAATTTTTGAATAAACTAGTTCCTTCCAGGTACCAAAAACAGAAATACTTTAATTTTGAATGACATTTAATATATGACTGCCCTGCTGGTTAAGTGGCTAGCGACTTTGACTAGTTATCAATCAATGGGGCTTTTCTTTCCATTCGGCGGAAGCGATGATGTTTGTGTTTCTGGGTTTGGATGTTTATTAAGTACTAGCTGTTGCCAGCGACTTTGTCCGCGCGGACTTCATTTACTCCGCACTGCTCCTCCCCCGTAGGTGATAGCGTGATAATATGTAGCCTATATGTTGACCCGACCTGTAAGTAATATTCATGCAAATTTTGAAGTAAATCCATGCAGTACATTTTGAGTTTACCTCGGACATACATACAGACAAACAGACAAAAATTATAAAAACTATATTTTTGGCTTCGATATCGATTGTAGATCACGCCCCAAGTATTATTTCAAAAAAATATTCAATGTACATTTTTGACTTTCCCACAATTTTATTATATGTATAGATATTTGAGAATTAATATATGTATTTCTATGTATTAATATTGTTGATTACTGTTTAGATTAATTTTTGTAAGTTATTCACTGATATTATTATTATTATATGTAGGCTACAATGAACAACTGGTACATAATATGGAAAGTTTGTTATAAAAGTATCATCATGCCAGGTTACTTTTGGGGTAGGCAGAGTAAACTGAATGTCCATAGAAGTTTCAATTCACCATGATTCAACAGTTTGTCAGTTGGCAAGACGAGAGGAGATCCTATCAACTATTTATAGTGATAACCAGGACCGAGGGTTTATTTGCTCATGTGAGGCACAGGAATGGTCACCTACTAGACTCCAAGCTGTTATTGAAATATTGGATTTTCGAGAAAAACAAGAATAACCCTTTATAACATTACCTCACGATCTAAGCCGAATAGGCTATCCCGTAGACCACGAGGCGGTTAAAAGTAAGTTTTATAAAGGGTGTCTTATAGGTTGGGTGTTACAGTTTATGCAACTAATATTATTTAACACCAAACCATTTGATTGGTGTTATACCAATCAAAATGAATCTTAGGTTTAATCTCCATCAAGGTATTTATGTAATTATCATCAATATATAAAAATAGTATTTTTCGGTACGAGTATTTCATATATTTTAGTATTTTGTAAGCTGACTACCTAATTACCTAAATAAACAAGGAAATTATTTACATACTTTGAGGTTAGTTTTATTTATGGCAATTTGTTTAGTGATATTTCGTCATTGATACTGCAATACCGTATAATTAACAGTGGATAATACTGTGGAAGTACAAAAGTATCAAATTTTAGATTTGTATTTGTAAGATGATGTATTTTTTAGCTTAATATTGATTGGATTCAATTAAATATTATAATATAAACTCACTAATACACTTTTCTAAATAGCTAAAAGTTAAAACACATATTTGATTAGCATTGGAGAAGATTTACAGTTCATCGTTCTCTTGTAAAAGTTGTCACATCTAAGTTACGCGGTATTGTCTGTTGTTAGTTATGCTTAGTTAGTTAGGTATTGCAGTATCAATGATGATTTGTCATTTTCTTTAAATTTAGATAGTAAGAAAATAGGTAAAATTGAAGGAATCCCTATATCCCTATTGAATAATCCCTATAATCTCTATTGAAGGAATCCATACTAATATTATAAATGTGAAAGTCTGTCTGTCTATAACACTTATGCTGCTAAATTGCTGAACTAATTCTACTAAAATTTGGCAAGGATTTAGTTGAAGAACCAAGGTGAAACACAGGCCTTTTTTCCCAAACTATTTCTAAGGGGCCAAAGGTTTGTATGAAAAATTATAATGGTGACATGACGACTCTACTTGGGTTGTATTGAGTAAAAGTCTCTTTTCACCATAGACGGAAGTGTAGGACTATTATTGCTGGTCAATTTTGGATGGGTGAATTTAATGTATTTGAAGATATCAATTATCTAAACTATGTACACAGACTATGGATGCTAATGGTTTTTTTATACATAGAAGATGCAAACTAATGAAATCTTCGTATCCTTAATGATTATACTTTAAATATATTTTTGGTAAAACAATAAAAGATGTAATTTATGTTTGTAAAAAATTATGAGACTACACATTTTACACAGGGGTCATGTTAAGATCATTATTTTGAAATTCATATGACATAGTTATACTTGTATATACCAGACATACCAAAAAAACTGCCATCTTCTTGCTGAAGTGAACTGATGAATTTTACAACTCCTTCAACATCCACAGCATCCAGTCTATCAAACATTGCTAATATCTGTGAATAAAATTCAATAAAGAAATATAAGCAAGAGTAAGTACACTTACTTTACCCTTATATTCAGGAAATCTGGTCTGCTTTTAATAATAACAGAGAATTGTAAGGGGGACGAGCAACCACCTTGTCCTTTTTACTGCTATCTATTGAGTAGGCACGTTTATTAAGCACTAGCTGTGCCCACGACTTCGTTCGTGTGGGAAAATTTCTAAATTAAAAACCCGCATAGTTCCCGTTCCCGTGGGATTTCCGGGATAAGAACTATCCTATGTCCTTTCTTGGGTCTCAAACTATATTTGTACCAAATTTAATCCAAATCGGTTCAGCGGTTTAGCCGTGAAAGCGTAACAGACAGACAGACAGGGTTACTTTCGCATTTATAATATGAGTATGGATTAATAAAATTAATGATGTGTAGCTTAATGTCTTATTAATAAAACTATTCTCTTAGTAAGCTCTTCATTCTTTCCAAACTCTTTTTTATATTATAAGATAGCAAACAAGCAGATGACTCTCCTGATAGAAAGAGAAAGCAATCACCTATAAACACTAAGGATTTTAAAAGTGTGGTCCTATCTATGTGGCTAGGTTTTAATGCCCCTTACATAGTATACTGGCTGTTTTACCCTCCAAACTGAAACATGACAATGACGGGTATTGACATAAATATAATTGTGGCAAGAATAGGTAAGGTGGTGGTGCTAAATACAGATGTTTTTTGCAACATCCGTATTTAGTACCTAGTAAAATTAGAAGTAAAATATTTTAAATACTAAAAATTTTGTTTATAAATGATAATACAGATAAGATTAGACTTTTTTAATAAAAAAGTTTAAAATATAATCCATTCATCCATTTAAACACAGGACAGATTTTATTCTTAGTAAAAGCTTTTTAACAAAATGATAATACAAAATAGATAAACAAGTATTTGGGTACAATATTTTAACAAACCTGTATTGCACTTAATGTGTACAACATATGAGGATCATGTCCATCACTGGCGGATATCCCTCCACTTTCACTGTCCTGACATGAGGTTATAAACTTTATAATATCTTCTTTGGGCAGTCTGTAAAAAATAGTTAATTATAAATAAATATAGCGATAAGAAAACTTAAATTTCTTACAGAATAAGAATCTGTAATGCTTTATAAGAAAAAAGGTAACCTAGACGTTTGATCCATTAGCTCCATAGCAGCTACAGTCCAATATATTCCAGACATCCTTAGATATTCCGTCATACAATATTCGTAATCATCTTTGTTTAGACCATAGCCAGCCAAGTAATCAGAATGTTTTTGGAGAAGAAGGGTTTTTGGCCGATCGTCTGAGAGTGTTACATCTTTTGTTTTAAATGACATTATATATAATAGTGTTTAAGAGATAGAAGTAATAAATCAATTTTTATCGAAATAAAGAAAAATCTGTATTTTTTTAGGTTATCCACTGGAAAAAACTAAGTACTAGTTTCCAAAATAAACATCACAACATCACAATATTAAAAAATAAAAATGTCAATTGTCAAAATTTCAAACACGAAACAGCTGATGTGAGCAGAGCGATGATGGCAGTGTGACCACTTTTTTATCAGGGAATCTATCAAAGGCTGCTAATATCTACTAAATTGTACTAATACTAATTGTTGTAAATATTTAAAGCCGTATTGGGTAGATACGACTTGATTTAAAACATGTTTGTTCGCCCATGCCAAAAAAAAAAACATGTTTGTTAACGAACCCCACATTTAATTAATCATAGTTTATGATTAACATATATACTAGTTTATATATACAGTGTGTAAAGAAAACCCTGTCAAAGGCATTACTTGGTAGATTAATACAATCATATTTGTGTTATTATTTTCAGGATATTGATTGATAAATTTTCAAAATATTTGCATGATTTAAGGCAAAGTTGCTCATAAAATGTGCCACTTTAAAATGCGATTTTTTTAAATTATAATTTTATTATTATTTTCAATAATATCGTTGCTTAATTTCTTAAGTAAATTCTAAATAATATAATAAAATCTAAATATATATATATATATATATATATATATATATATATATATATATATATATATATATATATATATATATATATATGTGTCTTCTATGATTAACATTTTTGAAAATAATGGGTTTTCTTCCCACTCTGCACGATAAAGATCGTATCTTCTTTTATTTGAAATTACAAAAACATATGGTTCCGCGAAAGCAAAAATAGAATAGAATAGAATATATTTTATTCAAAATAAGTATAACTTATACATTTTTTGAACGTCAATTAAAATAAACTGGAATAACACTTAAAAAACACATGATATACACTAAAAAATGACAGAATCAATAATTAAGTAGAAAATTACAAAATGTCAAAATTAAATAAAAATATAAAATTATTTTAATTGCTGATGTCAATACTTAACTAAATAATTAAAACTATAAATATGATTAATAATTGAGACATAAAATTAAAATTAACATTTCTGATTAATTCCAGGGAGTCCTATTATTTAAATAATCGTTCACACTATAGTAAGCTTTCTTGTAAAGAGTATTTTTTAAATATGATTTGAATCTCTTTTCTGGCAAACATGTAATTTCCTCCGGAACTTTGTTATATATACGCATGGATAATCCCTTAAAGCATTTTGCACATTTGCTTAACCTAAAATTTAGAATGGCAAGTTTATTTTTATTCCTTGTATTAAAATTATGTTTATCTTTTAATTTTTGAAAGAGGTTCATATTTTTTCGTATATATATATAATATTTTCATATATGTATTGGCTAGGTAATGTCAAAATCTTGATTTTTTAAAATTTTTCTTTTAGTGACTCTCTTGAACTCATATTATAAATAGACCTAATGGCTCTTTTTTGAAATACAAATATTGTTTCCATATCAGCAGCTCGACCCCACAATAAAATTCCGTATGTCCATAACACTATGAAAATTACTAAAATATACTAGACGTGCCGTTTGTACATTTGTCAATTGTCTTATTTTTTTTATTGCGTAGACAGCTGAGCCTAGTTTTTTACTTAGATTAATTATATGCGGACCCCGTTGCAGCTTTACTATCTACAGATCTTACGTTTGGTAATGAAAATTTTATACATTTTGTTTTTTTTTTACGTTTAGTGCAAGATTATTAGCCTCAAACCAGACAATAATATTCAAAAGAGCTGAATTTACATACTCATGATTTTTTTCATATCTTCGTACTTTTTAAAAATTAATAAGGTTACATCAGCAAACATTACTACCTTACAAAGGCTATTTGGTAGGGTATATGGTAAGTCATTTATATAGATGAGGAACAATAGTGGCTCTAATATAGAGCCTTGAGGAACACCCATCTTCATAAATGTGCCGCTAGATTGAATGTTATGAATCTGTACTTTTTGTAATCTAGACTTTAAATACGATTGTAAAAGATTCAAGGATTTACCACATACCCCATAATACTTTAGCTTTTTAAGCAGGGTTACATGATTGACACAATCAAAGGCTTTTGATAGGTCACAAAAAACAGCAATCGCATCACTTGAATCTTCCCAGGCATCTAAAATATAATTTATGAGCCCAACAAAATGAGTTGATCGTTGATCAAATAATGAACAATCCGAATGAATAAATAAAACTGTGTTGTCTAATGTCTATCATTTTAGGAGCAAGTTAAAAATGATCTAAGTTGAAAGACCTATTATGTAAAAATAGTCTTTATCTGTTGGAATAAAGTACAATTTGCTAATACCACAATAATGTTCATTCGTCTTAACTCTTGATCACTTTTGTGTATTGCCAACTGTGAAATTAAACCTTTTGGACATGGATGCTTGGTTTTGAGCCTAATATTCTTCGACAGTGAATTAAAACTAAAACCCACCGATTTGTTTCTCATTACTACTAAATTCTACTGAGACAAAATTTTATCCTACTAGATTAACGCCTCATTTGCTTCCAATCTACTAAAAAAGTAGAAATCTACTAAAAGTGGTCACGCTGATTTTATGCATCCCACATTAACATGTACATTTTATTTAAGCAAAGATATAAAAACATCCATCTTAGCGTGGAAATACGGATTTTGAGAAAGAACAATGGCGAAAAATGGGGAAAAATGGGGAAAAATGGTAATAAGTCTTAAATAAATCTTGCCTAATTTAAAATGGCAATATTTTGAGCGTTGCAATTTAAAGAACGTGTTGGTCCGGGTTTCCTTTGAAGGCTAGACCAACTGCCGTTCTGACAGGCAGGTCATAAAAGGCGACCGATTGGCTATACGAGTTACTACATTCGTGAATACTAGGTGCTAGAATTTTGCATTGTGTCGCCCGGGTCTGGTATTACCGACTTACAAATACCTGCCGCAATAGCGTCAGTGCTTGACACTGTCGTGTTCTGGTTTGTAGAGTAAGGTTCAGGGGCGGCTAGAGTTCGTGTAGCGCCCGTGTACAATGAAACCCTGGCGCCTCCTAATAGGTCCTAGACAATGCTCTTAGCTGTCTCAGGGAGCGCCGCATCGCCCCCTGAGACAGCTAAGAGCATCGTCTTGAGACGTTTACGGTCAATTCCTGGTTCAGTGTTTGGGTCTAGGTTTTCAATGATTTTAACAATTTCCGTGGAGGTACTTTGTGTAATGTTCGCTGTTCCGCAGATCCTTTTTACACGCTTTTTTAACGTACTCTTTTTTTCCTTTTATATTTTCCCTTTTAATTTTTCCTTTTATTTACTTTTTTTTCCTTTTGTCAGGCATAAGTATCGCTAACAATAATCCAACGTTAGAGAAATAAGAGTTAAAGTATTAGTTACGATGCTTAGAAGCGGCGTAAAAGCCGATGGAGTTTGAATAAAAAAATGTGCAAACGGTTGACCCTACAGGCCATCCCTGAAACTTCCTGCTAAATTAAGGTATTTTAAGCTCAAAAGATTAAAAACTATAAGCATAGATTTTTTCAGTTCAAAACATCTACTTTATTAAAATGGCAGTATATTGATTTTTGAAAAGCTATATATTTTGGAAACAGTGATTGAATTTGATCTTTCGGATGACATTCAACTCAATTTTTGAGATTTAAAATATTGCCTTATCCCCATAATATAACCCCAAATAAATTGACCGATTTTGATCCAATTAACGGTATTAGACGCAGTTTTTAAAGTAAAGAAGCAATAAGATTTTTAAGTCAATCGGTGTATTTGCCTGAAAGTTATTTCAAATATATTAAGTAAATTTGCTAAAACAAAGTAATTTTAATATTTAAAAAGCTGTTACTTTTAAAAATAAGATTCGATTTTAAATTTAGAGACGGCAATCGACGTAGTTTTTTTAGTACTAAAATATCGTAGGAAATCAAAAAATGATTGGTTGAAAAATTTCGTAGTTATGTCGAAAAAACACTTTTTTCGACGTCAATTTATGCATTAGACTAGACAACGGCAATTTATGCATTAGACTTAGTTTTTTTTTTTACATAGAGCTGATTAGTTTTTGTACTCAATCGGTTAATCTGGAAGTTATATTTAAAAAATACTGTTTCGCCAAAAAATTTTTTGAGGTTTTTTCAAAATTTCTCGAAATCTCCTGGGCTGATTTGGTCCAAATTTTTAGCAAGTCTAAGTTTGGCAGAATCCAATCGAATGCCACCAACCGCGTTTCGATGGGTCCAGCCGTTCAAACGTTATGAGAGATTCCTAGGACCTTAAAACGTGGAGATCTGGTGAAAACTCGATTTTCGAAAATCGGGGCAAAATCAGTAACTTCCTTATCTACATACGTAGCGGGAAAGAAAAAAGGTATTGATTGATTTATTGACGTCTAGCTCATATTTCACTTCCGTGGTTTTTATTCCGATTTTTATGGATGTCATCTATCATGGATCTTCTGATAGAAAGATACAGTCATCTCCTATAAACACTAAAGATGTTAATTGTGTCGCCTCTGAGGTCTAGTGGTCCAGCGTTGGCGTTGATCACCTAAGTTCCCGGGTTCGATTCCCGGGTCGGGCACATAAAAAACGCGTTTTTTCATTTTTCTGTTAAACACAAATTTGCCCGGGATTGGAAAGTGCCCGTTTGGCGATAGGCTTGCCCCCTATCACATTTATGGGACTTAGTATCTTCGGCTAATCGTGGGTGCACTTGTTGTGCCTCTGCCTATTCCTTACTTCCCTTCGGGGATACGGGCGTAAAGATACTTTTTTTTAATGTTAATGGTTATGTGCTTTATTTTACCGGCTATCTTACTTTCACATTTATAATATGTGTATATTACATATTTATAAATAAGATTAGGATTTTTTAGGAAACCACAACAAAAAACGCGCCACTTAGGTACTCTACTTAATGGTGGTGTAGAAATCAGTTTTTAGCTGAAACGCATGTTAAAGTACAACTTGTGGTGCTCGTATGCCAAGACTGTTGTTCTTTTAAAAAATGTTAAGACACAAATTTAATTTTGTAGGTACTTTAGTGTTTTTATTGTAAAATGAAAAGTAAAAGAAATATTGTCACACTGCCACGAGGCGCCATTTTTCCAGTATGGTGGCATATATACGAGGTGGCAAAGTTGAATTGGGAAAAAAAATCACATCAAAATCCATAAAAAAGGCAATTTTCAAAACTCCCGCAAAAACTTTGTAGTTGACCCCTTATTTTTGAATCAAGTTACCGTACCACCGTAAGTTCGTTTCTCCCGAAGATGCTTCATTTTAGAAGTGAATCGTGCGTTGAGTACGTAAATTGTGTGCTTTTGTGCTTGGTGCCGGCATGGGATGTGGGTATAAAAGTGTGCAGCTAAGGTCTTCTTTTTATCCGGACGATCGGTGAGTTATATCCATTTATTAAACCGACGTATTTCTTTTTGGTGCCATCGCGAAAAACACATAGAATAGTTCGCGGATCATAGCAAATGTAATTAATTTCATTTTTTTAAATAAACGTACCATCGTTGCATGAAACAAATAGCATGTCATAACATATTAACTTTAATATCCCTCAAGGTATTTAGATATATCTTTATAATGGTTATATTAATTTATTTTCGGATATAAAGTAAACCATTTAATGGCGTAATTGTTGTACCATACACACTGTATAGTTTTATAACAGATAACCGTATCTGAGATACAACAAGGAGCAATAAACAATGACCGATAGATAACACTAACTACATAAGGCTACGTTCATATTGCGTTAAATTAAATTCACAAGTTGATATTCAAATTTGATTTTTTAAATATATTCAAATAACTTTGAATGTAAAAAATATTTATTTGCTATTATATAAAAAAGTATCATTGTGGAATGATAAAAAGTATCATTCCCTTGTGGAGTACGCAGAGTGAACCAAATGTCTGGTATAGACTTTTCGTCGGTTGACGAGTTCAGTGGTGTCCATCGTCACTGTTTTTTACTGACTTGATGGTTGGATTGGATGAATTTAACCTTGTTATCGCTAGATTTAAGCGGTAACGGTTTCATCGATCAATTTTAGCAATAACCGGGACTGACAGATTTATGTGGCCATCAGAATCATGGGGTGATAACACATTACCACCGAACACCAAACTGCTACTGAAATTTGGATTTAAAAAATCTCAATGACACTTTTACACAACCCGGAGACCGAACCCAGGAGCTCATGAACTGAAGGCTTAATGCCTGCCTGCTTCGTGGGTTACGAAATTCAAAGTAAGTCGTTGATATTATAAAAAATTGAAATTATTCTATTTATAAAATAAAATATGTTGGCATTTTAAAATAGTCGTATTTAACATTCAATTTCGCTAATTTCGTGTTGGTCCCGGCCTTCTTTGAAGAATAGGCCAACTGCCGTTCTGCCAGGCAGGTCGTAAAAGGCGACCGATTAGCTATCGAGTCACTACCATCGTGGCTACTAGGTGGTAGAGTTCTGCATTGTCTCGCCCGGGTCTGGTACCACCGCCTTACCTATTCCTGCCGCAATAGCGACAGTGCTTGTCGCTGTCGTGTTCGGGTTTGGAGGGTAAGGTAGCTGGTAAACTTATACATGTGGCATTAGACCTCGCCACAAGATAGCAACGCACCATTAACACCTTTGGTGTCTATAGGCGATGGTTGACTCTTTCCATCAGGAGACCCATCTGCTTGTTTGCTATCTTATGATATAAAAAAAAACATTTTAAACTGTGCAACACTCCGAGTAAGCTGGCAACCACGTAGTCGCGTCTGTGTCTGTCGCCATTTTCTGGCTTTGAAAATTTAAAATATTATTTAAAATTTATTAATTTGATTTGCGAAAATTTACCTACCTATCCTATACCTATCCCCAAAATAACAGCATATAAAGGGTTACATTTAAATTGCCAGCCAAATTTAAAGATTAATAACTAAATATTGAATTGAATATGTTATAAAACTATTATGATATAAAACTAATATGATATAGAACTAAATATTGAAATGAAACGAAAAAATAATTATTATTGTAAAATTTTTACAAGATAATATAAAAAATATTCGTTTAAAAATATCTCACTAAATTCATAAATTGGATGCACCGAGTATTGTGAATGAACTTTGTAGTACAGCTGACAGTGTGTCATTTTACATTTAACTATAATTACGCTAGTAACTATGAAATCTGTCGCACTAAGTATATTTTTCTCTATCACTTTTAATTTGGTTGAAAGGTACTGAAATATTTTAGTTCGAATATTGCGTACCTAATTTAAATTATATCTATGCGTTTTGTTTTTTGTGTTGGACGAAAATGAAATTTTGAATTTTTTAAATTATTTTTTTATTACATAAATCGAACATATCGATTCTGAACAGCCTTTGAAAATTTGGCTGGACCTTCAAAAGTAACCCTGTATGTGTTTGATTGTTAACGGCTACTAAGCCATGCTTTTGACGTTTTTTTACAAACTATACGTATAAAGTACCTGTTATAATTAGGAACATAAGTGAGTCATTTGAATCGTTATACATACATACATAGGTAACTATATCCTAAATTATTAGATACCTATCTCTGTGGTACCTACCTACTTATTTAAAATAAATAGAACCGGTATCGGATAGAATAGATAGAATTTTCTGTGGTCTCATTAGTTACCAGTGTAGTGTCTACCATTAGTAGTGTCGCGACTCGCGGGCGATTACAAATGGAGCAGCTTGTTAGGATTTCAAAACTCGAGGTAGGTAATAAAAGATATCATCGATTCTGAACAGCTTCTGTAAATTTGGCCGGACCTAAACTTTCAATTTAATATTTAGTTGCCTGTGTGGTCTAGTGGTTCGGTGTCGGTGTTGACCACATAAGGTCTTGGGTTTGATTCCGATGAAGATTCGGGTAATTCAAAAATATGGTTCTTTGGTTTTCTGATAAAAACAACCTTACTCGTGATCGGATAAGTGCCTGATTGGCTATAGGCTTGCCACCTATTACATTATGGTATCTTAGCTAATCGTAGGTGCAATTGTACCTCTGCCTACTTTTTTGGGAATTCGGGCGTAAAGATACTTTTTATATTGTATATATCAGAGCACTATACTGAAGGTTACAGAGCTGGAGTCCTAAGTACAGGTTTCTTTATGAACTTTTAAACTAACGCGTTCTACTATCATTTTTAAATATATAAACAAGTCAATAACGCGTACATATATAGAACTCACTTGTAAAGCTCGACGTTTCGCCCAAGTTACATTGACCGTGGTCACGAGCAGACTCAGTGACTGCTCGTGACCACGGTCAATGTAACTTGGCCGAAACGTCGAGCTTTACAAGTAAGTTCTATATATGTACGCGTTATTGACCCGTTTATATATACAGGTTTCTTTGTTTAGACACCAGCTCATTCTGCATAAATTAAGTATAATTTTAAATAGTTTATCGTGGTATTTCAATGCAGTGGTAGAAATATACAGGTTGACTGGTATGTATATAATTATATTTTGAACATTAATTATTAATTAATGATAAAAATATAATAAAAAGAGAATATTGCTTAACTACATAGTAAACGTCAACGAAATTAGTGTAGTAACATGTACTATATTCACCGAGCGGGCGACAGCGGCAAGCTAATAAATCTAGTCACGAGCTCAGTAAATAGCTGTTTCTGAACAATGAACTTCGATATCTATGCGTGGGTGTCCGTATAAACATTTATACTTTTCGTATAATCTCGTTATAATTTTGTGAAGATATATGCAAGCTATCAGTTATACAAAAAATGGAAAGTTGTTGCAGTTTATCGCGTTTAAATTACTATGTATTTTAATTTAACCATCGAAACAGAATACCTCAATTTAACCTTAATGATACTCTGCTCATAAAACTTTTCCCTTTTAGTATTTTAATATTTCTGAAGATTAAGTATGTGGGTATTAAGACTAATCTGTTTTTGCAAGATTTAAACATTTTCTTTGATTATAATTTATAAAAGCCCTATATTAATTAATTTCCTTTTTGTTGCTGAAGTTTACGGACTTTTAAAGTATCTAATAAAATTAAATTTAGAATTGACGTTTTAATTATATGTCAATAAAATTTCTTTAAAATGGAAGCGATTAAATTTTATATATATATATATATATATATATATATATATATATTTGGTAAGATAAAATGTACTGAATGATGTCGAAATCGGTAAGTCTTGTTTTTTAGAGATACATAATTAGTGAATCATTATTGTTCAATCTTCTCAAAATTAATATGTTTATACCGATAAATATCGATAAACTGTTATACATATATCATACCAAATATATATATATATATATATATATATATATATATATATATATATATATATATATATATATATATATATATATATATATATATATATATATATATATATATATATATATATATATATATATATTTGGTAAGATAAAATGTACTGAATGATGTCGAAATCGGTAAGTCTTGTTTTTTAGAGATACATAATTAGTGAATCATTATTGTTCAATCTTCTCAAAATTAATATGTTTATACTTATAAATATCGATAAACTGTTATTCATCTAGAAGAAATTAGGGTTTCTCCATCGATAGCGGAGCTTTGAGTATTTGTCTAATACGGTACAAGATTCGCTCATTTAATTATAAAAGATAGATATAGCTACGACAGAGATGTCAGTGCTATCAATGAAACTGGGTAGTTCCTTTGAAGAATAAGCCACCGCCTTCTTGTCAGGGAGGCTTTATTAGGCGAATTAAAGCCAATCAAGTAACTTTCGGAATATTTTGCTTAGATTGATGTCATTTCTTTACTTATATCTGCCGCATTCTTTTCGGTGTTTGTCACTAACGTAGGTAGTTTCTAAGGTAATGCCGCTAGTAAACATATACAATATCTATAGACGTTGGTTACCACTTACGATGTTTATTTTATATATTTGTTTATAGCTATATCTTTCGTAACGTTTAATGGTTTTGAAATGTAAAAGCCATAACTTTGTTGTGAGAGCAGTCCAAAATGTATAAAAGTTCAAAAATGTATAAAAGTTTATTAGTAATACCTCAAACTTCTAATTGATGCATTAAATCATTTCATTTAATTTTATATTATTTATTAAGACAAGCAAATAATTTGCTTACTTTGCAGTTAGATCAGTAAGTGTAATTTGTCCCGTGAATATTTATATTTATTTATCCATACTAATATTATAAATGCGAAAGTAACTCTGTCTGTCTGTCTGTCTGTCTGTCTGTCTGTTACGCTTTCACGGCCAAACCACTGAACCGATTTGGATAAAATTTGGTACAAATATAGTTTGAGACCCAGGAAAGGACATAGGATAGTTCTTATTTCAGCTAGTTTATATATAATCAGAGATAACTCATGTCGGATATGAATAGTAAATATCTATACACGTATACATCTACGCATACATATTTTTTCAGGATTTATCCACTGTTGAACATAAGACTTAAGTGAACGCCACGAAGTTCGTTTTTTAGCATTTCTTATCCAGTGCCTGCTAGATGTCCTTCAAAAATCGTAACTTTAAAGTTTTCTATTCTTAATTAGGCTCTTCGTATTTTCTCAAAACTATATACAGAATTTGCAGTACTCTTGCAATGGATTTTTTGTTGCATAGGATATCAAATAAATAACCTACTATCTCGAAAATGGTGTATGGTATTGGAGCTAATAAATTATTGGAGCTAATACAACTCGTATGGAAAAATGTAAGAACACGTGCGTAAGTTTATGGGTTACTGTTAGATTGGAAGTGAAACATGAATGAGACAAACATAACGTAGCAGCAGGAATAGATAAGGCAATGGCAAATACCCTTGGGCAAGACTTTGCAGAATTCCACGATATAGTAATTATGATGGCAGTCACATTTATGTAGCTTTCGTTAATTTTTTATGAGACGTCTGCTTGGAAAACACATCTATATATATAAAAATCCATTTGCTGTTCGTTAGTCTCGCTAAAACTCGAGAACGGCTGAACCGATTTGGCTAATTTTGGTTTTTTTGATTGAAGTCCAGGGAAGGTTTATAAGGTTAGAAACTATAGAAAAAAAAGGGTAGTTAAAAAGGGAGAACAGCGTTTGCCGGGTCAGCTAGTATTATATAAAAAGTATATCAATATTATTCATATATTATCAATATTATTTCATATTGATCGAGTACTGTCGGAAGGTGGTGTCAAGAGTATTTGCAACCGACGTGTGTGTATGAAGAGAGTGATGAATGTGTAGCGAGACCATGAAGTTGTATTATATCTGGAGGCAGCACTTCTAATACCTACTTGAAACCAAATTTCAAATACTGCTGTCGTCTTCTGAGGTCTAACTCTCTCTTTCTAATACAGCAGTATAAATAGAGATGAGGAGACCTCATAGACAGAGATGTAACGTAAATATTTGTTTCAATTAAATAATAAGAGTGATAACTCCACCTATACCTAATACTTCATGAGCGAGACAAGCCTGCAAGGATCGTTATCTATGGCACTCGGTTCTCTCTGCCTACTCCGTAAGGGATCTGACGTGAAGATATGTATATTATGTATGTATATCTAGCGATCACTACAATCGTTGGCATCGATCTCAAAGCAGCACAGATTTTCGCTACTTTGAACTATTCGACACTGGTTCAGTTGGTTCTTGCGTCCCAGCTAGAGAGAAGGTCGCAGATTCAAGTCCTGGATTGTCGACATTTTTCTTTATTGTTTTTTAAGTTTTTCAAATATAGTCTATTCTTTAAAACAAAAAGAATCCGGATCAACATGATTTCGTATCGACCTGTCCTCCTCTAATGTAGTGTAGCCTCACCTTATCCATACATGACCCACAGGTAAGGTTTTAATTTTCTAAAATACGAATTTCCAAGTATATAATATTTCAGTTATCAAGCTTCTCATAAAAAGGCAAATAGTTCCGGTTTTGTTTCAGTTTCCTACGAGTGTAAATATCCGTCCTCAAACATAACTCAAATTCGTTCTTAACATTTCTGGAATTTGATGTTCCAATTCGATATTTGAACAGAATAAAATAAATGTTGTGCTCAGTGGAAACATTATTCATTAATACGATATTATAAAACATTTAAAATTGGATATTTAGCGAGTTAGTTTGGGATTTTCTAAGGAATATTTCTGCTAGTCGGCCGTGTTTATACAGACGCATATTCTCCCTTTAAAAAACTTATTTCCTGTTTTTTCTCGAAATGGCTATTGCCGTTGACTTTATGGGTCCTTACTGCTTCAGCGGGCTTTTTGGGCGAGCAGAGTGCTAAGCCAGAACTTCTTTCCTGTATCTTTTCTGTAGAAATTTCCCTAAAAGATCCAGATCAACATGATTTCGAACATTAGAGACTATACTTTGCTTAGTTTCTTAGTTGCTTAGTTTGCTTACTTTGCTTAGCTTCCCTCCTCTACTGTAGTGCGGCCTCACCTTATCCCCACACGGTCCACAAGTAAAGTTTAATTTTTTAAAATACGAATTTCTAAGCATATAATACTTCAGTTATCAAAAGGCAAACAAATTTAGTTTTGTTTGAGTTTCTTACGAGCATAAATATTATCCGTCCTCAAAGTCCTCAAACATAAATAGTTAAAAATAAACATAAAAGTTTTGAAAGATACAGGCGTAAGGGCTTTTATTTACATTTCACTAGATATTATTTATTTGTTATTATATCGTGAGTATAAAGCGCTTATAGTCACTGTGAATTATTTTGTAGTACAGTAGCGGTACGAATAAGTTCGTCAGTTTACAAATTGATTCATTTAACAAGCTGCGAGCACATCTTATGATCCTTTGAAAATTTGTCACATAATAGACTGTTGCATAGAAAATTATGCTTAACTGTATGACATGGTTCAGACTTGCTTGCATCAACACTATTTCCTTATTTTATCTTGTATATCTAAAGATATGCTAATTTTTAATCAAAACCTTTTTATTGATTTGACCTGCCATTAATATTTATAAAAAAACTGTTGTCATGGTTAATGTCACCATTGTTATTTCTAGATTTCTAGTCACTAATGTTATTTTATAGGTAGTCAAAGTGTTATTCAATATTTTATTGCAAAATATATTTGCCATAAATATAATCCTTTATTTTCGTAATGTCATAATAATGCCGAGACCTTTAAGAATTGAAGAACGAGCAGCAATAATTGCCCAACTTGAAGCTGGCTACAACATCAGTGAGATATCATGTCGTCTGAATGTGACCAGGGATAGTGTGAGATTCTGGATAAGGAGAAATGGTGAAGAAGGTGCACTCGTAGATCACCGAAACAATAATCCTTGCCGCCTTCCTATTCTCAATGCTGCACAAAAAGGTGACATGAGAAGGCAATATGAAGCAAACGGCTTTACATCAACCAATCATTACACCCAATTGTATGGTGTTAGTCAAAGAGTGATTATAGGCGACACGCAAAAAAAATTGCTCTGACGCCCGCTTATAAGCAAGCACGCTTAAGGCTTGCAGAGACTTATTTGAACTTTGATTGGAGCACCACTATATTTATAGACGAAAAAAGCTTTATGTCTAGCCAACATGGAAGGCTTCATTTGTGGAGATATAATGGTACGAGATATACCGAAGACCATGTAGTGCCGAATTTCAATTCTGGGCGAATCTCGGCCAATATGTGGTGGTGGATGTCAGCGGATGGAGTGGGCAAGCTCGTTCTTTTTCCTTCAAGAGCAAACGCAACACATTATCTGTCTGTATTGGAAGATAGTAGTGTTCGCACCGTGTATCCAGCCAATGAAGTGCCTCCGATCATCTATGTTCATTACAATGCTCGCACGCACACTGCTCGTATTGTAAATGAGTAGTTCATCCAGCATGGTGGTATAGTGGTGATTCCCTGGCCAGCAAAATCTGCAGATATAAACCCCATAGAAAATCTATGGGATTTAATGGTTCAACGATGGGAAAACGAAAATGAAAGGACAATAGAGGCCATAGAAAACTACTGCCGAACTATTTGGGAATATACAAGAGGGTCAGATCTATGCTCTCTTCTCGTAGGTTCTATGAGAAATAGATAACAATGTGTAATTGACGCTAATGGTGGCTATATTCGTTATTAATATATTATATTTCTTTGTTTGTAGCTTTTATAGTAATTTGCTTTTTTATTTGTTATTTGTTTGCTATCTTGTAAAACAAATAAAAAAGAAAAGAGTTATAAAAAACGGCTGGGAGCTGTTTACAAGGTATTCTATCGTGTCAATATCCAATTAAAAGTTTTATAGAATAAAAAACCTTTTAATTTTTATTTCAGGAAAAAAAAACGTTATAACGCTTCTACTTCAACACGGCTTTAAGGTGTAATATTTTTCACGAGTAACCTATCTTCTACTCGAGGGTCATGCGTGGGAAGTGTTATTATCATATGTGTTTTTTGAAATACTATACACAAATGTTAGAAATTATTATAGAAATTGTAAAGGATTCTCAGAAGAGAAATAATTAGAAAACGATATAAGGCATTATAAAGATTCTCTTGGCGGTGTGATTTTTTATATTATGATTGAGTGTCATCGAATAAGATCAATTGAAGAAGGAAAAATATAATATACAGGTCGACTGCTAAAAGACTGTACTCGTAATATGTAATGAATAAAGATATCATAAAAAGAGGGTATTGCTTAACTACATAGCAAACATCAAACCCTTGACCGCCCCGTTGGTCGAGTGGTTAGCGATCCCGACTAAGCAATCGACGAGGCTTGGGTTCGATCCCTGACGGATACAAGCATGTGTGTAATGAGCATAAATGTTTGTATTTCCAGATTTGGGTGTTTCTTAAATCTATTCCAGTATTTATATATGTATTTGTATGTCTGTAATTCTCTAGTAATAATTATATTTATATATATATATATATATATATATATATATATATATATATATATATATATATATATTATTACTAGAGAATTAATTGTTGAAGTCCAGGGAAGAGGAAAAAAAAAATCGGTTGTCTGTAAAGTTGGTTTACAGACGATAGTTGAACGTGACAACGTCTTAAGCTCTCGCTTGTACTCCAAGCCTTAAACGGAACGCCTCAGAGCGAGGTAACGCCGCATGAGTCATGTTTTTTCGTGCGTGCAGCCAGCTCTATCGAATTATAAGACGTTGTCACGTCAAAAAATCTGTCTGATATATGGCACTTAATTCTCTCTGCCTACTTGTAAGGAGTTTGGCATGAAGATATGCATGCATGCAATTACTTATAAAATAACTAGCTGACCCGCGCGGCTTCGCTCGCAAGCAGATTAACATGTTGTCCAAATAGTTTTTAATACAAATTTCATTTCCTATTTTAGCCATTCAGGTATCGATTTTTGAAAAAAAAACTTGAGAGATGTCAAGGGACACCCGGATGGAATGAAGTTCCTTTTATTATTATTTACAAAAAAACTGTATACACTCAAAGAAAAAATCGTCGCGACACCACACTGTTCAATGCGAAATAGAAATTAAAATATCTGGCTTGCTTTCTATAAGAGAGAGAGAGAAAGAGAGAGACGGACAGACAGACAGAGAAACATCCGCACGCCGCACAGCTTACAATACCTATAGCAAAAAGTGTCGTGACAACTTTTCGTAAGAATTTTTTCCGTCTAGCCCCCTTTCACAAGGCGCGATAAGGAACTTCGTTCCAAAAATAGCTTATGTTTGACTCCAGATCTTCAACTATTTCCATGCCAAATGGCATGAAAATCGGTTCAGCGGTTTATCTGCTTTCACAGCTAAACCGCTGAACCGTAACAGACAGACAGACAGACAGACTTTCGCATTTATAATATTAGTATGGATTGGAAAAGGAAATATTGATTGTCGTTTATGTAAACACAGCTTTAGTTTTAATATATCTCAACGAGCGACCTATCTCCCTATTCGACAGTAACGCGCGGGAGTGGTGTTTTTGTCATCAGTGTAACTTTTTAGTAATATAAAGGTAAGAAAGGAAATTGACTTCCTTCCTAATTGTCAGTAGCAAGAGATTCTATATAAATATTGTTTTTGTGTTTTGCTGAGATGAATCCCTCTTTAAAAATAGTTTTCTGTAGTATTTTTATGCGTACACAACTTAAGGACCTTTAACAAATGAGTTTTTAATAATAAGAGACTGAAATTGTATATGTGAGATCATTTTTAAAAATATAAATACAGTAATTAAAATAAAAAATCAAATAAACTTTAACAGACAGTTTTGGCGAGTCGATATTTTAAAATTATGACCGGATCAGAGTGTGGCCACACACTGAAAAGATCAGGCGGAAAAAACTCAGGGACTTGTTTCTTTATTAGGGCGAGCGAAGCGAGCCCTACACTAGGCCATTTTCTACGCATTTTTGTGGTACATTTTACTAAAAAAAGTATCACACTTTTAGGTTTGAGCTTTGACGTGGTGGTTTAAATTCATGTCTAGATATGTTATCTACTATTAAAATGTTATTTTATAAACATTAAAAAAATAGAAGATACATTTTGTATTAGAATTTTATTACTGCTAACGCCATCTATTATAAAAGTAACGAGTTAAAATGATACAAAGCTACACTAGGCGACGATCTGTGCCCTTTAGTCGTACATTTTACTAAAAAAATAACGCACTTTTAGGTTTAAGCTTTGGCGTGGTAGTTTTATTTCATTTAATTCATTTTCATTCACTCTATTTTAATACAATATTAATCTATTAAAACACTTGTACTTTTTAACTTCCCACTACGTATGTGGATAGGGAGGTTACTAATCTTGCTCCGGTTTTTAAAAAATGGAGTTTTTACCAGATGGTCCACGTTTTGTGGTCTTAGGAACCATTTTCAACTATTTTCGAGATGACGTCAGTATGTCTCTATGTATGTGTGTGTGTGTGTGTGTGTTTTTTTTTTATATCATAAGATAGCAAACAAACAGATGGGTCTCCTGATGGAAAGAGTCAACCATCGCCTACAAACACCAAAGATGTTAATGGTGCGCTGCTCTCTTGTGGCGAGGTCTAATGCCACATGCGTAAGTTTACTGGCTACCTTACCCTCCAAACTGGAACACGACAACGACTAGCACTGACGCTATTGCGGCAGGAATAAAGGCGGTGGTACCTGACCGGCGGGGTGATCACGTAACTCGCAATGCGAAATTATCGTGATTGTTTAGTTGTTGCAAGACACATAACAGCCTTGTACATTAGTGGTAGTCGTTGCCGCTTGATTAATTTTGATGCTGTGACATTGCAAAAAGTGCATCTAGTGACCAGCAAGCAATTGGCGACGTTTTTGATGATTTTTTCATTACGTTTAAGAGTCATCGCTGATCGCTGGCGAATTGCAAACGTTAGATGATACGCCTACCGGTCGAGCCGATGCAATGTAATGTGTGTGTGTGTGTGTGTGTCGACAACTCATAAGTTATGAACGCCTGAAACGATCGAAACACAGTTGATTGCATTTGATTGGATTCCGCTCAACTTATACTTTCTGAAAAATTGAACCAAATGGGCCCAAGAGATTTTGAGAAATTGTAAAAAAACTTTAAAAAAACTTTGAAAAAAATTTAGGTAGGTACTATATTATAGGTAGACCAGAAAATATGGTGGAAAATATGTAGATAACCTTTATAATTGTTCTGTGTAGATAACATTGATTATTATATTAAATCGTGTTTCTAATAAATCAAGAAAATTTTGAAGAATTTTTCTTATACATAAGTATTAAAAAATGTATCTTAGAAACATTTTATTTTTTTTATTGGAACGTTCTTTATCGCGCGTTGTGAAAGGGGGCTAGACGGAAAAAATTCTTACGAAAAGTTGTCACGACACTTTTTACTATAGTAAGCTATTGTAAGCTGTGCGGCGTGCGCATGTTTCTCTCTCTCTCTCTTATAGAAAGGAAGCCAGATATTTTCATTTCTATTTCGCATTGAACAGTGTGGTGTCGCGACGATTATAATTGTTGAGTGTATACAGGTTTTTTGTATCGAAAGGAACTTCGTTCCATCCGGGTGTCCCTTGACTCTGCGCCTCCCTAGATACAAAGCCTGACGACGCCTTTGATGCGAATATAATGTTTGGGTGAAAATACGCTGGATTATTTAGGTTAGTTAATTATAAATAAAGTCCATACATTAAAAGATGTAATTAGCATAAAAATACTTTCCTAAGAATATTACTAGGTAATATAACTTAGCGAGCCCTTACAAAGCTCTGCTTTTTGCTAGTATTATTGTTTTATACAATAAATGGGTTATAACTTTATAAGAATTATTGAACAGTATGTAGAATAGTTAAGATTTTTAACTGTGATTCGCTTTTCTGTTTTATATGTTTTCCCCGTGTTAGTTCCAGGCTCTTTTGAAGAATAGACCAACTACTATTCTGCCAGGCATTGTCTCTATCATTGTGACTACTAGGTGGTAGAATTCCGCAACGTCTCCTTACCCATGTATTTGGTACCATTTCTTCACCTATTCCTGCCGCAATAAAAGTTTGCTATCTAATGACATATAAAACCATAATAAGATAACATTCTTGTCAATCAAAATAATCCGAGGGTCATATTTATGTAACAGTACTGTCGTGGTGGGTGAGGGTGGATAACTGTGCCACTTGGGTCTTCTTTATTTTTACCCGACTGCAGCAGTTTAATGTGTTTATCAGTCTATTTATGTATGTATGTTTGATCCTGTGTGACATTCTAGAGGCCAACCGCGTAGGCCAATTTTGACGATTCTTATATCAACAGATTCGTTTTAACCTTGCGAGTGCCATCAAAGACGTGACATTTATTAGAATCCACCATGGAAACTACCATGCGCCATATTATGAAAATTAAAAAATATAGGAGATTAATGTAGAATATAATATTATATTATACAATGTCAAAGGAGCAATGGGAGTTATGACAATAGAGTGGCCAGCTCTATGCACTTCGTGACCAGGGTAAAATTAAACGAAAAATGATGCCATTGATATTGTACCGGGTTCTAATGTACACAAGCTCCAACGAATTACTTTGGAAAAGCTGTGGTTGATTTAAGTTCACGCATTTTTGCTTGAGGTCAAATATACGTTGCTTTTAACAGGATTACGTTTCTGGAGGGGCTAATAATTAGTAATGTAGATCACTGTAAGTTACTTAATAATCCCTACAATATTTATTTCCTGAGTGAAATGACAAAATTGCGTAATTTATCGTCTTGTAATCCATAACGAAGTTAAAGAATCCTAACTAAAAATATAAAATTATAAAAAAAAAATCCAACTGCACTTAATCTTGAAAAAAGATTCATTACCTAAAATAAAAACTAAAAAGAAAGAAACAAGCTCAGTAGTTTAGAATTATGTTAGATAATAATGAATAACTACATCACTGAAATAGTTCCATAATCGATGTACCTACATATAAAACGATTCATAAATTTTAATGTATCACAGAACGATTAACAGTTGGGACCCAGTCAATTTTTAGCTATCAAATATTTACAAAGGACTGTGATGTTAATCGTTCTGTGATGCATTAAAATTCATGAATGGTTTTATACATCTATACCTACATCGATTAAAAAAATATTTATATTTAGGTAATTATCCATTATTATCTAACATGATTCTAAACTACTGGTCTTGTTTCTTTCATTTTAGTATTTATTTAAGGCAATGAATCTTTTTTCAAGATTAAATGCAGTCGGATTTTTTTTCAACAATTTTATTATTCAGGCCTACAGTGAGTTTGTTCGATTTTTTACATCATTTTATTTATTTTTCCCTTTGAGCGGCATTGCGAAGGTACACGTAAAAGTTCGGGGAAATTGCAAATTAACTGGTTCCCTTCGTTGAATTATGGATTTTGCGTAAAGTAACGCATCTATAAAGTGAGTCAGGACTTTTTTATTATTTTAGATGTCCAACGAAGCAGTTGCTAAAGGCGAAATTGCACTACTACGACAGGCTTGCGACATATTTGTGGCAGCGTTCGGTCGCAAACCAGTCGCAGCAGCGGCGGCACCGGGTCGAGTGAATCTGATTGGAGAACATGTCGACTACTGTGAAGGATTTGTGCTACCTGTGGTTGGTATTTTTTTAAACAATTCCCCGTGTTGGTTTCGGGCTACTTTGAAGAATAGATCAACTGCCGTTCTGCCAGGCAGGTCGTAAAAGGCGACCGATTGGCTATGCGAGTCACTGCCATCATAGCTACTAGGTGGTAGGTAATAGCGTCATAATAGCGTCAGTGCTTGTCGCTGTCGTGTTACGGTTTGGAGGGTAAGGTAAACTTAAAACTTAAAAAATGCACGTGGCATTAGACCTTGCCACAAGATAGCAACGCACCATTAACATCTTTGGTGTCTATAGGCGATGGTTGACTTTTTCCATCAGGAGACCCATCTGCTTGTTTGCTATCTTATGATATATAAAAAAAAGATTATGTTACCAAATATTGCAGAAGAAGTGAAACAAATTGGAGTAGTGCTACGGTGGTTCGGTTACGTGATAGGCAAAGACATTTGAACATCAATAGGAATGCCGGTTCGTCATGATTAACCGCTTCTTTGGTTACCAATCAGGATTTGTGCTCTCTGTGGTTGGTATTTTTTAAATATTATATAACCAAATATTGCAGAACAAATAGATCAAAGTAGTGTTTACATTAAGATACTTGAACATCATTAAGAATGCCGTTCACCATGATTAACCGCTTCTTTGGTCAGTATAATGGTTGGTAATGAAACTAACCCCAAACAAAATACATATTCCTGGAAAAATTGCGCAAACTAGCGAACGCCCTGTGGTCGGAATTTGCCCATAGACAAAACAATAAAATCTCTTCTAACTTTGACCACAGACTGTACGAAAATAATATCTATACACCATGAACATTGACATGTATAATATTACCACCATGAAGCTGTATTATATCTGGAGGCAGCAATTCTAATACCTACTTGAAACACTATTTTAAATACTGCTGTCATCTTCTGAGGTCTCACCTTCTCTTTCTAACACAGCTGTATAGTAAGAGATGGGGAGAACTCAGAGAGTGAGATATAACGTAGGTATTTGTTTCAAGCAAGGAAGTTATATTCTACCTGGAAGGTCCACATGTACCTCAAAATCGTTCCGAAGAGTACCACGACATGAGTGGAGTGTGTCTCTTTCTACTAGGGTGTCCATACATATTTGTGCAACAGGACAATTTCATTCTAAAAAAGCGGAATAGAACTGATATAGACAGCTACGATAAGTCCTGGATAGCACCCACGGCTATCAATTTTTGAAAGTCGTGTAGGTTAACAATGTCTGTTATCGCTCTTATTGACGAAGGAAAATGCACATTCATAATATGTTGTTTTGACTCACACCCATAATTTGCTAACTTTAGGGTTAGATCAATTCGTGTGATTTGTCTAATGATATCGTATTATTACGACAGGCTGTAGTGAGGTGGAGGGGGCCGGATTGCAACTATAAATGCTAGCATATTAGTAACGTGCCGGGCCGCAACACATTGACTAGTTTTGTGTACAGTTAACTGCCAAACTGCATGTTAAGGCTAGTTCTTTGTGGCCTTTAATCGTTCTTAACCCATAATTTCTGATTTTGTAAATGCATACTTAAAACACGGAGAAAATTGTGTGCGCTCAATTCCGCTCTGCAAATCTGCCGCACTTTGGCCCGGCATAGTGTACGAGAGTTTATATAAAATGTATTAAAGTAACCTAGGCGAATTTTTGCGAAGCACCCTGACCAGCTGCGGCCCATCTTAATGTGTTAGAGCGTAAAATAGGATTATTAAAAATAATAAAAGTTAGAATAATTTTACTTGATATGTAACTGAAATAAATAGCTAAATTTGTTTTCATACTGAGCTGTTTCGCGGGTAAAAAGTGTAGTAAAAAAATCTTTGCAAGTGTGATCTTTCTGCCGAATTGAGCATTATACATACAGATAAAAGATCAAAATACTCTTCTAGAAAATGTATGTATTAATTACGGACAGATGACAATTACATTACATTGCTTTAAAATTTGTTCGAGTGAAGCAGTCCAGCGATACTGAAGAATCAATAAAACCTAGAGGATACGGTGAGAAATATTGCAAAGTCTTAATGCCAGTCTACTGACAGGGTCCTGGATAAAACACTTCGGTTCCGGTTCCAACGTTCAAGTTCAAAATGTCCAATTCCCAAAATATACAACATTTTCAAAATGCCTATTTCCTAAAATGGTCCATTTTTCTCCATGTTGGTCTCATGCTCCTTTGAAGAATAGGCCAACTGCCGTTCTGCCAGGCAGTCGTAAAAGGCGACTTATTGGCTATAAGTGTCACTACCATCGTGACTACTTGGTGGTAGAGTTCCGCAACGTCTCGCCCGGGTATTTGCTACCATCGCAGAAGCTATTCCTGCAGCAATAATGTCAATTTTATATCATAAGATAGCAAACAAGCAGATGGGTCTCCTGATGGAAAGAGACAACCATTACCTATAAACACCAAAGATGTTAATGGTGCGTTGTTATGTATTGACGAGGTCTAAGGCCACATGCATAAGTTTGCCGGCTACCTTACAATCCAAACCGGATCACGACGATGACAAGCATTGACTCTATTGCGGCGCAAATAGGTAAGGCGGTAGTGCCAAATACCAGTGCGAGATGTTGCGGAACCACCTAGTAGTCACGATGGTAGTGAAATTATTTCTTGTCAAGAGTTAAGTAAACTTTTTGACAAGCAGTTACGCTATTGCGGCAGGAATAAATAAGGAGGTGGTACCAGACCCGGGCGAGATAATGCAGAAATCTACCACCTAGTTGTCATTGTCGTGCTCCTGTTTGGAGGGTAAGGTAGCTGACAGACTTGTGCATGTGGCATTGCAAACCCGCCACACGGATGGGAAAGCACCATTTATATCTTTGATGTCTAAACGCGATGGTTTCTCTTTCCATCAGGAGAGCCGTCAACTTGTTTGCTATCTTATAATATAAAAAACAAATATTCATTTTAAACACTAATCATCTAGACTAATAACAAGTAGTTTTTTCGTTTCACATCTGTAAATTATATTGAATTTGGCTGATAAAAACCGTACATACTAAAGGAGAGTGTTCAGTAGTTGATTTTAATACCAAATATGTAAAACAATTAGGTACTTAAATATTGAGCTAATTATCCTATAACATGTTTATAGTCATACGGACGCCCACGCATAGATATCATTTTTATTCAAATTATCCTTTAAAGGCACTATTGAAGTTCATTATTTACAAACAGTGATTTGCTGAACTCGTGACTAGACTCATTAGCTATTAGTCACCGCGCGGATGATAACGGAGCTATAACTCGCTGTCACGGGATTCGTGGGATTCGTGGGATTCGAAGAAATAAAAGTGACCGTATTTTCTGAATATTACTCTACTAAATTTGTTGTGGTTGACAACTACATAATAGTCAAGCAATATTTGATAACGTCATTTTCCTCTCTATTATACACCCGAGTAAATTTTCCATTATACAAGGAGTAAATTTTCCTTAAAGTAATCCTAAAAAACTGGTATTTTTCATTTTGTGTTTTTTTGTCTTGTGCGCTAATATACACCCCAGTACACCCGAGTAAATTTCCTTTAAGTAATTCTAAAAAACCAGTATTTTTCATTTTGTTTTTTTTTTATCTTGCGGGCCTGTTGTCATCTAAAGAAAGCAAATTTTATTTATTTACTTATTTTAGTTTACTTTCTTTCGTATTAAAACAGGGCGGTTATAAACTAACATCATAATATTCGACCAGGGTGGGTTTGAGATCACCTATTTTAGCAAGTGAATTAAACAAAATTCTATCAAGAAAACGTGTGGTCGTAAACTGATGAGATGCATCTTTATGCTTCTACAACATCAGATTCTAAATTATACAATCATGAAACCATCATTGAGATCATAATAAGCAAAATATTTTATAGCTTTAAGTGTCCGAATGTGACCACATGGCCGCTTTCGAGCGTATTAGATATTTATATACTTCAGTTTGCGACCACTGGATTTAAAAAGAAATATAAGCTAAAAAATGATGTCACTACAACTTTCCAACAAACAATGTTCTATAATTGAAATAATAACGCTTTTTGTTTGAGTGTAACATTAGTATAAGGTAACAAAAGGTAACTTTGTTCGCCACCCGGTGTGGTATTTTTATTGCAATACGCGACACATAAACACACCATTAAGTCATCACCCGAACTCGGGCACTATCTTCTAGATTTGGATTTAGCAGATAGGTTTAAATTTATGATTTTCTTGTTACATAATTATTCATTGAATATTCAATGCTTACTGTTCATTGTTTTCTCATGAAAAAATGCTATTATCTTTAATTAAGAAACCTAGGCCCTCAAGTGGTCGCATACTAAAGGCGGTCGCGTTGCCGACGCAATGACCCTATATTACGTTTGTATGTTTAATTAAAAAATATCTTAAATAACACTAAATGATTAAGCTTACAACAGGGAATATAGATGGAATAGCATTTGGTTTCAGTGTTGATCTTATCTTATGGATTATTAAATCCTCGGATTTAAAATGACGGCTGCAAATTAAACTGTAATATGAATTTTTTTTCTTAAATGGAACAACTTCAATCCATCGTTGTCGAAGAATCTCATTTCTTGGGGACCTGCAAGAAAATAATGAACAAGAAGTTAAGTATCTACTACTAGTTAACAGTTACTACCAAAAAGTATGTAGGTAATGTATTTAGTTACTACAACACAATGATTTTAGTATTAAATAACAAAATTACGTAAAGTAGGTTCTTATTTGATTACGATGACATTCCTTAGGGACGTATTATGAAATGTTAGATTGAATTGTAATTTCTTTGTATTCACATGTCCGAATTTTTGTGTTATTATTGCTACCCTACTTAAGAAACTTGTAAATACAATAAAAAACTTACTCAAAAAATGAAATTCCGCAACCAGCATACGCTTCACTATTACAGCACTTAACGCTACAATTTTTCACCATTTTACAGCAGAAAAAACTTATAGCAGTAAGCAAAAAGTATCAGCTATATTTTTAAATAAAGCGCGCCAAAGCGTACGGCCACCTGAGTGTGGCCGTGCATAGTTTACAAATTACTACTAATTCTACTGATTTGAGAAAACAGTTTTTACATTGCATAAATAATTACGTAATAATTAAAATAAGCACATTTAAGAACTCAATATGTTAATTACAATACATTTTATGCTAATGTATCTATAAACGTGTATGAATAAAAGGGATTTAACGGTTACCGGATATATAAAAAATCTACCATCCGAAAGTTTTATTTACACTGGCAATTGCAAGAAAGGGATAACATCCACTCATGTCGTTGTCTCGCTCAGAACGTTTTTCCCCTCTGTTAAGTAAGAAGCAAATGTCAACTTTATTGCTAACGAGATAAAGTACAATTTTATTTTTCAAATATTGCTTCGTAGTAATTCCAGATATCGTTATATATCGATATATAAGTTCCTTGGTTTCAAGTGATTTATACGAGTGCTAGCTCCACCTATACCTAATACTTCATGCTATACATCGCACCTCCGATCAAATAGTGTCACAAGTCAAAAAAACGATTCTCGAGTATAAGGGGTTTAAAGTTGCTCCTGTCTATTTTTTTCGCTTTTCAGGCCAACGTCACTAGCGCCGTTATAGTATCAAATCATTGAAAACAGTAGTAGATCACCATTCGAGATAAAACTATGGCAAATACGATACGAATGGTACAAAAAAGTGATTTTTACGATTTTTTAAATTGTTACACAATTTGAGTGGAGGTTCGACATGTGTAAATATTATCATGTATGTCACATGAATGTTGTGTGTGTAATGTTTAATTTTATCAGTTTAATGTTTTTTTTATATCATAAGATAGCAAACAAATAGATGGCGCTCCTGATGGAAAGAGTCAACCAAAGCCTATAAACGTCAAAGATTATTATTGTGGGTTGCTATCCATGTAGTAGCAGGTAATCACATGCGTAAGGCTACCTTACCCCCAAATACGGCAGGGAAAAGCATTAACACTGTTCCGACAGGAATAGGCATTTGATACCCGGGCGAGACGTTGCGTAACTCTACCACTTGGTAGTCACGATGGAAGTGACACGTCTAGCCGATCGTTCGCCTTTTACGAACTGCCTGACAGAATACCAGATGGTCTATTTTTCATAGAGCCCGGACCAACGCGGGGAAACAATGAGCGATATTTGTCATATTACTCGTAGAATGTTTTAGGTATACACATATTTTTACGATTTCTTAATCGAAAATTTCTTAAGTGAACACGCTTAATCATATTAAAATTGATTTATGGTAGTGTTGTTCTTGTTTTGACATTTATAAATTAAAATTAGTCTAGCGTCAGCTGCTACAATGGGCATGTTCCTGATTAACTTGTCTGATTTAGCTTGTCTAAAGCCATCGCCAGAGATAGCTTCAAACATTTGAACACTTCTTTGAAGACTTCTAAAACATATTTGAATACATGTTGAGGCAACCTGCCAGACAAGCTTTGCAAACATTTTTCTCCACAGTATGCCGGTAGACGACAAACAAGATGGACGTCAATTTTGTGGACGCTTTATTACATAAGTGCTTGTAATTATATCATACATTTACAAAATCTACCAAAACCTCGAAGAAAAAGACGCGGACGCGAGTGAAATAAATAATCTCGACCATCATATACCTGGCACGACACGACGTTCACTACAGCAGTGGTTGCGCAACTGAAGTGAACTTTGCACAGTGTGGCAGGCTACGCAAACGTTTCAACACATTCCAACTTTGAACGCTTTGATGTGCGCTAAAAAACCGAAAACTCGTGGCAAATGGCAATTTTTTTCAAACTTTCATCACATTTTAAAGTCCCGCGCCACACATCACACATAGCAATCAAACAAGTATTCAAATGTTGAAGCTATGTCTGACGCCGGCTTAACCTTACCATACTTACTTAGACCTGTAAACGAAATTTGTCTAAGTTTAGCCGGTTTCTTTGGGGCGCACTTTGTATCTTTAACTGTCAAAATTTATAGAAAAACTGGCAAAATTATGTAAAAGCGCCTTGACATACAAAGTAAAATGGTGGCATTGGATTATTTAATACCTATGGTACCGCTAACTAAGCATTTTGTCTGATAAAATCTTAGTTAAGCCATTTCTTAACTTTGTTAAAAGTTTGAATTTAAACATTCGTCAGGAGCATACCCAATTATGTTGTTTTGAGCTCCAACTTGATTTTCTGGGAGTGCTTTATTAGTCAAAAATTTAGATATTAATTATTTACGTAACTTAGATTGATTGCTGGAAATTTTGAAAACTTATAAAATATTTCGGAATATCTTATATTTCGTTCGTATAAGTCCGGGCTCCCTTTGAAGAATAGACCACCTATCATTCTGCAAGATAGTTTTTTTTTTTATTATCGATAGGTAAGCGCTTGACCTCGATCTCGCCTGATGGTAAGCTAAGATGAGGCCTAAGATGGAACGCGCTTCCCCAGAAGGTACCTGTTCGATAAAGATAGTTCGTAAAAGGTGAACAATTGGTTAGTATACTAGGTGGTAGAGTTCTGCATTGTCTTGCCCGGGTCTGGTACTACCGTCTTACCTATTCTTGCCGCAATAGCGTCCGTGCTTGTCACTGCCATGTTTCGGTTTGGAGGGTAAGGTAGCCGGTAAACTTATGCATGTGGCATTAGACCTCGCCACAAGACAGCAACGCACCATTAATATCTTTGGTGTCTATAGGCGATGGTTGACTCTTTCCATCAGGAGACCCATCAGCATTGTTTGCTATCTTATGATATAAAAAAAGTTTACGTGTCACTACCATCGTGATTACTAGGTGGTAGGGCTTCGCAACGTCCCGCCCGGGTATATAGTACCGCCGCCTTAACTATTCCTACCACAATAGCGTCAATGCTTGTTTTTGTCGTGCTCTGGTCCGGAGGATAAGGTAGCCGGTAGACTTATGCATGTGGAACGGATAGCAACGCACTATTAACATCTTTGGTATTTATAGGCGATGGTTTCTTCTCCATCAGGAGAGCCGTTTGTTTGTTTGCTATTTAATGATATATATATAAAAAAGAAAAGCCTATGCCCTAAGGGACTGAAATACGAGATGAAAGTTTACATGAAATAATAATAATAATAATAATAATAATAATTTTATTTGCCAGAATAAGGTTACAAAAAACTATATCGCAGACATATTTTTTTCATTCACGGGAAAAGCTGCTCGTAAGTCTTCACAAATCCTAGGTAGGGTGATAAGGAGATGGTCTCAGGGATGATGGCTCCCTTGCCATGGTATCTACTGGTAGCCGTAACATGGTATCTACTACTACCCGTAAATACGGTCAAGTCATTGAGTGTGGGAATTTTTTTGATTACCGTTTAGTTTCCTATAAGAAGTATGCAATTAAAATTTAGTATTGGTTATCAGCGAATACAATGTATCACACACCCCCTAAATGTTCACGCCACCACGGGCGACCAGCCCTAACGAGTGATATTACACAGGAGGCCCAGCAGCGGCAATCAGTGACCGCGACGACGACTTGAGCGGAAGTTGGTGTTAGAAAATTTTAGGAGGATAGTAGATATCTAGGATATGGCTTTGCGTCTGGAGAACACGAATGCCAGGGAGCAATGTTTTTAATCATATGTTGGGGCGATGAGTCAGCGTAGGCATACATCCCTATTGATATCTTTTTTATGAAATATTCGAAGTTTTCCACGATCAAATCCTTTTGGATAGTGGATTTCTTTACGAACCTGGGGCGTCTACTACTCTACGCAGCGTAACATTTTGCTATTGTTAATAGGCAAAGCTGCACGGGTCAGCTAGTGTATTTATATAGAAACAGGCTGGACATAATCATGAAGTTGACACAGTTGACCTAAAATATCCCTTATTAATTCTGTCATTCTGATTATTTTACTTTGGCCATTCAAGTTATCCCAAGCCATTCAACGCTCAATTGACGTACGGGTTCACGGATTGATTAATGCATTGTCAGTTAACTAGTTTTAGTCTCGAACACCAGTGACAGTATTGTATTAACCTGGGCTTTGTTGATTGATAAAATAAATTATATAACGAATAGCTGATAGAATTATTGAATTATCCAAAATTCTTCTGATACAAAGATATTGGTTTTGTTAGGAAATTTTTAGTTTTTACACGCTTTTTATTAGCTGTATGTTTGTATGTTTGTTTGTAACCGACTTCTTTGGGCGCGATTTTGACACACTTTAAACGGCCAGATTTCGTTCAAACTTTGTAGATTTATCGAGGACCGATGACAATACACTAATTTGATAAAATTATTCCATTTTTAACCGACTTCAAAAAAAGGAGGAGGTTCTCAATTCGGCTGGTATATTTTTTTATGTATGTACAGCGATTTCTCCGAGGTTTCTGAACCGAATTACGTGATTCTTATTTTGTTTGATGTGGAATAGTTTCGAATTGGTCTCATAAAAATTTGATTCAGGTAGGCCCAGTAGTTTTTGTTTTATGAGCATTTTTTTTTTATTGTACCTATCTCGATGTCTGAAATCAAATCTCGCAAGTAAATTTGATCCACATCCCGGTTACCGATTGAGCTGAAATTTTGTATACGTATGTTAATTGAATGACAATGAAACCTTATTATGACATGGAGCTGATCTGATGAATCTGATTCGGAAGGTGACCACAGGAACCTAATAATTAAATGGTTAAAAATCGGTTAATAACAAGACTATTGAGTTTGGACTCATTTGATTCATGTTGACGAGCACTTTGGTGCTTGGTGGTGACTAGGATCCTGCAGAGTCCGATGATGTAGCTAGAAGATGGTCATAGGAGCTCAGCAATTAAATAACACAACTCTATCGAATTTGGGCTCATTTGATTAGTGTTGACGAGCACTTTGGTGCTTGGTGCTAACTAGGATCCTGCAGGGTTCGATGATGAAGCCAGAAGGTGACCATAGGAGCTCAGCAATTAAATAACACAACTCTATCGAGTTTGGGCTCGTTTGATTCGTGTTGACGAGCACTTTGGTGCGGGTGGAAACTAGTTATAAAAGGAACTACTCTTAACAAAAGTCTTTGTTCTACGTCGGTCAAGTCGGTCAGTTCAAGAGGTAAAGATATAACTTCCATGTTGTTCCAGTAGGCCTGAGAAGGAACTTTTCTTTTTTTTTATGGTAGTCGAGCAAAAAAAATCAAAACGTGCTTTAACTAATGACGTCTGTAGTTTTGGATATAATAATTTCTTACAAATTGTACATGGTACTTCAGCATATTGATTTATGGTGGTTATAAAATTACGCTCAGTAATTGAACGAAGTCTTTGTGACGTCTGACGCGCTACCGCTAGGCGGTTCTCACGTGGCTGAGCAGACTCGATTGCTGTACGGTTTCGTATCACTACTAATTCTCGAGCTCTCTGCTCGGCAGACTCCTTAGCTAAACGCTCCTCAATGAGACCAATTCTATGAGCCTTCTGCTCGGCAGACTCGTTCGCTAGTAGTTTTCTCGCTAGTCGCTAGTCGCTAGTTCGCTAGTTCGCTCAATAATGAGATCAACTCTAATAGCTCTCTGCTCAAAAGACTCATTCGCTGGGCTGGGCCAAAGCGGGTTTACAAGCATGGGCCAGAGATAGACAGTATTGCGCCAAGCATGGCCCATATCTGGCCCCGTCGTATTGTCCTGCATGGGAGTATGACAGGAACGCCTTGCACACTTACACACACACACACACACACACACACACACATATGTCTATAAGCGTGTAAGTAGTTCCGTGCTTCTACTGCAGCACTCGACTAGGTATGCGCATTAGAGTTTGCAACAGTGTCTGCGCATATAACTTAGATTTCACGAGCCACGAAGTCCGCCACCGTCTCTGTGACTGAGTTTAATTGACTGAGTAAAAAAACAAAAAAAAAAACAAAATAAATGTACATAATATTTATAGATATAGATAAAAAAGGTGATCGCTCGAATCCGTCAAACTATCGGCCGATAGCCATTACCTCCTTGTTCTCCAAAATCATGGAGAAGATAATTAACTGCCAGCTTTTGAAGTATTTAGAGGAGCACCAGCTGATTAATGACCGCCAGTACGGTTTCCGTCGCGGTCGATCGGCTGGTGATCTTCTAGTATACCTTACACATCGCTGGGCGCAGGCAGTTGAGTCCAAGGGGGAGGCATTGGCTGTTAGTTTAGACATAGCGAAGGCCTTTGATAGGGTTTGGCACAAAGCGCTTCTTTCAAAGCTTCCTTTTTATGGGCTTCCCGGGAAATTATGCAAGTGGATCACCAGTTTTTTGGCTGATCGGAGCATCACCGCACCGTCGACTACGACTAGTCGACGGTGCGTGCTCCGACCTTAAATTTGTCAATGCTGGTGTTCCGCAAGGCTGCGTGCTATCGCCTACACTGTTTATTCTGCACATCAATGACATGTTGCGAATTAGTAATATTCATTGCTATGCAGATGACAGTACTGGTGATGCTTTGTACTCCGGTCATAGCGGTATTTCTCGGGACCACGTCAATGAGAATCGGGACAAGCTAGTGTCTGAAATCGAGACTCAGCTCGAAAAAATCTCGGAATGGGGTCGACTCAACTTAGTCCAATTTAACCCCAGGAAGACACAGCTGTGTGCGTTCACCGCTAAAAAGTCGGCCTTTGTCGTATCACCTCGCTTTGAGAGCACTCTCCTGACAACCTCAGCCAATATTGGAATTCTTGGCGTTGACATATCGAACAACGTTCAGTTCTGTGATCATTTGGAAGAAAAGGCTAAATTAGCCTCAAAAAAGCTCGGTGTGCTCAGTAGAGCGAGACAGTACTTCCTGCCTTCTCATCGCTTGCAACTTTACAAAGCGCAAATTCGCCCGCACATGGAGTACTGTTCTCATCTCTGGGCGGGAGCTCCGCAGTATCAGCTTCTTCCACTTGATCGCATTCAGCGTAGAGCGGTTCGAATCATTGACGACCAAGCAATCTCCAATCGGCTTGACTCCTTGGCTTTACGCAGAGATGTAAGTTCGCTTAGCATCTTTTACCGCATTTATCATGGAGAGTGTTCCGACGAACTATTTGGATTGATCCCTGCTGTTGAATTTCATCATCGGACATCGCGGCAAAACTCAAAGTTCCATCCTCACCACCTCGATGTCTGGAAATCCACAACTGTGCGATTCTCTAGGCACTTCTTACCACGCACTACTCCTCTGTGGAATCAATTGCCGGCGGGGGTGTTTCCGAACGGATACGACTTAGGCACCTTCAAGAAAAGAGCATACTCCTTCTTAAAAAGCCGGCAAGACCTCTGGTGATGTGGCTGTCCATGGGCGGCGGTAATCACTTACGATCAGGTGAGCCTCCTGCTCGTTTGCCCCTTTTTTCTATAAAAAAAAAAAATATCACCATCCATGTTAATTTTACATAGATATATATAGATATACAGTCTTGTAGTTTTCGTTTTTTATTAATTGTAATTAAACGACGCTGAATTTATTAGCCATTCGCATTCGATGATCTACAATTGCTAATTAGAATTAAAAAAAAAATAACTCAAATAATTGATTTTTCATAAGTTTCAGTGTTTCCGGAGTTTCATACATGACGGACAGGAAAATTTTTTGACCTATTTTGATATTTTTTTCCGTTTCTATTGCACTAAATTAATTTTTAGGCTGTATAGAATTAATCTCCATTAAATTATCTCGACAATAGTATGCAAAATATCTTGATTCCATTAACTAACAAGGCTATAATACTAAAAATAGTTGCCAAAATAAGGCGAAAAAAATTTCCGAAGGTGGTATCACGAGTCTTCGCAACCGGCGTGTGTGTATGAAAAGAGTGATGAATGTGGAGGAAGCGAGACAAGCCTGCAAGGATCGTGATGTATGGCACTCGGTTCTCTCTGCCTACCCCGTAAGGTATCTGGCGTATCTGGAAGATGTGTATATATGAAAAAAAATTTTCGATCGTAAAGCACTCTCTGATGCTTCGCATCATGAGTCGTGCAATAGTTTAAAATTAAAAAAACAAGCTATTATAAATAAACCAAACTAAAAAGTAGAAAATAAATAATAGTTTAAAAAAACTAAAAAACACGCTTTTTATAGAAAACCGAACTAAAAAATAGAAAATAAATTTTAATAAATTTAAATTAAGAATAGCGTTAAAATTTTCAATAATTATAAATTAATAATAGTGTGAATAAAAAAAAAATATTTAAAAAAAAAGCGTGGGGTGTTTTTTAAGATATTACCGAAATAATAATCACTCTACTCATATGTGTCAATAAAATATTTATAACTATTGACACCATGCACCCCACGCTTTTTTTTAAATAAAATTATTTTTTTTTATTCACACTATTATTAATTTACTAGCTGAGCCCGCGACTTCGTCCGCGTGGAAAAATAAAAAAAAAATAGCCTAAGGTACTCGCTATCATATCAGCTATCTTTCAGTGAAAGTCCCGTCAAAATCGGTCCAGTCGTTCCAGAGATTAGCCGGAACAAACAGACACAGACAAAAATTCTAAACAATGTTATTTTGGTATACGTACCGTGTATACATCCATATGCATTTAGTAAAAACGGTTATTTTAATATTACAAACAGACACCCCAATTTTATTTATTTGTATAGATGGCGTCAACGCTTGCATTTCTTGCAGATAAAATTGCCCTTACACACATCAATTGATTTTTTTTTGGTAAATCTATCATATCCGAATTCCGGGTACACTTTAAATATCAAGTCTTTAATGTTGGTTACGATTTCACGAAGGTCTTTACCTATGTAAAATTTTTTTGTAGCCTGATTCAGGATTTTTCCCTAAGTAACCACTAACCAATCAATATAATCTTGTTTGGAAAATTTGTGCTTCTTCTACCTAAATGATTGCTTATGTTGGTATACCTACAGCTTCAAAAATTAAACAGTTTTCCACAATGGGGAAGATTTAAAGCAAGATTTAATAATATTATAACTACAAATCCTTATTAAGTAGCTATACAAATACAGTACTTACACCTACTTACAAATTAGACACATATCAGGCCAAAGCGAACGATCATGTATCCCTCAACAACACCATAAAATACACAAAATAGATCGAATATTCAACTACTACAAAGTAAAGTGATTTTTTTCAAAGAAGGAAAATCCAACGTTCCGTATCAAAGAAGTCTATTGCGAAAGGAGCCGGTCACATGTCTACTCCGCGCGGGCCGCAGAGGTTAAAGGTATATGATTCCACTCATGTACCTTAAAAAAAACCGGCTAATTGCGAGTCGAACTCGCGCATTAAGGGTTCCGTACCATAATCTATAAAAAAACGGCAAACAATCACGTTTGTTGAATGGGAGCCTTCTTAATATTTATTTTATTTTAATTATTTATTTTTAAAGTGATTTAATGCAAATGCAAAAGGGAGTTTATGCAAAAAAACACGTTTGTTGTATGGTGGTCACCCTTATTTATTTTATTCTTTTTTTAGTTTTAGTTATTATACATAAATAAAAGGCAACATAAATACCTACATCATCTGTGAAAATTTCAACTATCATGGTTCATGAGATACAGCCTGGTGACGGACAGATAGATAGACGTACAAACGCACGGACGGACAGTGGTATCTTAGTAATGGGGTCCCGTTTTAAACTTTGAGTATGGAACCTTAAGAAATGTAGTAAAGCCAACGCTCTTACAGTTCGGCTCTTCTCGGCAATGTTCGGTTCTCGTTCGGCGGTCAGAGTAGTGCGCCGCATCGTGCACACTGCACACAGCCTTTCGGTTAATACCTAGATAGTACCTAGGTATGTTGAGTTATTTTCGTTTTACATTTTTTTTAAACTATGCATCTAAATAACGTGGTATAAGAGCCAAAGTTTGTCTTCCTAAGATCTTCGTGTTGATGAAGTACTTTTCGTTATATGATAAGGATTAAAATTCACCTATTAATTTTCTATAATTTTTCGACTCAAAATTCCTTATTGTGTTGTTATAAGATATATATATAGTGTCGTGGACTTTTTTGTGCATCTACTAAAAACCAATATATTTGTAGTACATTGTACTTACGTGTACTTAAGCATTACGCCAGCAAGCGCACGTGGATACAGCCGTTCGATACCGCTTTTTCTTCCGACTTATTTTACAAATATCGATATTTTAACTACGCTAAGAATAATTGTAACGTAATCCTCATGAATGTAGCTATCATTAAACATACACATAATTTTTTTTTCAATCCGACTTGTAGTTCCAGGAATTAGCATTTAGCGCATTCAATGAACAAACAAACGTTAAAATACTCGTATCATATAATATCATCCATACTAAATACTAATATTATAAAGGCGAAAGTAACTCTGTCTGTTACGCTTTCACGGCCAAACCACTGAACATCCCGGAAATTCCATGGGAACGGGGTCTACGCGGGTTTTTATTTTAGAATTTTTTCCACGCGAACGAAGTCGCGGGCACAGCTAGTATCATAATAAAGATAATTCTAAACTCAACGATTTAATTATATGTATATGTGTTTCAATACGTTAGCGCGATGTATTTTCGTGCAGCGCCATCTAGTTAATGTGTTCTACGTTACGCTTTATGCTCCGATATCTTTCGATTAATTTTATTTCCTGTGGGAACGAAATATTTTCCCGCGATAAAAAGTAGCCTATGTCCGTTCTCGACGTCTTATCTATGTTTATGCCAAATTTCATCAAAATCGGTCCAGTGGTTTAAGCGTGAAAGCGTAACAGACAGACAGACAGACAGACAGACAGACAGACAGACAGACAGACAGAGTTACTTTCGCATTTATAATATTAGTATGGATAATTATTGAAAATTTTATCACTATTCTTAATTTAAATTTATTAAAATTTATTTTCTATTTTTTTAGTTCGGTTTTCTATAAAAAGCGTGTTTTTTAGTTTTTTTAAACTATTATTTATTTACATTAATATATCTTAGTTACATTAATATATCGATGGTTTGTCTTTTCATCCGGAGAACCATCTATCTACCGATATAAAACGAAATACACACACACGCAACATATTCGCAATATATATTTGAGTCCATACAGAGATTGGTAAAATATTACCAATCTCTTAGAATATTATAACTTAAGTACATCATAAACAACAACTTTAGTTCTATGACATTTAGCTATCTACTCATGTGTTTTTACCAAACGTAAAAAGTTTAGCAAAAACATACCTTCCAGGTTTCTGGTCCTGTTTTGCATAATATTTGAATTCTGTATTTCGAATCTATGCCGCGTTCGTCTCGCCCTGTCGCTTGTCAGTTTTTTTATAGAAAACTGAACTAAAAAATAGAAAATAAATTTTAATAAATTTAAATTAAGAATAGTGTTAAAAATTTCAATAATTATAAATTAATAATAGTGTGAATAAAAAAAATAATTTTATTTTAAAAAAAGCGTGGGGTGTTTTTTAAGATATTACCGAAATGATAATCACTCTACTCATATGTGTCAATAAAATATTTATAACTATTGACACCATGCACCCCACGCTTTTTTTTAAATAAAATTATTTTTTTTTATTCACACTATTATTAATTTATAATTATTGAAATTTTTAACACTATTCTTAATTTAAATTTATTAAAATTTATTTTCTATTTTTTTAGTTCGGTTTTCTATAAAAAGCGTGTTTTTTAGTTTTTTTAAACTATTATTTATTTACATTAATATATCTTAGTTACATTAATATATCGATGGTTTGTCTTTCCATCTGGAGAACCATCTATCTACCGATATAAAACGAAATACACACACACGCAACATATTCGCAATATATATTTGAATCCATACAGAGATTGGTAAAATATTACCAATCTCTTAGAATATTATAACTTAAGTACATCATAAACAACAACTTTAGTTCTATGACTTTTAGCTATCTACTCATGTGTTTTTACCAAACGTAAAAAGTTTAGCAAAAACATACCTTCCAGATTTCTGGTCCTGTTTTGCATAATATTTGAATTCTGTATTTCGAATCTATGCCGCGTTCGACTCGCGCTGTCGCTTGTCAGTTTTTTTCTACAAATGCAGTTGGTAGCATTTCAAACGAGCATTATTTTTGCACAAAATATTATAATATTTTTAGTTTTGTACAAAAATATGAAGAATTAAAAGTTGATTAATTATTAAAAGTCATAGAACAAAAGTTGTTGTTTTTTTATAACATAAGATAGCAAACAAGCAGATGGGTCTCTTTATGGAAAGAGTCAATCATCGCCTTTAAATATCAAGTATGTTAATGGTGCGTTACTATCTTGCGATTAGATTTAATGCCACATGCGTAAGTTACTACCTAAGTTACTACCTTACCCTCCAAACCGGAACACGGCAGTGACAAGCATTAACACTATTTTTTTTATATTATAAGATAGCAAACAAGCAGATGGGTCTCCTGATGGAAAGAGTCAACCATCGCCTATAGACACCAAAGGTGCTAATGGTGCGTTGCTATCTTGTGGCGAGGACTAATGCCACATGCATAAGTTTGCCAGCTACCTTACCCTCCAAACCGGAACACGATAGTGACAAGCACTGACGCTATTGCGGCAGGAATAGGTAAGGCGGTGGTACCAGACCCGGGCGAAACAATGCAGAGCTCTACCACCTAGTAGCCACGATGGTGGTGACTCGTATCGCCAATCGGTCGCCTTTTACGACCTGCCTGGCAGAACGGCAGTAGGTCTATTCTTCAAAGGAGCCCGGGACCAACACGGGGAAAAGCACTGACGCTATTGCAGCAGTAATAGCGTCAGTGCTTGTCACTGTTTTATCATCAGGTTTATGATGGTAGTAATAGAATCCTGAGAGATTGTTCGTGTTTTACCAATAAACCTGTATATGTATAAATCTATAGTTTATGCTAGTATCAAATAACTATAAAAAAAAAAACAAATAATTAACCAATGCTTTTTAGGCTTTACCTTTCTTGACGTTGGTGGTAGGTGATTACAATAAAACAGACGAATGTCGTATAGTATCCGTCCTCGCCAACGGAGAAGAAGTGAAGACTAGCTTCCCAGCACCATCAGTACAGCCTCTGAAACCGGGAGATCCAGCGTGGGCGAATTACGTGAAAGGTGTTTTGGCGAATTTCCCTGGTTAGTAATTTACTTTTTAAGATTGAACTGTATGTAAATTATCATATCCGGGCTCCCTTTAAAGAATAGAACATCTACCATTTTACCTTTATTTCGTAAAAAGCGAATGATTAACTATATACTTGACAGTACAATATAATAATAACTCTTTATTGTGCTCTTTATATATAACAAAATAAAATATAATTTTCAAACATGTTAGATACACAAAGGCGGTCTTATATATCTAGTATATATATAAAAGGCAAAAGTGACTGAATGATGTATCAACGCATAGGCCAAACCCTTAGGGCTAAAACTTGAAATTTTGCAAATTATGATGTAGGCCACAAAGGAAGGATTTTTCAAAATTCAACCCCGAAGGGGGTGAAATAGGGGATAAAAGTTCGTATAAAACTTTTTGTTCCCTGGACATATTTCCATGAAATTTTGTATGAATTCAGTGAAATAAAATAATGAATATTCTAAGTGTTTGTCAAAATTCGATCTTTAAGAGGGTAAAAAAAGGAAGTAGCTAATAGAGAACGGTTAAATAAGTTCTAAAGTAAATATGCGCGAGCGAAGCCGCGGGTAACATCTAGTCATTAAAAAAATTTAATGCAGTAAAACTGCAGGAACTGACTTCCCATTTCCTGTATATCCGGAACCCTGCATCAGATCTCCACCAAATTATAGTGGTACCATACGGGGAGTTTATTTAATCGATTAAAAAAAAAAAATTTAAAATCGGTTTATTAATTTTCCCGTTTTGGTCCCGGGCTCCTTTAAAGAATAGGCCAACTGCTGTTCTGCCAGCAGGTCGTGAAAGGCGACTGATTGGCTATACGAGTCACTACCATCGTGATAGTAGTCACGATGGTAGTGACTCGTATAGCCAATCAGTTTATTGATAAAACACTAACAATCTCTCAGGATTGTATTACTACCAAGTAGTAGTAGGGATTCGTTGGTTCCCGACCACCCGGGTCGTTGGGTCTGGATCCCTGTTTCTGTCCCACCTGTGTTTCTGACCCACTTGGTGGTCGGTCAAAACTAAAAAAAAAAAAAAAAAATTTGGTGTCAAAATGGGGGTTTCCGGGTACGCCCGATCGATTGCAAGCATCCGTTTTTTGATATCTCGCACGGTTGCAAAGTTAGCATTCCTGGCTCTCCTTCGTTATCTAATCACCTCATTATCATTAAGCTCGAACGCCCGTCACACAATCGCACTATTAAAAGCTCATTAGGACGTCTCGCATTGCGTATCACTTGCAACTAATGAATATGGAATAAAATAAATATCATCAAGCTGATTCCCGTGTCGAGAAGGCAGAGCGAGCGTCTTAACGTTCCACTGCGATTCACCTGTTCAGCGGACAAAAGCACGATTATGGCGATCATTCTATTATCATTTTAGCAGCCTGTAACGACTTTTACTTGTTTTTTTTTTTTTTTTTCATAGTAATTTATATCATTAACATCGTGAGTACTGACTAGTTGGTGAGTTCTGCAACGTCTCGACCGGGTTGAGTACCACCTTGACCCATCTTATTACATACATCATCAGTGCTAGTCGCTGTGGTGGTGCTATTATTACTGGGTCTGTGTGCTTATTAAATATATTCCAGTACTTGTATGCATGTAAAAAAGTATCTTCACGGCCATATCCCCGAAGAGGTAGACAGAGGTACAACTAATGCTCCCACGATTAGCCGAAGATACTAAGTTCCACAACGTGATAGGTGACAATCCCGACCCAGGAATCGAACCTAGGACCTCATGTGGCAAGCATCGACACCGCACCATTATGCCGCAGAGGTGATTTGTTTGAATGTATTTATTTAGTGTTGTTGACAAACACCCATATTGCATGATGTCTGGGCTAGCAGGATCGGTCACTTCCGGTATCAAAAGCTTCACATGCTCTTAAGGTATGTGGGTGTTTCGCAATACACAAGTATGAACTTCATTAACGATTCATTGGAATGTTGTATCATAATTGCTAATGCGAATGTGATGAGCAACAAGATTTGTAACAGAACGTGTTCGCTAATGTTAATTGCTTAAAACTTCCTATATAAACCTCGGATGAAAGCACATCTACAATATATCAAATAATTATTTTAACAGAGATAGTGCTACATTATTGTAACGTGTGTGTGTGTGTTATTGTGTTCACGTGCTACTTCGATAATATGGATGTAAGTATCTCATTTATTGCTCTTATAATATCTTATATATTAAATATGTGTAATGAATGTAGATATAATATTTTTGTCGTATCATATTTTTACAATATTATTCATGTATTTCACCGGAGAGGAAAGTATACTTGTGTGATGAACGTACACATATTTTTTCAGATTTGGTTAGAAAATAATATTTATACCTACATGCACACACAGAAATGATGTATGTGTTAAATCTATACATATGTGTACTACATGTATACTGAACAGAAATTTTACCTAAATATATTCAGTCGTTAAGGCGTGTAAGAACTTGTAACAAATATACACGCACAAACTTTAGATTTATAACATAGTATTAGGATTTTACGTTAGCTATGTCGTAGTGTCTAATATTTGGTATTATGTCCTTTACAGAATTCCTCGAGCATCCTTGAAGAGAACACTTTAAAACATTATTATTTTCCACTGTCTGACGACGACGAGTCAGATTTACAATTGACACAGCCATTGAAAATAAAAAGAACACGTAGCAGCAGCAGTTTGGACGACCTATTTGAAAAGCCAGCCAAAAAGAAGAAAAAAATGTCGTCCTGCGTTGGAAGGGCGTCTCGAGATGGTGGAATGGCATACATATCAACCAATACCGACGATGGGGCGCAAGCCACACACTTTGTAAAAATAGAAGTTTACGATCTAAAAAAACTGGCGAGGATACCCCCAACTGATCATTGGAAACATGCAACCACTCGGATTAAATAAATATTATGCGGCAAGTCATAGGCTCAACAAAATCAATGAAGTGATCTATGATATATCTAAAGAAATAGCCGATGCACCTGACGTAAAAAAATTTCACTTCGACAAAAATACTTGATATTGTTCTTTCAATGACTGATTTTTTAAGTATGCTATTGTATAAAGTTTCAATGTAATTAGAGATCATAATGTGATTAATACTTGAATACTTAAATAAAGGTTTTATTTTTGTTATCCCATTTGTTTTTTTTGTATTCCTATGACATACAGGGTAAAATAATACAACGAAATTTCTTTATCAATTATATTTTATTAGAGAAAAAGTATTTAAACAAATTATTTACAATTTTATCATTAATAACAGTATTAGTAGTAAACATATTAGTGAAGTTAAACATACATACTCCATAATATCTGAAATATATAAAAACTAGACAGTAAATTCCACACATAGAACTAAAACAATTTTGAATTACTTTATTATTATAATTCCACTTCTTACAATTTGTTATCAAAAATGACTCATGATAACCAGTTGGCTTTCTCCCGAAAGAATCAAAATATTCCCCAACACCATGTTTATCAATGCATATTGCTACCCAATGAGAACCAGGCTTTGTATCAGGATCTAAATTTGATATAGAATAAAAGGGTAAGCTAACATGTACTGGTATACGATTAGCTGCAAAAACATTAAGCTTTAAGCTACCATTAACCATATCCAGAAACTTTTGGATTTCTATAGAATCCATCATAGAATTTAATTTTTAAAAGCGTCTATTTTTAAAGATATGCTGAATGAAATTGACAGTAAATACACTAGCAATACAATATATAAGTACAATTTCATAAATTAATTTAAATTAAGATTAGCTATTATAATCTATAATAACCTCTCTATTTTTGTTGATTTCTATAACATTATCAAATTCTGCATATACTATACAATTTACAGTTGATGACAAAGTGCCTTCAAACCGTACTTCTATTCTAACACTTCCACGTTTTACTAAATTCCAATGAGTTGTAGAGTTTGCACTTAAGTCTGGAGTCATATCAAAAGCCATTAGACAGTACCCGTTTGCAAAAGCTTCTTTAGATATCGAATTACCTTCATTTAAAAAGTGTATACCGGTCCCAGAGAATAATGTATGATAAACGCTGGTAAAAGCATTGTCGGAAAAATTGGGAGTTAATGTTTTCGGTGGTATTTGCTGTCCATCTACACATACACTAAGCAGATTGAGGTTGTTGTGTTTAAAATCGAAGGGATTCGTTTCGAAACTGCCATTAAATGCTTTATTGCTAACGAATCCTATAATACACCTTTTAGGCATTTGCCCAAGAAATACATTATCAAGAACTTTCCCTTGAACACCAGATGGAATAGTTAATACTTTTACTTCAGCTCTAGCAACTGGGTACTTAGCTGTGGTTGTTGCTAGTACTTTTTCGTGTGCAAGTAATATTGATGGATTGATTCTTGCTTTACGGATTATGAGCGAAGCATTTATTATATTAACTTTGAATTTATTTTCTACTGTGGACGATATGAGATTAAAAGAATCTTTCGAACGAACTAATTTTAACCGCATTTCAACACCATTAACTAAAAATTTCCCTTGATTAAATATATCACCATGTAAATTACCTATCATTTCAATAGTTGAACTCTGCTTTGATAGTTGCTGTCGCTTAACAAATCCTTCGTTAGTTGCGTCACACGAAGTAAACTTTCCTGGAGTATCTTCATACCATAAACCACAGGTAAGATGGGAAGCTTTCGCTGCTGGACCATAATTTAATAAAGTTTCTATATACGCACGATATGCATATGTGTTATTTGGTGGAGAAACAAGTTTCTGATTTAAATAAATATCCAACTGACTAAAAAGCGAGTGTAGCCAATTATTTACAGGTGCAACATTGGCATCGACAGCTAATCTTGATGAATCAATATTTTCTATTCGTGCACTGATACTAATCATTGTGTGTGATAAGTCAATATATTCATCACCAGCACCAGGTATTAAAAACTCGATAGGGCCATCATCAGTTAGCGATGATATCGGACGATATTGCATCCATTGACCACTCTCTATACTTGTTTGTGTTGTCGGTAAAGCAAAGATATCCAATTCTGATTTCACACATTCACAAGAATTATTGTGTAGGAACGCCATTTTTAATTTCCAAAAATATCTTTTTTATTTTTGAGAGCTCCTTTAAGAGTTCTTCTTTGTTTTGATGTCTTCTTGTGAGTGATAGACTTAAGTCTTTGCCTTTTATTTTTATAACCGGATCCTGCCATTATGGAGTCGAGTTTTTCATCAGCTTTTCTTTTTAAATTAGAAGTAGCGGTTCGGAATCGAGTTTTTATCGATTCATCAAGAGGTTGAGCTCCAACCAAATCACTTAGAAGACCAACTCCAGCGTTTAATGCTTCTTTTCCAAGAACCTTTGCGCCACTTTTTAAAATTGGAAATACTGACCTAAATAAACCCCCTAGAAAACTCCCTATGCCATGTCCACGTTGATATGGTGTTCCTTTATAAATTATACCTACACCAGATCCTGCTTGTGCAGAGTAATAGTGATGATAGGGACATACCATTTTTATATATTTAATGTAATATTAAGAACTTATTTTTTTGAAATGAAGCTTAATACATGAGGTTCCAAATTGAAATGGTACTCTTTCACCAATGCTCGTTCTTATATCAATTTCTATCACATCAAATTCCCTACGTAAAACAGGAAGATAGTGTGCAGGAGAAAATACATTAATTTTGTAGGCTCCATAAATATATTTCGTAGGATCTAATGGAATTATTCTCAGTAAAGATGACATTACATCTCCTATTATCTGTGGATGTACTATATCGGAGTAAATAAATAGTTGTGACGGTAGACCTAAATGTAAGTTTATTGGATACTTACCAATATTCTGCCTAGCAAAATTTGTATTGGGTTCGAACCCAAGTTGAAGTGATAATTTGGGGTTAGCTGTTATTCGAGTAATGTTACTTGTCATATTTGTTACGGCGACAAGTCTTGATATTTCATCGTGTTGAAACTTTACTTTCCCATTTAATAAAGGATTTGCATTGAATGCGTTTAAGAAGTTACTAATATTTTCGTAGTTTGTTGCTGGTATATGGGATTTATATTCAACGTTAGCATAATCTGTTTTTGAATCGGGAAAATATACTTTTTTAGAAATGTATACTACATTTTCATGATCCTGTACATTTAACATACTACACGGATAGTGACATTCAACTAGACCGACCACCCATTCTCCTTCTAGCTTAATAGTTTTAGGTAGTTTAGTGAAGAAGTTTGCTGTTGTGTTTTCTGGAAAGTAGCCCATGGAGCTGTTACTAAGTAACGTTAAATAAAAACTATTATCCATTATATTTTCTTTAAATTTGATATAGGAACCCAAGTATTAAATTTATTCGGATAACCTACCCACTTCACAAGCACTTCTTTTCTGATTCCAGAATAACGTGAACCTATTATTTTATCAATTTTAAAATACGAGGTGGGGTCATAAGAAACTTTTTGTAATTCATTCTCATAAAATGTACCTACAATTCCCTCGTTTAGAATATCTTTTATGGTATAAATCAATACAGGCTTACGTTTTACCGAGGCCACTATAAAAAATTCATCACTCCAATTAGTCTCATAGCCTTTTTTAAATATATGCTTATATTTAGTAATTCTAACGTAGTCGCCTATACTTAACTTTGGATCCTGATTATTGTGTACCATTTTTTTCCCCTGTAATCGTCCTTCGTTGATATTACGCCATACAGTCATTATATTATTAAAATTAACATCAACTGGGCGCATTTTTATAGTCGAATGAAAACTATAATTATAGGAATAGAGTAATTCTTGCAATATATCTATGTATCTATATGTATTTTTGTGGGTGAAGTATCGCCACATTTTCGTTTTGAGAGTTCTCTGAAACCTTTCCACTATACTAGCCTTAATATCAGGGTTATTCGTTGTGTAATAATTAATATTCTTATTCATTAAATATTGTCTTACATCTTTTGATACGAATTCGGTTCCCTTATCCGATTGTATGTGTCTAGGTGTGGCCTTTGCCTCGCAAAATATGCTCTCAAAATAATTTTTTATTGATTGTGAATTCTTTTTAATTAAGGGTCTAACAAATGCATATTTACTAAATACATCAATAACACACAAAATATAATTATAACCATCATTATATTGACTATACTTTCTCATATCACTTAAATCTACTTGCCAGAGTTCATTTAAGTTTGATAAGATATATCTGTTTCTTGGAAATTTTCTTTTTATAGGTTTATGAAGAGTATAAGTTTCCTGTTTTTGCAGCCATTCTTGAACTTGTTTTCGATTCATTTTACCTTTCATTGCTCTAGTTAATGCATTTACACTACTATATCCCGCCGGATTTGCTATATCATAGTAAGTACTATGTATATCTAATAAGGTGTCCATCTTTCCCAATCTATTTTTCTTCCTGGTTTAGATAATTTCGGTGTATTTAGTTTTGTAGGAGTATTAAGACGAAAATCTTCTACATTCAATTCATTCATGAATTTATTTATTTCAGGATTACCAACACATATTAGTGGTACTTTAATATCTTTTAATGCTTTTGCAAACTTTTCCCACCCATCAGGTTTATATTTTAAGGGTCGGAGAGTTATATTTATGAGATCTATTATATTGCTTTGAGGTAAATGTTCTTTGTTGATCACAACAGTACCATCATCATTCCAGTAAATTTTATCGTTATTTTTATAAAGAGTATCTAAAAGAATGCTACCTTTCTTTTTGTAAGTTTTAGGAATAAGTCGTTTCAAATAATCAGCCGTGTAGTGTTTTAGTAATATATCCGGAGATTCCGGTGTCTGTACGTCCTGAACTGGTGATAACTCTTTTACAAATGGAATCATCTGCTTCTCGCTTGTGTTGTCTTTAACTTCTTCAAATGTGATAGGTAACTTTAAAGGTTTTTTATCTTCTTGTATTAAGTGTAAGTATTTCTGTAATTCTTGGAGGTATAATGACCATTTTTCACGATCATCAATTTTACTTTTTAATATTTTTTGCATTTCCTTGTCTAATCTTGACAAAGAATCATCAGAAATATTTTCTCTTTTCCTTAGTCGCTCCAATGCGTCTGGTTCAATCAATATCATTTTCTTTGTAGTATCCATTTTGTTTTTATTTATTTATTATGTAATTCAATAATCCACTTAATACTGTGCTAAGAATAATAGGAAGAAAAGCCCCACCTTTCTGTATAATGATTCGCTTTCTTAACCTATGTTTACCCTTCGACACTAGCAAACGCAACAGCTTTTTATATTTCTTTAATTTAGACTTTTCTGTTTCCTTCAATATTATTTTACCATTCAGAACATTATAAATACATTCACAAATACAGTTTATTTCCTCATCGCTACAGACTTTTAATAAGGCTGTACGATGTTTGGGTTTCAGGGTATGTAAAGCTCTTAATAAATCTTGATGTGTCTTCACTCTTTTCGACATAGCTCTACACTGAGAAATTTTAAGGTGTAAAATAGTTTATAAACGGTATCAAAAAACAACTGCACTGCAGAATGTTACCCGAAGACTTAGTGACATCTGCAAGTTTTCCATCAAAAATTTTATAAACGTTTTCACAAATAAGATCTAATTCATTATCACTGTAAGATTGTATTAAAAGTTTGCGATATTTTGATTTAAAAGTGTATAAAATTTTTCTACTGGACTTTGCAGTAGACGCTGTTTCACCGACACCATTCATCAGATACTATTAAGAATCTCATCGTTCAAATCGTATTTAAATCCTTTTTTCGGTACATACACTATACAATGTTCATTTAAGGGAAATATTTTCGTCTTAAACCGATATGCGTCATTCGTAGCTTGTTTTAAATCTATCATCAAATACCCATGAGGCTCATTAGTAGCATCTCTGTAAGATTCTTCCACGAATTTTGGATTGTCGGGAAACACCTGACGGGCCAAATGTTTTATTTGTGTCCTATCTCGAGGATTTTTGAAATATATGAGATAGCTGGTATTTAGAGAAATATCTCTCTGACCTCTGCCCTGATGGAATAAGTTTTGGGTTATGTAAAATACACTTAAATTTCTGTGGTGGCTTCCTTTCGTGAAGATATCAACTATACGACCATCCGATTCTCTCATAAGATCATCGATAATGAGTAATTGAGGGTGTTTCCCATTAAACATATTCATATCAGGTATTCCTTGGATATATGTCACATCTATTCTATTATAAAGTGGTTGCATTTCATCATAACACCATAATATTTTATCAAACTTGACATCACATATATCTTTTATGTAAGTCAAAAAATTTGAAACAAAGTTAGACTTTCCACATCCACTAGGTCCAGCCACTATCGATGTGAATGGATGAATAAAGTGAATCATTTTTATTCCGTATTATATTAAACGTCTACCTCTTTATAAACAATAATTTATAATGGCATATGAAGAAATAAAACAGAGTCTTTATATACTAATAAATTTATTGCTCAGAACACATTTATACTATACATATTTTTACATAAATTATTTTATTTATTTATTTATTTTATAGAAAGAAACTTATTACTATACAAAGTATGTCATATCACTTAAGTGCTACGGAATTTATATTCTTAAAACTACAGTTACAAATATTACAAATACTTAAAACTACGTTACATTTATTACAAATTACAAACAAAAATATTTACAATTTCTTCAAATTATCTTAGTGAATAACGTCCCACATGCAAAGGTGTCTGTTGAATTAGGTATTAAATACCTGTTAGCTCTTAAAACTACAAGTTATAAATATTAAAAATACAAAAACTGTGGTTTAATTTATTACAAACACAAATATTTACAACAAATTTATATATTTTTTTTTCTTTAAATTATCTTATTGAATAATGCCCCCATGCGAGGGTGTCTGTTGAATTAGGTATTAAATACCTTTTAGTATCATTAGAAGACAAACAAATCTTATTAATTTTTTGAGTAAAAACTATGTGCTTAATCGATCTGAATCTATACATTTCCGCTAATTTGATTGTGTTATTCATTAAACAGGACTCAAAATCTTTGAATGTTAATTTCTTAGTAACACTCTTATTAACACCCTTAGCTTTAGTTATTAATTTATTATCAACTATCATTGAATACATTTTTGATCGCAACCCAACAAATTCACGAAATATTTGCCCATTATTTTCGTCTTTGAAAACCCCGATTTTTTTCTTGTTTATCAGGTTATAATTATAAATATTATTTTCCGGGTAATCTGAAGTATCGAAATATTTTTCTAAATCTGGTTTAATATCACTGTAAAAGTTTTTCGTATATATTTGGTATATTAAACTATCTGTATCAGTATATAGTAATTTTGGGCTTAAAAACTTACTTTTCATATAGGTGTAATGAAAATCAAACATTAAGGTTTTTGAAATATCCAGTATACAAAATCCGAGATATATTGGTTTATTGTAGAGTTGGGTTAATACCGATATTTCTCAAGATTAGGTGATACTAATATATTCACTTTGAAATATTATAATGTCTTAACTAATATGTCAGTATTAACTAATATTTCACTGTAATTTGGACCTTAAAGTAACAGCAATAAAATCTGATACTGATACGGCAGGAAAATATCTTAACTAATATTTCACTGTAATTTGGACCTTAAAGTAAAGAAATAAGATCTTATACTGATATGGCAGGAAAATATGTTAACTAATATATCAGTATTAACTAATATTTCACTGTAATTTGGACCTTAAAACAACATTAATAAGATCTGATACTGCAGGAAATACGTCCGTCTCATTCGTACGTACGACGCGGCGTATCGTGAAAATATTTTAATACTTTCACGAATCCGACGGGCGCCAATCTAGTGAATCCGAACTATTCCGAATACCGAATGATATTATCCTATTCATTTTGGATATCCGTTACAGATATTAGGCGAATATGAAATATTAGCGTATTACAGTTCATCGGATTACTAATCCACGAATCCTTTCAATATTACTAATATCTTAACGAATACTAATATATCAGCAACACCATTAGTTTATTGTATACAAGTTTTACCTTTTTGAGTTGAACAGCTACTAAGTTTTCGGAAAATATAGAAAGACTATGAAATTCGGGACGTGCAATAAGTGATTGAGCTCCTTGGGTCTTTCCAAGATCTTCCCAATGGGTAAGTAACTTAACATCAACTCTTTTTTCTATGTTTTCCATCGTTTTACCAAATATTGAATTATTCATTAACTTATAGAAATCTTTTTCAAACTCATTTTTTGATAAAGTTCGAAGAGATGTGTTAAGATCTATGTATTGTTTTAACCAAGGACTTTGTCTAAATTTTAAAATTCTATGAACCTTTTTAAGTATTAAGCCCAGTGACAAATACTGTTTAAGATTTCGGTAATGAATTACGTATTTTGTTTTATTATTTAAATTTGTTACTAATTTGGGGTGAATAGATTGGTCTGTGCAAATACGTTCAGGACATAAAGGTAAATCTGAGTGAGTATCATGTAGGTTTTCAGGATATTCCAAATCTACTTCTACTATGTATCCATAATCAGAATCGTCAGAAACATCGAATTTTGTGTTGACATCTACCCATTCAAAGTTATTTATTGGAAGATATTGTGACATTGCCCACCCATATAAATTATTGGCATCCAAATATATCAGATAGGAATCAGGTTGTTCCTTATTATAATCTTCCATGTATTGATTGTTTGCTTTAGCATAGCGATTACTACACTGTGAAATACCACCTCGTATACCTGATTTTAAAAAAGAAATTATCTCAAAGTCTGTTAATAACTCCAATTCCACTTTTGTTAATTTCATCATGGCATCCCAACTTAACCCTGGTGCTGTGTAATAGTGACATGGATCCAAATAGTAAGTAGTTAAACATACATTTCTAAAATTTTCGAATACATCGGTCAGCAATAAAACATCTGTTTTTAAATATAGATCGGAATAATCACCCATATTTTTACATTTAAAATGTTGCCACACGTAATGTAATTAAAATCTGAACACACTCATAATCATTTCCTTTATAAGATACATATTTTGAAATGCTATCATCATATGAACATTTAATATAATAACCAAAGCTATATACATCATGTTTCTGTACATTTTCTGTGTGTGATGCACATGGATTATTCGAACAACTATAAATTGGCCTTAAAAATGATTCGAAATCTGCATATATTACAAATGGAATTTTTAGTTTTTTGTGATAGCTTTCAAATTTTAACTTATTGCTGTGTGTTAATGTACCAAACCAATCCTTCCTTAAAGCATTTACGGATGGAATTTCCGTACGGATTTGCATACAATCACTTTTTTGGTGATTCATTAAAGCATCTTTCTTATTAAAGAATAGTAAACACCCATCGCAAATAAAAATTGCATTGTTTCGATTAGTAACTTGTTTTGACAATAAACGAGATAAGTTTTTAATGTAGCAATAATGATTAGTGTTGCCATGTGTTAATAACAATAAATTTACGTGAACAGGTCTACGTTGTTTTGTATGGTGTAAAGGCCCAACTACGATATATTTTTTTTCTTTTTTACTGTACTCTAAACCAAAAACATTAATGCTTAGATTATTTAAAATTTCAAATTTTGAAATATCACGTAATTTTACTGGGAATGCTATTTGATTAAATTTTAATTTATTAGAGTGTTGGCTATAAGCAGTGACTCTATCAGAATGGTTTTGTGCAGGATATAAAGCGGAGAGAATTGCCCATTTGAAACAAAGAACATCTGTGTTTTTCACATTAATAACTGCCTTTTTAGAACGTATGTCACGTGGAAGCTCAATAAAAGAACTACCCCGACAGGGATTAAACTTTCCTACATTCAAATCTAATTCGGTCAGGTGTTGAAGGCTCCAACCACTATCTTTCCTTTCAAATTCACTAATCTTATTGGTTAAGATACTATAAACAGAAGTAATTAGTTCATTAACATCAGTACTCATACAAACAATATAGTTGGAAGTCTGAAAATCAAATGAATTTTTTAAATCTTTCGTTTGCTGAATAAAACTCCCCCGCAATATAAAATTAACCTTAAATGTAGTAAATTGTTTTATACATTCGGAGAGTAGTTGCACAACACTGTTATTGATTGAAGAAAAATATAATTCCGGGGTTGTAAAATCCTTGGAAGAATTCGTACCTATCCTATATGTTAGTAATCGGTCTTTAAATGCAGTTTCAATTATATCTACGTTTTCCAAGGAGTGTTTCAATTTAAATAAGTTATTTTTATGTAAATGACTATTAACATGATTGGAAAAATACCTTTTTTTTACATTAACGTTGCAGGTAGTACACTTCATCATTTTCACAGTAGATGGTGTACATTCTTGAATCGACGTCTCTATATTATGAAATGTATGATCTTTAGATGTAGATGGTATTGCACCTGGTTCTCCACAACCCACTTGGATGAAAGTACTGAAAATTTATTAATAATTTAGAAACTGCATATATCGGGTATATAAATAATAATATTTCATATAACAATAAATTGCGTTTACCTTTCAATAGTTTCACACATGTTGTAGAGTTCTGAGTCTAAATATTGAGAGTCAACGAAAGGCTGTGATCTATTTCGGTGACCATGACAAAACTCATCTTCATTGATTCGGCGATGTTTTTCATGATTGCCATTTTGATAATTATCTTCAGATTTACGTTTACATTGAGCTTGTTCCTTCTCTACTTTGCAACATATTTCATATAGTTCAGCATCGTAGCACGAATCATATAGTGACTCAACTAAAGTATCGTTACTTAATTCAAAATATAAACTTTTTATAAAAGACATTTTTACAGTTGGTTGTACGACAACTGCGTTAAAATATACAATAATAGCACTTGTTTAGTGCAACGCTGTTATATGTATGGCAATATAAACCTTTCCACGCCCACTTCATTAACTAAAGACCTTTAAAATTCTTTTAAAATTGTTAACTGATGACTAAAATTAATCACCAATCACATTATTATCTCTAATTACATTGAAACTTTATACAATAGCATACTTAAAAAATCAGTCATTGAAAGAACAATATCAAGTATTTTTGTCGAAGTGATATTTTTTTACGTCAGGTGCATCGGCTATTTCCTTAGATATATCATAGATCACTTCATTGATTTTGTTGAGCCTATGACTTGCCGCATAATATTTAATCCGAGTGGTTGCATGTTTCCAATGATCAGTTGGGGGTATCCTCGCCAGTTTTTTTAGATCGTAAACTTCTATTTTTACAAAGTGTGAGGCTTGCGCCCCATCGTCGGTATTGGTTGATATGTATGCCATTCCACCATCTCGAGACGCCCTTCCAACGCAGGACGACATTTTTTTCTTCTTTTTGGCTGGCTTTTCAAATAGGTCGTCCAAACTGCTGCTGCTACGTGTTCTTTTTATTTTCAATGGCTGTGTCAATTGTAAATCTGACTCGTCGTCGTCAGACAGTGGATAATAATAATGTTTTAAAGTGTTCTCTTCAAGGATGCTCGAGGAATTCTGTAAAGGACATAATACCAAATATTAGACACTACGACATAGCTAACGTAAAATCCTAATACTATGTTATAAATCTAAAGTTTGTGCGTGTATATTTGTTACAAGTTCTTACACGTCTTAACGACTGAATATATTTAGGTAAAATTTCTGTTCAGTATACATGTAGTACACATATGTATAGATTTAACACATACATCATTTCTGTGTGTGCATGTAGGTATAAATATTATTTTCTAACCAAATCTGAAAAAATATGTGTACGTTCATCATACAAGTATACTTTCCTCTCCGGTGAAATACATGAATAATATTGTAAAAATATGAAACGACAAAAATATTATATCTACATTCATTACACATATTTAATATATAAGATATTATAAGAGCAATAAATGAGATACTTACATCCATATTATCGAAGTAGCACGTGAACACAATAACACACACACACACGTTACAATAATGTAGCACTATCTCTGTTAAAATAATTATTTGATATATTGTAGATGTGCTTTCATCCAAGGTTTATATAGGAAGTTTTAAGCAATTAACATTAGCGAACACGTTCTGTTACAAATCTTGTTGCTCATCACATTCGCATTAGCAATTATGATACAACATTCCAATGAATCGTTAGTGAAGTTCATACTTGTGTATTGCGAAACACCCACATACCTTAAGAGCATGTGAAGCTTTTGATACTGGAAGTGACCGATCCTGCTAGCCCAGACATCATGCAATATGGGTGTTTGTCAACAACACTAAATAAATACATTCAAACAAATCACCTCTGCGGCATAATGGTGCGGTGTCGATGCTTGCCACATGAGGTCCTAGGTTCGATTCCTGGGTCGGGATTGTCACCTATCACGTTGTGGAACTTAGTATCTTCGGCTAATCGTGGGAGCATTAGTTGTACCTCTGTCTACCTCTTCGGGGATATGGCCGTGAAGATACTTTTTTACATGCATACAAGTACTGGAATATATTTAATAAGCACACAGACCCAGTAATAATAGCACCACCACAGCGACTAGCACTGATGATGTATGTAATAAGATGGGTCAAGGTGGTGGTACTCAACCCGGTCGAGACGTTGCAGAACTCACCAACTAGTCAGTACTCACGATGTTAATGATATAAATTACTATGAAAAAAAAAAAAACAAGTAAAAGTCGTTACAGGCTGCTAAAATGATAATAGAATGATCGCCATAATCGTGCTTTTGTCCGCTGAACAGGTGAATCGCAGTGGAACGTTAAGACGCTCGCTCTGCCTTCTCGACACGGGAATCAGCTTGATGATATTTATTTTATTCCATATTCATTAGTTGCAAGTGATACGCAATGCGAGACGTCCTAATGAGCTTTTAATAGTGCGATTGTGTGACGGGCGTTCGAGCTTAATGATAATGAGGTGATTAGATAACGAAGGAGAGCCAAGAATGCTAACTTTGCAACCGTGCGAGATATCAAAAAACGGATGCTTGCAATCGATCGGGCGTACCCGGAAACCCCCATTTTGACACCAAATTTTTTTTTTTTTTTTTAGTTTTGACCGACCACCAAGTGGGTCAGAAACACAGGTGGGACAGAAACAGGGATCCAGACCCAACGACCCGGGTGGTCGGGAACCAACGAATCCCTACTACTCTACCATCATAAACCTGATGATAAAACAGTGACAAGCACTGACGCTATTACTGCTGCAATAGCGTCAGTGCTTTTCCCTGTGTTGGTCCCGGGCTCCTTTGAAGAATAGACCTACTGCCGTTCTGCCAGGCAGGTCGTAAAAAGCGACCGATTGGCGATACGAGTCACCACCATCGTGGCTACTAGGTGGTAGAGTTCTGCATTGTCTCGCCCGGGTTAGGTTACCGCCTTACCTATTCCGCCGACTACTACTGTAGTCGGTGGAATAGGTAAGGCGGTGTACCTAACCCGGGCGACTGCAATGTATACTGACGCTATTGTGGCAATAGCGTCAGTGTCACTGTCGTGTTCCGGTTTGGAGGGTAAGGTAGCCGGTAAACTTATGTATGTGGCTTTAGACCTCGCCACAAGATAGCGTCGCACCATTAACACCTTTGGTGTCTATAGGCGATGATTGACTCTTTCCATCAGGAGACCCATCTGCTTGTTTGCTACCTCATAATATAAAAAAATGACTGAGTTCTGAGGTAACAAACATAAAAACGAACAGCCGAATTGATAACCTTTTTTTGGGTAGTCGTTTGAAAAGCAATATCTTTCAGTCAACTCTTCTTTAAAAGATAACAATATATAGGGATACTAGCGATCTGCCCGTGGTTTCACCCGCGTAGCTTTTGTTCCCGTGGGAATATTGGAAAGGTTTAAATAGATATGACAAATAAACTCCAGTTCACAGTGTGCTTCCAGTTCAAATAAATCTATATTAATATTATAAATGCGAAAGTTTGTATGTTTGGATGGATGTTTGTTACTCAATCATGCAAAAACTACTGAACGGATTTAAATGAAATTTAGCACATAGGTAGATGATGACCTGGAATAGCATATAGGCTACTTTTTATCTCGTAAAAAATCGGTGATCCCGCGGGATTCGCAAAAAAACTTTTATAATGCAGCGGGCTGTACGCTGCAGCTAGTTTTATATAATTTTATACACCCAACCGGTTAATAATAATATAACTTGTAATTAATAATAATAATAATAATAATAATAAATATTCACGGGACAAACTACACTTACTGATCTAACCCCAAAGTAAGCAAATATTTGCTTGTGTTATGGGTGTTAGTCAACGATACTAATACATAGAAATACATATATAAATACCAGAATATATATCTGTGTAAAACATCCCTGTTGATGCTGTGATAAGCGAAACCGGTTGGGAGTATAAAATGATATAAAATTAACGTGAACTGGAAGTACAAGTGAGTTTATATGTCATATCTATTTCAAAACGCAGTTTCATCATGTGCCGACGATGGAAAGTATCGGAATGATTTAAATACTAAAACCTTCCTCAAGAATCAATCTATCTATTAAAAAAGACCGCATCAAAATCTGTTGCGTAGTTTTAAAGATTTAAGCATACATAGGGACATAGGGACAGACAGAGAAAGCGACTTTGTTTTATACTATGTAGCGAAGTGAATTTAATCTAAGAAAACTAAATCTTTCGTCAGTTCACCTTCCTGCTTCACTTGCGTCATATGCAGATTTGCTTCAGTAGATTTGCGAAGATTGAGAAGCAGTAATTTCATGTCTAATTTTCTTGTAATATAAAATCTTGAAAACAGTTGCATTGATTTTTACCAAACTATAAACACTACTTCATTAGACAAGGCCTTTAAAAAAACTACACTCATCCATTCATTCGTTTAGTAGCCACGATGGTACAAACGGAGACACAAATAAACATAGACACAAACATAGAACAACGAGTTTTAAAAAGTTTTTTAGGTTTAAAAAAGTTTACTAGGTGGTAGAGTTCTGCATTGTCTCGCCCGGATCTGGTACCACCTTACCTATTCCTGCCGCAATAGCGTCAGTGTTTGTCACTGTCGTGTCCCGGTTTGGAGGGTAAGGTAGCCGGTAAACTTATGCATATGGCTTAAGACCTCGCCACAAGATAACAACGCATCATTAACATCTTTGGTGTCTATAGGCGATGGTTGACTCTTTCCATCAGGAGACCTATCTGTTTGCTATATCATACCTATTATAAAAAAAGTTTTTAATAATGATGACAACTACTTGTTGTTTGCAGAAAAACTGCGAGGTTTTGATGCTGTGATTGTGTCGGACGTACCGATGGGCTCCGGAGTCTCAAGCAGTGCGTCATTAGAAGTGGCTTTCTTCACATTTCTTGAAAACCTTACTGGGTCACAAGTTGAGTATGTTTCATTTTACAATGGACTCTATAGAGCAAACACCCTATTTTCCCATGCATGTGTTCGTATTTGGATCTGGCATATTGCCATCTACCGAATACCATGTGACCGTATGAGTGCAAAAAGTAAATTACGTATATATATCCTATTATAATACTATTATATTATCTTATGACTATATACCTATTTTGCATCTATACATACAAATTATGCAAACACACATATAGACAAATCCGAGATCACAACATGAAAACACATTGATGCACAACAAAATGCACAAAAATCAAAACAGGAAAAAAATATATATTATTTATTCTGTAAGACTTACATTCAAAACGTATTGACTATTTTTTTAAAAGTATTTAATAATTTAGCACGTTTAATGTTAGTAGGTAGTTTGTTCCACAGTTTAATAGCTTGAATCGTAAAGGAATGTTCATAAAAACGTGAATTATGAGCAGGCATATGCAAGGTAAGATTTTCATCTGAGGGCTAAGTGTGAGTTTTTCTTTTCGCATTCGATCGTGAGCGCGTTTCGAGTTTACTAGGAATTTGTATGTGATTTGTACAGCGCCACCTAGTGGTAAACGGGTTTCTCACGTTTGGACACATGATCATATTTACGTAAGCCAAGGACTTTGTATAAAAATGTTAAGGTTGAAATTGGCCGAAAATCAGAGAAAAGAGACGGATTAGTCTTTTTTGGTAAAGGGATTACAAATGCATCCTTCCAACCATTAGGAAAAGTATAAGATGTTATGGAACAGTTAAATATATGAGTTATGGTTGGAATTACAATACCTATAATAGGAATTATCATGTTACGTCTGATGTTGTCAACGCCTACTGCGTTTGACGATACGGCTAGGATATTATTTTTTACCTCACAATCAGAAAATTCATTGAACACAAACGGTGAAAAGTCAGGAGTTGGAAATGTAGAAAGGTTTTGTAACATATGTAATTTTTTAGAAATACGTATAAATTAATATGCAAAAGATCAAGCTTAATCGATGTTATATCATACTAGCTGACTCGGCAAACGTTGTTCTGCCTTTTTAACTACTTTTTTTTCTATATTTTCTCACCTTTTAAATCTTCCCTGGACTTCAACAATTAAATCAAAACCAAAATTAGCCAAATCGGTTCAGCCGTTCTCGAGTTTTAGCGAGACTAACAAACAGCAATTGATTTTTACATATATAGACTAGCTGACCCGGCAAACGTTGTTCTGCTCTTTTAACTACTCTTATTTTTTTTCTATATTTTCTCACCTTTTAAACCTTCCCTGGACCTCAACAATTAATTCAAAACCAAAATTAGCCAGATCGGTTCAAAGGGTTATACTTTTCGTATGGTCCCATTTTAATTTAGTGAAGATCTGATGTAGGGTTCTCGAGATATAGGAAATGGAAAGTCAGTTACTGCAGTTTTACTGCGTTAAAAATTTTGTCATCTGCTAATGGTTCAAGAGCCCACGACACAAAACCTAGTCCCATACGACTACCGGATGATATATATATATATATATAAAGAAAGTCTACCATTTTCACGCATGTTAAATGTAATGCCGTCAACTTTTTATGAACAGTTTCATAAAATATATATACAGACTGACTGGTGAGTTACCTTCGATACTCCTGGGAGAGTACTCGGTACTCGATGCTCGTTAAAATGAAAAAATAAAATTAGGGGCTTATTTTTTGACCAATATTTCTCTAAATATGAGTGAAATGTGGATATTATACTCTCTAGTACGCGCTACTCGACATCAAGGACACGCCGCCTCCACCCCCTGCTATTCTGTGTTGATAGCGGGCTACGCGACACGTGCGTATGCGCGGTATCCAAGTATGGTGCAGGTAAATATAGGATTCTCGGTGTACTGTTTACTAAGTATACTTACTAAGAAGTATTTTAATATTTATTTTTAATGTTGTTTTTTCTCATCATATATGATCGCTAACTATCACGTCTTTGAATATTGAAGGCAACTAACCAGTCAGTTTGCATAATGGGTGATTCCGTTCTAACTGTGATATTCAATGTGCTGTATTGTTTGTTCTCACAGGTCATTAATTAATAATTAATTTATGAAATTTTTGTGCTTATTGGAAAATTATAAACATATTTCAACATTATTTTCATATAATATAACTTACCACTTACAGAAAACTTACAATATATCACTTAAATGTCAGTACAGTGTCATGTCCATTTCTAGAATTTATTTATAAATTGTTAGTTTTTTTTTGTCGTAATAAATGATTTAAACTAATTACCTCATAAATTCTAATGTTTACGACAAAAAACTAACAATTTATAAATAAATTCTAGAAATGGACATGACACTGTACTGACATTATATCACAGTTAGAACGGAATCACTGGGAATCACCCTAATACGGTATAACGGTGTAACAGACTTCATCTATCCCTTAAGAGGTTTAGTGTAATAAAAGAAAATAATAAGAATCTATACTATTTTTTTTTTTGTTAAAAATATGTCTGAATTATGTTTAATAAATAATATCAATGGAATTAAAGACGAAAATAAATAAAGAAAACTAATTCTCAATAATATATAAGACCTAAGATATAAACATATAAAACCTTAAAAGGAGGATGACAGGAAAGAAAATTGGGGGATATAAAAAAAAATAATGAGGGGATTGAAAGAGAGAAAATGGAAAAAAAAAAACGGAGGTTATAAATAGACCTGAAGATGAGAAAAAAGGGATTTTTGCTTCTCGGATGAGGAAAGGGATTTTGTTTCGCGAGTGAGAAAATGAATGTTGAAATTTTCATTTTAGAGATTAAGAAGAAGAAGGTTCTAGTGAGAGTTTGAAAGTTCTTGATTTGACGAAGATATTCTTCGTTTGATACAATAATTATGAAAATCTGTGGGAAATTTGAAGGTTTTGACGTTAGAAGAAATATTCTTTGCTTGATACAAAATTTATTAAAACAAGGATTAAGCTGAGAATATCTCAGTGATATCCCGGAGTGTAAATAATATTGGAAATATTCTTAATGTGAAAAAAGGGATTGGTAAAAATTGTATTGATCAAAAACCGTGAGTATGTAGAATAGAGATTTATTCAGGGATTACGTATGTACTTATGCAACTTCGTATTTGATTTGGTAGTCGTTGGGTTTATTTAAATCTAGCAGTATTGGTAGAATGTAGTTTTATTAGAAGGTAAATCTTTGAATGCTGTCTATACAACTTTAATAAACATATTACCGATAAATATGTGATTAGGTTTACAAGAATGAAATTGTGCAAAATGTTGTGTAAAGGTGGATCGATCCTTGACTGAGTGAAGAATGTTTGTTGTATGAAGAAAGGAAATTATTTATTTTAAGGAATAGCTGTTGAAAAGATATTTAATAACATGGGAGAAACGTGGACTTGTTTGCTTTATAGAAATTGTGTGATATTATTATTAGGGAAGTCTATTTTGATTTTAGGAAAATAAAACCTTAATTTCTGTTGTTATTTAAATGTTCTTTTCTTTCCATGAAAATGTGAGCAATGGTTGTGGAGCTATTGCTGCCTCACAGTCTTGCAGCAGGGTTGCTCATCAGGACGCAGGATAAGTTGGAATTCTAAACAACACAGGTGATGTAGTTTTCCAATTTAAATTAAATTAGTGTGTGTGATAAATAAATCATTTTGATTTTATTTCAGCAGAGTCGTACAAGTGACTAAGATTATTATGTTTGTATAACTATACTAGACTAAGTAATGGCTTTACTTTATCAAATTTCAGTGCTTGACGGATAACAGTTTATTAATTAATTAGGAAATGGATTTATGGACTTAATTATATGTATATAGATTTTCATCATCGGTATTTAAAGGAAACCCATTGCCTTTAGACACTATTGTTATTATACCTATACCTCACAATTGGCTAATATTGCTATGTTTATTTTTCACAGGAATAAGTAATGGCTTTGCATTATCAAATGCCAAAAGCATGTTGGCTAAATAGCTTATTAACTAACAAGGAATAGATTTATGTGCTTTAATTGTTTATACTATACTTTTACCATATGCATTTGAACTATCATTATTGCATCTTTACCTTACAAATGGCCGATATTGCTATGTTTGTTTATTTTTCATAGGAGTAAGAAATGGCTTTGCATTACCAAATTCAAAGGCATGTTGGCTAAATAGCTTATTAATTAGGAATAGATTTAAGTGCTTTAACTACTTTATACTATACTTTCATCATCGTCATTTGGAGGAATTCCATTGTTATTAGTTACTAATACTACTGCACCTGAATTAATATTATCAACTAGTTTCAACGTACAATTCGCAACATTATAGAAGCGAATCCCGCTGGATCACTAGATTTTCCCGGGATAATAAATAGCCTATGTACTAATCCAAGTCATCAACTATCTGTGTTTAAAATTTCATTCAAATCCGTTTCGTAGTTTTGCGTGCGTTTTTATCTTTTAAAATCTACTAACTGGTGATAGTTACCACATATCTTTATAGATGAGAACCGGCTAAGGAAGTTCTTAGAATAATTACCATAGTACAGTTGATCCTGCTTGTTATTTAAACTTTAGGGATCGAGAGCTGATTCCTTTGGAGTCTTCGAGGCCGCGTGGGGGCGACTTCTTAGCTGTCGTCGGAGCTGAATGCAGAGTTACTGTAGGTTTGTTGCAGAGTTGGAGGTATGGCTAATACGATTTTATTTCTGCATTGTTATAATTTTGGGCAGTTATAATTTTTTTTATGAAGGAACAATTAGGTGATAGGATAGGGCGTGTAGATATTAGGTGGAAGAACTGATGCTTTAAGATATTGAGGAATTTAAGGAATACTTTGTTTATTATTGACTTTCAATTAAAACTAGGTGATTCAAGCCTAGGAAATATTTATTATAGAAACTTTCTCTAGTTTAAATGATTACTTGAATTAATGCTTCAAATTGGAAATATTGTTAGGAGGAAATGGGATCTTTTAGGAGTTGAAAGCAGAAGGTCTGTTATTGTAGGAATAATATATTATAACCAATAAGCGGGGGCATAAACCTACACAAAATTCACACGAAAACCTACCTTAATATGAATTATTAAAATTATGAAATGTTAATACGAATTATTATATCCTATTATAAAACTAAATATTAACTAATACGTAAATTAATTGCATAGGCCAGTCTTTTAAAATCAAATCTTCATAAAACATTATTTACAATCAAATTTTAAACCGAGTACAAATATTAAACGAGATAATCACAAACTAATACAAATTACTCTCTTCGTGTCTAACAAAGGAATAATTAATATAAACTGAATTGTTGAATTAAATTTTGGAGCGAAAATCTTAAATGACTTTAATAAAGCTTCAGGAAGTTAGAGTGCAAGAGAGGATTGAATGAACTTTAGTCCAAACGTATTATGTTTATTTAACCATATTTTGTATAAATTATTTACTTAATTTAATTAATTATTTATTTATTTTATTCTTATTTTATATTATTTATATAGGGATTTAGGAGGATAGGAATTATAATATTAAACTTCTTTATCAAATTAATTCTTTTGGATAATTGAAATATTATTGTTTATAGTGACAGTGCATAACAGATCTTTTAGTAAGATAGGAAGTTTACTAAATAAATCTGAAATTAAGGTTAATTACTAATTTTGGATTAGATATTTTACCTTTTACCTTGGTAAATAGATCATGTCATCTTCATCTCACGGGAATATCGACTTTACGAAGGCAACAAGTTGTGCTGGGTGTATCTATATAAAGACATACATGTAATGTTGTCATTATGGTCATCTTCTCTTCACCAGTGCAGACACACGGTTCATATGCCCCTCTGTCGTGAGCAAGGTGTTTGGGGCGATAACCCAGATAAACACCCAACTATACCGCCAAGCAAAGTTGATCCATTTTCATATCTAATCATCTCAGACATGAACTATTTTACAGAACTAGAGTTATTTGTCTAAATTGTTTATCTGTATATATTCATGCATTAACCTGGATTCCATGATTGAATCTCTACATCATAAGGATTGTACAAATGAACTTTACTTATGATTATTCGGGTGGCTAGACGTTTCATACTGTTCACTTAAAGCAACAATAGATCTAATAAGCGTTGACTTCTAAAAGTTCAGACCTTATTAAATTCTGAAATTTGATTAAATAGAAATTGAAATTAGTGTAATAGAACTCTAATAGTCAGGAGAAGATATAGATAACTTAGTTTCATTGGAAAACGAGTATAAGACGAATTGTTTGGATTCTAAGATGTATTGAGTATTCAATCACAATATTAAAGAGTTCAAAGATCTTACTAAATTTCATCTATAACTTCAAATTCGATTAATAAGTAATATTTCATTGCTTGTGGTGACTATAAATTATTAGGGTTATAGGAGGAAATTTGACTATAAAATCTTTAGAACAAAGGTTAATTTCTAGTTCAGTAATAATTTATTTTAATTATTTGGCTTTTTGATTGGACCATACCTTCGTCACAAGGTAGTGTCGGCTTTGCGATGGCATCAGGGTTGTATGCATGTCGCATGCATTGTGTATATCTATATAAAGACACACATGTAATGTTGTCGTTATGGTTATCTCCTCGTTGCCAGTGCGTGGTATTCGGATAAGGCCTACCGCAAACAGTGTATTCAGAGGGTTAACCCAGATAAACACCAACTATCTAACGCCTAGCAAAGTTGAACTATTTACATAATTAATCAAATCGTCAACCAGGTATGAGCTACATCACAGAGCTGGATATATTAAATTGCTTGTTTTAATGTATTTTTATACATTAACCTGAGTTCATTTGACTTTCGTCATAAGGATTATCTTAATTGATTTTACTTATGAAATTTTTATGATTTGGATTATTTGAAGTTCATTGCGAGCAATGATTACTTTTATATATGTTTATTTATCGCGTACCGACTATTAATGTTTCGGTATTGTGATTGAAGACAACATATTATCTGTCTTAGTTTTGTCAAGTAATTGTTAAAACAAACTTGCACAAACTTTAATTGTAAACTTGAGAATTATATTTATTATTTGGCTTTTGACTGTGCTCAATACAAATGATGCACCTTTGTCATGCCAATACTTATTTATTATTTTGTTACTGTTTGTTACTAAAATAACAACAGTATATATTTTTATCAACATTTATTTACTTCAAGTCAATGCTTAATTGTATACTTGAGAAACATATTTATTATTTGGCCTTTTGACTGTGCTCAATACAAATGATACACCTTTGTCATGCCAATATTTATTTATTATTTTATTAAACTGTTTGCTACAAAAATAGCAACAGTATATATTTTTATCAACATTTGCTTACTTCAAGTCAATGCTTAATTGTATACTTGAGGAATATATTTATTATTTGGCCTTTTGGCTGTGCTCAATATTAATGATGCACCTTGGTCATGCCTATACTCATCAACTTCCAAACAATGTATTCACAAGTTTGGACATTAAACTATATGGCTATCACTTTGTGACCCCACAATAGAAATGCCTACCTGCCATTAACTTGGCTCTTCATAATATATTGATTTTCTCTTTGAGATTAAGGACTTTAGTTCCTTTTAGTTTCAATATATTTCTGGGGAATACGCTAGGATGGCCTTCAGCCGGCATGGTATTCACACATGTGAGGCGAGGCGGCGCCTCTTACATATCCCACAATAATAAAATTGCGGCACTAAAGTGCTTTACAACTCCCAACCTAAATATTACAATAATTTTATCCATATATTCCATACTACCGTACTTCTTTCCTTTAGATGAAGTCAATGTAACTATTAATATCATCATATTGCTCTCTTAAGCTATAGATTTATTATGTATTTTATGTATATATTTAATATATTACTCCCTTCCTTTAAGTCAAATATCTTTATTATGTATTTATGTATTTATGTAATGTATTACTCCTTTTCTTAATTCAAATATCTTTATTATATTTATGTAATATATTACTTCCTTTCTTAAGCCAAATATCTTCAATATACTAAATTTTAGTCCTTTAAATCAATTTATAGTATACATTTCCTAATAAAGTATGGTTGTTTATAAGAGATGAAATGTACCTTTGAAAAGAATGAATGGGTAAACTATATAACACAAAATGAGTCCTCAATTTAACACTAGATGAATCAATTGGCCAGATAATATGATTATAACTCTGTTGACTCCTTTATAAACGAAATATAACAGACAATTTTGTTATATTTAAAATGTGAGTTTAGAGGGTCTTCGGGAGAGTTTGTTATAACGGGTAAAATATTATAGAGAAAAACCGGTTTCCGTATGAGGTATATATAGTGAAATGCAAGTGAATAGACACTTTAGTTATCCACAAATTACCGGGTGGTCAGTTGGTAAGATTTAACGGTCATTTGGACCAACTGCTTAAGTTCCCCTTGTGGAAAAATTTCTCGGATAAAAGTAGGTAAATAACTTACAAAGTGAAAGTAACAGTTTATGAATGTTTATTTTTATTTAAAAAGTCGAAAAAAGTCTTACAAAGTCGGAAAAACTCGGAGTAATTCCAAAATTTCGGACTCTTCCAGAAGAGTTATTCAGTGTTAATAAATCTTGCAACGTTTATGGGTACTAAAAGAAATATATTAAAAGTTATTAATACTACGAAAGTGTAATAAAGGGGAAAAAAATATAACTAATACTTCCCCGGTTTTCCGTTTAAGAATTTGAAACTTTCTTCTTTGTTTAAAAAAAGGTTACCGTTACTGTCGATCAATATTATAAACTTTGTTTCTTCAATTTTTGATAATTATTATTAAAATCTATTATATCACAACGTTATTTGCCAATTTTTATTTTATTGTACTTTTATTACATAAATATATTTATAAATTAAGTAAAAATTAAAACAGCTGATCTAATTAGCTTTTGACAGGTTGAGTCAGTGTTGCCAGAGAAAGAGTCAATCTTTCGTCCTTAAAGCCTCCTCTACACTACTCCTATGTCCGGGGTAAACTCAAAAAGTACTACATGGATTTATTTCAAATTTTGCATAACTATTACTAACAGGTCGGGTCAACATATAGGCTACATATTATCAAGCTGTCACCTACGGGGGAGGTGCTGTGCGGAGTAAACGAAGTCCGCGCGGACGAAGTCTTGGGCAACAGCCAGTATAATTATGGCGAGCGAAGCGAGCCCTACACTAGGCGACTTTCTATGCACTTTTGTGGTACATTTTTCTGAAAAAGTATCCCACTTTAAGGTTTGGGCTTTGACGTGGTGGTTTAAATTCATGTCTAGATATATTATCTACCATTAAAATGCTATTTCATAAACATTAAAAAAATAGAAAATACATTTTGTATTAGAATTTTATTACTGCTAACGCCATCTATTATAAAAATAAATAAATAATAATAATAAATAAATATTCACGAGACAAACTACACTTACTGATCTAACCCCAAAGTAAGCAAATATTTGCTTGTGTTATGGGTGTTAGTCAACGATACTAATACATAGAAATACATAATATATAAATACCAGAATATATATAATAAACACCTAAACCCAGAAATACAAACATTTACGCTCATCACACAAATGCTTGTCCCCGTCGGGGATCGAACCCGAGCCCCGTTGATTGCGTAGTCAGGGTCGCTAACCACTCGACCAACGGGAGGGTCAAATAACGAGTAAAAATGCTACAAAGCTACACTAGGCGACGATCTGTGCCCTTTAGTGGTACATTTTACTAAAAAAATATCGCACTTTTAGGTTTAAGCTTTGGCGTGGTAGTTTTATTTTGTTTAATTCATTTTCATTCACTCCAGTTTAATACAATATTAATCTATTAAAACACTTGTACTTTTTAACTTCCCACTACGTATGTAGATAGGAAGGTTACTGATTTTGCTCCGATTTTCAAAAATGTAGTTTTCACCATATGTCCGCGTTTTGTGGGCTTAGGAACCATTTTCGACTATTTTCGCGATGACGTCAGTATGTCTGTATGTATGTGTGTGTGAGTGTGTGTGTGTGAGTGTGTGTGTGTGTCAACAACTCATAAGTTTTGAACGCCTGGACCGATTGAAACGCGGTTGGTGGCATTCGATTGGATTCCGCTCAACTTATACTTCCTGAAATTTTGTACCAAATGGACCTAAGAGATTTTGAGAAATTTTGAAAATACCCTAAACAAATTGTGACGAAACAATTTTTTTTTTAATAACTTCCAGATTAATGTACCGATTGAGTACAAAAACTATTCCTCAAAAAATACATCTAATGCATAAATTGCCTCAAAATCAGTTTATTCGTTTGGAAGTAATCGTTGACGAAAATTTTGAAAAAAGTGTTTTTTCGACATAACTTCGAAATATTTCAACCAATTATTTTTTGGTATTCTACGATATTTTAATACTATAAAAATTACGTCGAATGCCCTTTTAAAAATCAAAACCGAACCTTATTTTCAAAGGTTACAACTTTTCAAATATTAAAATTACGTTTTCTTTAGCAAAGTTACTTAATATTTTGGAAATAACTTTCAGGCTAATATACCGATTGACTTCAAAATCTTATCATCGTTTCTCCTTTAAAAACTGCGCCAAGTACCGTTAATTGGATAAAAATCGGTAAATTTGTTTGGGATCTATCATAGACGAAAATGTTTTTTTGACATTGCTTCGAAATTTTTGAACCTACCGATTTTTTAGCTAAAGCAATATTTAAATTGAGTTGAATGCCATTTGAAAGATCAAATCGATCATCGTTTCCAAAATATACAGCTTTTCAAAAATCAATACGTGCCAAGAAAACTTATCAAGGACGTACTACGTGCGTCTTCCCGGTTGAAATTTGGATGTTTTTTGATTTCAATGGCTTCTTTCACTAGCCGTGGAATGTAATATGGCGTTCTGTCGAAAATACGCGTGGCCTATGAAATTCCATCCAGTGATTACGGCCCGACTACAGCTGCAGATGTTTAGCAATCGCCGACTTATTAACGTCGTTATTCTTGACTGCTTTGATATGCTACTAGGCCTCTGACACATGCTCTTAGTACCTCTATACACTACTCGGCCGACTTCAGTACGCGCCAAGACGCCGTTGTGAACGCACGTGTGTTTAATAGATTTTTTCGTTGATGTGCGTGTGAGACTCTATTATGAGCGGCATACAGTGGTCACAGGAGCAAACTATGTTGTTCCTTGAAACACTTCAAGCAGAGCCTTTTATTTGGGACCCCAGTGGGAAAGGTCATAAGGACAAGAAAAAAGTAAATGATGCTTGGGTGCGTATTCGGGACGTTTTGGAAATACCAGTTGAAGAATTGAAGAAAAAAAAGGATTCACTTTTTGCGACATACAGGGGCTAATACAGAAAAATGGAAGCTTCCTTAAAAAGTGGTGCCGGCGCAGATGATGTTTATCGTCCAGTTTGGTTCGCCTTTGATTTCATGAACAGCTTTTTGGGGTCCGTGTATAAATGTAAACAAACAATAACCACGGTAAGTTTTTTATTATCAATAACTTGTTTTATTATTACTAAAGTACAGATTACAGTAAGGTCGATTCGCCAGTTTGCGTCCATTTAGTGCAGTTGCTTGCTTTAAGGAGAACATAATAATGTCTCTGCATTAGTTTTAATATAAAAAGTATGTAGTTAATGTGGTAACGAACAGGCGAAATGACCCTACATTCGTTGTGTTTATTTATAAACATTGAAAATAATTTGTAAAGTAATCCCTTATCTGAACGGCAGATAATGGTGATCTGCGTGCTACTTGTGTAATATCTCTCAAAGCACAGTTATTATCAAAGTCTGCCCGCCAAGACCCGGGTTGAATTAAAACTCCATTATCATCATACATATCTACAGTACCAGGAGGCATATATATAAGGCATGATTTATTACTTTTTCTGAGAAAGTTATGCAATAAGAGACATGTCATTGTAATAATTGGGATATTATGAATATCCAAATCAATTGGCTTTCTGAATATTCTAAACCTGGATGCTAAAATACCAAACACATTCTCAACTACTACTCGAGATTTTGACAAGCGCATATTGAAAATCCTTTTCGGTGAATTGATATCATGGTTGCCAGGATATGGTTTCATTATATTATTATGTAAAGCAAATGCTCCATCTGTCAAAAAAACGTAGGGAATTTCGACATGATCCGTTCCGGATAATGGACTTGGCTTAGGAAGATTAAGCCCGTTAGATGCAATTTTTTGCCATAACGAAGAATTTTTAAGTACACCTCCATCACTGATCCTACCTTGACTACCAATGTCAGCATACATAATGTTATAGTTACTGTCGACTAAAGCTAAAAGTACTAAACTAAACGTCTTTTTATAATTAAAGTACTCAGAACCAGAGTTAACCGGACATTGTATAACAATATGCTTTCCATCCATTGCGCCAAGGGCATGTGGAAAATTCTCCTTGAATCCGTTTTCAACTTCCAACCACTGCTGCTCATTGCACGGCATCTGTAAATAAAAAGTATATTATATAAAAAATATTATCATCAAATAATATGTAAAAAGACACGGTCAATTTCATTAAAAGCTGACACTCAAATTGTATATAAATAATTAAAAAGCCGATTAATTGTAGCACTCATGTATTTTTCATAAAATACAGAGACATACACTCACACTCCTACATACACATACAGTACTCCTGCATATACGCGCACTCAAATGCATATAGTATACAGAACCCATATACACTCACAAATTTGGATTGGATTAAATAAAGATTTATTATTAAATAGGTCGTGATATATACATTTAAACCTTTGCTATTTTTATTTCAGGATCATGGAACTGATTCGATTCAGGAAGAATCAACCAACGCTTCAGAGGATGTACCAATTGCTTCTCCAACTCCAAAAGAACCAGAGCCCCCAAAAAATAGACACACCATCCGACGGCGTGACAACCCACCGGAATTGCAAGTTGCCAGTAGGCAGATGACAGAAGCCTTCAATAACTTAAATAAAGTGATAAATAATCCTTCAAAGGATAGCAGCGCAGTTGAGGACGAGTGCGACGTATTCGGCAAACTAATTGCCAAAAAACTGAAGAGGTTACCTGAACATGAAAGGGACGATATAATGTTCGATATACATGCTCTATTTCGGAAATCACGTTTTGAAAGATCTCCATCAGGTGAATCGTTTCGTACTTCTACACCTAAGTCTACGCCATATTATAGTCCGTTAACTACATCACTATCTTCTAGAAAGCGTCCTTTATCTGCGAATAATGCAGTTCATTATAATGTTACAACATTATCTCCTAGACCACACTCATCGTTTTCAGAGCCACCTGATACATATATAACATTATCTAATGAGTCCAGTGAATGTCAACCGACATACTTCCAACAACCAAGCGAAATCACTGCTCATCAACGCTCTTCAAAGATACGTGTTATAAGTGATGAAATTATTGCACCAGACACCCAAAGTCAATCAGTTTATCAACGCTATAAGCAGCCTCAATCAGATCAATCTAACGATGTTCAATATATTTTGCATATACCAGAGACCCAAACTCAATCTGATTGTCCAGAAGATAATACACATCAGAGTGATTTAATATATCAGGCATATAATGACTCGTAATGTATGAAATTATTCTTATTCTTATTCTCACTGATATTTTTGTAATTGTACATACCTAAACTTTTAATAAATATATGTCATAAATATTAAAATTTTACCTTTATTTCATCCTTGAGTTCCTCGTTCAAAGCTTCACAGACTTCGACTACAATTTTTGAAATCAACTGGCTTGAAATTTTAAATAAATAGTGCATAGATCTATAGCTGTCACCACTTGCCAAAAACCTCAAGGTGATTGATAATCGAATCTTAGCAGGTATAGCTTCTCTTAAATGAGTGTCTCGTTTAGCGATTAAGGGTTCGACTTTAGAAAGTAATAAATTAAAATCGTCCAATGACATTCGGTGGAAATTTTCAAATTCTCCTGATGGTTCTTGTATGAGTTCAAGAAATTGTTGTTCCATAGTACGTCTGTAAAAAAAAATACAGTTAATTAACTTGCCATGTAATGTACTTTAACTTATTAGAAATCCTAATTATTTAAATAAATATTACCTACCTAGTTCTGTTCCGATGCATTGCGATCATCCACCATCTTCTTTTTCTTCTTTTCTTTTTAGTCTTCTTCGTGAGATAAGTATGCACGTAGTTATAATACGCTAGAGAGCACATTGCTACGGCAGCTGCTACTTGAGCGTCCATTATAATAAACGTCCGCAGGGTACCGGTAACGCTACACGAATGCGCTCCTCGCGAAGTTGAACGAGTGTGTAGTGTAGCACCGCGGACTTCAGTCAACTTCGGCCGAGTACTTCGCCGAGGAACTTCGCGAGTAGTGTAGAGGAGGCTTTAAGGACGAAAGATTGACTTTTTCTCTGGCAACACTGACTCAACCTGTCAAAAGCTAATTAGATCAGCTGTTTTAATTTTTACTTAATTTATAAATATATTTATGTAATAAAAGTACAATAAAATAAAAATTGGCAAATAACGTTGTGATATAATAGATTTTAATAATAATTATCAAAAATTGAAGAAACAAAGTTTATAATATTGATCGACAGTAACGGTAACCTTTTTTTAAACAAAGAAGAAAGTTTCAAATTCTTAAACGGAAAACCGGGGAAGTATTAGTTATATTTTTTTCCCCTTTATTACACTTTCGTAGTATTAATAACTTTTAATATATTTCTTTTAGTACCCATAAACGTTGCAAGATTTATTAACACTGAATAACTCTTCTGGAAGAGTCCGAAATTTTGGAATTACTCCGAGTTTTTCCGACTTTGTAAGACTTTTTTCGACTTTTTAAATAAAAATAAACATTCATAAACTGTTACTTTCACTTTGTAAGTTATTTACCTACTTTTATTCGAGAAATTTTTCCACAAGGGTCATTATAAAAAAAATGGTTAAGCCCCACCACCTTATTTTATCAACAAGATATCGTCTATCGCTTAATTCTTGCGATCATCATCAATGTCAAACAGGGAATTCACCATTAGCAGACTCTGCGCTGCAACTGAGCTTTTGATTTTTGAAAATAACCCCAAAAAACTCAATACCCATTTTATTCAACCTGGGGATCAAACTCTGGACCTTATGATCTAAGCCGAACATTGAAATTAGATCACAAGACAGTCAACTACCAACTGTTGGTCTATACTTGTCTAAACTTGTCATAATTGAGATTTTTGGCCTAATTTTATGTTTTTACTAGATGTTGCCCACGACTTCGTCCGCGCGAACTTCGTTTACTCCGCACAGCTCCTCCCCCGTAGGTGATAGCGTGATAATATGTAGCCTGTATGTTGACCCGACCTGTTAGTAATATTCATGCAAAATTTGAAGTAAATCCATGCAGTACTTTTTGAGATTACCCCGGACATACATACAGACAAACAGACAAACAGACAAACAGACCAACAGACAAACATACATACAGACAAACAGACAAAAATTCTAAAAACTATATTTTTGGCTTCTATATCGATTGTAGATCACGTCCCAAGTATTCTTTTAAAAAAATATTCAATGTACAGTTTTGACTTTCCTACGATTTTATTATAATATACTTATATATCACTTAAACATACAATCTATACATATTATGTATAGATTGTATGTTTAAGTGATCTTTACGCACGCACAACGGTTATAATAATACCTGGAAGACTCCTAGCTACTACAAAAGTATGTTAAACCAAAACAACCCAACAGAGAAAACCTCAATATATTGCAAACTATAACCTGCAATATATTTTATTTTTAATATATTCTGAAACGAATAATACAATTTTATCTACTCTTCACTATATTAAATTGTGTTTTAAACGTAAAAGCTCTACATGTAGATTTTCCTTTCAAATTATTAAAATAAAAATCTCAGATTTTAGATTAGCTTTTTAATACTGGTCTTTTGTCTTTTCATAATTTAATTTCATGGGGTAGCAGTACTGTATACGAAGGTTAATATTTTTTATTAATTGTTATAAATATTCACGGGACAAATTACACTTACTGATCTATTATTTAGTTTCTACCTTCGTGAGGAACCCTGGCTGTATTTGAAAAAAGGCAGTTTGTAAACGCAAACGATTGGCCTAACCTGTCACTAACATCGTCACTCCTGGATGGTAGACAGGTAAAGTTTTGCAATGTCTCGCCTGGGTTTTATACCATAGCATGACATTTTTTTATATCATAAGATGGCAAACAAGCAGATGGGTCTTCTGATAGAAAGAGTTAATAACCTATAGACACCAAAGAAATTAATGGTGCGTTGCTATCTTGTGGCGAGGTCTAATGCCGCATGCATAAGTTTTCCGGCTACCTTATCCTCCAAACCGGAACACGACAGTGGCTTGCGCTACCTTATTGCGGCAGGAATAGGCAAAGCGGTGGTACCAGCCCCGGGCGAGAAAATGCAGAACTCTACCACCTAGTAAAACACATGATAGAGTTTTTGGCCGTAATGTCGTTAATGCTTGTCATTTGTATTTGTTTATATCATAAGATATTATTATAATTTCTGGAAAAAGGTGTTGAAAGTTTTTCTGTTTTTACATATCATGAGATAGCAAACAAATACATGGCTCGCTTGAAGAAAAGAAATAACCATTAACTATAACCAGCAGAGATTTTAACGGCGCAGTGTGTTGTTATTTGAGTATCGGGAGGTAATCGATACATGTATAAGATATCTTTATCGACTAATTTATCTCTCAAACCAGAGTGCTAAGTGTGAGTTTTTCTTTTCGCATTCGATCGTGAGCACGTTTGGAGTTTACTAGGAATTTGTATGTGATTTGTACAGCGCCACCTAGTGGTAAACGTGAGAAACCAGTTTAACACTAGGTGGAGCTGTACAAATCACATACAAATTCCTAGTAAACTCGAAACGCACTCACGATCGAATGCGAAAAAAAAAACTCACACTTAGCACTCAGAACGCGACCGTGACAACATTGACGCTGTTGCAGGAATAGGTAGGTAGGCGGTGGTAGCAAATACCTGGGTGAGACTTTGAGGGAATCTACAACCTAGTAGTCACGATAGTAGTGACACATAGCCTTTTATGACTTACCTGGCAGAAAAGCCATGGTCTTTTCTTTATTAGAGCCCGGACTAACAGGGGATACAAGTTGTCTTACAGTATTCTTTATTTATTTTAATTGTGTACGTAGGTTGGTGGAAAAAGCAAAATTGTGTCAGAAAGCAGAACACGAGTTCCCTGGCATGCCTTGTGGAATTATGGACCAGTACATTGTCACCCTGGGAAAAGCCAATCACGCTCTTCTTATAGACTGTCGGTAAGTTGAATAGTCGTAAGTATCTATATTAATACTAGCTGACCCGACAAACGTTGTTTTGCTATACATATTAGGAATCTATAGTGGACAAACAACGTGACACACATAGTATAAAACAAAGTCGCTTTCTCTGTCTGTCCCTATGTCCTTATGTCCCTATGTATGCTTAAATCTATAAAACTACGCAACGGATTTTAATGCGGTTTTTTTAATAGATAGATTGATTCTTGAGGAAGGTTTTAGTGTATAAACCTTTCCGATATTCCCACGGGAACAAAAGCTGCGCGGGTGAAACCACGGGCAGGTCGCTAGTAATTTATATAAGTATTCGTGATTATCCTTTCAGGCTGAAAGGGCCTTGAACTTTATATGGTGGTTAAGTATTTTTAAATTTCCTAATTTTCCGCGCAATTATCCTAATATTTTTTTTTATAACCTTCTCCTGACAATTACAAACACAACAAAAAAAAATTAGCAAAATCGGTCCAGCCATTCACGCGTGATGTCGTGACCACGGAAAATAGGGATTGATTTTTATATATATAGATTATAAAACGCGAAAGTTTTAATAATAATAATTATTATTATTTTCATTAATAAGTCTCCATTTACACAAGTTGTGAATACAGTATTTGCTTACAATTATTTTATGCTATTATTAAGTTTGGATGATTGTTGGATGGATGGCTGTTTGTTACTCAATCACGCAAAAACTACTGAACGGATTTGAATGAAATTTGGTTCACACGTAGATGATGACCTGGAATAGCGCAGAGGCTACTTTTTATCCTAGAAAAATACGTTATCCCGCGGGATTCGCCAAAACCTTTTATAATGCAGCGGGCTGCATGCTGCAGCTAGTTTTTAAATGAATAGTTTATGATTGCCTCGTGGTCTAGGGATTAGCCTAATCGGCTCAGATCACGGGGTTACGGGTTCGATCCCCGGGTTGGATAAAAGTGTTACTGAGGCTATTTCGAGGTTCTTTTCAAAAAAGAAATATCTCAGTAGCAACTCGGAGTGTGTTGGAGTGAGATATTAGCACTCCCATGCCTCGACTGAGCACGTAAAGTGGTCGATTCCGGTTATCGTTTGAAATTATCGATAATAATCCTATATCCCGATAAAAAGTCCTTCACGCCCATATCCCCGAAGGGGTAGGCAGAAGTACAACAAGTGCACCCACGATTAGCCGAAGATACTTGGTCCCACAATGTGATAGGTGGGAAGCCTATCGCCAACCGAACACTTCCAATCCCGGGCAATTTGTGTTTCTCAGAAAACTGAAAAAACACATTTTTTATGTGCCCGACCCTTGAATCAAACCCGGGACCTCATGTGGTCAACGCCAACGCTGGACCACTAGACCACAGAGGCAACAATAAAATGTGTGATAAAAAGTCCTAATTCTGATAGCAATAAAACCTATGGTAAAGAGGCACGGTGGTTATAATACACTGCTCGCCCGACTCCGAGCTGCTATTGAGATTTTGGATTTTCGATAAAAGCTCCATTTAACCACAATAACAGTTTTTCCCTGGCGATCGAACCCGGAACTTTATGATCTGAGTCCCATAATCTTAGCTCTAGACCTTGAAGCAGTCTAACCTACTAAAGTTTAATAAAATTTTATCCCAGAACTTATCCTGTGCTTGGGAAAACTTTAATATATTAAGGTTTTAATCACGGGATAAATGCTAAAACACATATACGTACAGCCGGTTAGGAAAGTCGACCTAAACCTTGTAGGGGGTAATAAGGTATTTGATCCTTATTCCAAATACATTAAAAAAATGGCAGTATTTACTTAACCATCAAATTATCTTTGCGCGTTACTTGCGCGAACGTTTTGGTGCTCACGAATTATGAATTAATTGGATAAAAAGTTAAAATTTAAGGGTATGTTTTTTTATTTATTTGGAATGAGAATCAGATACTCTATTAGACCTTCAAGGTTTAGGTCGACTTACCTAACAGGCCGTATAGTTAGAAACACGAAAGTACTGATCAATATTATGATGAAGTCCAATAATTAGTATGTCATACTTGTTATTGGACTTGTCTACTACTACTTGTCATTAACGTCCTATGGCTCTTAAGTGAGGAAAAGCCATCCATAGTATTCTCTCTGCCATCGCGTTCTGTCTTGGGCTACGCATTTCACGTCAGACCATGTTCGTCTGATCGTCTTCCGTTTCGCTGCCACTGAACGCCTTCAGGTGTGCTTGGGACGACCACGCTTTCTCTTCCCTTGTGGCGTCCATTCCAGAGATTGTCTAGGAATGTGGTTTGGAGTTCTCCTGAGAAAGAGAAGGATGAAGAAGATCAAACGCCGTAAGTGGACGTAAGAAATTTAGTACAGTTAAAGTATACATTGCGGAGGGCTGCAGAAACCTAATATTTTTAAATAATATGCATTAAAATACATTAAATTAATAAAAATAAATATTACATACACTTCATTCATGTGACACACATAATATACACACTAAAGTCTGTCAAACTTAAAAGTGATTTTATTGTTTAGTCTATGGTCGAATTTTGGGCCTCAGAGGAATAACTAGTTATTCCTCTAAGTCTACAGTAGCTCAGTTAGTTATTTAATAACTAGTTATTCTAGTTAGCTAGAAAAATAACTAGTTATTCCTTTAAGTCTACAGTAACTCAGTTAGTTATTTAATAACTAGTTATTCTAGTTAGCTAGAGGAATAACTAGTTATTCCTCTAAGTCTACAGTAACTCAATTAGTTATTTACTAACTAGTTGTTATTCCTCTAAGTCTACCGTAGCTCAGTTAGTTATTTAATAACTAGTTATTCTAGTTAGATAGAGGAATAACAAGTTATTCCTCTGAGTTTCGGACATAGACGATCGCTAGTGCAATGTTATTCTCTCAATATAATATCTAATTTTTACATACATATCTTCACGCCAGATCCCTTATGGGGTAGGCAGAGAGAACCAAGTGGCATACATTACGATCCTTGCAGGCTTGTCTGGCTTCCTCCACATTCATCACTCTCTTCATACACACACGCCGGTTCCGAAGACACTTGACACCACCTTCGGACAGTACTCGATCAATCTGATCATGATATGGCAGTCTTGGTTTATCTACCTTTTTATTAGAACAAAATGGAACATTTCCCGGAGGCATCTCTAATTAGGGAGTATTATGTAGTCAGTGTTAAATTTCATTAAACAATTAATTTGTTATGGTAAAAGTTTTGATTAAAGGGTTGCCTTTTCTTCTCATTGTTTTCTCAGTGTTGTCTTACAGATTTTACAACAATAAGTATTTTTTTTATTATTTATATCTTCTTGATCACCTCTGTGGCCTAGTAATCCGGTGTCGGAGTTGACCATATGAGGTCCCGGGTTCGATTCCTGGGTCGGGCAATTAAGAAATGCGCGTTTTCGGTTTTCTGATAAGAACGACGTTGCTCGGGATTGGGAAGTGCCCAGTTGGCTTGGTTTGCCACTTATCACGTTGTGGGACCAAGTATCTTCGGCTAATCGTGGGTGCACTTGATGTACCTCTGCCTATCTCTTCGAGGATATGGGCGTGAATATACATATAGGGCGTGAATATATATATACATTATTTTTTACTTTTTATTATATCTTTTATGGGAAAACTCATTTAGCCGTTTTGTGTGATTTTTGTGTCTACTATCACGAGATGTGTTGCACCATAAATGACATGGATTTGGCTATAGCGTAGTGTTTTATTTTAGTTTTTACTTCTGTTGGCAGTCCCTAAAACTTTTCAACCCATTACACAAAAAAACGAGGGTGTTATAAGTTTAGCGTTGTGGCGCCGCTGGTTCATACCGCTGAAGTGTCATAGTGATGATTATTATATGTATAGATACCAGAGGGCCAGTTTCTTGTCCGGATGACGTCATAACTGTGGAGGTTTGATTCTCTTGTGAAATCGCAAAATGTGCGACATACACGACCACATCTTTTGACCACGTTTTTTTTTGTGATGTTACCAAAAATTTACGGTTTTCTGATATTTTCCTATACATTGCTTCTTGTCAAATTTAATGCTTGTAGATTAACGGGAAGTATCCTGTAGATTTTGATTCTCTTTTGATATCGCCAAAAATCTCTTGATTGCGTTGACTTAAAAGTTTGACTTTTTCACAGCTTAGAGTAACCGTAGACGTAATTATGTGGCATAAATTTCAACTTGATGACTTTACGCGTGTAGTGTAAACTAGGCTTGTTCTTGCTCTTATATATATATATATATATATATATATATATATATATATATATATATATATATATATATATATATATATATATATGTATGTATGTATGTATATATACATTTATTTTTTTATAATTAATTCATAATATTATATTATTATTCATAATTCATATTATTATTCATAATTAATTCATAATATGTTAATTACTTAAGTTTTTTTTGTGTTGTCAGTAAATTACTAGTTAATTTGTGCAGTAGCTTTAGTCATGTAAATTATTATTATTATTATTTTTTATTATTATTATTATTTCAATTTTTATTTTCTATATTGAAATACCATATTTATACAAGTTATACATTTATATATACATATATTTTATAATACAGTATAATTATCAGTTATTAGTACCTGTTTGCAATATGAGTGATTCTGAACCGTACTACTCTTTAGAATCAACATCACTCTCATCGTATGATTCTTTTGATGATACATCACTGGGTGACGCATTACATAACATGTTTTTCCAGTATCGGAGGGATTTTAATATTTGTCATATAAATGCGCAAAGCATCCCGGCTCATTATTCGGAACTTCTAGCGACTTTTAATAGCCCCTTCATAAGTGCCGTCCTTGTATCTGAAACCTTTTTAAAACCATCCTTGCCTTCATCTCTTTATTCTATGCCAAATTTCACACTAATCCGTAATGACAGAATCGGCAAGGGTGGTGGTGGTGTAGCCATTTACCTACGTAGTGATCTACAATATAAAGTTATAGCTCAATCACCTGCATTGTATAGTGGATCCTACGAATACATTCTTTTGGAAATAATTGTGGGACAATCACTATTTTTACTTGGAGTTGTGTATGCTCCTCCACTGACTGACTACTTCGAACACTTCGAAAAGCTTTTAGAATCATATACACCCCAATATGACCATTGTGTTGTGATGGGTGACTTTAATACTTGCCTTTTAAAAGACAATAAGCGAGCTCGTACTCTTATGCAGTTAACAACATCGTGTAACTTACAGATACTACCACTCAATGCGACTTATCACACTAATGACTGCCACTCTTTATTAGATGTCATAATTACATCTAAAAGTGATCGTATTTGCCACAGTGGACAGCTTGCAGCACCTGGTTTTTCACACCATGACCTGATATTTTCATCTTATAAATTAAGAACTCAAAAAAGTAAATGTAAAATATTTATGCAGCGTAACTTTAATAAAATAGATAAATCAAAACTACTTTCAGATGCCGCAAAAATAGATTGGTCCCAACTTGATTTACGGAATAGTGTAGACGATAAAGTTGCGTGTTTTACTAATCTCATAATGGAGCTATACGACAAACATGCTCCTCTGCGACCTGTTCGAATGAAACATCCCCCTGCACCTTGGATGAATGACCATATTCGCAATTTGATGGCTCGTCGGGACCGTTTGAAGCGTAAATTCAATAAGCATCGCTCTCCAGAGCTTTGGGATGCCTTCAAATTAGCAAGAAATCGCTGTAATCAAATGGTAAGAAATGCTAAACGCTGCCACATTCTTTCGAATATTGAATATTCCTCTCCCACAAATATGTGGAAATTTCTTCGTTCTCTGGGTATTGGGAAGTTGCAGACTGAATTGCCTTGCCATTTAAATATTAATATTCTAAATACACAGTTTTCTATTCCATCTCACAAAATTGATCCATACCTTAAACAAAATACGCTCCATGATATAAAGCTGTCTGGTGTTAAACATAGTACGCCTTTCACATTTGAACCAGTTCCTGAAAGCCTTGTTAGCAAGATTATACTCAACACATCCACCAAATCTGTTGGTTACGACGGATTAGGCAGAATCATGATTCTACCAATACTTGACGTGATTTTACCCCACATCACTGATATCATTAACTTGTCATTATCCTCTGGTGAATTTCCGATCTCATGGAGTAAGGCTTTTATAACCCCAATACCCAAGAAAAATAATCCCACAGATCCTTCCCATTTTAGACCTATATCTATTTTACCTTACCTCTCAAAAATTTTAGAACGCATTGTTTACATTCAATTTTCTGATTTTCTTTCAACACATGGCCTGCTAAATAATTTTCAGTCAGGCTTTCGCCCATGTCATAGTACGACAACGGCTCTCATAAAAATCACTGATGATATACGGTGGGCCATGGATGAAAGAAAGATCACGCTTCTTACTCTTCTTGATTTCAGCAATGCGTTCAATTGTGTGGACCATGATATTTTAATTGCTATTCTTCGTTCCTTAAATTTATGTCAATCGGCAACGGCCTGGTTCACGTCGTATCTTAGTGGGCGTCAACAACAAACGCGGACTCATGAAATGCAGTCGGACTGGTGTGATGTTGTTAGCGGTGTTCCGCAAGGCGGTGTGTTATCCCCCTTACTTTTTTCGGTTTTTATAAATGCAGTCACTTCTCATATACAGCATTGTTCCTACCATTTGTATGCAGACGATTTGCAGCTTTATCTGTCGTTTAAGCCGAATGACCTAGATAAAGGCATCGCAAATATGAACGCTGATTTAGATGCAGTTTGCACTTGGGCAAAAAACTATGGACTTATGTTGAATCCCGATAAGACGCAGGTAATGTTAATTGGGCGTGATAGATATCTGGCACAATTTGATTTGGAGACACTCTCCCCTGTGACTCTCAACGGTAAAAGTCTCTCCTACCGTACGTCCGTAAAAAACTTAGGTATTTATATGACCAACAGCTTATCGTGGTCGCTTCAAGTAAGTGAACTTAGTCGTAAACTTTTTGCATCTATGCATGCACTAAAACGTCTACAAAACTTTCTACCTTTAAAAACTAAAATTACACTAGTTAATGCACTGTTGTTGCCTATCCTTGATTACGCGGATATTTGTTACACTGATATAACCGATGAATTGTTAAATAAACTTGATCGGCTGCTTAATTTATGCATACGATATATTTTCGGACTGCGTAAATATGACCATGTCACTCATTTTCGGTCGGAATTGAAGTGGCTGAATATTCGTTTTCGGCGTGACATTCACGTTTTATCATGTTTATTTAACATTCTGAAGAATCCATCATTTCCAGTATATCTAAAAGAACGTTTTGCATACATTTCAAATCAGGGTAGGCTTCAGCGGTCATTTCACTCAAGTACGCTGATGTATCCGGATCACAATACGGCAACATATTTTAATTCCTTCACTGTTACTGCGATAAGATTATGGAATGATCTTCCCTCTAAGATGCGTGAATCATCAACACTATCAATTTTTAAAACTGCGGTATATGATCATTTATTAAAACGTCAGAATTCTTAATTATTGTATATGTGTGTATTTTATATTATATTTATGTAATTAAATATTATGAAAATGTATCTATAATTTACTATTGAGTATTGATGTATGTATATTTCTCTATGTAAGTAGTCAACCTATATTTATTTATAGCATTAATTGTTTGTATTATTTATACTGAGGTTCTTAAAATGTTTATATGATTCTTGTAGAATATTCTTAATAATAGGTTAGTTATGATAAATTAGTATCTAGTATTAAGTTTTATTAATAGCTCATAATTAATTTATTATGCACTACCCAAGTTTTTTCTCTCAGCATTACGGAAGGCAAACTGTGAGAAAATGCTTAATAGCATTAAGTTACGCCTTTGTACCATTATGTGCAATAAAGTGTTTAAATAAATAAATAAAATATTACATAGTACATATACTACACAAGTCTAATGTAAATTGAACCAATGACATTTTTTTTCTACATTCACTTTTTACATATCACTGAGTTGTCCTGAAAAGTGAAGCCTCTCGTCCAGGTATTTATAGCGTCAATGCTTGTCATTATCGTGTTTCAGTTTCGAGGTTAGGATAGCAGTAGACTCCAAGCTGAGATTTTAGATTTTTGCTCGACCTGAGAATCGAACCCGTGGCCTCATGATTTGAGCCGAATAGGCTATCCCCGGGACCACAAGGCAGTCAAAAGAATATAAAAAACGTAGCCTATCTCGCTAGTTACTCAACCAATGATGTTAGTTATGGTGCCTTTAAATTTATATATAAATAAGACAGCTATCTTGGCGGTCTTAATTTTAATGCACTACAAGCATAAGTACGCTTCCTTAAAAAACACTTAAATCAACTCAAAGAAAGTAATAGGTATATAGTTACAATGATATGACGACAATATCAAAGAATTTAATGGGGATTGTTGACTCCTCAATATTATGCTACAGTTTCCAAGTACAAAGGACTAAGACAGTCATTGTCTCGGAAAATAGAATTTGTTATAATACATGATCTAAGGAGTAGTTCAAATCGTAACCTTTGAAAAGGCGCAAATGCTTTGTCCTTTAAGGATTTGTTATATTATCACACAAAATCTCTAGACGTAAAGATATTAGGCGCTGTATGCGAAGGGTTCTATTAAAAACCAGTTTGATTTTGTGTTTATATTAGCTTTTAATTAAATGTTTTCAGTTATGCGTGTCACTATCATCGTGACTACTTAGTGGTAGATCAGTGGCAGATTTGCCCTTGGTGGCGCCCTAGACCCCAATTGATATGCCGCTTTTTTTGCTTTGTGGGGAAGAGATAATTGAAATTAGGCATTAAATTAACAAATTATAAAATGTTTATCGATAAAATTTCATTGAATTACATATAACCTATTATTGGTGAACTTGTTATTAACTAAATAGTAACTGTTGCTAGCGACCTCCCTCGCGTGACCTAAAAACTTTACTTTTTAATTTAGTCCTGTAAAAAATTAGCCTATCTAATATAGGCTACTTTTCACCGGATTAATTTTTTACCTTTCTTGAAATTTTTAAAATCCGTTTGTTCGAACAATTTTTCACATGTTCGATTTCTGAATTCATATGACCCTTGAATTCTTTCCGAGTTCTTTCTTGAGTTTTTAAAATATTGACGTCTCGAAAATATTGCCGCCCCAAGAATTTATTAGAAGCATTATTATTAGAATTATGAATATTTCACCGTTGTTGTTGGTCCGAGATTTTTTGAAGAATAGACCATCTGCCATTCTGCCAGGCAGTCTGTAACAGTGTCTACGTGAGTCACTACTTTCGTGCCTACTAGGTGATAGAGTTCTGCAATGTCTCGCCCGAGTCTGGTACAACCGCCTTACCTATTCCTGTCGTAATAGCGTCAGTGTTAGTCACTGTTGTGTTCCGGTTTGGAGGGTAAGGTAGCCGGTAAACTTATGCAAGTGGCATCAATACTTTGCAATACGGGTAGCAATGTACACTAACATCTTTGGTGTTAATGGTGCGTCGCTAAGGCGATAGTTGTCTTTCGCATCAGGAGAGTCATCTGCTTATTTGTTATCCTATGATTTAAAAAAAGCCACCCTAGGCTTTGGCTTCACGGCTCTATGAGTAAATCCGCCACTGTAGTAAAGTTCTGAAGCGTCTCGGTTGGGTTATCGAGTTTGCTTGTAATTCTTCTTATCCCAACAACCTTACGGGAGTATTTCGGTTTAATTTATCATTGAAAACCAATTCTTATGACATTTTTGACATCAGACGTCTAGCAGATGCGTAACAGGCCCTGTAGAAACGACTAGACTCTTTTTTTGAAAGAGCCCTAGTCGTTTCTATTGGAATAAGCTGCTTGGTAATTTATTACTGGTAAACGGATATACCTACTTTATTCAATGAAACTTTTAATAAGTTATTTTGACGTGTCAATCAATTTTTAAGTTATTACCGGGTCGGAAACGCACACACCAAACGGTCCAGTGATAAAAACCTACAGGGAAAAACTCACCGAGCTTGAATTTTTTAAGCATCTATTTTTTTGTAAAACGACACATGATGTTTAATTTTTATACAATGATGGTATAATAACAAGCGATTGATGATAATAATATAAGAAGCAATTAATCTCGTACTTTCATGTCGTTTAAATATTCAGATATTATATACCACAAGCATATATACATTTTTTATATCATAAGATAATAAACAAGTACATAGTAGTAGTAGAACTTAACGAAAAGAGGCAATCATCGCCAACGAAAGATGCTTCGCTATCGGTCTGACGGGATGATAATGCCATATGCATAAGTGTACCGGCTACCTTACCCTCCAAATCGGAACACAACAGTGTCGCCTATGGCGCTATTGTAGGAATACGTAAGGCGATAGTATCAAACCTAGGCGTAGGCGTCAAGTAAAACCTTGTTACCGCTTTTTACAACAATTTGGTACGGTTAAAGTTTACATTCCAGTCCTCTACGGCATAAACCTAATATTTTTCAATGATATTTATTAGAAGTACATTAAATTGAAAAAAAAGACATTATACACACTACATTCATGTGACATAATGATAATATATACTATTATGTTTATAGCTAAATTTTGCTGTTAGGAATTCTGAAAATCCCTTAATACCAATTTTCATAATTCCTTATGTTTCAAAGTTCCTAATGTAATAACTCCGATTTTTCATTCATCCTATTTTTGTATGGTTTCGACATTTCAATAATATTCCTAAAATTTATAATTATTATTCTAAAAATTTCGAGTTTCAATAGATCGAATAACATAAACTCCGACTTATCGAACGAAACATCAAACTTACGAATCCGGACTATTGAAGTACCGATTATATAGAATTCCGAAATAAGCAATAGAGAAGGCGGGGGATTCGGCGGTTGCTACTGCGGCACGCTCGCTTCGCTTGCCTTCGCGTGGTGGTCACTATTCTAATGTAACATAACCCTAATGGTTCAATAACACAAACAATAGCAGACACCGATGCTCGGCAGTCGCTGCAGCGGCACGTTCGCTTCGCTTGCTCGCCTTCGCAAGGTGTTTCTTTTTTAATCCAGCCTTTTTTTTATATAAATAGATTGGGGGTCATTGGCTAGAGCGTGCATGTCGCGGCCTTTGCCAGTCCACTGGACTGCAATTCTGGCTCATAAAAGTATCGCAGTGCGGGTTAGGGCGTCCCCTGTAGGCGACGCGTACCGATCTGCCCCCGTCGGTACGAAAAGCGGTAGATGTGGCGATGGGGGCCACCACTCATTCCGCCAGGCCCGAATAAGTAAGACAAGTGGAGCGAAATGCCAAATAGGCACGTAGAATGTGAGAGTTGGGAGATGTAATGAATGAGAGATAATTGGATGTTTTATGTGTAACAGAGACTAAGTGTAAAGGAAGTGAAACCACTGATCTCCCGGGTGACATAATGGCTGTGTGGTCTTGTGTGCCCCAGAACGATCATGCTGGCGCCGTAGGCAAAAGCAGGTATTATATCGTCACGCTTAATCTCTTGGGTGAAAGATTATGGTACGGTTGATCCGAGATTTCTCTGGGTTTGTATAAAACTGGGAATCACGTGTCTTTTTGGTCACCTTATATGGCACAGTAAGCTCTTTGTCGCCCAGTGACCTGGAAAAGTTTTGGGATTCTGCAAGGGATGCTCTGGATATGGTTGATGACAACGAGTCATTTTGTGTGGTGGTATGATACCGTACTTGTACCATATGTTGACAGTATAGTGAACGACGTTGGTAATTACATTGTCAATTTATGCGTGGAAAGGAATATTCTTACGGCTAACATAATATATCCACATAAGAACATACATTTATTTATTTTTAATTTGCACAAATACATTTGCATAGATAGACTTAACGCCTAAAAGCATTCTCTGCCAGTCAACCCCAAAAGAATAGAGAGAAGGCGCAAGCAGCAAGCAAGCAAGATATTGAATGTGGGAATACGCATGAGAGATCTATGGTAAAATGTCTGCTTTATGCAGATGACGTTGCACTATTAGGCTCAACTCCATCTGAGCTTCAAACATTGGTCACAGTTATGAATGATGATTGTAATAGTATAGGCTTACAATTGAATACGAAGAAAGCTAAAGTTCTAGTACTCGAAAGAGAAGCAAACAGAACGGACAAGTTGTGATTTCTGATGTAGTGCCGGAACAAGTGGATGAGTTTGTATATCTTGAATGTACTTTTAGCAGATATGGAAGGGATACTCCTGATGTTGAAAGAAGAGCGTGTGCAAGGAACTAAGTGAAGGGTCGTTAGAGAGATTACTTTAAAGCATAGTTTTGAGTCAGGATTCCCGACTTGTTCTTCATAATTATGTACTTATCCCAACACAATTATATGGAAGTGAGAGTTGGGTATGTCAGAAAAGGCATTAAAATAGAATCAACGCGGTCGAGATGAGATCGCTATGAAAAATTTGCGGCATAATACTCCCGGGCTGGGTTCCTAATATTGAAGTGAGAGAGAGGTTTGGCATGAAAGAGAGTGTCGGTGTAAAGATGCTCTATGGGTTAGGACATGTAGAAAGAATGGTAGGTGAAAGGTTAACAAAATAGATATGCAATGGAATATGGATATGGAATACCGGGGAAGATCAAGACTGACGTACCATGATCAGACTGATCGAGTGCTGTCCGAAGGTGGTGTCAAGAGTCTTCGCAACCGGCGTGTTTGTATGAAGAGTGTAGTGAATGTGATATCGTGTGTATATCGTTAGATAACAATCAGACAGTGTCTCTCCTAATGGAAAGAGAAATAATCTCCTATAGGCGGTGGTATCAAATACCTGGGCGAGACGTTGCAGCACCTAGTAGTCACGATGGTAGTGACGTATAGCTAAATGGTCACCTTTAACGACCTGACTGGTAGAATGGCAGTTCATCTATTCTTCAAATTAGCCCAGACCAATACCAACCTAACCCACATGGTTCAATAACACCAACGATGTGATACTCAACGGCTGCTACCGCGGTACGTTCATTTCGTTCGCTCACTTTCGCGCGGTGTTCACTGTTCTAACCACTCAATGCGGCCCGAATGTAGGACTTGCCGGCTGATGTGCGCTGGAATGTACACTAAAACCTACTGCTGTGTCCCCTCCTTTTCAATAAGCTTCCCCAAGGTACTGGATTTTCCCACCACGACAAGGGTTAGAACCATGGGGTGTCACTTATAACCTAACCTAACTAACCTAAATGATTCAATAACAGTAGATGGTATCTGATGCAGGTATGTACTGAATATTCTACTAATTGGATCAGAATTATTATTTTACCAAGATAATACGAATAAAATGTTTTTTAATTTTTAATTTATAATAAATAAATTAATAAAAGATTTTATCGTTAATTTTCATTTGTTTATTTATAGTTTGTATAATAGATATTTGTGCTTTAACATTAATAAAGTTATGGTCTGGTTTTAATGAGAAGGATCGTTAGTAAATGTTATAACTTACTTATATTTAAAGACAAAGTTACGAAACTCAATAATGATTTTAGAAGCTTTATAGAACATTCCAGATAACATTTCACAATTGTAACCGCCCGCAAGTTTGTTGCAACAGTTTCGGAACATCGTTGTAATAGCTTAGCGACAACTGGCGCAACCCAACGTTAATTAACTAACTTTTATTATCCCTTTTATAGTCCAGTAAAAAGTTTAATGAAACCATGATCAACCAGTTTTGGCGCAATGAGTAAAAATGTGTTCATTAATACTTAAATAATGCTATTATGAAATAAATTTTGATTTAAAATTAGGGGAAAGGTATGAAAAAAATAAAAAAAAGGGTTGAAAAATGCCTTTTTTTAAATAACTTAATAACGGTAGGAAATACAAAAAAAAGTTTCAAGTAAAAGTTGTAGAGAAAAAAATTCTACACAAAAAGTTCCTCTTCATTTTTTTGTTATCTGCTTTAGTTTAGCTACAAAAAATAAAAATTAAATTTGTAGTAACATATGTAAAAATATATAAATATGGGAATACATGTGTAGTAGTGTTAGTACATATTTATGTGATGCGCGCGCTGCATGGTACAGGGCCGTAATAATTCTGGTAAGGTTTTATAATTAATTACAAAGCAAATTTAATTTTTATTTTTTGTAGCTAAACTAAAGCAGATAACAAAAAAATGAAGAGGAAGTTTTTGTGAAGAATTTTTTTCTCTACAACTTTTACTTGAAACTTTTTTTTGTATTTCCTACCGTTATTAAGTTATTTAAAAAAAGGCATTTTTCAACCCTTTTTTTATTTTTTTTCATACCTTTCCCCTAATTTTAAATCAAAATTTATTTCATAATATCATTATTTAAGTATTAATGAACACATTTTTACTCATTGCGCCAAAACTGGTTGATCATGGTTTCATTAAACTTTTTACTGGACTATTATGGAAACTGTGTCATGAAATTGCAATTGTTATTGATTTGTTAACAAGTTTGTAGTGTTAAATTTAATCGAAATGTCAGGGTTGTCTTGTTAGTTAACGATTTATTTAACTTTCATTCTATAAAATACGATGAAAATGTGTAACAGAAAACCGGTGAAACGCACATTATTTGAATTGACCAATGAGCGCGCGTTATTTGAGTTGAAAAATGAGTTAGCGTGTTAGTAGGTTGACCATCAGATTCGACTAACTTAATTAATTAGATGTCAGAAGTTATACATCATAGGCGACTACTGTGTATTTTTATGTCATAGGATAGCAATCAAGTAGATGGCCTTCTGTTGAAAAGGCACAACCACTATCTATACGTACCAAAAATGTTTACACATTTTCCACTGCACAAATGAAATGGGATACACATCTGTTACTTTAGCTTACAAACTGGAACATGTCAGTGCGTGTCATGTTCCAGTTTATAACAATGACATTGCAGTAAGGACAGAGAGGGTGATGGTACCAAACCCGGATGAGACATTGCAAAACTACCTCCCGATGTTAGAGACATTTATCCAAGAGTTCGCGTTTAACAAACTATCCGCCAGGAAGTCAGATATTCTTTCTTTAAAGAGGTCCAGACACACTATTTAGGGAAAAGTTATTAACGTTTATTACAAGTTGTGTATTAGATACCAACATATCCTACCATATTATGGTGAATTGTCTTGACCACTACAGCGCATTTCAAGCAAAGTGCGACGAGGCAGTATATTACGTATTTGTAACAGACTGTATATCCTTTAGCAATATCTTTTACTAATAATGTTACGAGCTTGTTTTTCGTTAATAAAATACCACTTATATTAAAACCGTGTTTATTTACCACACAAATGAACGATACAACACCTACTGATTAAAACTAATAACAAAAACCGTCACTATATTCACACTAGAACTAGCTGATTAAAACAAAACACTAAACCAAAACACTATCGTACTCAGAATAAATCACTCTATTACTTTTATGTAAGCCATCCAAATTATCACTTCAGTCGCTTTACGAAAACAAAACACTTCTGGCCAACACGCTTATATAATATGTACAAGCTAAGCATTCGAAAATGTTCTCGAAAGATCTAAAAAACTAATCGTAAACAAGTCACAGTATATGTTAATTTTAAGTCATATGCAAGAAGGTCCATTATAGCATTGCTGTTTATCTCATAGGTACTTATTGATCACTGATAAAAGCAGCTGTCTCTTTCTTTTAGTTCTAGGCAAGGAACTTATATACGAGAACTGGAATTATCACGAAGCAATAATTAAAAAATAAAAATGTGCTTTATTTCGTTACCAACAAAGGGAAAAAATGTTCTGAGCGAGACAACGACAACGGTGGATGTTGTCCCTTTCTTGCAATTACCAGTATAAATAAAACTATCGGATGGTAGATTTTTATATATTCGGCACCCGGTAAATCCCTTTTATTCATACATAGATAGATACATTAGCATAAAATGTATTGTTATTAATATATGAGTGCTAAAAATATGCTTATTTTAATTATTACTTAATTATTTATGCAAAGCAAAAACTGTTTTCTCAATTTAGTAGAATTAGTAATATTTGCAAACTACGCACGGCTGCACTTAAATATGGCGCTTTACTTGTTTGTTACTTACAATAGGTACATATCAAGGAAGTTACATTCTACCCGGAATGTCCACACGGGCTTCAAAATCGTTCCGAAGAGTACCATGACATGGGTGGAGTGTGTCTCTTTCTACTAAATAAAGCCCCAATCGCCATATATAAGTGCGGCCATATATAGTTCGCAAATTACTACTAAGTAATTCTACTAATTTGAGAAACAGCTTTGCATTGCATAATAAATTACGTAATAATTAAAATAAGCACATTTTAGATCTCACTATGTTAATTACAATACATTTTATGCTAATGTATTTATCGACGTGTATGAATAAAAGGGATTTAACGATTACCGAATATATAAAAATCTACCATCAGCAGTTTTATTTTAACACTGGCAATTGTAAGAAAGGGAAAACATCCACTCATGTCGTTGTCTTGGTCAGAACGTTTTTCCCCTCTGTTAAGTAAGAAACAAATGTCAACTTTCATATATAAGTTCCTTGGTACAGACACATTCCACCTCAGAGGAATTAGACCAATGTCATTGTACGCTTCGGAACGATTCTGAAGTGCATGTGAATATTTCAGGTAGTATGTAACTTCCTTGGTTCTAGGTTATACCAGTAATGTCTTTATTTTACCGATTAAAATACCGGTTTCTTTTATCAAGATAATTCTGAAATAGTAACACAAGTTATAACCTTGAATATCGGTAACGGAATGATAGATTGTAGGGCCCTTTTCATAAGGCAAGCTATTGCGTTTGAATTTCTTGGGGAAACTGAATTTAAATGAGTATTAAAAATTGACTACACTTTACAAAGTAGCTTAGTCAATTGTGTAACAATAATGGAATTTCACCAAGTGCTGATGATGGCAAGTATACAATATATTATGTACTTGTACCTACTATAGTGCGCGCGGAACTAGTTGGCCGCGCCATACGTAATACGTAATACGTAAGGCGCGGCCAACTAGTTCCGTGCGCACTATAGTTTAATTGTTTTTAATTATATTAAGTAAACTGGTTTCGTATAATGAATCATCCGACAAGCATAGTACAAGTATAACTAGTACAAGCGTGTTCGTTACAATAGTTGTGGCTTTTAGGGTTCCAAAGTAAACTAAGAAACCTTATAGTTTCGCTATCACTGTCCGCAGTCTAGGTCAAAGATCCTTAGTATCTACTATAAAGTTGTGATTTGAAATGAATATACATAATATTAGTCGCGGCAACAAAATGTTAGCATAAAATTTTGAAAAATATTTTTTTTAGCTTCTCTAAGTAAATATTAGAGCATATAAGGGATATTTATTATTCCCGTGTACACCATAGTGTGGAATATCATTAGATAGGTTTTTTAAAAAGAAATTGTATGTTTGTAAAAACAAGGGACTCATTTGTAAAATATTAAGTTTTAAAGTACTAATTTTTCTTAGAATCAAGTGATCCCTCTGCCAGCTTAACGGCTGGTTTTAAGGGTGGGAAAAAATTCATGGTAGTAGTAAATACAGGCTGTTAGTGTAAACACCGTTATCCTTGAAACAAGTGGTTTGGTTTCACTTATAGATGGTAAACTCAATGGTTTTTTTTTTAAAGTCTACATTTTTACTCAAAATTATTTCACCCTATATAAGTGCACGGTAAAGTGAATGGAGCGCGGGAAATAGCGCTTGATCTAACACCGCAAGCTGGTCGGATGGCCAGTGCGGCAGGTCAGCGCCCTTTGCGCATAGTATCCATGAATTTACGGGTGGTGTCAGTCAGAAATTTCTTATATTTTTGAAAGAAAATAACGTTTTTTAATTTTTAAATTCACATATATATATATATGATATGATAACGGTTTATCCTTACAGCCTGTATAATGAAGTTAAAAGGAAAACTAGCGCGGCTTATAAGGCTTTATAAGTTTTTGAGTAATATTCGACCAACTTATAAAATGTACTTAGAGAAGTTTTTATAAGCAGTGACCATATAGTGCGGATATATCTATCAATTTGACCTGTTTGTTGAGTGGTTAGTAAATCTAACTATGAATCGATGGAGCTCTGGTTCGATTCCCGATAGGGTCAAACATTGTGGGCTGAGCATACATTTTTTTTATATCATACGATAGTAAACAAGCAGATGGGTCTCCTGATGGAAAGAGTCAATCATCACTTATAGACACCAAAGATGTTAATGGTGCGTTGCTAACTCGTGGCGAGGTCTAATGCCACATGCAGAAGTTTACCGGCTACCTTACCCTCCAAACTGGAACACGACAGCGACAAGCACTGACGCTATTGCGGCAGGAATAGGTAAGGCGGTGGTACCAGACTCGGGCGTGGTGAATCGATAGCCAATCGGTCGCTTTTTACGACCTGCCTGGCAGAACGGCAGTTGGCCTATTCTTCAAAGGAGGCCAGGACCAACACGGCGAAAAAATGCATGCTGGTATTTCTGGGTTTGGGTATTTACTATGTATGTAACAGTATTTATATACGTATTTCTATGTATTAGTATAGTTGACTAACACCCGTAACACAAGCAAATAATTTGCTTACTTTGGGGTTAGATCGATTTGTGTTATCTGCCTCACGATATTATTAATACTAGTTATGTTAAATAGGTTACATGTTTATAGTATGAAACAATAAAAGCCCTCTTCTTAGTCCGTATCATTGGGATGGGCAACTTCGGAATCACGCACTTTACCAATTTATTTATATTTATTTAAAAAAATATACACTAATTTATTAAAATAAAATAATAGTTGCTTGTGATATGGGTAATGGTCAAAATTTTTAATACGTAGAAATATATACAGACTGAAATATATTTAATAAACTTCCAAACCCAAAAATACAAACGTCGATGCTCATTACACGAATGTTTGTGTCTGTCGGGAATCGAACCAGAGCTCCATCAATTGGGAAGGCGAAGTCGCTAACTATTCGAGCAATGAGAATAATGTAATTATAATTTTGTCGTAGATCATTGGACGCTACTCAAATACCTTTAGAAATACCGGACGCAGCGATTCTCGTTGTAAATTCCAACGTCAAGCATCAGTTAACTGGAAGTGAATATCTCCAGAGGCGTGCTCAGTGTCAGAAAGCCGCGGAACTGCTGAAGAAACCTTCTCTGAGGAGTGCTAAGAAAGAAGACTTGACAGGTGAAATTTGCATTGATTTGGTTTGTAATAAATAAACACAATTATGTCAATTCCATGAAGTTATATTATATCTGGAGGCAGCACTTCTAATACCTACTTGAAACCAAATTTTAAATACTGCTGTCATGTTTATTTATGTATTTATTTATTAAGGAAAACATTACAGCTTACTATAACATATGTGATTACAATCATTTTTAGGTTAGTTCTTAAGCCAAAACAGTTTTCACCACTAGTTAATACAGCGTGTGTGCTATAGAAATAAAAAGAATATAAAATCGAAAATGGAAAAAAAAAACATAATAATTACTAAGAAAATTACTAATCATTTTGATACGTTAAAGGATAATGTTATGTATAAATATAAATACTTTCGTTATATTATTTAACAAAGTTATTGATCATGTACTACTTTTTTAACAAGAGATACATACATTTTTAGTTTATAATAAAATATATCAATGTGAGAATAATATTTATTATATGTATTACAAGCTCTTATCAAGAACCGATTCTGGGCTTACTTAGTTCGGCAAATAGGGACGTAAAACATAAAACACCATTCTCTCTTCCTCTCTTTCCAACACAACTGTTTAAAAAGCGATAGTGAGACTTCGGAGACAGAGATACCACGTAAATATTTGTTTCAATTAATTAACACGAGGGCTAACTTCACCCATCCCAATACTTCATGGTCAATTCCTTTGCGGAATAGGGTAAGTTATTGAACTTTTTGTGAACGTAAATTATACAGTTCAATTCACGACGATTTACCAATTTGTTATCTGTTGAGGTAGAAATGGGAGAGACGAGGTCCCGGCGCATTTACCTTTACAGTTTTGAGAGAACTCAATAAAAGTTATAATTGGAGTGTCACAATAATTAAGATAAAGATAATTGATTGAAACAAGTTGATTCTGGTTTACAGAAGTTACAGTGGTGGAAGGAGAACTCGACCACGATAATTTATTTTCAATAAAGATTCCCAAATTCTTTACCTGATTGAGATTATACTACGAAAAGACAGAAAACACTACTGAAATTCATATTATATTTAAAAGGAAAACAATTATAATTCGTGAATAATATATAATTGCATAAAAACGTTAATTTCTTTACTCATTACTTAAAGCATAAACACAAAAAAATTTCCTTGAAATAACCAATCTGTCTAATCGATTTTTTGTTTTATTGCCACTGCCCTTTAAAAAAAGTAAGATAATATTTATTGGTACCATATTTTCACACAAGCTATTAAAGCAGACAATCCAACTGTTCTACTAATCTATATTATCTAAATTATAATATTATAAATCCGAAATTTTGGATGTTTAGATGGATGTATGGATGTTTGTTACTCAATCACGCAAAAACTAATAAACGAAATTGATTGAAATGGCATGGCATGATGATCTGGAATGGCACATAGGCTACGTTTTATCCTGGAAAAATTAGATGATCCGCGGGATTCGCCAAAACTTTTATAAAGCTGCGGACTGCACGCTAATGTAGCTAGTTATAATTTATATTTAATATAATAAATGAGAGAGTTTGGATGTATAGATGTCTGGATGGATGGGCGTTTGTTACTCAATCTTGCAAATACTACAGAACGGATATGGATGAAATTTGGTACAGAGCAACTACACACAGGGTACTTTTTGCGACGGAAAAATTAGGTATTTCCGCGGGATTGCCCAAAAACTATTATAATGCCTTGATGCCAGCAATGAACTCGTTACTACGCCAACTTGAAAAAGTCAACTTTACAGTAGAGACGATTAAAGAGAAAAATGGGATAACTTTTATAATTTTAGAGCTTTCTTAATGAAATTTTCGTATTGAGTAGGTGGTTTAGTGTTACTTTAAATGACATTATTACATTTTTTGATTTATTATTACTTTAAGATTTAGAGTTAGTTGGCGGAGTGTATTACCAGAATACCTTGTGTAGAGAACAGTCTAAACTACGCCAACTGTAGTTGCCCTTGCGGAGAAAACTACGCTAACTGTAGTTAGTGTAGTATTTAATGGAAATCTTGAGTTTAGATGTATTTCGATTAAAGGGATTTTGGAATCAAATAGCATAATTAAGAATAAAGTAGAAAAATTCTAAGTAGTATGCTGTCACTTCTTATCTTAAATGAAAAGAATATGACAATATGTCACTAACTGTCCTAAGCTAAGACAATTTTGGCGCAATTAGTAATTAGACACTAGGTGGTAGAGTTCTGCATTGTCTCGCCCGGGTCTGGTACCACCGCCTTACCTATTCCTGCCGCAATAGCGTCAGTGCTTGTCGCTGTCGTGTTCCGGTTTGGAGGGTAAGGTAGCCGGTAACTTATGCATGTGGCATTAGACCTCGCCACAAGATAGCAACGCACCATTAACATCTTTGGTGTCTATAGGCGATAGTTGACTCCATCAGGAGACCCATCTGCTTGTTTACTATCTTATGAAATAAAAAAAAGACTTGTGTAAACGATCGAACACTCCGCCCGTGCCCCTCGTAAATTCGGCTAATCGTAGTTGGCGGGCTTATATATCTTGCAAATGCAAAAAGTACAATTAGCGTTTTGTATGATTCAAAACTTAGTCATTTTTTCAAAAAAACTTATAAAATTTTGTGAGCTTATAAACGATTAAAAAATAATAATATTGGCATTAAAAACGGAAAATGGCCAAAAATCGACTTGGCATAGTGTTAATTGCTGGTATCGAGCCAGTTTTTATATGCGAAAGTATGTTTGTATGGATGAATGGACGTTTGTTACTCTTTCACATATAGAAACATTCACTTATACGTAAAGCCCCGTTTTCACTTTGATTAGTGCGAGTGCGAGTGTTTAATGCAGGTTCTAAGTATTAAGCAAAAAATACGTAAAGAAAGCCGTTGATCAGTGCGAGTGATTAGTAATCTGCGTCTATTCACTTTTACTACGCTGAATACTAATCACTCGCACTGATCAATGGCTGTCTTCACGTATTTTTTGCTTAATACTAAGCACCTGCAAAAACACTCGCACTCGGACTAATCAAAGTGAAAACGGGGCTTAATTCACGCAGAGCAGTTAGTCAACCAAAATTAATTTATTGTGCCTGATGTTATCATTTTTTTTCTCAAATTTTCTTCTCGTTTTATTGTACAATTTTATTACCTCAGGTGAAATTTTTGTTAAATGTATCTACGGAAATCACTGCATGGTATCCACGCCACAACATTTTTTATATTATATTCTTAAACATAAGTATTGATTGTATTCTAATACACTTAGTCACAAACAAACAACACACACAAATACTCATATTTTTATAGAATTGCTTCTTGTTGTATGTCTAGTTTTGTTTATTACGATGTATACCTATATAGTCTTTGATATATAAACCTATTAGCTACCCGTCAGTGACTGTAAAAATACTTATAGTAACAGTGTACAAAAAGAAAATCCTTAATTGGCCAATGTAATGTAAATATTATAATATTGTACCTATTTTGATATTCAGCTGTGGATTTTTAGTTGAAATAAATAAATAAATAAATAAATAAAGAAATAATAATAAATCTTATCTTATCTTTCACACAAAAACGGTTGATTTAGATGAAATTTGGTATAATACATATAGATTGATGACCTCAAATAGCACATATGGTATTATTTATATTGAAAAAAAAAATTGTTCCGGTGGAATTCACCAGAAACTGTAATATTGGAGTGGGCTGCAGGGCGCAGCTCGTATACAATATTTTTATTTTACACTAGCTGTAACCCGCGACTTCGTTCGCGCGGACTTCGTTTACTCCGCACAGCTCCTCCCCCGTAGGAGATAGCGTGATAATATGTAGCCTATATATTGACCCGACCTGTTAGTAATATTCATGCAAAATTTGAAGTAAATCCATGCAGTACTTTTTGAGTTTACCCCGGACATGCATTGACTTTCCTACGATTTTATTATATGTATAGATATTGGTTATAAAAATTTAAACTAAAACTGTCACTGAAAAAAGAATGAAACAGAAATTACAGGTATCACAAAAATGCTTTTACGTTGCGACGATCGGGTAATGTTCATGATATAAACACGCACATACAAACACACATAGACATTTAGCCTGCATTGGTCAGGGCTCCTTTGAACAAAAGGCCAACTGCTGTTAAGTAGGCTCGTCTTAAAAGGCGACCGTTTGGATAAGCGAGTTACAACAAAGCGAGGTACAACCGCCTTATTTCTGTCGCAATAGCATCAGTGGTTGTCATTGCCAAGTTCCGGTTTGGAAGGTAAGATAGCATGCATGAGATCCCGGTCATGAGATATCGGGGTCTCGATATTGTATTCCCTAAATGACACAAACTTGATAAATCGGGTAACCTAATCAAAAGTTATGAGCATATACATACAAAACTCCACACACATAAACATACAGCCATAGTCCGGCAAAGCATAGATACATGAGACCTCGGTACATCGGGATCTCGATATTGCGTTCGCTAAATGACACGAACTGGTTAAATGGGGTAACCTATTCAAAAGTTATGAGGATCTATACATACATATAAAACTCCACACACACACACATACACACACACACACCCACACACACACACACACACACACACACACACACACACACACACACACACACAAACGTACTCAGCTATGCAGATATCATTGCTAAAATAGTCAGAATAGCCTTCTAGCTCGCCGCACACGTATGGTTTTCCAGTGCGGATTCATAATCTGGAATTCAGTTTCGGAAACCTGAATGCATACAACTTACATACAAAATGTTCAGCAAGGCGCACACGATCTTATATTTTCCGAACGTCATAGTCATACATTCAAGCCTCCGAATCTAAATTCAGGATCAGGAAACTTAATCAGAAAACGGAGCGTATGCGCGCGGCCAGCGTCGAGAAAATTATATGTATAAATATATGAAAATTATATATATAAATATAATAAAATTACTTTTAAAAATATTTCGTATTTAACAGCGAAAGTAAAGAACACTATTTAAATTCAACATTAATTCATAAAAAATCAATTTCCGATAAAACGTGTTGAATATATAATGAGGTGCGATTGCGTAGATGATAATAAAGTTAAATCGCCCTACTTGAATGCAGCGACACGTGTCAAATTAATACTTAGTAGGCGTAGTGGATTTACATGGAAATTACTTGCCGAGGAAAGCTCGGTCTACATGTAGCAAGCTCCTGAAACTATGACGTAAGACTAGCGAAACAGATTAGTAAGTAAAATTTAACTTAACGTAAAACACGCTTTTACAATAAACTTCCCGAAACTATTAGAGATCAACCAGTCAATAAATTTAAAAATGTGTTAAAACAAATCTGTGCAAAGAAGGGTATTATGAAATCTCATTATTTAGAAGACAAATAAGCCTGGGATTAATTGCTCCTCCTATCAATCATATATATTTTATATAATTATTGTTTTAAATTTTACACTTGTACTGTTTCACAATTCACTAATTATATATAATATAAACTTTTTTATTTAAATAGCCAACCGGTTTCGCATTTCACTGCATCATCAGGGCTAAAACTTAAATTGTCAACAAATACGTTGTGTTAGGAATAGAAATTTTATATAATTTGTAATATTGTGATATTTTGAGAAAAATATATATGTGAAAAAAAGACAAGCCCGCCGAGTTTCTTCCGCCGGATCTTCTCAGTGTGTGGCTGCGATTCCGATCCGGTAGTAGTTTTAAAAAATGTTGACATGTCAAAATAACTTGTAAAAAGTTTTATTGAAGAAAGTTCTTCTGATTTTTGATTTCTGACACAATATTCCATACAAATTTTTAAAAGTTTTCATCTCAGAATCATGGTGCAAATCCATGGTTTTAACTTTCAGTAGATCGTCGCTTACATGCTGTATAAAAACATTATAGATCGTGGTCCCACGAACAAACTTTTTTTGATTAATAACAAGCTGAATTTTTGTGAACTGCTTCGTTTTGATGAGACAATCACCTTAATATCTATCTTCAAAAAATCTCGAATTCAAAAACTTTTCACGCGTGTTCTCAACAAGTATGCGGGGCGTGACAGCGTCTGTCGTGCGACAGCGAGCGACAGCCCACTACCATATACATACGCTCGCCGAATACCTCTTCCGAGACATGGACGTGAAGAACATACTATGGGTTCCAAATGAGAATAGGACTGTCAGGATGACATATTGCTCGCATTTTGCAAAAACTTCACAAGTTATGAGTAAGGTGTGCAAAAAAATTATAACAAAGAAATACTTAAAAAAATATATTTACATACTATTTTTTATTTAGATTCCCATCAAATCATGTTACCATGTATTAAAATAAGGTATAAAATAACTAACACGACTTTTATATATACATATATGTATAGATGAACGGCTAAACTGATATATTTTACTATTTTTTTTATTGATGAATATTATATTTTAATACTTTTTAGTGTATTTTGAGCAAATACAACCTAAACCCACAAAAATCGCAACAAAATTGCCCCCTTCGTTTTTGACTTTAAGTGGTGTAACTAACACGACTTTTTTACATTTATATAGATGAACAGTTAGACTGATATTTTTTAATATTTTTTATATAATAACTAGCGACCTGCTCGCGGTTTCACCCGCGCAGCTTTTGTTCCCGTGGGAATATCGGAAAGGTTTGTACACTAAAACCTTCCTCAAGAATCATACTATCTATTAAAAAAAACCGTATTATAATCCGTTGCGTAGTTTTAAAGATTTAAGCATACATAGGGACATAAGGACATAGGGACAGACAGCGAAAGCGACTTTGTTTTATACTATGTAATGATATACTACTGCTTTTAATTAATAAAATTATATCGTTAAAAACTTAAATATTTGTACATTAAATGCTTAATTTCAAGAATCTGTATTAAAATAAAGCAGGTCTGTATTAAAATTCGCTTAATGTGCTGAGAGAAGCTTTCATTTCGAAAATTATAGTTTGGGGTTAATTGCTCTTCGAAAACTCATACGACGAAAACTCGATTATTATAGGTAACAAATTATACGTAAGCGTAGTCAAATACAACCATTCGAATTTAGAATTTTTACTCAATTAATTTGACCACCCCACTGGTCGAGTAGTTAGCGAAACTGACCGCATCAATGAGGCTCAGGTTCGATTTCCGGCAGAGACAAACATTTAAGTGATGAGCATAGATTATATTTGTACTAGCTGTAGCGTGCAGCCCGCTGCATTAAAAAGTTTTTGGCGAATCACATCACATAAGTTTTTCGGGATAAAAAGTAGCCTATGTGCTATTCCGCGTGATCATCTACCTGTGTGCCAAATTTTATTCAAATCCGTTCAGTAGTTTTTGCGTGATTGAGGAACAAACATCCATCCAAACATCCAAACTTTCGCATTTATAATATTATTAATTAATATTAATATTATTAATATTAATATTATTAATATTAATATTATTAATATTAATATTAATTAATTAATATAGACTACCTGCAGCGTGCAGCCGGCTGCATTATAAAAGTTTTTAGTGAATCCCGCGGGATCACCCAATTTTTCGAGATAAAAAATAGCCTATGTGTTATTCTAGGTCTTTAGCTATCTACATACCAAATTTCATCGTAGTCGGTTCAGTAGTATTTGCGTGAGAGTAACAAACATCCATACATACATTCTCACAAACTTTCGCATTTATAATAGACTAGCTGTGCCCGCGGCTTCGTTCGCGTGGAAAAAATTCTAAAATAAAAACCCGCATAGATCCCGTTCCCGTGGGATTTCCGGGATAAGAACTATCCTATGTCCTTTCTTGGGTCTCAAACTATATTTGTACCAAATTTTATCCAAATCGGTCAAGTGGTTTGGCCGTGAAAGCGTAACAGACAGACAGACAGACAGAGTTACTTTCGCATTTATAATATTAGTATGGATTTCTGGGTTTGGATGCTTGTTTAATATATTTGACTATTTATATGTGTATTTCTATGTATTAATATCGTTGACTGTCACTCATAACATTATTAGCAAATAATTTGCTTACTTTGAGGTGTATTTGTTCAGTGATATCAGTTCGTGTAATTTGTTCAGTGATATTTATTCATTTATTTAATTTGCAAGCTAACGAACCGTTTTCAAACGAAGAAGAGATTTTATTTTATTGTACGGTTAACCGGAGTCATAGAGCTATGGTCTAACTTTTCGAGGTCTTAATGCCACCTACATATGTTTACCGGCTAACTTACTCTCCAAACGGGAATACGTCAGTGACAAGCACTGACATTATTAAGGCACAAATAGATAAGAGGTGGTACAGACCCGTAGACCTCGTAGCCACGATAGTAGTGACTCGCATAGCCAATCGCTCGCCTCTTACGAATTGCCTGACAGAATGAATTTGGGTCTATTCTTCAAAGGAGAAGCCCGCACAAATACGGTGTACGTTGTTCTATTGCAAACAGTACGTTTTATTTTTCTGATTAAAAAAAATCGGTCACCGATTATCGGACGTGGGTGGTCGTGTCGACCAGAATGGTTTCTATCCGGCACAGCGACGTCCTGGCGCCAGGACAGTGCCAGTTATGTATGAAGCACCATAAAATTTTGATCATGAAATCGACGCTAGCGCCGGGCCAACTCGAAACTAGGCATGGATCACTTAACAATTAACATATTAAATATCACACTAATTTTTTTGAACAATTAACAACTGTTATATATACTGTCAAGTATTGTTAAAAGTTATTTTTATGTATCACTAAAACTATTAACCACACTCCAACCACTCTTGACTTCCGGTTTTTATTTTGTTGCTGACCCTGTTTACTAAGAATAGCTGCAGTATGAGCAGCAACAAATTTTTACTATAGTTTTTTCGCGGAAAAATCGTCAGTAAAGCTAGCGTGGCCGGCTTTTTTGTAAACCGATCTCTAACTTCTCTTGACTTCCGGTTTTTATTTTGTTGCTGACCCTGTGTACTCAGACTAGCTGCAGTATGAGCAGCAACAAATTCTTACTATAGTTTTTCTGCGGAAAATCGTTAGTTAAGCAAGCGTGGCCAGTTTTTTTGTAAACTGATCTCCAACTTCTCTTGACTTCCGGTTTTTATTTTGTTGCCGACCCTGTGTACTCAGACTAGCTGCAGTATGAGCAGCAACAAATTTTTACTGTAGTTTTTCTGCGGAAAAATCGTCAGTAAAGCTAGCGTGGCCGGTTTTTTTGCTAACCGATCTCCAACTTCTCTTGATTTCCGGTTTTTATTTTGTTGCTGACCCTGTGTACTCAGACTAGCTGCAGTATAAGCAGCAACAAATTTTTACTGTAGTTTTTCTGCGGAAAAATCGTCAGTAAAGCTAGCGTGGCCGGTTTTTTTGCTAACCGATCTCCAACTTCTCTTGACTTCCGGTTTTTATTTTGTTGCTGACCCTGTGTACTCAGACTTGCTGCAGTATGAGCAGCAACAAATTTTTACTATAGTTTTTACGTGGAAAATCGTCAGTAAAGCTAGCGTGGCTGGTTTTTTTGTAAACCGATCTCCAACTTCTCTTGACTTCCGGTATTTAATTTGATGCTGATCCTGTGTACTCAGACTAGCTGCAATATGAGCAGCAACAAATTTTTACTATAGTTTTTCCGCGGAAAAATCGTCAGTGAAGCAAGGGTGGCCGGTTTTTTTGCTAACCGATCTCCAACTTCTCTTGACTTCCGGTTTTTATTTTGTTGCTGACTTGCTGCAGTATGAGCAGCAACAAATTTTTACTATAGTTTTTTCGTGGAAAATCGTCAGTAAAGCTAGCGTGGCTGGTTTTTTTGTAAACTGATCTCCAACTTCTCTTGACTTCCGGTATTTAATTTGATGCTGATCCTGTGTACTCAGACTAGCTGCAATATGAGCAGCAACAAATTTTTACTATAGTTTTTCCGCGGAAAAATCGTCTGTGAAGCAAGGGTGGCCGGTTTTTTTGCAAACCGATCTCCAACTTCTCGTGACTCCCGGTTTTATTTTGTTGCTGACTCCTTTTGCTAAAATAAGCTGCACTATAAGGAGCAACAAATTTTTAGTATAGTTTTTTAACGGAAAACTCAAGAGTTAAGCTGGCGTGGATATTATTTATTTTGGCATACCTAAAAAATCAATTTTTAATTTTTAAATTTTTTTTCTTCTTAGCATCTTTCAGCAACAAATTAGCAACAAATTGTCCCCTATTCGCTTGATCGATCAGTCCACATTCAGTGATTTCCACGCTATCTTAATGTAAAGTTAGCGTTATTGCCGATTTTTTTTCGATCGGTTGGAGAAAAAAATTAATTTTTAGCAACTAATTAGCAACAAAAAAGCAACAAATTTTGGTGTTTTTTTTTATTTTACATCGCTATTTTTTTGGACCTCGTTTTTACCGCATATACCACTTATTATATATAGGCTACTGATATAATATAACGTAAATAAATAACTGTTAAATATTAACTAATCAGAGTTAACAAAGTAACAGTTAATTTAATTTAACAATAATTTCCATGCCTACTCGAAACCGTGACCGGCGCGTGCCCGTGTACAGTCATACATAACTGGCACCATCGCGGCGCCGCACCGGCGCCTTGCTATCTAGAAACCGTCTCGTCAAGAAGCGCGATCACGATATCGATAAAAAATCGATAATGAAATAGCCTTAGTTAGGCTTAGATTATTTTTTTATCGATTTAACAAAAATAAATAATAATACAACGAAGAAATACTGTAAGTACTACTTCGGCTCTGATTGAGTGAAGTAGCGTATCTCCCGCAGACGCTCCGGTTGCGAAGTGAAGCGCGTTGTGTGCTGTTGTTTACTTTTTTAGTTGCTACTGTCGTGGTGTGAAGTGTGATATGGATGAGGGACGTAGGCGAATAACTGTTCCGTTGTGGTCTTCGTTATTTTTCAGTCACAAGTATAGTGGGTTTTTTCATTTCTTACACCGCTTTTTTTTTGTTTTCCCTTTTAGTAGGATCGTAAAGGTTACACATAAAAGTTCGCGATAATTTGTATGAGTGATGGATTTCCGCAAAGTAACGCCCGAATCTATAAAAAATGAAAAAGAAAGAAATAATGATATTGGGTCACGCGAATGAAGTCACTAGTTACAGCTAGTATGTTTAATATATCTGTGATCTAGTGCAATTACGTTGTATGAGGGTTGATATGAACTCGTGAGATTACTCTAGCCTTGTTTACGATAAGTGGCACTGTGGAGACGATGATACGGCTTAGGGTGTTTCGACGTGCTTTATTGGAGAATATCTGTAATACAATATAACATTTTCAACCGGTTTCTCAATAAAAGAACGGGTTTTTTAGTTCGGATGCTAATATGTACTTAACTTTCCGCAACGTCAGTAGTAAGTATAAGAATGTTACTGATTTTGTCCCGATTTTTGAAAATCGAGTTTTCACCAGATTTCCATGTTTTGAGGTCCTAGAAACTTTTTCGACTTTTTTTATGATTTCAGTATGTCTGTATGTATGTATATGTATGTGTGTTTGTATGTGTGTATGTAAACATCTCATAACTTTCGAACAGCTTGATATTTCAAAATGTGGTTGGTGGTAATCGATTGGCTTTTACTAAACTTCGGCTTCCTAAAAATTTGAAAAAAAAAATTTTTTCGATATTTTAGTACTTATAAACATTTTCAGGCTAATATAACAGGTATATGTAGATAGGTATCATCACTCCCGGTTACCCCGCGAAGGAAGGCAGATTAAACCGAAAGGAAAAAAAATGTTTGAAGAGAAATAAACTAATATAACTATAGAAATACATGCATGAACACATATATATTTATTAAAAACCAAAATACAGAATTACTAACATCTATACTCATGATATAAATTTTTCTCTATTGGGAATCAAACCCGATCACCATTAATTGCGTAGTCAGGATTACCAACAACTCCACCTATAACCGCCTGTTGGTAAAAATTTAAAAAAGTTAGATCTTTTACGAGTATCCTGAATTAATTTTAACATCGTCGGAGGTACGAAATTCTTTGAGTTCGTGTCCGACTCCCACTTTACCGATTTTTATAATAGTTAAGATGTTTGTTTGATTGTTTCAGTGCTTGAATCAATGAATTGTGATGAATTGGTTTTAAAGAGAGCTAAACATGTTGTGGAAGAAATTGCAAGGACGGAGGAAGTGGCCAAAATATTACCACAAAAAAATCTACAGAGGGTAATAGGCTTTTGTATAGAAAGAGGATAAGCACGAGGGGAACATATTATGTGGATATTAAAAAAAAGTATTTGATTATTTCAGCAATTAGTGGGTTAACAATTGTATAACTACTGCATAGGAAATGCGGTCAGACACAGAAAATTCGTTAAAAAACTTTCTGACGATTTTCTCAAACGGGCGGAACATTATTCCCAACCATTGCAAAAAAAAAAAATCTATTATAGGATGTGAATCTAAGACGTTGCTTCTGGTTAGCATGCACGCACCAACTAAGCCACATGTCGCTTGGTTCCTTTTGTGTGTTTTGTAATCGATTACTCACAAAAACATAACCAAATTTTGTGTAAAAAGGAGTACAAGGTTTTCCGTTCTCATATTAATGGCCGTAGTCCCAGTAACAAACTTTTTTTATTAATAACAAGCTGAATTTTTGTGAACAGCTTCGAAAAATCTCGAATCTGGTAATTTAAGTTAGAGGGCTTTGAACATTTTAATTCGATAAAAGAAAAATATTAATTAATAACAATAATTATTTTTTACTTTAAACGCTTATTTTTTACTTTTAACGATTATTTTAAGAAAAAGAAGAAAAAACTTTTGTCCTACCCATTCGATGGTTTGTTTTCTACGAGTCCTCCACTCTAAAGTTTCGGAATTATGAGATTTTTAAATTGATATTAATCAATTTAACATCAATCTAATTTTCTCACAATAGCTTGTTAATTATTACTATAAATCAACTACTTTGTCTACTTTGTCCTACACGTAAAGTGGAGACTTTTCTTAATCCGATACTCTAAAGTTTTCTTTTTCATCTATCTTTATTAGTTACCCGATTCAAGATTTTTCGAAGATAGAAAAGCTGGGTGGGTCGTCCAAAGGAACCTGTTCACAAAATTCAGCTTGTTATTGTTGCAAATAATCTAGAAACGTGAAGAGTTGGAGCGCTGGAGCGATCTAGAAATAAAATAAAGAGATAGCTACTTCTATTGATAAACATAGCCGCCGTTACCCGAATAGTTATGCCATAATTGACTTTATCGCTTAAAGCATAAAGATGAAAATGGCGTGTACAGTAAATTGTTTACAATTAGAATTGTTTGCGGTAAGTTTTCGGAATTTTAAGGAAAATAGTCGAACTTTACTTTGGGTATAAATAGGGATGGGTTGGCAAATAAGTGGCAGTTTTTATACAGCGATAGAAAGCGATAGTACAATCAGTATAAAGCGATATTGTACAGTGAATAAGAGAAGTATTTTTGCTTAGTAATTCAGTGTATTCCGTTAATTTCAGTGTTAATATAGTGAGGGATATTGGTAATTATCAGTGTATTTACGTATTGCATTGTGGTGTTTTGTATATTTGTATTATAAATACACGGTTTAAATATAAGTGGTATTTTATTGCACAATTCGAACGCGAAGCACGTAAAATTATTAATCAAAAAAAAGTTTGTTCCTGTGACCACTGTCTATAAAGTCTTTGTGATAAAATGAACCTAATAAAAATATCCATACTGGTACTACAACCTGATGGAAAAATATCTAAACTTACATTCTTGTGCCGGAAGTAAAATCGTGAAAATTGAACTGCTTTTTAAGTGTACGCCCGGGAAATATGAACTTTTAAACGAACGCGTTTTACTATCAAACTGAATTCCACCGAGAATCGCTGCGGCGCTCAAGTGTCACACTGGATGTTGATGGATTAAAGAATAAATAAATTAAATCAAATTAAATAAATATTTTAGTGAGGCTCCCATTCAACAAACGTGATTTTTTGCGGTTTTTATAGATAATGGTACGGAGCCCTTTGTGCGCGAGTCCGACTCCATGCCAAATTTCAACGAAATCGTTTTAACGGTTTAGCCGTGAGATTGTTACTAATAGACAGACAGACAAACGAGCTTTCGCATTTATAATATTAGAATTGACTCTTTATTCCATATTCCATTTAGAAATGCTAACAACACAATATTTATGCTTATCACTCAAATTATCTCTGTCGGAAAACAAATTCTAGTTCCATTGATTAGTAGTTAGGTTTGCTAACCACTGGACTAACGGGGCAATCAGTTACAGATTTCGTATACGTAAGAATTTCTTAAATAACTATACCGATGCTATTGATTTTGTTCCTGTCGTGATTTTTCGCTACAATTGAGTTTACTCGATAGGCGACGCTGTTGTCGACATTATAACACAAACTGTGTTTTCGAGAAAAACCTCGAAGAAAACTCCCATAAAAGCTTTGCCTGACCCGGGGATCGAAGCGGGACCTCTTGATCTGAGCCAAATAGGCTACACCTAGATCAAGAGGCAGTCAATGTCGGGGATGTTTTTTTTCGTAAAACAATTTGCTTGATTAGTATCCTTATCTATATATATATATATAAATCAATCCCTATTTTCCTTGTTCACGACATCATGCCTGAATGGCTGGACCAATTTCGGTAATTTTCTTTTGTTGTGTTTGTAATTGTAAGGAGAAGATTCTTATAAAATAAAATATTAAGAAAATTGCGCGGAAAATTAGAAAATTTAAGAATACTTAACCACCATATAAAGTTTAATGTCATTTTGGCTGCGTGGAATGACAATCTCGTAGACTTATATAAATTACGTGTCACGTTGTTTGTCCGCTATGAATTCCTAATATGAACGGCAAAACAACGTTTGTCGGGTCAGCTAGTGTTATATAAAATATAATAAACTAACTGACCCGGCAAACGTTGTTTTGCTAAATTATAAATATATTTATAACAGTATTTCTCTACTATATAATAGATGTTATTATACATATAAACCTTCCTGTTGAATCACTCTATCTATTAAAAAAACCGCATCAAAATCCGTTGCGTAGTTTTAAAGATCTAAGCATACATAGGGACAGACAGCGAAAAGCAACTTTGTCTTATTCTATGTATATAGAAAATAAACATAGAAAAACCACACAAAAACTATAAAACTGGCTGGCAACTCAAGAGATTTCGGAGATCGCTAATTTATTCTTTGAAGATATTTTAATATTACAGTCTATGATCAAACTTACAGTCGAATTTCGACCAACAGGCGATCACTAATATTTATTAAGAGCCAGTCGTCAAGAGACCTCCATAAACAAAAATAGAATATTATACAAAATAACAAGAGCCCTGCTTTGTCTTCGACAAATTTAGATTTGATATCACATTTAGATTTGATACCATTGATATCATATTACACAAAAGGCTTTTGCGTAGTGCTATACAAAAGTCGTTTGTTTCTAGGTGGGAAAACTGTTGTGTGAATCTCATGAATCGCTCCGAACTTTGATGGAAGTGTCATGTGCTGAATTGGATGAACTGGTGGAAATATTACGGAGTTGTAATGGAGTATACGGCGCTAGGATGACTGGCGGTGGATTTGGAGGATGTGTTATTGCTTTGGTAAGCTTTGATATTTTAATCAATTTCTTTTAAGATTTTAATCAACGTTTTTACAGAACAGGGTAGGAAATAAGAGGATTCAATTCAACAGTAGAAAAAAGAAAAAACGCGAATTTCAAAAAGTATAAGCAAATAAATGGGCTTGTTTTTTGAAATATTTTAAATTCCATAGTCGGCACTTATTAAAGTTCCATTAGTAGGTGCAATGCAAAGCATTCTGAGTAGACCAGTATCGGATTTAGCACTTTTATGAATTTGTCAAAAATAGCCCAGAACAGCAATGTCTAATCTCGTTGGGACTGATGTAATAACCATAGTAAGCTATAAGTCGGTAATAAAATATTTATTTGCAAGAATATGGATGTCAAAAATATGTATCGTGTTATTAAAAAATAATTAGAAATTTCAAATTACCAACATATACTACCATGACTGCCATGCTGACTCTATCGCTGATGTGGTGCTACAGGACATGGAAACTTCATTCCATTTTCTGCGGTGCCAGTTGGTGGTAAGTCTCAGCCTTGGTTTGGTCGCTTCTGCAAAACGGCTTCACGCCGAAAGCAGGAGTGCTACCAGGCTTGGGCTGCCACCAGCACGTTACGAACGGAGTACAATTCTGCCTCTAGGTTCTGCAAAGGAGATATCGCCAAGGCAAAGTCGGAACACATTGGCAGAATTGGTGAGAAATTAGTTCGCCTTCCTTCGGGAACTCTTCTGGTCTCTCACCAAGGCTGTCATTGGAAATTTCTCTTAACCCTCTCTTCCATCTTTGCACGGAGACGATGACTCTCTGGCCCATACCGCAAAGAAGAAGGCCAATCTTCTGAGCTCATTCTTTGCGGCCAACTCGACTCTGGACGACCAAGGGAATGGGGAAAAATGGAAAAGGGAAAACACTGCTTACCATCTCGCGGTGCGATAGTTCTATGCCGTAACTAAGATTCCTGCAGTCTTCTGTGCGTAAAGCACTTTTTTCCTTGGACGTCCACAAGTCCAGTGGGTCGAATGGCATCCCTTCTATTGGGCTTAAAGTTTGTGCTCCGGAGTTGGCGCCAGAATTAACGCACCTGTTTGGACTCTTCTACTCACTCGGCGTGGTACGAAAATCGTGGAAGACAACTTTAGTGCATCCCATCCCCAAAAAAGGAGATAGCTCTAATCCGTCCAATTACTGGTCCATAACCATAACCTCCTTGTTCTCCAAAATTATGGAAACCATCATCAACTGTGAACTCCTGAAGTATGAAAAAGAGCACCAGCTGATTAGTGACCGTCAGTACGGTTTCTTAAAGGTGAAATTAATTTAATTTGCTATTATCCGCGAACTGTTCTATGTATCCTCCGTGATGGTACCGAAAATAAAGACATCGGATTAATAAATGGATAAGACTTACCGATGGTCCAGATAAAAAGAAGACCCCAGCGGTACAATTATCCACCCACATCCACGTCGCACGCCGGCACCAATCACAAAGGCACACAACTCATGTACGCACTCAACGCACAAATTTAATTAATGTCACCTTTTTGTAATGGATTTCCGCAAAGTAACGCCTGAATCAATAAAATATCTTAGTACGGTTTCTATCGTGGCCGCTTAGCTGGTGATCTGCTAGTATATTTGACACATAAGTGGGTGAAAGCAGTTGAGTCCAAGAGGGAGGCATTGGCAGTAAGTTTGGACATAGCTAAGGCTTTTGATCGGGTATGGCACAAAGCGCTTTTCGCAAAGCTGCCTTCCTATGGGCTTCCTGAGAAATTGTGCAAGTGGATAACCAGTTTTTTGGCCGATCAGAGCATCAAGGTCACAGTCAATGGTTCGTGCTCCGACCTTAAACCTGTCAATGCTGGTATTCCCCAAGGCTGCGTGCTATCACCGACACTTTTTCTTCTGCATATCAATGATATATTGCGAATCAGTAACATACACTGTCCCCGTGCTGGTCCCGGGCTCCTTTGAAGAATAGGCCAGCTGCCGTTCTGCCAGGCAGGTCGTAAAAGGCGACCGATTAGGGATACGAGTCACTAACATCGTGGCTGGTGGCTGGCATCTAGGTGGTAGAGTTCTGCACTGTCTCGATCGGGTCTGATACCACCCCCTTACCTATTCCTGCCGCAATAGCATCAACGCTTGTCACTGTCATGTTGCGGTTTGGAGGGTAAAGTAGCCGGTAAACTTATGCACGTGGCATAAGATCTCGCTACAAGATAGCAACGCACCATTAACACCTTTGGTGTCTATAGGCGATGGTTGATTCTTTCCATCAGGAGACACATCTGCTTGTTTGTTATCTTATGCTATAAAAAAAAACATGTTGATGTTGATAGTACTGGTGATGCTACATACTCTGGCCATAGCAGTATTTCGCGGGAACACGTCGACGAGAGCCGAAAGAAGCTTGTGTCTGAAGTCAAGAATCGACTTGCTGATGTCTCAGAGTGGGGTCATCATAAATTGGTAACATTTAACCCCAAAACGACACAGCTTTACGGGTTCATTGCAAAAAAGACACCCGTTGTCGTATCGCCTCAATTTCAGAATACTTTCCTGACAGCCTCAGCCAGTGTCGGAATCCTGGAAGCCAACATATCAAATACCGTTCAGTTTCGCGATCATCTAGAAGGTAAGGCGAAACAAGCCTCCAAAAAGCTCGGTGTGCTCAGCAGAGCGAAGCAGTACTTCTTGCTGGCCCATCGTCTCCAACTTTATAAGGCGCAAATTTGGCCTCACATGAAGTACTGTTCTCATCTCTTGGCCGGAGCTCCCTAATACCACTTGACACAATTCCACTTGACCGCATTCAACGAAGAGTGCGTGGATCTTAATAAGTGGAGAGTGGGGTCTTAATGCTATATGCATAAGTTTACCGGCTACCTTACCCTCCCAACCGGAATACGACAGTGACAAGTACTGAGGCTATTATGACAGGAATAGGGAAAGCGTTGGTACAGACGTGGGCAAGACAATGCAGAACTCTACAACCTAGTTGCCACGAAGGTAGCGTCTTGCATAGTTAATCATTTACCTCTAACGGACTGCCTGGCAGAATGGCAGATTGTCTATTCTTCAAAGGGAGCCCAGACCAACACGGGGGAAAACAGGTGGACGTTAACTCTTAGTAGCAGATAAAAATAATGTTTGTTTTCAATGAAAATTACTGTTTTGTTAATCTAATAGATAGCCTAGTCGGCTTATGAGTAAATATGCGAGTCGGCTATTTAATCATAAGCCGATTAGAAACTTTACTCCACAAGATTTTTAAAATACGCTAGAATTTCCATACAAGTTATTATATTTGAAGAAAAAGCTTTTGATCACATTAAAGTAGGTAAATTAATAAAGTTAAATGTTTTTATTCTTTTGAATTTTATTAAAGTCTTCGAATTTCGAAATATGTAAATTCCTTACTTTACTAGACGCAAGTGAGATTCAAACTAATAGTAGGGGAGCCCAAGAGGGGATTTTGGGACTTGCTTGAGTGCGTCAAATTAACATAGATAGGAAACCCCGCGTACTGTTAAGGCTGTACATTCTACATCACAAATTCCAATAACTTCGGCTTGTGGAAATTGTCAGATTATATTTTTTTCGTTATTCTTACATCATTTCCTCTAAAATAAAAAAAAATCGGATGCGCTCAAGAATATCAAGACAACGTTTTCTTTGCAACTTTGTGACCCTCTCACTCCCACACACTACACTTAAATTGTCAGATTTTCTTAATTTTAGCTTGCGAATAAACTATACCTTAATCTGACGCGCTACAGTATTTCCATGTCATTGTTTTTTTTAAATATTTTTTTATCTGTAGTTTTTTCCTCACCATGAAATTAAAAACATTATATAACCTTTTATTTTTGCTATAATTTATTCTACTCTATATTGGCCTTTAGGAGAACTTTTTTTTTCTAACATAAAATCGTAGAAAAACTGTACCTATTAGTTTGGACTGCTTATAAAAAATATAATAATTGCATTACCAGTTAGTTTGTAAGATGAGAGTGTAGACTAAAATTATAAACATGTATAGTAACGGCCTGGCCACGGGAAATACGCGCCTGCGCCTGCGATAGTTTAGGAATCAAAACTGTTTAGTTGTAACTTGTAGTTGGCCGCAAAATACACTATGAACATTGTAACATTAATTTTCAGATATTTACTAGACTAGCAATTTGGACAACAAATAAGTATAAACAAAGTCCAGAGATACAATTTTTGTTTCTTCCCACAATGTTAAATATTCATAAGAATATAATTATAGTAACGTCACCAAATAATCGATAGTTTTAATCTAGAAACGCCATAATATCGATTGCAATAGTAACCATAAAGTCGAGTGTAAAGTGAAAGTGTTAGAATAAAGTGAACTTTCAATAGTTTTTATAGTATCGATACTATCGATAGTAATTATGATTAATGCAATATGAAATAGTAATACTATCGATAGAATCGATACTTTAATATCATTTCGCTCTCGAACTATACTGGTTGCGGCATTGAACGCAAGTTTCCGCGACCTGTAAATCCGCGCCGCCAGTTCGCATAGCCGGGCGGTAAATGGTAAGTCTGCGACGATTCACTCGGGGTAATGTCGCCTAATTCTGTCGTCATTATAAGCTATGGTTACATATACGTATTATAGCTAAATGGGAATCCTTCATGGGAAACCTTCTTTTTATCAGAAAACTAAAAAAACATATTAGATTTTCGCGACCCGGGAATAGAATCCGCAACTTCAGGTGGTCAATACCAACACCGGACCACTAGATCACAGAGATGAATTAAGATTTGTATATTATATGTTTTTGCCGTCACAAAACCTTTTAATATGCAAATCTTAATTACTCGTATGTAGCAAAAATATAGACAATAACAAGCCTGCTGAGTTTATTTCAACGGATTTTATTTATTTTTTAATTAAAAAAAGTTATAAGTTTGCCCCACTCCTTAGGGAACGTACCCATACTACGTGACCCGTTTAGGGGGGGGAGCGGAGTCTTTAAAATACTACGGTCAGTCACAGGAGCGGGGGGGGGGGTGGCTCAGGTTTTTGGCACGTAGTCGATTTTAATGAGAGAAATTTAATGAATGAAAATAATTGTGTTCGTAAATTAAGTTACTGTAAGTTACATACTGTATAGCGATATGTTTTCACGAATGTTGTTCTTTTTCATAATACATAAATCACTAGTAATTTAAGTATGCATGCAGTCTTATGCAATAAAGACGAGTATGAGCCAAATTATTTTTTTTTTTTATTTTTGCCTGTGAAATGATTAAAAATCATAATTATGAATTACTATGTGAAAACTAAAGGGGGAGGGGGGGTCTTGTCATATACTACGAGTGGTCACCGAGGGGAGGGAGGGGTCGAAAAATCTTAAAAAATAGGTCACGTAGTATGGGTATGTTCCCTTACACTATCTTTTGTTTTAATTGCATCACTGCAATTCATATATTATGATTTCGAGAACATTTTGCAAATTAAATACCTTAATTACGTCTCTGAATTTTGTTTGAAGTTGCTGTGCTATATTTTATTATTCACTGACGACAATGTTAAAATTCTATAAAAACATTTATATAAAAGAAATTGTTTGTTTTTGATGCTATGAAAGGTTGACATGCCAAACTTTCAGGACGAAATAAGGTTAATATAACAAAAACAGTGGCATCAAGTTTAGTATTTCGCAAGAAATCTGATCTATTCTTATAATAACATTTTTCTTTCTCAGGTGAAGTTAGACGACGTAGAAAATGTAAAGAAAACGATTTTATCGAAGTACAGAGGCAAGCCAATTTTCTTTGTGTGCCAACCGAGCGACGGCGCTAGAATAGTCAAGTTAATTTGAATAAAACTGTTTTGATTATTACAAATGTTTTCTTATTTACTGGATAGCTTTTCATTTATAGTGTAATAAAAGTTGTTTCTACTTGTTTTCATTTAAAACTTTGTTACTTTCTCGGTTTAAGTTAACGTTTTTTACACAATAGCTGTACTTGTTCATTTTAAAAAAGGTTTATAAATCTCTGAACACGTTCCATTTCTATTCTTAACCAACTTTTCAAAAGGCGGGAATTATCAATTTGACTGTATGTTTGTAACTGAATTTCTAAAGAGAGGAAGTTATCAATGTAATATTTTATCACTTAACACTTGTACAGTATCACAATAAAGCTATTATTATTGTTACGAATAATCTAGAAACGTCTAGAGTTGGAACGCTGGAGAGATCTAGAAATAAAAGAAAGAGATAGCTACTTCTATTAACAAACAAATAGTTGATCTAAGCTATACCAAAATGAACTTTGTGGTATAAAGCATAAGGTTGAAAGTAGCGTGTACTAGGATTGATACACGGAAAAAATACACGGATTTAATATAAGTGGTGTTTTCTTACAATTACGAACTCGAAGTACGTAACATTATTTATTTCCAACCGGTTTCGCTAACACAAGCATTTTTAAGCAATTTATAAACTAAACACAAAATTAATGTCAAAACAATAACAAAAAAAGGTTATTTTGTTGACATTTAATTTTGTTTTTAGTTTATAGCTATAAATTGCTCTGATGATACTTGTGTAAACCGGTTGGAGATAAATAATAATAGTTTTATTGTGAAACTGTGCAAGTGTTAAGTGATAAAAATATTACATTAAAATGGAGTTTTACCAAGTGCCGATGATGAAAAGTGTAGAATATATAGGAATTTATAAATTCGGCTGTACGTTTTTTAAGTTTGTAAGCTCAGAGCTCGGTCATTTATGAACCAATTTTGAAAATTCTTTTGTTGTTTAAGAGGGTATACTCCTGTGAGGTCCTATTTTGATTAAGGCCTGATGCAGGGTTTTGAAGATACAGGAAATGGGAAGTCAGTTTTTTTATATATATATATATATATTTTAAATCATAACATAGCACACAAGTAAATGGGTCTTCTGATGGAAATGGTCAACCATCGCCTATAGACACCACAGGTGTTAATGGTGCGTTGCTGTCTTGTAGCGAGGTATTACGCCACATGCTTACATTTACCGGCTACCTTACCATTCAAACCGGAACACGACAGTGACAAACACTAACGCTATTGAGGCAGGAATAGGTAAGGCGGTGGTACCAGACCCGGGCGAGACAATGCAGAACCCTACCACCTAGGCCACAATGTAAGTGACTCGTATAGCCAATCGGTCGCCTTTTACGACCTACTTGGCAAAACGGCAGTTGGCCTATTTTTCAAAGGAGCCCGGGATTAACACGGTTGCTGCAGTTGTACTGCGTTAAAAAATAAACGGTTTGAAGATGTGTATCTTTTTATATCGCGTAGGACAATAAACCAACGAATAGTTCGACTGGTGAGCGCCCGAGCGCCCGAGCATTCTACTGAAGAAAGATGGCCTAAACGAGAACGTAATGGGCAGGTCCGGGAGGCAAAAAACAAAGGGCAGACCAAAAGCTCGCTAGATAAAAGACATACTTCAATTGGCAGGAAGAAACTGGATGAAAACAGTTAACGACAGGCAAATAAGGGTCAACTGGAGGAACCGGAGGAGGAAAATATTGCTCTGAAATACCTACTTGCTAAAAAAATTTTTTTTTAATATTTCTAAATGTCATGGAAACAAAAAGGACTCAATTAATGTAAATAAATAAATAAAATTATGGTATTTGACACAAAGTTTATATGCAGGATTTTTATATCAAAGAATTAGATTCAGATTTTAACAATTTGCTGAGCAATCACTAATATTTACTGATCGTTTTGTACATGACTTTAGTGTATGGAAATATGATTATTTATGAATGTAACCGATGTAAACTTGAGCATATTAAAAGTGAATGCAATGTCACATCGTATAATGGGTTTCTGCTTCATCAAACTTTAGTTCAATGCACTTGTTATAAATGCGTCTGCAATATGTTATATACAAGTTATTTTGCATCGGAAAATATATTACAAAAAGTTTTTATTTTATTTTAATTCGAATATGCGTTAGTCTTCCATCTCACTTAGTGGAAAGTGGCGATGAATATGAAGGTGGTACATGTCCATCTAAAAGAAACATATATACTTTACTCTTCAAGGTTTCAGAAGTATATTTATCATTCTAGGTTTAAATTAATATCATTGGCCACTCGGGTTCAGCATGATTCACCGGTTAGTCGGCGGGTGAGATGGTGAGTTCTTAAGCTATAATTGTTTTCCCTTATCAGTCCTCAGACGTCGACGCCCAAAACAAAAAATTTACAGGTTGAGCGTCGAGTTGAAACGTTGTTTGAGCATATTTTTTTAATTATTAGCTAGGCAAGACAAGCCATCGTCTATAGGCTTCAAAAATGTTAATGGTACGTTTCTGTCTGTGAGGTAGGGTCGCTATGCCACATGTATAAGTCTACCGGCTACCTTTCACTCTAAACCAGAATATGATAATTACAAGCATTGCCGCTATTGTGGCAGGAATAGGTAAGACGGTGGTACCTAATACCCGAGCGAGACGTTGCGGAACTCTAGTACCTAGTAGTCATGATGGTAGTGAAACGTCAAGCCAACCGCGGGATGATCACGTAACTCGCAATGCGAAATTATTGTGATTGTTTAGTTATTGCAAGACACATAACAGCCTTGTACATTAGTGGTAGTCGTTGCCGCTTGATTAGTTTTGATGCTGTGACATTGCAAAAAGTGCATCTAGTGACCAGCAAGTATTTGCGACGTTTTTGATGATTTTTTCATTACGTTTAAGAGTCATCGCTGATCGCTGGCGAATTGCAAACGTTAGATGATACGCCTACCGTTCACCTTCTAAGAACTGCTTCGCAGAGTGGCAGATGGTCTATTTTTTAACGGGCTTCGGACCATCACAGAGTGCTTCGGGTTTTTGGAACAAACGTGTAGATTAACCCTTATTCTATGAACTCTTAAACTAACGCGTTCTACTATCATTTTTTAAAAATATATAAACGGGTCAATAACGCGTACATATATAGAACTTACTTTTACTATCCCTTCCCTATCTACTATATAGAACCCTTATTCTATCGCATCAACTACGACGTAGCAATACGTGATTATGAACAAGACAGAATGAGTATTAAATTACGCACACGATCAAATTTGTAATATGTGTTATTGGTGCGGAGTTTATTACCGCATGTTATGATTTATTTGCGGATAAAATGGGCTGGACCGAAAAATGTCTTACAATGAAAAATGACATCAAAAACCAACACCTCTTTGCAGTGATTTTTGAGGCATATCCTTAATATCTAGGAAACTAAAAGGAGAGGGGGATTTTTGGGCCCAAATGTAAAGGGTATGAAGTATAGTTAAAAAAAATGATACTAATTTTCTATTTCAAAGTTCAAAATATGAGCTTAATCCGCTTTCTGAGAAAAAAGAAATCATGAAAATAAGTTTGTGGTACTATAATTGTATAATCGATAAAATTATAATCGATTTATGTAAATAACTTTAATCGAAATATAAGCTCGTAAGTATATGTAAAAGTGTATTTTTGATTAACATTTAGTATAATCAACAGTAAGTACCATCATTATTTTACAAACCATTTATAATATAAAAAGAAAAAATATAATCGATACAATTTATATAATCGATTGATTACTTTACTTGAAACTTAATACGATTTAGTATCTGTGGATTTAATACAGCTAAAATTGACAATTACAACTGACATCACTGACGGCTCGCAAGAGTCGCACTCGCAAGTCGCGGACTTCACTCTTCGCTATTTTACGTACTTCCTTACAGAGAGGCATCCTTTAATTTGTGTTTTCCAAAAATCTGTGTTTTAGTATTGTGTCAATTTATAAACATGAAGCATAGTTGCCTGTATTGCAAGTATCAGTTGTTTTATAATAGTAAACGGTTACAGTGAGTTAAACTATACCATAGTACCGTAACCTTACTTCTAGTGAATATCTTATATCTCTGTTCTCAGATTGCTAAAATCTGTAAAATTTTCAGTATTTATATAACGTTAAAATACCTATTAATTGACATAATATTCATATTATTACAAGGGGGCCCAAGTTTGTATGCAACAGTATCAGTCTCCTTTGTTCAATCGATTCAGCTTACCGTAAATTTTGAGAATATGCAAAAATATCTTATATTTTTATTTATTTTATGATTATTTTACGCGCATACAAAAAAAGTATAGTGAAAGGAAATCTCTTATCTGTTACGAAATTGACAAGATTTCAGTAGATTGGAGGTTTAAAAAAATTACTAGAAAACTTAAAGATAGTAATTACCCTGTGGTTAGTAAACATTAAGTTTTACTTGGTCCAAACCATTGAAATTCACAACCATACGTTTCTCTTGACACTTTTAAAGTATCTTCACGCCCATATCCCCGAAGGGGTAGGCAGAGGTACAACAAGTGCACCCACGATTAGCCGAAGATACTTGGTCCCACAAATGTGATAGGTGGCAAGCCTATCGCCAATCGGGCACTTTCCAATCCCGGGCAACTTTGTGTTTCTCAGAAAACTGAAAAAACTTTTTTATGTGCCCGACCCGGGAATCGAACCCGGGACCTCATGTGGTCAACACCAACGCTGAACCAATAGACCACAGAGGCGATTGAGCCTCGCACTACTCTTTTGTTTTTCTAAATAAGGATTTTTCTATACGGTACGGCCTGACGATCTTCAAAAAAAGAGCATACGCATTCTGAATAGGTCGGCAACGCAACTGTAAGACCTGTGATATTGCGGATGTCCATGGGTAGCCGTGATCGCTTACCATCAGGTGCATCTCCTTTCTTTAGTTTGGCCATTAGGTCAAACTATTAACAACTTTTTGTTTATTATTATACATAAAGTTAGTATATTAAAAAAGTTGTTAATAGTACAGCGATTTTTGAAGATAGAAAAAGTCATATAACTACTTTGTCCGACTTGGAATGCGAAATCATTACCGGACGACATTGATATAAAAAACCCAAGATACACAATCAGTGTCTCAAAAACGTCCTCCAAAAATGAGCGCAAAATTTTAAATTGTGCGCTCATTTCAAAAAGAATCGCGTCGGTCGCAACACTGTCAATTTTATTTCTTTTTGTACATTGCTTTGTAAAAATTACTATAAATCTTGCGCTTAAGGTTGGATATGCAAAGACATATGTTTTTGCCATATCTATAACTATTTAAATGAAATAAGGGACACTTTTGAATGTCAGTTTTATTCAGTACTGTGCATTTTGGGTTTTTTATATCAATGCCGGACGATCTACAGCCTATTAATGTAGACATGCAGACATTACATTAAGCCAGAGGGAGAAATAAAAGCACAATCAAATTAAAAAGATTCCTTTTGTAAGACAGGATACTTATAGCTTGTAGGTTTCTCCCGTGTTGATCTGGGTTCTCTTGAAGAATAGACTAACTGCCATTCGCCAGCTGCCAGTCGAAAAAGCGACCGATTGGTTATACATGTCACTTATAGTTGTTAGAGTTCCATAACGTCTCGCCTGGGTATACGGTACCACTGCCTTATCGTTATCGTATTTCAGTTTAGGTAGTCGGTAGAGTTATGCACATGGCATTGCCATCCTGGTACATGGATAGCAATGCACTATTAACATCTTTGGTGTTTATTGGCGATGGTTTCTCCTTCCATCAGGAGAGCCATCTGCTTGGAAAAACTTTAAAAACATCAAAGAAAAATATCGACACGCAGGGATTGAACCCGCAACCATTTCCCTAAAGCCGGGACGCTCTCCCACTGAGCTAGTGTCGATAGACTCGACGTGGCGAAATTCTTCTTTGCTATATGATCGATTACGTCGATTGTACGGAAGTGTGAGTTTTTCTTTTCGCATTCGATCGTGAGCGCGTTTGGAGTTCACTAGGAATTTGTATGTGATTTGTACAGCGCCACCGTGTGGTAAACGTAAGAAACCAGTTTACCACTAGGTGGCGCTGTACAAATCATATACAAATTCCTACTAAACTCGAAACGCGCTCACGATCGAATGCGAAAAGAAAAACTCACACTTAGCACTTTGATCGCTAGGTATATATACCTTTACCAGTTTTTATCAGTTTATTTTTCACTTTCCCAAGCACGGGGTGATATTTTGTGATAACACAAAAATAACGAGCCATCTGCTTGTTTGCTATCGAACAATACAAATGAAAGGTGTTAATACTAATATTATGTAACTACTTACAAATTAATTACAAGTTATATTTTTTTAGAAATTAATGACATGCGAGCAATGGGCCACCTGAAAGAAAGAAGTCAACATTGGTCATGGTCATCGGCAACAAAAGGCGAGAGACGCTCTTGTGATTCTGACCTCTAAAGAAACTGTAAATCAATCTCTTAAAAATATCCATTTCAAAGTTCTTTGGAAACCCGTGTAAGGGAGATTGTTCCAGAGTTTTACTGTTCGGGCCAGGATGTGCGTTAAAGGCAAATAGTGGTAAATGACGAAGCTTCAAGGTGGTGTGAATGAAATCTTTCATTACGGCGTGTAGTACGAAGGCAGAAAATGGATGTTTTTTTAGTGTTTATAGTTGAATACCCATTGTATTTCTAGTTGAATACGCATAAAGAACCAATTTAACTGCGAAAACTAAGAGGCCTTAAACCGTTTATTTACATCTATAACATGTTAGCTATCGATGTGTAATGCCAAGTTTTTTTTAATATTATAAGATAGCATGAAATAACATGAAAAGCAGATGGGTCTCCTGATGGAAAGAGTCAACTAAAGATGGGCGATTGTGAATGACATTATTCGAATAATTCGATTGTAGAAATCATTCAAATTATTCGAATAAATTTATAACTCATTCGAATTTGAAAAGAAGCGATAAGTAAATACGTATGTATTGCGTCGTCTCACTCTTTCTATTCAAATTTAATTATTACTAGTTTATATATTCGAATATCCGTGATCTCAACAAAAGGTGTACTCTTATTAGTATATAACTAAGAAAAAATACCCAGTTTCGTGTGGCAAATTGAATCATCTAACATAACGATAATTACTAGTTGGTATTCGAATATTGTTGTTTTTATTTTATCCATATAAAAATATTTTGATTAAAAAACTGAATTTAACTAATTAGTGTTATTAAATAAAACTTAAAAGTTATCTTTATAGTACGAAAAAGCCGGTTAATTTTTTATGGTAAAAAGAATGATTAAAATAGCGGTTCGCAAATTAGTTACTATTTTTTACTACGAATATCAATTAAAAGTAGACTTTATAGTCTAGTCAACAAGTGCCTTTTTGGTCAACTTTTTTCAGCAGTCTCCGAAAATTATGATTGAGGTGTCATTCGATTCGGAATGGCATCTAGATAGTTTTCGAAAAACAATGAAGTTCCGCAAATAAAAATTACAAAAGTTATTAACAATTAATTAAAAAAAGGGGGGGTTTGTTTTTTGCAAATATCTCATAAACTAATAAAGATTTTTCAAATTTGAAAAAAGATTCAGAAAGAGGAAGAAATTTCCTAAAAAAAGTTTTAACTCCCGGAATTGTAGGATTAATATTTATAATTTTCCCAAAGGGTTGAAAATACGCCCGAAAACGGGTACTCCGGCTTGCGCAAGCCACGCCTCCTTCGGACCTTTAATGAATAAATATTATTTAAACTTATTAAATATGAAAACTAAAATTTGAAAAAATTCTGGTGCCTACAGGACAGATCAATAAACAATAATCCGTGGTCAAAAAATTTTTATCGCAATTTTTCAATAAGTTATCCATTAATTAATTAACAATTTTTTGTAGCACGAACATTAACATTGCAAGTGCGATAATTCTTAAACTATTAATCTAGGAATTTTTTTCTTTCGTGGAGCTATTTTTCAAAGGTCTTAGAATAGATTCCCGTTGGAAAAATTAAAAAATTGTAAATTTTCATTTTGTAATTAACAATTTACTAAGGTGAAAAATTATAAAGCTTTATTAAATATTGAAAAAAATTTTTTTTCATAATATTATTATTGATCCGTTTTCTTATGATCAGAAGCTACTTAAAAATGATTTTTTATAATTTAAAAGCATTAAAGCAAAAAAAAAAAATTTTCCAGAGTATTTTTCATTAACAATTGCTATAAATATAATAAATAAATTAGTATCAACTAAACTTTTCAGCTGAATTTATTCTTTAACTAATAAAGAATAAATAAGTCTTGGGTGTTTTCATCATATCTCCATTAGTTTATAAATTATAATAATTTTAAGGATGAAAAACCAGGCAAGAATGACGAAATTACAGACAACGAATATTTAAAAATTTAAAAAAAAATAGTAAAAAAAATTAAGAAAAAAATAAATCATGTCAGTTTTTGTGACATTAAGTAAAATAAGAAAAAAATAAAAGGTAAAAATTTATTTGTTTATAACAAATTGTTTATTACATAAACAATGAAAAATTAAATAATTTTTTTTATATCAAAAAGAAAAATAAATAATGATTTAAAAAAAAATGGTTCCTTAATTTTAATTAGAAGTGGGAGAAAATAATTGTTAATCAACAAATGCGTTTTTCAGCAATAAAAAAAATTTTTTAAGAAACGGTTTTTTTTAAAAAAATCAAAATTATCATCAAAGATTATGTTATCGAAAAAAAATTTTAAATTATCTCATAAACAACGCATTTGTTTATAACAATTTTTTAAACAATAGGAGATAAAAATTATAAAAAATCATTTTTAAGTAGCTTCTGATCATAAGAAAACGGATCAATAATAATATTATGAAAAAAAAATTTTTTTCAATGTTTAATAAAGCTTTATAATTTTTCACCTTAGTAAATTGTTAATTACAAAATGAAAATTTACAATTTTTTAATTTTTCCAACGGGAATCTATTCTAAGACCTTTGAAAAATAGCTGCACGAAAGAAAAAAATTCCTAGATTAATAGTTTAACAATTATCGCACTTGCAATGTTAATGTTCGTGCTACAAAAAATTGTTAATTAATTAATGGATAACTTATTGAAAAATCGCGATAAAAATTTTTTGACCACGGACTATTGTTTATTGATCTGTCCTGTAGGCACCAGAATTTTTTCAAATTTTAGTTTTCATATTTAATAAGTTTAAATAATATTTATTCATTAAAGGTCCGAAGGAGGCGTGGCTTGCGCAAGCCGGAGTATCCGTTTTCGGGCGTATTTTCAACCCTCTGGGAAAATTATAAATATTAGTCCTACAATTCCGGGAGTTGGAACTTTTTTTAGGAAATTTCCTCCTCTTTCTGAATCTTTTTTCAAATTTGAAAAATCTTTATTAGTTTATGAGATATTTGCAAAAAAACTAAACCCCCCCTTTTTTTTAGTTAATTGTTAATAACTTTTGTAATTTTTATTTGCGGAACTTCATTGTTTTTCGAAAACTATCTAGATGCCATTCCGAAACGAATGACACCTCAATCATAATTTTCGGAGACTGCTGAAAAAAGTTGACCAAAAAGGCACTTGTTGACTAGACTATTATTGTAATTTTGTTGTAAACAGACCAATTTTGTATGGAAAAGCAAATGAATGAACTAGCGGTTTTATTTCAATTTGCAAACTAGCGTTTGATTGTTTTTGTATTCAAATGTTAATATTAGTACTACCAAACCATTCGATTATTGGAATCAGTAACAATCGCCCATCTTTAGAGTCAACCATCGCCTATAGACACCAAAGGTAGTAATGGTGCGCTGGTATCTTGTGGCGAGGTCTAAAGCCACATGCATAAGTTTACCGGCTACCTTACCCTCCAAACCGGAACACGACAGTGACAAGCACTGACGCTATTGCGGCAGGAATTGGTAAGGCGGTGGTACCTGACCCGGGCGAGACAATACAGAACTCTACCACCTAGTAGTCACAGTGGTAGTGACTAGTAAAGGCAATCAGTCGCCTTTTACGACCTGCCTGGCAGAACAGCAGTTGGCCTATTCTTCAAACAAGCCCGGGACCAACACGGAGAAAAAGTTTCTATAAATAACTATCTGTCATTAATAGCAGTAATCATTAGCAATTAATTTAATAATAACAAGGGATATCATACTATTCCACAAGTTTATACGACCATTTCGTCATTTGACATTTAAAAGGAATAGTTTTAGCTTACGCGTAGTAGAAAATGTACTACTCGTAACTAAAATGAGTCGTTCTATTGAATTAGGAACCATCCATAAGTACACATTGGATGTTCAATATTGATTACCTTTTCGAACGTAAACTCTGACTACCTGCGTAAAAGCATTGGATCCGTGCCAACCGCGACAAGGTTAAACTTTATGTACGGTCAACGCTGTAATCGGATGTAACAAAAAAGGCGACATAATCTTATTTGAAACGTTGATGTAAATAAATTTAACTTGTCAATCATTAATATAAAAAACCCAAGATACACACACAATCAGTGTTTCAAAACCGTCCTCCAAAAATGAGCGCACAACTATTATAAATTTCAAATGGAATTGCGTCCAAAGGGTATACAATACTTCTGATTGCGTCGGTCGCGACACTCAATTTTATTTCTTTTGCTACATTGCTTTGTAAAAATAATTATAGTTATCTTGCTATGCACTTAAGGTTGAATATGCAAAGCCTCATATTTTTGCCATATCTATAGCTACTTAAAGGAAATTAACGACATTTTTGAGTGTCAGTTTTGTTCAGGACTGTGCATCTTGTGTTTTATAGATCGATGTTGCCTATTCGTATCTAGTCAATATTAAACATGAAACCAGAATTTAATTAAAATAATAAGTATATTTAAGAAATTACGAGAACGTCTCGCGCATTTAGTTCTCATCTCCTTGGTTTGCCAGAGTGAATTGGACATTATCACCTATTTTTATCATGGTTGTGCCGCCGCCGTGTTGGTCCCGGCCTCCTTTGTAGAATAGGCCAACTGCCGTTCTGCCAGGCAGGTCGTAAAAGGCGACCGATTGGCTATCGAGTCACTACCATCGTGGCTACTAGGTGGTAGAGTTCTGCATTGGCTCGCCCGGGTCTGGTACCACCGCCTTACCTATTCCTGCCGCAATAGCGTCAGTGCTTGTCGCTGTCGTGTTCCGGTTTGGAGGGTAAGGTAGCCGGTAAACTTATGCATGTGGCATTAGACCTCGCCACAAGATAGCAACGCACCATTAACATCTTTGGTGTCTATAGGCGATGGTTGACTCTTTCCATCAGGAGACCCATCTGCTTGTCTGCTATCTTATGATATAAAAAAAAATAAAAAAAAAAATGGCGAAATTGATTATGTGTGTAAAAATATGCTTCTGCATATATCAAATCAATTTGACCGCCTTGTGTTTTAGGAGTTAGCGTATTCGGCTCAGATAATGAGGTCTCGGATACGATCCCGGGGTCCGGCAAAAGTGTTATTGAGGTTTTTTCGAGTTTTTTCTCGAAAATCCAAAATCTCAGTAGCAGCTCAGAATCTGGCGGGTGGTGTTTCACTATTCTCGTCCCTCGGATGAGCACATTAAGTGGTCGGTCCCGTTTACCAGGTTGATGAAATGCGGCGATGGGGATCACCATTCATCACGTCAACCGATAAACTGGTGAATCGTGGTGAACTGAAACGCTTATAGACAATCGATTTTCTCTGCTTATCCCGCAAGGGAAAATCAATTTCATACCTGGACTTGTAATGATAATAATGAAAGAATACAAGATGTCGATGAGACGTTAATGCCACATGCGTTAGTTTATCGACTAGCTTATCCCCTAAACTGAATACGACATTGACAAGTGTAGTAAGTATATGCCTAATATAAACGTATAATATAATGTATGTAACTGTGAATTTTGTTTAGCTACAAGTCCTGACTCCTGATATATATATATATATATATATATATATATATATATATATATATATATATATATACATACAAGTGTTTTATAATTAAAATAAAATTAAAAATATATAATATATCAAAATAATATTTCTTTATATAGTATACATACATATTAAGTATATATAATTTTTAGCAGAAAGTACAACTTAAAAGTAAATTAGCAATTACAATAGAAATACGAATTAGTTAGATACTTTGCAAGTGCACTGAATAATACGAGTATTAGGCACATGTGAATGCTTTATTTTATTGATTTAGGTGTTATTTTGCGGAATTCTATTATTTAAAAGTTGAAATTAATCAAACCTTCTAACATCCGCAGTTCCGCAGTTCGCGGTTGATAACAGGTTTGATTAATTTCACCTTTTTTTACATGTGAATGCCTCGAACAATAACGCAAAAATGAGCACGCCGCTTTATTTTTTTCGAAATGCCTATTACAGTTGACCTGGGTCGTTACTTCGTCACCAGACATTTTGGCGAGCAGAGCTCTGCCAGAACTTAAATTAAAATTGGGACTATAAACACCCACGCTAAGGGTTGTCTCTGCGATAAAGAAGTCTTCGTCGTCGAGCGTGAGAGTGTGTGTACCTGAACCTGAAGTGTCTAAGATAATAGGATCCTCGGGATAGAAAATTCATACCTAGGCCTCCTGAACCTGGGTAAGACAGATGTGTAGGGCTCGTAGTCCGCCGCGGCGGAATTTTTGTGATGTGTTATTTTCCCAAAACTAGCGATCGCCTGTGACCAAAATTCAACCATAGGCTAAACAATAAATTCTCTTTTAAGTTTGACAACTAACTTTAGCCGTAAACTTGAAGTATTAGGTATAGGTGGAGCTAGCACTCGTATTGAAACACACAGCACAATTGAAACAAATATTTACGTTACCTCTCTGTCTATGAGGTCTCCCCATCTCTATTAATACAGCTGTGTTAGAAATAGAGGTTAAAATTTCAGAAGATAACAGCAGCATTTGAAATTTGGTTTCAAGTAGGTATAATACACCTTCATCGTCGTAAAGAAAATGTTAGACATGTGTGTATAATACTTAGATGAAGGAAACTGCTACTAGATATGAAATAACCAAGGGAAAACCGTGTCATTTCGTCCTTAACAATGGCGGACTTAAGAACAGCTGTTTACTGTCTACATAACAATTGATAAATTATATTGCAATTGGGCATGTTATTTTAACAATTAGTTTATTTTAGATTTAAGGTACGCACTAAAATTATAGAAAAATACAAATAAACGCTAAAATCAATATGTCGGAGATTGGAAAACGGAACGTCAAATCGATTATTGCTAATCGATTTGGGCGTATTCGGATACGTTAGTGGGCAACACTTTGACAGCTGTCAGATGTAAATGTCAATTGATGCAAATATAAGCAGCCGTGTGGTCGTTAAACGATTATTATTGTGACGGACACCACGGTGAACACAAGTGTAGCCGAATTACGTCCGACTTCGCCGCGTTCCAAAAGTAATCCATTCTCATCCGAGTCCTGGGTGCATATTGTGATTGTGAAGTGAATTAATTCATTGGATTAAAACCTCCTGAGTATATACCGAGTCTTATCTTCTGAATCTACGATGGATGAAGAGCTGAGAGACGAAGAACGCCCACACTCTCCCACGTTCCCTACGTTATCAGAATTGGGATGCAACCGAGAAGAAAATCGACGTGAATCACGTTGCACTGAAAATACGAAATGGCGCTTATTTATGGAGCAGCAAAATCGCAACTTTATGGCATTAATCGAGGCAATAAAAGCGCCGTCTACTAACAAGGACACCCAGCTACCTGAGTTTAATCCAGACAGTTACAACGTGGATGCTCGCGCATGGATTACGACCGCCGACATGTGCATCACGGATCCAGAGTTGCAAGGAGCTTCGCTAATGATGGCTTTGAGTCGTGTGCGCTTAAAGGACAAGCTTCGGACTGGCTGTCACAGTTGTCATTTCATGGAATGACCTGGAGCAACTTCAAGGATTTGTTTACTGCCAGGTATGATAATGCCAAAACTGCTGCTGCATTTTTGATTAATTTAAATAATAGCAGACCAATAGAGAACGAATGCCTCTTATGCAGCCACATTGATGTCTCCTATTATGTCCAAGTGGAAGAATCTCTCAGTCGAACAAATTGCAGTATCCACTATCCTAGCGCATATTTCTCAATTTGAGCCTCGGGTGCAGCGAATCTCCTTCACGGAGGATATTACTACAAGAATACGTTTGCAACCAGAACTCAAAGCTACCTCATTTTTGAAACGGAAACCATCCTATTCACATGACCTTAGTCATGGCCGAAAAGACCTCGTTTTGATCCTGAAATCTCTTCTGTGAAGTGCTACACTTGTGGCAAAATGGGTCACAAAGCAATACAATGTCGTTTAAAAATTGGATCGAAGAATCTAGATGTGAAACCAAAAACATCAGTAGCTGACGTCATGCCTAGGACGACTTTTTCTGCTGTTTCTGTTACCTGCTTCAGCTGCAGAGACACGGGCCACTATGCGAAAAACTGTCCACGACGTGGCAATAAGGAGGACAACGTCATTAGTGTCGCCGGGCCTTCGCAAGACAAGCGAGTCAACATCTGCGTCGTCAACACGCCTGAGGGGATTCTTCGACATGCTGGTGAGCAGTTTTATTTTACTTACGATTCTGGAGCCGAGTGTTCGTTAATGAGAGAATCTATATCTTGTAAATTCCTTGGCACACTGTGCATATAGATGCTACTGGCAAGTTAAGGGGGGCAAGTGATGTGAAGGAATACGTCTTTGTCTTAATAGACGCATTTACAAAGTACGTTCTTTTACATCACACTCGCAAGATAGATACTGCCAGCAGCATTGAAGCAGTGAAACACAGTGTTGCTTTATTCGGTGCTCCAACACGAATTATAGCGGATCAGGGTCGTTGCTTCGCGAGTCAGGACTTTCGTGACTACTGTAATTCAGTTAATATAAAGTTGCATTTGATCGCAACTGGTAGTCCGCGAGCCAACGGTCAAGTTGAGCGAGTCATGTCGACTCTTAAAAATATGCTCACTGCCGTCGAAACATCTCAGGGCTCTTGGCAGGATGCTCTTGCTAATGCGCAATTAGCTCTAAATTGCTCAATGAATCGCGTAACTAAAGCAAGTCCATTAGAGTTACTGATAGGCAAGGTAAGCAGACCTCTTGAGGTTATGTTAGCTGAGGAAGTAGAACAAGACCTTGACTTGGACGAGTTGAGATCAAACGCAGTAATTAACATCGACAGAAATTCAGACTATGACAAAACTCGATTCGACAGATCGAAGGCTAGAATTGTTCCTTTTTCTTTGGGTGATTATGTCCTATTAAAGAATGAAGAGCGAAATCAAACGAAGCTCGATCCTAAATTTAAAGGACCGTTTAAAGTTATTGAAGTGTTGAATAACGATAGGTACATTTTAAAGGCCCTAGATTTCAAGCGTACCTATAAGTACGCCCACGATCGCTTAAAAAAGATGCCTAGCAATGATAATATTCCTGATTTTAGTGATGTAGAAGATATAGAATCCAATGATCTCAGCCTAACTGAATGATGTTAATTTTAGTGGTGCATTCTTTCTGATTAGTGAACAGTAATTGGTGTTATAACTGGGCTGGTAAAATGGAACACATCGCTCGATTTAGGTGATGTGCTTGTTTTATTGTTCAATGTAGGCAATAAGTAATCTAAAAGTCACTCAATGGAGGTGACTTGGTTATCGTCACTCGATAGAGGTGGCATGGTTATTGCCATTCAATGGAGGTGGCGAGGTTATCGTCACTCGATGGAGGTGGCATGGTTATCGCCACTCGATGGAGGTGGCATGGTTATCGCCACTCGATGGAGGTGGCATGGTTATCGTCACTCGATGGAGGTGGCATGGTTATCGTCACTCGATGGAGGTGGCATGAGTTGCTATCGCTCGATATAGGTGATAGCAACGACCCTTTTCGTTGACAAACATTTGTGATATTATTTACGGCTGATACTGTTCATTAATGAGCGAGTTGCTTTTGTAAATTTGTAATGCGATATTATTGATGTAGTTGAAATCAACTTGTTGTTGACTTAAAATGATGTGGTTTATTTCGTAACAAACCTAATTCATGAACTAGACAAATATCAGGATGGGCCGAGCTAAGACCTTAAGATATTGCAGAAAGTTGTTTCAATTGCAGGAACATCACACGGGGACGTGTGACGTGTCAAGATGGCCGTGTCGGAGATTGGAAAACGGAACGTCAAATCGATTATTGCTAATCGATTTGGGCGTATTCGGATACGTTAGTGGGCAACACTTTGACAGCTGTCAGATGTAAATGTCAATTGATGCAAATATAAGCAGCCGTGTGGTCGTTAAACGATTATTATTGTGACGGACACCACGGTGAACACAAGTGTAGCCGAATTACGTCCGACTTCGCCGCGTTCCAAAAGTAATCCATTCTCATCCGAGTCCTGGGTGCATATTGTGATTGTGAAGTGAATTAATTCATTGGATTAAAACCTCCTGAGTATATACCGAGTCTTATCTTCTGAATCTACGATGGATGAAGAGCTGAGAGACGAAGAACGCCCACACTCTCCCACGTTCCCTACGTTAAATATAATATTTTGTAATCAAAGGGTTATTTGACATTAAATTTTAACTGTAAATGTAGGTAACATTGACAGCGTATTTTGGTAATGGCGTTTTGGCCGCAAGCTGTTTAAGGTTAATTTTCTTAAATGATTTGAAATTAGAACACTGACAAAATTTTTGTAGCCATGTCTATTATGAAAATTCTAACTTGTCAGACAGAGATAAAGCCATTTTTATTTGTTCGGCGTTGGAATGCATACAACTTTATAATTTTGATTGTTTATGGAAATTAATGTCAAGGTTTTATCTTTCTCTTGTCAAAGGTCGGAATCGACGCGATTCCATTTGAAATGAGCGCATAATTTAAAATTGTGCGCTCAGTTTTGGGGGACGTTTTTTAAACACTGATTGTGTATCTCGGGTTTTTTATATCAATGGCCCCGCGTGAGGCGCAGGGCGATAGAGAAGTATTCGTCATCGAGCGTGATTGTATGTGTAGCTAAATCTGAAGTGTCTATGGTAATAGGATCCTCGGGATAGGAAAGTTCATGGCGAGGCCTCCTGAACCTGGGTGAGATAGATGCGTCAGGCTCGTAGTCCGCCGCGGCGGAAATTTCGTGGTGTGCTATTTTCTCAAAACTAGCAATCGCCTGTGATCAAAATTCGACCATAGAATAAACAATAAATTCTCTCTTAAGTTTAACAACTAACTTTAGCCGTAAAGAACATGTTAGACATGTGTGTATAATAACATGTATGTCACATGAATTTAGTGTGTGTATTGTTTATTTTTATTAATATTTAAAGTGCATAATATTTAAATATATTAGGTTTCTGTAGTGCATAATATGAACTTTAACTGTGTTAAATTTCATACTCTACCGTTCACACAATTGTCTTAAAATGGTGTCCAAAGGATTTCCTTCACGTATTAATATTTATTTATTTATTTATTATTTATTAAAACTCTTTATTGCACAAAATATACAACAGGCGAACATAACGTCTATGGACATTCTCTTCCAGTTAACCTTCATTTGTAGTAAACTTGTAACGGGCAGTGCATAAGAAAAGTGCTAAGGAAATAGGTACATAATTTTACATTAAAACAAAGAAAATGAACACTATTTTCTAAGTTGCTTTTTTTCTAAAGTTTATAAGTAACGTATCGATAATTCTTGCATGTAGTAGGAGCTGTAGGTCCTGGTAGAGATCTACATTGCGCATGTACCATGGTGCGCCAGTAGCCAAACGCATGAATTTTTTTTGAATTTTTGAATGACCTGAAGTTTACGAAGGTTACTAGGAGTGACGTGAGCAAACGCTACGCTTGCATACAATATAGAATGTATACACGTTTTATAAAGTGTCACTTTGTTCCGTGAAATTTTACTGTTTGTTTATTAGGAACTATAGTTTGCTTAATGACATTTGGCTTAATATGAGGTAAGAAGGTCATATTATTGTTCAATGTGACTCGGAGGTATTTGACTTGTCGTTCCCACGGAATCACACTGTCGTACATAGTGACTGTACTTGGTCGACGACTGGGCTTGGTCACTATGGCCTGAGGGTTAAAGTAATTCCGGTGAAAGTATACTGCCTTTCTTTTCTCCAGATTCACTTCAATACGCCATTTCCTGAACCAATCGCCTACGGCTGTGGCTCGTTATAATCTGGCTGTGAGGTGAGGCCATTATAGAAGGACGTATACAAAGCAGTGTCGTCCGTGAAAAGCGCCAACTGGACGTAGGGTGTCTGTGGCGGGTCGTTAGTGTAGAGCGTGTATAGGAGAGGTGAGAGTGCCGAGCCTTGCGGCACTCTCGCCTCCAATGAACGGGCTGAAGAGAGAGTTCCCTCCACTTTGATTTGGAAGCGACAGTTTGACAAATAGTCTCGTATAATGAGAACGAGTCTGTCTGGTACACCAATCTGGTAAAGCTTATAAATTAAGCCGTTGTGCCAGACTGTTAAACGCTTTCGCCTCGTCAAAGAAGAGGGCACCCGTCCTTGCGTTTTTTTTGTTTTCTTGTTTATGCTGTCTGGAATGTACTCCGTGATGCGGTGTACTTGATGTGTGCAGGAGTGAGCAGCTCTGAAACCAAACTCTTCAACTGTTATTAGGTTCTTGTCTTTCGCAAATACCTTCAGGTGCGCGAGAATGATGCGTTCGTATATTTTTCCTATTGAAATAATTAGGCTAATAGACCGATAGTTACTTGCAAAATTTTTAGGTTTGCCCGGTTTATTTATTCCTATGACTATGGCCTCTTTTCATTCATCAGGGAACACACCGCCATCTAAGGCACTGAAGATGCTTACTAATAGTAAATTGAGCCTGGAAGGGACTAATTTTGTTAGTTATATTTTATCCGATCCCGGCGCCTTTTTGTTGTGGCGATTTTTGATGATGGATGAAACTTCATCAAAATCAGTAGATTGACGGGAAAAGGAACGGTGGGCTTGAAGACTGTCGGCCAAACCACAGCCTCTATGTGCTTGGTTAGTACTTTGGTTGCGCATTTGGCGTCTTCGACCGAATTGATGATACTAGGAATTTGGTCAAGATGCTCCTATATTGTGGAGATTGGATTATTTTATTAAATTTATTCCAACCTACAATCCGTTTTGTACTTGCGGTTTGCGTGCGAAGAGGGGGTCTAACTGGAAAAGTTCCGGTCTATGGTCGGAGTCCAGTGTGTGTAGTACTTCGGCTGTAGGCAAAATTCTAGTGTAACGCCCCGAATAAGCGTTATGTCTAGAACACTAGGTCTATAGTTCCTAATTTTGTCGGGGAATAGGTACCGAGTAGGTTCCATCGGGGCTATCAGTGTCAGGTTTAGTCTCTCTATGATGTTCACTTGTGCACTACCGTATTAGTTGTATGCTAAAAATACTGAGTCACCCATATTTCATAGTGTTTGTAAGTCACTTTCCAGTATGGGTTTATTGATAGAGTGGTAGGCCGATGCTATTATGATAGGTCGTACCTACGTGGCATACTGACACCTCTAGGTTTTTTAACGGTGGTTGTTCTAACGGAGTTATATATCGTGATATTTTATGATAAATAACTTTTCCGTCTAGTCTATTGGCGGTACCTTCTTTTCTTATGAGGTTATAGTTAGCTATCCCGGGGCTGCGCCTACTAGGTTTTAGGAAGGATTCTTGTAATATCTATAAAAGTGTTGTGTGTTTAGCATTTTTGATCATTTTTAGATTGCATTGTAGAATGTTACAGAATCTTACAAGATGTTATACAACAAGTTTAACTAGTGTGGGAGCGTTTATAACATAAAACATTCTTAGCAATGTTGTAATAAAATGATACATTTTTAAAATATTATCGTATTACACAATATTTTATATATATTTTATTAAATTTATGCTGTGTAGAAGCAATTATACCTGAAAGTTCCAAATTAAGCCCCCACATTCAGGGCTAATCAATAATATTAATCTATAAGATTTATTATTGGCAAACTCAGACAGCTGAACCTCTAAAATGTACCAAACTTAAGATATCATTTGATTCTTATTTCAAATTCTTTGAAATTAATGTATTTCGGACACGTGCTAACGCCCTTAAAACCATATTACCATTTATATGAGAGAGTACGTACTTTGAAGTATAATAGCGATTCAGTGAAGAATCTCAATTACTATGTGTTTGTAAAAGAAACATGTGTTCAGTAGTGTCACGACTCACGAGTGTTGTACTTTTATGTAGCTGTAGCTTAATTGCTACAACGTGCTACGCTACTCGTAGCACGTTGTAGCAATACGCTACTCGTAGCGAGAGTGTTATATTTTTTGCTAATTTAATTAATACTAGCTGTACCCGCGACTTCGTTCGCGATTGCCATCCCGGCAGAGTTGTTATACGTATTTGATCACAGCATTTCTTATTTCACGTTCTAGGCTAATTGTAACATAAAAAAAATTGTGAACTTCTGCAATAGCGTATTCTTACGTGCAATTTTATAAAGAACAAATTCTATTTGAATTCTTAATGTCGATTAGACGAATATTTTCTGAGAAATTGGCAAAAAACTGAAAAATGACCTGTTTTATTTTCTTATCAATAAAATGTTGGGACTTCCAGATTTAACTGGTTGGAAAATCTGGAAGAAATGTAAAAGCAATTTTTTCAAAATTTTTGGTACAAGATTGTGTTAATTAATTAATGAATTAATGGTGACCGGGTCTACTGCTCTGAAACCGGCTATAACGCAACAGACATTGCACATGACAGACTGATGAACAGACTATATCTATACAAATAAATAAAATTGGTGTCTGTTTGTAATATTAAAATAACCACTAAATGCATGTGGATGTACATACGGTAGATATGCCAAAATAACTTTTTTACTATTTTTTCCTGTTTGTCAGTCTGTTTGTTCCGACTAATATACTGTAATATACTGCTTTTATTTTAGAAAATTTTCCACGCGGACAACTAGTCACACCTAGTATTATATATAAGTATAATATTATATTTCATTACAAGATGTTACACGTATTAATTCTTGATTGATAATGTCTACTTCTTTAAAATTTTCGGAACTGCTGTAAAATAAGTAGGTATAGGTAGGTACTCGACAATGAAACGCAATAATTATAACGACAGGTAATCTTTGTTTATTTATTTTAATCAAAATCCAATTTTTTTCAAAACCCAGCTTAATGACGATTTTTGGCCATGAAACAAACCAAGTTGGTCCTCCGTTTTGGTCTCGGGTCCCCCATGTTGGTCCCGGGCTCCTTTGAAGAATAGGCCAACTGCCGTTCTGCCAGGCAGGTCGTAAAAGGCGACCAATTTGCTATACGAGTCACTACCATCGTGGCTACTAGGTGGTAGAGTTCTGCATTGTCTCGCCTGGGTCTGGTACCATCGCCTTACCTATTCCTGCCGCAATAGCCTCAGTGCTTGTCACTGTCGTGTTCCGGTTTGGAGGTAAGCTAGCCGGTAAATTTATGCATGTGGCCTCGCCACAAGATATCAACGCACCATTAACGCCTTTGGTGTCTATAGGCGATGGTTGACTCTTTCCGTCAAGAGAACCATCGCTTGTTTGCTACCTTTTGATATATAAGAAAAAAAACATTCACGTAAAGAAACAACAAGTTTTTTAAGTGTTGTAATTTCTTTGCGCAAGTAATAGTCATATATATGACGGCGAATAGCATCAGCGTCGAAGTTGTCAATCGATGTCACACGACGTGTTCGGCGTTTTTTCATCGGCGTACGAAGGTTATTTTCCTGCATGCCGCTTGTACCGTAAGCTTCTGTAGTAATTTTTGAAACAGTAGGTCCACTAATGCTTAATGCGACCGCAACACGCTCTCGCACTTGCGACAGTGGTAAAAGCGGGCCACCATTTTAATACTCTGCTTCAAAGTTATTACGAACCTTGATCACCAGTTCTCTCGCCTTCCTTTTAGAATAGATCCTTTCAGCATTTTGATATTTGACAGCTGGGCAGCAATCAACACGGAGGAACACAAAATACACAACGTAACGTATGGATAATGTGAAAAAACTCAACGAACAGAAATGTAGTGACTAGCACTACCGGTTGTTGCGAGTGACAGATTAAAATGAACACAAAATGGCGCTGGGCCATTGAGTGTTCCCACGTCGAAAAAATATATTCGAATGTTTTTGTTATTATTTGTCTTTGTTCAAAATATCTATACATATAATAAAATCGTAGGAAAGTCAAAACTGTACATTGAATATTTTTTTAAAAGAATACTTGGGGCGTGATCTACAATCGATATTGAAGCCAAAAATATAGTTTTTAGAATTTTTGTCTGTTTGTATGTTTGTCTGTTTGTCTGTTTGTCTGTTTGTCTGTTTGTCTGTTTGTCTGTTTGTCTGTTTGTCTGTTTGTCTGTTTGTCTGTTTGTCTGTTTGTCTGTTTGACTGTTAGGCTACATATTATCACGCTATCACCTACGGGGGAGGAGCAGTGCGGAGTAAACGAAGTCCGCGCGGACGAAGTCGCTGGCAACAGCTAGTATTAAATATATGTGATCGATATCATTATTTATTTGGTCACAACACTACAATTATCAAATTAGAACTGTTATCGAGAAAGTAAAGAAATGGAAATAGATTTTGTTGTTGTATACCTTAATTAAATATTAAAATTGTAAGATTAGAAGAGCGGAGTCCTCTAGAGCTGGCATATTGTTGCCTAAAAGTGGTCTCCAGCCTAGCTTTGTTATTTAAAATTATGGTTAATGCAAATAAATAAATGTATAATTATATTATATTACGCTTTGTTCCTCCTCGACTTTGTTGGCATAAATTACTAACTTAATTTAGGAATTCGGGGATTTATTCTAACGGTTGAACCATATATATCATCTGACCAAATTACTTCATACAATAGCAATAAGGCTTTATTACATAGTGTCTATCAAACTGTCATACGTCGTTGTCGTCGTGATACAATCGTCCTTCGTAATTTCAGGGAGACCAACAATGTCAAGGAATGTAATTTAATAAAAAATCTAACAGCTACTAAAAGATATTTTAAATTAATACAAATTTTAAATTGTATCATCTAAGGAAAATGCTCCGCTTAACTGGCTTTTCCGTTTTTTTTAATACCCAGGCACTTACAAGAGTTAGCGGAAGTTAAACATGTCGCTATTATCGTGATTACTAATGCCAGTTTCCTGTAATTAACGACCCGTTATCCATAGTAGTTACCATTAGCAACGAATTAAATAATAACGAGGCATTTTATATGTTTTTTGGATTATTGGTAATTTGATATTTATAGAAACTGCTAACAGTTTAACACTTCAACGATCCAGACAATTTAAGTCCGTCTTATCGGTTGAAATTCGGATGTTTTTTGACTTCTATGGCTTCTATCACTAGCCGCGGAATGCAATGGCGTTCTGTCCATAATACGCGTGGCCTATGCAATTCAATCCAGTGATTGGGGCCCGACTATCAAAGGCCTTCACTATGTCTAAACTAATTGCCAATGCTTCCCCCTTAGACTCAACTGCTTCTGCCCCCCGGGATTAAACAAGATACGCCTTTCAAGATAACAGAAAACTATTTGTCAAGATTATGTTTCAGTGAGCATTACGTACCTCAGGTTTTGTTTCTGGGCTTTCATAGTACTAAGTTATGGTATTAGCATACAGTAATAAGGCAGTATAATGATTAATGGTCTCTCTATTATTAGCAACGCTGCTTGTTATATTTCATTGATGGTGGTCTGAAAACGGTACTGTTTGTTTCCATTATCCGTCACAGTCTTTCATTCGACTGGCACCCTCTGACTCTCATCGGAATTCCGGTGGCGATGATATCGAAGATAAGAAGAAAAAGATTATAGTCCACAGCTCTCCGTTGACAGTATTGCATATTCACGTACTTTTAAATTGTTGTTTCTCTTTAAGTGAATTCCAATGTAATTCTTTTGAGAAATACAATTCTTAATTGTACTGCGTCTTTGCCAAGCGAGGAAGTGCTCCACTCTCGTTTCTAACAAAGTCAAGTAATTTTCTCAAGTGAAAATGATTCTGTTTTATATATATTGCATTTTTAGAATACAAATACACGATATCAAGTTAACATACTCGTCTTAACGTATTTAATATTTTAAAAAATTATCGTATTTAGTTTAAAAAATTAATGGAAAAAATTTAGCCTGGCGTGTCGGCGTGGTATGTATCTGGCGGCTACACCCTCAGAATTACGTACGCGCTCAAACGGCTGTGTAATTCGGTGTCGTTTAATTATATTTAATCAAAAATTTAAGAAATCGAATGTTTATGGAACATCTATTTATATCTCGGATGAATTATATGCTATAATGGATGGAACAAACAAAATAAGAACAGAGTAGCTATATCGGATCCAATTTCGACTTTTTGTACCTTGTCAGTGCGAATAAGGCAAAATAAATAACAAGCTTCTTTAAGGCAGGCGGCTTGCCTAGCGCCTAGGCCCTAGCGCCTAGCGAACTATCTAGCGAGTAGCTTAGTAAAACGAGCGTTCTAGAATGTTTGCGACAGTCCGTATTGTTTACTTCGATAGGTCGCTAAGCAATTAGCTAGGCCCTAAATGCGTAGTGGAGTCGGACGAAAACATCCTAGAACGCTCGTTTTACTAAGCTACTCATTAGGTAGTTCGCTTGACTCTAGGCGCTAAGCAAGCCGCCTACCTGTGCGGACGTAGCCCAAGGGTAATGTCAAGTAGTCCCTTTTTAATATTACCAATTTAAAGAGTTTATACAATTAAATAATGTCAGCAAGACTACGTATTCATCTTCATTGCTATTAAAATATTATAATTAAATTCTTTTGACATTACTAGTGGACGTAGTATCTATTGTCCAAAATGTGATTGATAGTCACAATTTAAAACTTAGGTATAGTTTATATACGGTATTTATTAAAAACTTTATGCATATATATTTATACATATATTTTTCATTACATATTAGTATACATTTTCAAATGAATTATTGAAAATCAACGGGATCTTACCGCGATTAGTTGATAAATAACTGTCCCGATATTTCGGCGCTGTTACAATGCAACGGAGCAACTAAAGTATTGCGGGTAGTTGAACTATTATGAGCAGACAAGCCTGTCTACCATCTTCCTAATTCGTTTGCTTGTAGGTACTGTTGGAACTTGCACGAAAGTCACCTGGACAATACACACTAACCACATCACTAAGTTTATTAGGGCATATTGATTGTCTTTTGTTTTTTATTGCACTGATCACTGGATTCCACGATCCCGACAATTTAAGTCCGTCTTATCGGTTGAAATTCGGATGTTTTTTGACTTCTATGGCTTCTATCACTAGCCGCGGAATGCAATGGCGTTCTGTCCATAATACGCGTGGCCTATGCAATTCAATCCAGTGATTGGGGCCCGACTATCAAAGGCCTTCACTATGTCTAAACTAATTGCCAATGCCTCCCCCTTAGACTCAACTGCTTCTGCCCACCGATGTGTTAAGTATACTAGAAGATCACCAGCTGAGCGGCCGCGACGGAAACCGTACTGGCGGTGGCTAATCAGCTGGTGCTCTTCTAAATACTTGAGGAGCTGCGAGTTGATGATTGTCTGCATAATTTAGGAGAACAAGGAGGTTATGGCTATCGGCCGATAGTTAGATGGATTAGAGCGATCTCCTTTTTTAGGGAAGGGATGCACTAAAGCTGTCTTCCATGAAATCGGTACTACGCCGAGTAAGTAGGAGAGCCGGAATAGGCGTGTTAGTACCGGCGCCAGCCTAGGAGCACACGATTTAAGCACAATCGGAGGGATGCCATCCGGTCCACTCGACTTATGGACGTCCAAGGAAAAAAGTGCTTTACGTACGGAAGACTGCAAGAATTTTAATTCCGTCATAGAACTATAGTACTGCGGGATGGTAGACAGTGCATTTCCTCGGTCGTCCAGAGTCGAGTTGGCCGTCATCATCTCCGTGTAAGAGTGGAAGAGAGGGCTATGAGAAATTCCACAGCCTTGGCGAGAGACCAGAACACACAAGTTCCCGAAGGAAGGCGAACTTATGTCTCACCAATTCTGCCAATGTGTTCAGATTTTGCCTTGGCGATAGCTTTTTTGATGAACCTCGAGGCGGAATTGTACTCCTTACGTAACGCGCTGGTTTTTTCATTATTAGATGTCGACGCTGCAGTCCAAGCCCGGTAGCATTCCTGCTTTCGGCGTGAAGCCGTTTTGCAGGAGCGACCAAACTAAGGCTGAGACTTACCACCAACTGGTACCACAGAAAATGGAATGAAAAGTTCCATACCCTGCAGCACCACATCAGCGATAGAGTCAGCGATGACACTCGGATCATCCAGTGAGAAGCACATCCGCCCCCATGGGTAGGATGCAAAAAAAGACCGCATCCCGTCCCAATCTGCTGACCTATAGTGCCAAACGCGACGACAGCCTGCAAAAGGAGGCCGTGATAGGCGCGTAACCGGCACTTTACTCCGGATCAGGCAGTGGTCTGACGTACCAAGAGGGACGTCCACAGATACCTGATAATTGTCCGGATGGGAGGTCAGCAGAAGGTCCAACAGTGAAGGAGTATGATCGTCCACATCGGGAACTCGTGTAGACGAGGTTATCAATTGTGTTAGACCATACGCCAAGGCAAAATCGTTAACAGACCTCCCCGCATGATCGGTAGTGCGTGAACACAGCCATTCGGCGTGGTGGGCATTAAAATCGCCTTAAATCACGATCTTAGCGGAGGAGATTTGTTGTAACACGGAATCTACAGCCGTTTGAAGGTGCTCAACAAGCCTGTCGACTTCAGCATTTCCGCTATGGGACCTGTAGGGGCACGCATAGATGCGGGGATGGTCGTCGAAGTCTACACGCAGACAGAGGATGGCCTATAGCCTTCAGGGCTGCTGAGACGACGAGAGCAGATATCCTCTCTGACATAAGCACAAACTCCCGCCCGGGGTACAAATGAATGCTCGAATTTGTACCCCGATAGATATGAGGTATCAGCCGGAGAAGATATCTGCATCTCAGTTAAAAAGAACAGAGCCGGCTTAGTCGTCTCAAGGTGGTATTGGACGGCATTTAGGTTTGAGTGAAGACCCCTAATATTAGTATAGTCCACGTGGTAGGGGGTGCCTTTCGATTTCCGTTTAGTTTGCCCCGAGCAGCGAAGTTTGAGAGCGCAATTGTGCCCCCCCCCCCCCCCCCCCAGAGTACGCAGGGCAGCCTGGGCATCCATGATTAGGCTGATTACAAACCCTGGAACATGGATGTCCAGAGGGGATTCTCCACCGATTACGCTAATGTTACCCCCCTGGGGTAAACTACTACCTTTAAATTGCGCTTCCATAGTGTTAGGGGGAGGGGGGAAAGAGCCTCCGCGAACCTCACAGACCAAACGAAACGCAACAGCAAAGCTGTTACTTTACGTTGGTTTTAAGTGAGGTAGTGGTATCGCCCCGGTCGTGCCGACCCATTCAGCTATGCATGGCACTACCACTTTTTTTGACTGACTGCACCGGTGGAATAATTTCAAAAAAGAAGATTATCTCTCCGGCGGGCGATGGGGTCGTCACGTCCCGATGCCGGCATGTATATGTCGCAGTGAAATTGTCAATACCGTTAGATTATAATCTACCTAAGTGATATTGTAATTTAACTGCTAACCTAACCTAACCAAATTATAAACTCACTAGGTAGATTATAATCTAACGGCTATTGACAATTTCACTGCGGCATATATATGTATGTATACTTTAAATTGTCCGGCTTTTGGACAATTTAAAATGTACATATATGTAATAAAAAAATGTTACATTTTTGACATGTCTTTATATACGTAGGGACCATATATATTACCTTTCCTTTAACTTACATATAATCAAATTTGCAGTTTTAACAAGCCTTAAACTTAAAAACTTCTTACCAGCGTATAAAACATCGTCAACCTTTTATTTCTTCGAAATTACCTATCGTCTTTACCATAAAACTGTAAACATGAAAATAACCAGCACTAGTACCTTAGCGCGTTTGTAATAACGCGATCACGCTAGGGTATGTAATAATAACAACTTTGATTATAATATGCCCACAATTCACATATTCGTTGAAATCCATCAAAGTGTTTTCAATACAGAATATATAATATACTAGCAAAAAGCAGAGCTTTGTAAGGGCTCGCTAAGTTATATATACTACCTAGTAATATTGTTAAGAAAGTATTTTTATGAGAATTACATCTTTTAATGTATGGACTTCATTTATAATTATCTAACCTAAAAAAAGCCAGCGTATTTTTATCCAAACATTATATTCCCATCAAAGGCGTCGTCAGGCTTTGGTCTAGAAGGGCGCAGAAAAATAAAACCAAAACAAAAAAACATATTTCTAAAACATTTTTTTTTTTAAACTTACAAGAAAAATTCTTTAAAATTTTCTTGATTTATTAAAAACACGATTTTTATTATTATCAATGTTATCTACACAGAACAAATATAAAGGTTATCTACTAAAATTTTACACCATATTTTCTGGTCTACCTATAATTAGTTCGGTCTACCTATAATATGTAGCAACTCAAGATCCATCTCGCGCCACCAAATCATCACCGCTCTTAAAGCCTAATATTGATAGAAATCAATTTTCATTTATGGTAGCTTTCTTGCAAAAGAGTTTCAAGGAAAATGGGTATTAAAAATGAAAGTTAATCTTATAAAGAAAACACATTTTTAACATTTGGCTAAGATAAGATAAGATCTATTTTCCCGAGTTAGACAAATCAAAAATGTGTTTTTTTTTTCAATTTTCTAATAAAAACAGCGATACCTGGGATTGGAAAGATGCCCGGTTGGTGATAGGCTGGTCACCTATCACGCAGTGGGACTAAGACGTATCTTCGGCTAATCGTGGATGCACACGTTGTACCTCTTCCCATACTCTTCGGGGATAAGGGCATGAGCAATACGGGCTAAGATTGAAAATTGATCTCAATACAATATTAATCAATTAATACACTTGTACTGTTTCACAATAATCATATTGCGAAAAATCTGTAAACGGTTGACCTTGCAGGTCATCCCTGAAACTTCCCGTTAAATTAAGGTATTTTAAGCTCAAAAGAGTAAAAACTATAAGCATAGATTTTTTTTCAGTTCTAAGAAATATTGAAATATTTCAATTGCTATGTCACAAAAAACAGCAAAAAAACACGAATGAACCGACGAAACAATCATACATGCAGTTTATTTTGATAAAAATGGCAGTACATTGATTTTTGAAAAACTGTATATTTTGGAAACGATGATCAAATTGATCAAATTTCAAATGGTCAATTTCAAATGGCATTGAACTCAATTTAACTATTGCTTTAGCTAAATAATCGGTAGGTTCAAAAATTTCGAAGCAATGTCAAAAAATATTTTTTCAAATTTTTTTATCACACACACGAACACACACACACACACACACACACATACACACACACATACATACATACATACAGACACACTGACGTCATCGCGAAAATAGTCGAAAAAGGTTCCTAGGACCTCAAAACGCGGACATCTGGTGAAAATTCGATTTTTAAAAATCGGAGCAAAATCAGTAACTTCCTTATCCTCATACGTAGCAAGAAGTTAAAAAGTACAAGTGTATTAATTGATAGATTAATATTGTATTAAAATGGAGTGAATGAAAATGAATTAAATCTACCACGCCAAAGCAAGGCGTTTGCGTCGTCGTGATTGGTTATGGTATATGACATTATGACGTTGTCTTCTAGCGCTAGTTGGCGAACCAATCATAAAACAGCACGAAACGCGGCGGACCAATCACGAAAAAGCAAACATATCGAAATTATAACGTTTTAATCCTTGCGCTAAAGTAACATTTTACCTCGTTAGCGTTTTAACTCGTTACTTTCATAATAGATGGCGTTAGTAGTAATAAAATTCTAATACATGTATTTTTTATTTTTTTTACTTAATATTTATAAAATGGTACTTTAATTGTAGATCATATCTAGACATGAATTTAAACTACCATGTCAAAGCTCAAAACTTGAAGTGCGATATTTTTTCAGTAACAGATACCACAAAAGTGCGTACAAAGTGGCCTAGTGTAGGGCTCGCTTCGCTCGCCCTGATAAATATACCACCTATACAGCAATGGTAAACAATGTACAGTCATGTGAAAATCATGAACAAATAAATCACTCCACATCATGTTTTGTCCCAGGTGGTTCTAGCATTAACTTAAATCACTGACCGTGATGAAGCGAAACGCATAGGTATTGTTTACATTGTCTACCTCGTAAGGACCTTTTTTTGTTGTACTAACGACAGCTTATCAACTTAAGTAAATTGAAACTTTATTGAGGAATCACAAGATTACCTTTTGAGACGTTGCGATCAAACAACATTCATTGTTATGCTGACGAAGCTGACGAAAGTTCGGGTGATGCTTTCTACTCTAACTGCAGTAGAATTTCTCAGGAATACGTCAATGAGTGTTGGAACGAACTTGCGTTAGATATCGAAGAACCACATTCCATTGCTTCGGAGCTGGGTCGATCAAATTTGGTAGAGCTTAACCCCAAGTATGCGTGTTTTCTGCTAAAAATCCACCTAGTGTTGGAATACTTGGAGCCGACATATCAAGAGATCGCAAAACTAAATCACTTGGAAGGCAAGGCTAAAATAGATGAAAAGTTGAGTGTTCTCAGCAAGACCAGGCAGTAACTTCACGCTGACTCATCATCTACTGCTCAATAAGACAAAAATTCAACTTCAATATGGAATACTGCTCTCATTTAGGCCGGGGGCTCCTCAGGAACAGCACCTTCGTTTTGATCGCATTCAACGTAGAGTGGCTTGAATCGTCGATGCCGGACTATTTCAAATTCGCTTGATTGTATGGCGTTATCTGAAGATGTAGCATTACTCTGTCCCTTTTATTGTATCTATCATGGAGTATGTTCCGAAAAACTGTTTGGATTAATTCCTGCCACCGAAAATTTATAGTATCATCTTCACTATATATTGATGTCCGGAAATCTACAACCGTGCGATTATCGACGCTTTTTTTGCCCCGCGCTGCTCCTTAGTGAAACCAATTATCAGCAGGAGTTTTTTAAAATGGACTTTGGGACTTTCAAGAAATGAGCTCATTCTTAAAAGACTGGTATTGCAACTGCAAGATCCCTGATAGTGTAGGTAGGGCGGTGGTATTCACTTCCCAATCAGATGAACCTCTTCTCCATTTGCCCCCTTTTCTTTATAAAAAAAACATATTTTAGGCGCGTCGTTATTATCGAACTACTTCATTTCCTATTTATTTATTTAACTTTATTGTACATCTTAAATAAATGTGTACAAAAGGCGGACATAATGCTTATTGGCATTCTCCTCCACTCAACCTTTGGGCAAATAGAAAGTATGTAAACGGTGCGTCAGAAAATATATGTTATTAATTATTAATATATCCTGTTCAGTTCATTCAATGTAAAGCAAAATGTTTTATTGGATGACTTGGCTTCGTATATTGTAGACACATAGTTTTCTGAAGAAATACAACTCTCCTACATCCCCATTGGGTACCGGGGCTTCCTTTGAAGAACAGACCATCTGCCATTATGCTAGGAAGTTTATAAAAGACAAGCAATTGGCTAAGTGTGCCACTACCACCGTTATTAGGTGTTACAGTTCCGCAACATCATCCCTGGGTGTATGCTACCATCGCCTTACCTTACCTCCTACCTTACGCCTCATTTATTCTTGCCGCTATAGCGATAATGCTTGTCATTGTCGTGTTCCATTTTAAAGGGTAAGGTTACTGGTAGCCTTATGTATGTGGAATTATCGTCTCAACTACATGGATAGCATCGCATCATTAACACATTTGGTATCTATAGGCGATGACCTCTTTCCATCAAAGTGCCATTCGTTTGTTTATGAAAAAACTAACAGGATTTGCAGTAGTCTCATATTATGTGGAACATCTGACTCATAATAATAATAATTCTTTATTGTACACCAAAAAGGACACATACCAAAGAGAACAAATAATAATACATATAAGATGTTATAGCTGACTCATAAATGATTAAGTTGGTATAATCTGACGGCTAAGGCAGACTCTAACATCGCGCGAGCGGTCTATTCAAATAACGCACGCTTTCTCAGCTCCCTGGTGATGGCAGATGGTCCATTCTCCAATGGAGCCCAAACCAACACGGGTAAACGGGTTTAGTTATGATATTAAACTCATAGTTTGCTGACTATGATGTAAAAAAACCATCACAGATTGCAAAACTATTCATAAATCGCGGCATACATCGAGATTCAGGTTTTTAGGACTGAAAAATTCTCATTTAGAATCAATCGCACGCCCATGGATTTAAACTCGAGAAATCACGGATAAATAAATAAATAATAAATCACTGAGATAAATAATTTAAATTATACCATACAACAATTCAAATAACGCGCGCTTTCTCAGTTTTCCTGTTACACAGCTCCGTTGCATTTCATGAAATCACTCCCACAGATTTCAGGAAAGCGAGAAGAAATATGTTATATATCGAAAACTTTTGACTAGGTGGTAGAGTTCTGCATTGTCTCGCCCGGGTCTAGTACCACCGCCTTACCTATTCCTGCCGCAATAGCGTCAATGCTTGTCACTGTCGTGTTCCGGTTTGGAGGGTAAGGGAGCCGGTAAACTTATGCATGTGGATTAGGACTCGCCAAAAGATAGCAAGTAGTAACGCACCATTAACATATCTGGTGTCTATAGGCGATGTTTGACTCTTTCCATCAGAAGACCCATCTGCTTGTTTGCTATCTTATGATATAAAAAAAACTTAAAATAAATTAATATTTTTTCAAGTCACACTTGTCACAATTTTTTTAATAGACATATTTTGCCGTCTGTGAGAATTACTTAAAAAGTCCTACTAATATTATAAATGCGAAAGTAAGTTTGTTTGTTACACGCGAAAATTACTTAACCGATCATCATAAATCTTTGTAAACATATTTTTGGAGGGTAACATAGGATATTTTTTATTTAAAAATATGCGAGCGAAGTCACGACTCCTTACGTGAATACTAAGTTGCATGTGATTTTATTAATTTACAGAGAATCGAATGCGTCGTGAATTTTTTATATGAAAATTAAGTAAGGGATTTTAGTGATTTTATTTAGTAGTTAATTGCAAATATTGTTAAATAAAAATAAAAGGGAAACTACTTAAGTGCCCCAGTTCGTTTTTGTATAAGGTTAATTTAAATTTAGACTTTATGTGCATAGATAGTTGTATTTTTCTATAATTGAAAGATTAGTGTAAAACCACCTTAAAAAACCAGCCTTCATTATGTGTTCAAAGATGTTTTGGCACCATTAACACATTTTAGGTAAAAATTCTCGCATTACACCGACGACATTTTTTGAATACTAACATAATGTGTATTGTTGATCACTTCCCGATACTTTAGAGACAGAGCAGTATTTAAATATAGAGAACAGTTACTTCGTTTGGACTGCAAACTCAGCTGCTCTATTATCATTAACCACAATAATGTTTAAAAACCGTCATCTCCTTATTGGTTTTTTAAACTATCAATATCTGGTTGACCGAGCTTTGCTCGGTTTTTCACATACCAATATCTTAGGAACCGAGCTTTTCTTGGACCTGGAACCTTGATAAATCGATTCCTATAGAATAAATAATGTTTTTTTTTCTGTACCTGGTTGACCGAGCTTTTCTCGATTTTTTACATACCCATATCTTGGGAACCGAGCTTTTCTTGGACCTGGAACCTTGATAAATCGATTCCTTGACCCGAAAAACCCCTAACTTGTGACTTTCATGAAAATCGTTGGAGCCGATTCCGAGATTCTAATTATATATATATATATATATATATATATATATATATATATATATATATATATATACAAGAATTGCTCGTTTAAAGGTATTAGATTAGATTTTTGGAGATTTTCCGACTGTTTTTGAAAAGAGAACGCTATAACTTTCCAGAGACTTTGTATTAAATTGTGTATTTAAGCATCTTTGTTTACTAAACACAGCAGTGATAGGCTTTTAATCCCGAAGCTTGTGTCGAGACGGTGTCAAATAGAAACATCTTTCAGAAAAGGCTTTAGTTTTATCCAGGGCTCCTCCGTGGTCGCACGTTATCGAGGATTTAACGCGCGTTGGATGCTGTGAAGTGCTTACTTGTGTTCGTAAGTGAATAAAGTTTTTGTTTACCAGAGTAAGTAAATTTGTATTATTACTTTATTTAACTAACTTAATTAACTAAGTGTTTTATTTATAGATACGTTTTTCAAGTAAAAAGTGTAAGTACTGTAAGTATTTACACTTTTTCTCCAATATTTAATAATTTTATTTAGTTAAAATCCAATAAATTTTATGAAAAAATAAAGATGTTTACATATTTGAGTCAATAATTAATTGGCTACTTAAATCATAAAAACAAATACAAATATACAACATGAGTATCAATTCATGTTAATGAATGTTTTAAGTCCAATGCGTCTTAATGATAATTTAATAGTTATTAATTGATTTAATATTATAAGTTAAATAAATCAATTTTTTATTTAATAAAATATTTGTTAAATGTTTTTAAAGTAGAAATTAGCAACAAAAATATTTATATAACGTTTTTACAGTATACATAGACATCTCTATATTTTTTTGTGTATTTGAATGAGGCATTAAGATCCGAAAATGAAAGGCTTTAAACTATTAGAAATAGTGAAACAAGTAGATTTAAATTTTTAGTAATAATTAACAATGTGTCTCCACGCGACGTTTAAAAGTATAACGAAATAGATTTCGTTGAAATTGCAACTGAAGTATATTTTTGTGTAGTAGGCAGTATAGCCTTCAATAGTTTGAAGGCTATACTGCCCTGCTAATTTAGTCGACCGTAAGTGCACATTGGGTGCAATCGAGAAAATCGCGTCTAAAAATTTGCACCTTTATTTGTGACGCTATAAAAAATCTCTAAAAGACATGGAAAAAATGTTTATCTACCTAATTTTTTTGTAACGTCAAAAATAAAGGTGCAAATTTTTCGGCGCGATTTTCTCTGTTGCATCCAACATGCACTTACGGTCGACTAAATTAGCAGGGCAGAATAATACTCTCAAGTGAAGAACTTAGACGTAGCCAGGTTTATTTACTCGTATGTTCGTTTATCTATAACTAGCTGAGCCGTGTAGTTTCGCTCGCGAGAAGATTAACATGTCGTCGATATAGTTTTGATACAAACTTACATCCCTTATTCGTCCCTCTTTTCTTATTTTTCAAAAATCTGATTAGGGGTGAATATTGGATATAACTGAGTCCTTTATTCCCCGCTATTCCTATTTTTATAAGGGATGTAAATTATAATTAATTAAGGGGAATAGTAAAATTAAAATATAATTTTCCCTTGTGTTTTTACGGGCTCTTTTGAAGAATAGACTACTGCCGTTCTGCCAGGCAGGTCGTATAAGACGACCCATTGGCTATACGTGTCACTACCATCGTGACTACTAAGTTCAGTAACGTCTCGCCCGGGTATTTGGTACCACCGTCTTATATATTCCTGCCGCAATAGTGTCAACTGTCAATGTCTGTTATTGTCACGTGCCGATTTGGATTAACCAAGGATTTATAACGTTATGATTTCGATATATTTACGTCGTTGTGATTGGTTATGGTATATGATATTATGACGTTGTCTTCTAGCGCTAGTTGGCGAACCAATCACGAAATAGCATGAAACGCGACGAACCAATCACGAAACAGCAAAAATATCGAAATTATAACGTTATAAATCCTTGTTTTTAGCTTCCGAAAAAGTACATCTCGTCACTCATCCTGCACATAGCCCTGACCTAGCACCCTGTGATTTCTGTATTTTCCCCAAAATCAAAGATTTGATGAGAGGTTTTACTTTTACCAGCTCCAAAGAGGCAGTGTTTGCGTTCAATCAGCACGTAGAAAACGTGCTTTCAGATCTGTGGTCCTCCTGTTTTAAAAAATGGTTCGATCGCATGAAAAAATATTTAAAATGTACAGGAGATTATTTTGAAAAGCAATAAACATAATATTTTGGTTATAACATGTTGTTTTTTTAAGTTATGCAAAACTTGTAGTGTGACCTACGTATACACCTGGGTTCATCTTCCGAAACAAATTTAGGTGAAATTATAAAAATTAGTAGAGGAGTAACCTCTTATTATTAATAATACCTAATAAGAGAAAATATTTGATGTAGACAACAATATTTAAATAAACAGATTTTATACAAATATTTTTTTTCTTTTCATTAGTCGTAATTAATTACCTTATTTTTTTAAATGTACACAATAGAGCACGTTTCATTTATAATTAAAGTGGCCAAGAAATTCCATTGTACATAACGGCTGTCGCTCCGCTCTCCCCTCCACGTTTTTCTACCTTTTCGAGATCCCTATTGCTATTTTTATACACAGGTATCTTTTAAAAATGTTCCTATATGTCTACTCAGGTAAGATTTAACATATAAATAAAAAAAAAAATACTGTTTAAAGTGAAATTATATGGTCAAACATTAATTTTTCATAACAATTTGTTTAAACAATGAAACAATGGAGTGCACAAAAACATTTTGGGTAAACATTGCAATTTATAGTTTAAAAAACAATATCCCACATCGATCATATTAATTCATTCACTATAACTCTAATCCGAGGTTTTACGGTTTTGAATGCTCCAGGCACTCCACTACACTGTCTCCTCTACTATCAAACTTCATTTGTAATAGTATTATTAGGATATCCGAATAATGTATATCTAATCAACAACTTTATATCTGACTTTTGCGTAATAATATTACAGTTAAGCTAATTTTGATCCAATTCACTTTACTTGAGTTGAAGACTAGCAGATAGGGGATTGTTGTGGGTTTATGTTATCATTGGTTTGATTTCAAGTTTGTTTCTTATATGTTCAACCAACTTTCCAAAAAGTGGGAGATTAATAATCCATCGAAATCTTTTTTAACTTTTAGTGTCGCTATGTTAGTAGCCAAAAAAGTTAAATAATGATTTTTCCTAATTTTCGAAAATCGATTTTACACCAGATCTCTACGTTTTCTGGTCTTATGAGCCTTTTACGACTATTTTCACGTTGTCATCAGTATGTTTGTATGTATGTATGTTAGTGTGTGTATTAGAGTTTCAGTGATTCATTTGAATTTTTTTTATATTATAAGAATCAAACAAGCAGATGGGTCTCCATCCAAACCATCGCCTTACCAAATGTTTTTATTTTTTATTTTTTTTATAGAAGAGGGGGCAAACGGACAGGAGGCTCACCTGATGGTAAGTGATTACCGCCGCCCATAGACAACTACACTACCGGAGGTCTTGTAATTGCGTTGTCGGCCTTGTAAGAATGAGTAAGCTCTTTTCTTGAAGGTCCCTAAGTCGTATCCATTTGGAAAAATTTCTGCCGATAGCTGGTTCCACAAAGGAGTGGTGCGGGGCAAAAAGTGCCTCGAGAATCGCACGGTTGTGGATTTCCAGACATCGAGATGGTAAGGATGGAACTTCGAATTTTGTCGCGATGTCCGATGGTGAAATTCGGCAGCAGGAATTAATCCAAACAGTTCCTCGGAACATTCCCCATGGTAGAGCCGATAAAAGATGCAGAGTGATGCCACATCTCTACTTAACGCCAAAGAATCAGGCCGATTTGAAAGAGTCTCGTCCTCGACAATTCGAGCCGCTCTACGTTGAATTCGATCAAAAGAAAGGAGCTGGTACTGAGGAGCTCCCGCCCATAAATGAGAGCAGTACTCCATATGAGGCCGGATTTGCGCCTTATAAAGTAATAAGCGATGGGCCGGTGTGAAGTACTGCCTGGCCCTACTGAGAACTCCCAGCTTTTTAGAGGCTAATTTAGCCTTGCCTTCCAAGTGACCGCGGAACTGAACGTCACTCGTAATGTCGACTCCAAGTATTCCAATACTGGCTGTGGCTTTCAGGGAAGTATTTTCAAAACGAGGTGATACGACAAAGGGTGATTTTTTAGCGGTAAACGCGCAAACTTGTGTCTTAATGGGGTTGAATTGGACCAAATTTAATCGACCCCAATCCGAAGCAACAGAAAGTTGTGCTTCAATTTCTGACACTAGTTTGTTCCGGCACTCGTTGACGTGTTCCCGAGAAATTCCGCTGCGGCCAGAGTACAAAGCATCGCCCGTACTGTCATCCGCATAACAATGAATGCTGCTCGATCGCAACATGTCATTAATGTGCAGAAGAAACAGCGTAGGCGATAGCACACAACCTTGAGGAACGCCAGCATTAACGAGTTTAAGGTCAGAGCATGCGCCATCAACAACGACCCTTATACTCCGATCCGTCAGAAAACTGGTGATCCATTTGCACAATTTCTCAGGAAGCCCATAGGATGGAAGCTTGGAAAGAAGTGCCCTGTGCCATACCCGATCAAAGGCCTTCGCTATGTCCAAACTAACTGCCAATGTCTCTCCTTTATTCTCGACTGCCTCCGCCCATCGATGTGTTAAGTAAACCAGAAGATCACCAGCTGAGCGTCCGCGACGGAAACCGTACTGGCGATCACTAATCAGCTGGTGCTCCTCAAGATACCTCAGAAGCTGGCAGTTAATAATGGACTCCATTATTTTGGAGAATAAGGAGGTTATCGCTATAGGCCGATAGTTAGACGGGACCGATTGATCGCCTTTTTTAGGGATTGGGTGCACTAAAGCTGTCTTCCAAGTCATGGGCACGACGCCTTTTGAGTAGGAGAGTCAGAATAAATGAGTTAAAACCGGTGCCAACTCTGGAGCACACATCTTTAGCACGATAGGAGAGATGCCATCAGGCCCACCCGACTTATGGACGTCCAAGGAAAAGAGTACCTTACGCACTGCAGTTTGCAAGAACTTTACCTCCGGCATGGAAGTATCACATAGCGGGATAGTAGGTAGTGTATTTCCCTGGTCGTCTATAGTCGAGTTTGCTGCAAAAAATGAGCCTAAGAGATCAGCTTTCTCTTTTGCAGAATGGGCTAGAGAGCCATCGTCTTTGTGCAAAGGTGGAAAAGAGGGCATACAGAAATTACCTTGAACAGATTTGGCTAGAGACCAGAACGCACGAGTTCCCGAAGGAAGGCGAACTAGCTTCCCGCCAATTCTGCCAATGTGCTCGGATTTTGCTTTAGCGATGGTTCTTTTAAAAGACCTAGAGGCATAATTGTACTCCTCTCTGAGTGTGCTGGTGAGATGAGATGTAGTTGTACTTGTAGCTTACTTGTACTTACTAGCATAATTGTACTCCTCTTTGAGATGCCGATGCCGCAGCCCAGGCATGGTAGGATTCATGCTTTCGGCGTGAAGCCGTTTTGCATTGGTGACCAAACCATGGCTTAGACTTGCCACCAACGGGTACAGCAGAAAACGGAATGTGTAACCATGTGTAACCAAATGTGTTAATGGTGCGTTGCTATCATGTAACGAGGTCTAATGCCACATGCATAAGTTTACCGGCTACTTTACCCTCCAAACCGGAACACGACAGTGACAAGCACTGACGTTATTGCGGTAGGAGTAGGTAAGGCGGTGGTACCAGACCCGGGCGAGACAATGAACTCTACTACCTAGTAGCCACGATGTTAGTGACTCGTATAACCAATTGATCACCTTTTACCATCTGCCTAGCAGAACAGCAGTTTGCCTATTCTTCAAAGGAGGCCGGGACCAACACGGCGGAAAATATATACTGCTTTGTTGGTCCGATTGTTAGCCTCTTCGGATCCGTTCCAGGTTGGATTTCGGGTCTGGAAAAGTATTACGATTGTTATAATCTTTTACCATCTGCCTGGAAGAACGGCAGTTGGCCTATTCTTTAAAGGAGCCTGGGATCAACACGGGGAATGACTTTTTTCTTCACTGACACACTGAAATATTGTTCTGGATGCCGAAAAAAGATCTCTCAAAATTTGAGCCCTTAATTTTAACTCTAAGTACTTCCTTTTTGATTTTGAATTTTTCCCATATAGAAACCATGCATTTTTGATCTTATTTTTTTAAAAAAATCTTTATTTTGGCCGGGTTCGTAACTATAGTTTTGAATATACTCACTTACTTTATTGCTTTTTAATGGAACTTTCAACTGTTTTGTTCCTGATTGATCTAGTAGTACATATGATCGTTAAAAGTAAGAATAGGCCAACTGCCATTCTGCCGAACTAATCTGCCGAACTGCCGACTAACAATGAAATCTCTAATAAGTTTGACAAGAGATTTTAGCCTAAAAGAAAATAGTATGCATGTGTGTATATTATCATTTTGGATGAAGTAGTAGATAATAGTTACATGATTATCATGTATATCACATTAATGTAGTGTACATAATGTTTATTTTTATTGACTGAATGTATTTCTAATGCATTTAATTTAAAAATATCAGGTTAATGCAATCCTCTGCATTGTAAACCTCATAATCCACCGTTCGCGCAATTGTCTTAAAAAGGGGTCCAAAAACTTTTCTTTCACGTATTAATATGTTGATTAGTGTTAAGTATTGATATTGTATATAATTATATATTTATATTAAGTATTGATAATTTAAGTATTGATATATTGAGTGTTTTGTTATAGTTTTTAACAAGTCTTATTAAGGCGATAGGTAATGCCAAACTACGAAATAGACTCATCTTTGAAAGCCTACTACTGCTAACCGGTTGGATCAATAATTTAATAAAAATATGTATTATACGTATAATATAATTAAGTTTAAATTTTAAGTTCGTTTTTTCAATTTTATTGTTATTTTTTAAGGAAAAAATCGAATATCTTTCTTATTTTTACGCACAAATTTGCTTATAACTTCCAAACTACTGTAACGATTTTGATGATTTTTTCTTTTTATTACAGACAATTTATTGCTTTATAAAATTTAAGTTCAAAATTTTACAAAATCATTATAGTGTGCTATTAAATCAATAAAAACCTTATTATTTAATTCGCGGACAGCGCTCGCGTCGAAAGTCAGTCTCCCGGCAGCGTTCATACGGGGAGGCTGTGTCGCATGTTAGCGTGCTCCGCTCTCCATATTCGAGTCAAAGAGTAATAGTACAGATAGAACGTTTGGCACAATAGTAAGGTTGTGCCGTTTGGAAATTGAATATTTCGTTTACGCTTGGATGTTTTTTATAGTAGATAATGAGCTTGGACCAAGAAGGCTGTTTTTTTACAGATGTTCTTATGATATAGACAAGGAATAAGAAAGTATTTTTTTTAAATTCATCCCCTAAGATGGTGAAATAAGGGGTGAAAGTTTGTATGAAACTCTGTCATTTTTGAGTTGTAATAAATGAATGCCGTAATTAAATTATCCTTTAACTGAAAAAAATTAATTACAAATTTAATATTTTTTTGTATTCTAGCCCATAGAAAGTTAAAAAGAGGCTTTAAAGTTTGTATCAAAAATGAATTGTTTATTTATTGCATTACTAACAAATCTAAATTATTTTAATTTAGTATTTATGATTTTTAATACAATTAAGAAGTACGAATTTTCGGATTTTTTAGTACTTATGCTCTTCAATCGAAATTGAAGAAACATGCACGTGATGTTCGAAGTTTCATCCATTAAAGGAGTAAAAGTGTGTGTTACAATTTATATGAAAAATCAAACGTTTGTGGTCAAAATAACTTGAAATTCGGCACTTATGTTCTTCAACACAATTTAAGAATCATATTTTTGGGGATTTTTTTAAATTTCATTCCTTAAAGGGTAAAAAAAGCATTGATGTTTGTATAAAAAATAGATTGTTTATTGAAGAGTATTGTAGAAATTATTTAAAACTTAGTATTTATGATTTTTAATACAATTAAATGAATACGAGTTTAAGATTTCCAAATGTCATCTCTTCAAAGGATGAAAAAAAGTGGTAAAGTTTGTAGAAAAAATAAAATATGTTTAACAAAATCTCTTCAAATTTATTAGTCATGTTCTTTAATTCAATTAAATGAACGTGCATGTAAGAATGCTGTGAGTTTTATCTCTTAAAGAGGTAAAAGAGGGTATTAAAGGGGCTGAAAGCTAGTACTTTATAAATAGTTTTGTTTGCGAGTAGACGCTGAATAATATTTTGAGACTACTCATTTACTTACCTACGTTTACGCTTGAATGTTTTATCAGCTATAGATAGATAAGTATTTTGTCAATATTTTGTATAAATATACAAAAAAAAAACATATAAACAACGAAGATAATTCAAGCAAGCGAATAATAAGCAAAACTCTAAAGAAAAAAAAACTCGTACTATTTGAAGGTAGTAAGGACTTCGCAACTAAAAATAAATAAATTAAATATATTATACATACAAATAGTCTAAATAAACCAACTTATTTAGTAGTTTCCTCTATAAACATTAAATCAAATTATATATCTATTTTTTTCTTACGAGATTTTGAAACAAAAACTAAGAAGCTAGTTAGTTTTAAAATATTTAATAAGTTATAAAGTAATAAAATAATATCTTTAGATATTTATCGTTTTTCTAAAATGAATGTATATGTAATCGATAAATGAGAGATTACTGGTTATTGGTTTTGAGTTTGACAACATTCAGTCGATTCATGATGATAAAAGTTCGTATAGGTGAACAAAAATGTTAAAACGTAGGTATCTGTATCCACTGTAAATACTCTTTGACGTTGGGACATGCAAGCACGCGAAATAGTATTTGCGCTACTCCTGTTAGAAACTCAAGGTCGTTCGCAGCTGTAATCGCCTTAAGTACTTTGTTTGAAGGAATAATAGTACTTAGCCCATATTTTAGACTTTGAAGTTGATAATTATTAAGCGTTTTATTATAAATTTAGGCAAATCTTATCTAATTTGTTGAAAGGAATCCAATACTGAACTATTTATATTTTAGATATTCATGTCTAAAAATATTGATTGAGCTTTGTTATAAATTTATATAACTCTAGTTAATTTGTTGAAGGGATTAATAGTACTTAAATAATCAGGTTTTAGACGTTAATGTCTATAATTAAATAAATAAATATTTACTGGACAATTTACATGATCTGATCTAACTCCGAACCGAAAGGTAAGCAAATTATTTTACATAGGTGTTAGTTAAATATATTATTACATAGAAATACGTATGTAAATATTGAAATATAATAAATAAACACCCAAATTAAACGTAGCCACAGCGAAGGATCCAAAAAAGCAATTTTATTAATATACATTCAATTTTATACTTATTACACTAGTTATTAATATTTGCTAAATCCTAATCTAACCTACGTTTACAATTGCCCGAAGTATGAAACAAGTTGTTTCCCTATTCTAAGTTATTAAAGAGACCGCGGTTATATGACGTTAGCCGATGCACGTTGCGCTGAATCATCGAGCATGTAACTTAATAGAGTAGCAAAATGAGCCATGTAATTCCGAAACTGATCAGTGTTTTGCCACTGATACATAGCAATTCACGCTCGCACTAAAGCAGTTCCGCACCAACAAGTGACATGTGTGTACGTCCCCGATACTCTCGAAAATATTCAAAGTTTGGTATATTATACCGCATAATGTCGTGTTGTTCTATTAGATGGTGTGGAAAAAGCAGCAAAACGTCGAATTATAAAACAGATGGAATTACGTTTTATCGGCATCAATAAACATTGATTTTATTTTAATTTACTTTCATATAATATGGCTCAAGTTAAACTGGACAGGTAACACGAAAAACGTGGACACTTGTTTATGCGTCTTGCTCTTGCCTAGGTGTAACCTATATACAACTATCTCATTTTATTCAATACGCGTTTACTATTGCTGCGTCATTACCACATTAACCTTATGTCGGCCAATCACAGCATTACAACTAGCGTAGTGTTTCGGCAGAATTTGTTTTCTAAGAAAACAAACAACATAGCCACTCTTCTGGTTACTTACTCGATGCGCCGAATCAACTCTCGTGATCCTGGCCGGGTGTCGTGCCGCGTGCGTGCTCGCTCGGTGGTCTTTATACATTAGGATGGCGTAGCACCCAAATCCAGAAACACAAACATCAATGTTTATCATACAAGTGCTTGTCTTCGTTGAGAATTAAACCTGAGCCTCGTTGATTGCGGGCCACTAACCATTCGACCAACGACCCAGTTAAATTATTAAGTCTTTTGTTTCAAACTTAAGCAACTTTTATTGCTTTGTTTGAAGGAATATTTCAGTCGCTGACAATTATACTTATCGATTGTTTTTTTATAATTTATGACAAGTCTTAATATTTTGTTAAAAGGAATAATAGTACTCACTGAAATACCCATGTTGCGCTTCGTTTTATTTAAATTTAAATTACATAGTGCCAGAACTTTACTTTCTTCATGTTGTATTGGTCCGGGCCAAGGAAGTTACATTCTACCCGGAATATTTACACGCGCTTCAAAATCGTTCCGAAGAGTACCACGACATGGGTGGAGTGTGTCTCTTTCTACTAAATAAAGCGCCAATCGTCATATATAAGTGCGGCCATGCGTAGTTTGCAAATTACTACTAAGTAATTCTACTAATTTGAGAAACAGCTTTTCATTGCATAAGTAACTATGTCATAATTAAAATAAGCACATTTTAGAACTCACTATGTTAATTACAATACATTTTATACTAATGTATTTATCGACGTGTATGAATAAAAGAGATTTAACGATTACCTAATATATAAAAATCTACCATCAGTAGTTTTATTTAAATACTAGCAATGGCAAGAAAGGGACAACATCCACTCTTGTCGGTGTCTTGCTCAGAACATTTTTCCCCTCTGTTAAGTAAGAAACAAATATCAACTTTATGAGTAACGAAATAAAGTACATTTTTATTTTTCAAATATTGCTTCGTAACAATTCCAGTTATCATATATAAGTTTCTTGGTCCGGGCTCCCTTTGAACAATAGACTATCTGCCATTGTATCAGGCAGTTCGTAAAAGGCGAACGATTAGCTATAAGTGTCACTTCTATTGTGGGTACTAAGTGGTAGAGTTCCGCAACCTCTCGCCCGGGTATTTAGTACTACCGCCTTGCTTATTATTGCCGCAATAACGCCTGTGCTTGCTATTGTCCTGTTTGGAGGTAGGTGGTAGGAGATGTAAGGTAGCCGGTAAACTTATGTTAGAGGCAATAACATCTCGCCGCACGGCTAGCAACGCACTATTAACATCTTTGGTATCTACAGGCGACGGTTGTCTTCTTTTAATCACGAGAGTCATCTGTTTATTTGCTATCTTATAATGTATTATTAAAAAAATTAAAAGCAAGGTTTTATTGTACTTTTTGTCCTTCAATTTTTATACGATCTATTTCAACATCATTGAGCACATAGCGTATATCTCGAAGAAAAATCGTAACGGATTGTCATCTATAACAAGATTTTATTAGAAGCGTTCTAATGTGCATATTATTCAATGTAAATATAATCAAGAGATAGTATATTTAGCTTCGAACTGGGAAATGAAGTTGAATATCGTGTAAATAAATCTCATAGCTTTTAATAGTATTGCCGTAATTAGTAATTTATAACGTTCTGTGATTTGAAAATTTTAGTTTTATAGCCTAACTAGCGTCCCCGCGACTTCATCCGCGTGGAAAAATTTCTAATGTAAAAGTAGTCAAAGTTACCGTGGTTTTAAAGATAGAAAGTCTAGGGGCTTTACCCGCATAGTCCCCGTTCCCGTTAGATTCCCGGGATAAAAACTATCCTATGTCCTTTTTAGGTCTCAGACTATCTTTGTACCAAATTTTATCCAAATCGGTTCTGTGGTTTAGGCGTGAAGAAGAGACAGACAGACAGAGTTACTTTCGCATTTATAATATTAGTATGAATATTAGTATGAATTGGAACTACTTAATAATAATTCTATACTTTCCATCGTCGGCACTTGGTGAAATTCCATTGTTACTACTGTTACTGTTACTGTTCTTTGCTTTAAAAACCGGTGCTTTAAAAAGTGAAACCGGTCGAGTAATATAATAAAAATTGTGTAAAAGTGAAATTGATGTACAAGTGGAATAGTAAAAGTGTCTAGTAACTTAATAATAATCTTAGTTACAATTTACTAACGACCGGTTTCGAAACGCGAAGTAATTTTAACAAGCAATTAGTGTGTGTTTAACAGATCATTTCCATTTAAAAATGTTTTTATTTTAATAACATTTTAAAAAACGGTTTTTTAAAAAAAAATGTAGGTTTGTGAAAGCAATTTTTAGATTAAGGAACTAGTTTGGGAAATATTAAACTTTAAAGTGCTAATTTTTGTTAAAGTCAAGTGTCAGTACCTCTGTTTCCCCTCTGCCTCTCCGTCTGCCAGCAATTGGTTGGTTTTAGGGATAAAAAAAATCACGGTGGTAGTAAATATAATGAAATTAAAAGGTAAAATTTCACGGCTTAGAAGACTACAAGTTTTTGAGTGATAGTCGACCAACTTATAAATTGTACTTGGAGAAGTTTTTGTAGAAGTTTTATAAGCGGGGAACCGGTGGTTCGGATTTATCCATAATTGACTTTAATAGATTAAACAATAAAGCCCTCTTAGCCTGTAATATTGTGATAGACAACGGAACCCAAATTGCGCGTGGCCCGACACGCACTTTAACAATTTATTTTATGCAGGGCGTGATAATATACGTGTTTTACTTTTATGAAACTAATATTTAAGCAGGTCTTATAGCTAGTTTTGAGCATTGATTTTTTCCTAACATCAAGTGTCAGAGTTCTTAACACCGGCAGTTAAATTTTTATTCAATTAAACTTTGTAAAAGTTTTTGATGCGTCAACAATATTTTAAAATTACTACGGAGAGGTTATCATACGTAGGTACGTGTATTCACGCCAGATCCCTTACGAGGTAGGCAAAGAGAACCGTTGAGAACATCACGATCCTTGCAAACTTGTTTCTCTTCCTCCACAGTCATTACTCTTCATAGAAACATGCCAGTTGCGAAGATTCTTGACACCACCTTCGGCCAGTACTTGATCGATCTGAGTGCTAAGTGTGAGTTTTTCTTTTCGCATTCGATCGTGAGCGCGTTTCGAGTTTACTAGGAATTTGTATGTGATTTGTACAGCGCCACCTAGTGGTAAACGTGAGAAACCAGTTTACCACTAGGTGGCGCTTTACAAATCACGTACAAATTCCTAGTAAACTCCAAACGCGCTCACGATCGAATGCGAAAAGAAAAACTCACACTTAGCACTCTGATCATTGTACGTTAGACTTGGTCTCTCCCGGTACCTACATTTTTCCACATTCGCATTATGTATCTGTTTTGTTAACCTTTCATCTAGATATCCGAACTAACGAAGCTGCACTTTTTCATCTTTACACCAATCATACATGTTAAATATTCTTGTTATGTAATGTTTGATGTTATGTAATGATTTACTAATGTGATATTGCTTCCGGAATGTTACCACCGCCTTATCTATTCCAGCCGAAATAATGTGGGTGCCTCCAGACATTAATGTACTACGTACTCGTACTATAGAATTTATGCTCTACTGTTTCGGAAACGCAAATTAATTTCAACAAGCAATTAATTTGTGTTTAACAGATCATTTGCTTGTAAAAATTATATTAAACACAGATTGCTTGTTAAAATTAAAAATTAATTTTAACAAGCAATTAATTTGTGTTTAACAGATCATTTCCTTGTAAAAATTATATTAAACACAGATTGCTTGTTAAAATTAAAAATTAATTTTAACAAGCAATTAATTTGTGTTTAACAGATCATTTGCTTGTAAAAATTATATTAAACACAGATTGCTTGTTAAAATTAGTTTGCGTTTCGGAAACCGGCCGTAAGTAGTGTTGAATTTCGTTAACAGTTTAAACTAATTTGCGTGAACTAATCTATACACATAAATAAAATTGACGGACCTGTCTGTTATTTCAAAATAACTAGGTTTTTACGATTGAGACAAGAGCAGTGTGTTATTTTTACGATATTAATACCTAAACAATGATTTTTAAAATTTCTGTATGTCTATCGTTCTGTTTGTGGGGGGTAATCTTTGGAACGGCTAAATCGATTTTAATAAAACTTTCACTGAAGGATAGAGGAATTTGTAGGACAGGACATAGGCTAGTTTTTACCCGAGTGAGCAAAAGGAAGAAATGGTTGAAATCGTGAGTATATGTATACGAAGTTAGTACGTTAGCGAACCTAACTACGAATCGAAGGAGCTCAGGTTTGATTCCCGACAGGGATAAACATTTGTGTGATGAGCATAGATGTTTGTATTTCTGGGTTTGGGTGTTTATAATGTATGTTACTGAAATATATTTTACTAGTTGCAGCGTGCAGCCCGCTGCATTATAAAAGTTTTTGGTGAATCCCGCGGGATCACCTAATTTTTCCGGGATAAAAAGTAGCCTATGTGCTATTCCAGATTATCATCTACCTGTGTGCCAAATTTCTTTCAAATCCGTTCTGTAGTTTTTGCGTGATTGAGTAACAAACATCCATCCAAACATCCATCCACACATCCAAACATTCGCATTTATAATATTATTTTCGCATTTATAATAGACTAATTAATAATTAATTAATTAATTAATTAATTAATATATTAATTAATTATTAATAAATTAATAATTAATATAGATATAGATAGTATGTTACTGTTTATAATGTAGGTATTGTTAATGAAAGATAAGAACCTGGTGAACCTACATATAGCAACAAAATATAGACTAACACCCATATCACAAGCAAATAATTTACTTATTTTAGAGTAAAAAAATAATAATAAAAAGAGAAAAGTAAAATTTTACAAAATACTAGCGACGTACCCCGGCTTTACACGGGTGTTTAATGATATGCTGTAAAATGTTAAGTATTATTATGTATACTAATATTTTAAGTAAAAGTAGTCTATAACTCCTCTCCCCTACAGATAAACTGGGGATGTATTTTTCTCAAGTATAGTAAGTTCGTGAGATCTATTTATAAAGTATTTCAAGTTTTAAAACAGTGTTTTGATTAAGGGATCCGTTTATAAAATATTAAGCTTTAATCTATATTCTATATTAATATTATAAATGCGAAAGTTTGGATGTTTGGATGGATGTTTGTTACTCAATCACGCAAAAACTACGGAACGGATTGGAATGAAATTTGGTACACGGGTAGATAATGACCTGGAATAGTACATAGGCTACTTTTTATCCCGAAAAAATTAGGTGATCCCGCGGGATTCACTAAAAACTCATAATACAGCGGGCTGCACGCTGCAGCTAGTGTGTAATAAATTGGAAAGATATTTGACTTTTTGTTATAAACAAACATATCTATGATAACTATTTAATAGATTCCGGCGCTACTTTTCGGAAATCCATAGTTTAAAGAAGATATTCAGGTATTTAATTCGCAAGTTTCCGCGAAACCTTAACCACATCGTGGTATTGCCTTTCAAATGAAACCGATTTGAGGCACATCGGTTGGATGGTTTCAAGGTCTGTTACAATCATAGGTAGAACCAATAATTGTTGTGATTTATAGTAGTTGGTCGACGGTCAAAAGACCATATATACCTACTTAAGGAGGACATTCAGTAGTCGATTTTGTGCACTACAGCCGGGGGAGCCAGCGGACTGTATATCTGGTTCTTCTTCGACGCCCCACCAGCCGCAGTGCTTTTTGGTTGAGCCGGATGTGCCGGAGAAATAATCGAGACCACAACTATTCTTTGCAAAGGTGCTTTATTGTAACGAAATAGAATTTATCAATAAAGCCAGCACCGTTGCAAATGTTCCTATTTTAAGGGAGAGAGCCAGTACTTTCCCTAACAACTGCCCTACTCTAAAACCGGTACCCTATGGATGTACTAAAGCCCAAGAACTTGTCTGGGAAAGTTATTGAGTCGTAACGAAACTGTAAGTTGATCGGAACGGAACTGATTGTATGGCCGCGCTCTCCGATATTTATAGCGCACGGCCAGATGGGCGGCGTAAATCGACAAAGACAAATGGCGCCAGGCATGGCGCCACAATGTCTGGGATTTGTTAAAATCTTACTTTTCGTAATCTAAACGTAATTATTTTGTCTTAGGTAGCTTCTCCTACCTCTAATTACCTAGTGTGGCCCTCTAGCGAATGCAACGGTATTATCTTTTTACAATTATAAACGAAACAAAGTACACAATGCCCTAAGACCTACCGAAAACTAATTACAATGTGTTATTTCTTATCTATATACAAAGATTTATCACAAATAAACTTATATAATAACAAACAAGAGTGTTATATACATTATACGTTCTTACAGGACCTCGGAAACTCTTACAATTACAGAGTTGTACGCCTTTTCAGGTCGTACTATCCTGTTAACTATCTTTATATACCCGAAAAGTGAAAAACATATGCCTAAGGCTAATACATTGTACATACCATTTACAATCGATAAACATTCATTTTAACAAAGAATTTTGCACTTTTCGGGTTTTCGTAATTGTGGATTCCCGCATATAAATACAATCTCGAAAGAGTCGACTCGTAATTTGTCGACTGCGTGGAACCCCTTTCTGTTCGTAATATGCCTTTAGGCAAACAACTTAACTACATAAAGCTTTATTATTTCTGTACAACAAAGCTGTACGTAGGTCTTAGGGCGAATAAAAGACGAAAACGAACATTATTTATTACAAAAAACTTACGATTTAAACGAAATATACAATTTATCCTGCCTTAATACCTATTTATATTAAATATTCACATCGAATATGTCTGTGCTGCATAGATTTTGACAGCGATTTTTTCTGTATCATAAAATAGCAAACAAGCAAATGGTTCTCCTAATGGAAAGAGTCAATCATTGCCTATAGACACCAAAGATGTTAAATGGTGCGTTGATATCTTGTGGCGAGGTCTAATGTCACATGCATAAGTTTACCGGCTACCTTACCCTCAAAACCGGAACACGACAGTGACAAGCACTGACGCTATTGCGGCAGGAATAGGTAAGGCGATGTTACCAAACCCGGGCGAGACAATGCAGACTATACCACGTAGTAGCCACGATGGTAGTGAGTCGTAAAGCCAATAGGTCGCCTTTTACGACCTGCCTGGCAGAATGGCAGTTGGCCTAGTCTTCAAAGGAGGCCGGGACCAACACGGAGACTATGTAAAAAGATAGATTATTAAACTTTAACCAACTTAATTAACCAATGAAAATGTTTATGTACAGGCACATTGTTTACAAACAGTGATGTGTCGTACTTGCTTTACGCTATCTCCCACGCGGTAACCATAGTTTTTGAATATAACTACACTAATTTCGTTGCGGTTTACTATGCAGTTAAGCAATATTTTCTTTTTTAAATTGTGCTTCTTTTGGCGCGTTAGGAAAAGATGATGAGAATAAATTTTACGATGCGTAAACCCTGTCACGAAAAACCGACATCATGAAATAAGCTAGTCAACATTTTAGTTTTTTTTAATTATGTACTAATAATTCTTTTATGATATTTATCTGTCGCCTCTGAGGACTAGTGGTCCAGCGTTGGCGTTGACCACATGAGGTCCGAGGTTCGATTCCCGGATCGAGCACATAAAACAAGTGTTTTTTCAATTTTCTGAGAAACACAAAGTTGCCCGGGATTGAAAAGTGCCCGGTTGGCGATAGGCTGGCCACCTATCACATTTGTGGGACCAAGTATCTTCGGCTAGTCGTGGGTGCATTTGTTGTACCTCTGCCTACGTCTACGGGGGTATGGGTGTGAAGATACTTTTAACTAGACATGAGTACAATAAAACTTTTTTTCAATGTAATAAATACCTTTTTTTTCTATTATTAATGTTGTTTTCTCTATAACCATAGGATAACACGACATAACATATTATTTAAATATGTTTTTATGTCAAAGAGGTATAACTGTATAACTTCTTACGTGCGTACATAAGTACACACAGATTTTTTATTATATTTTTATTGGTTAGGTTACATATAACCATTAAGAATCGGGTCCTTTAATATGTACAGTATTTTATCAGTCAATTTGTATATCAGTAAGTTTGTTACGTACTTCAGTAAAAAAAATATTCATAAATTCAGCTCTATAGCCCTGTACGAAAAAATTCACATTTCATTCACCCTTGCACGCTCAACCGGACCATGAAATTGGCACATACATGCCGTGAATCGCATAAAATTTGTCACAACAATAACCGAACGGTAAATTAGCAATACAATACACCTATGTAAGGTTCGAAATGAAATTAAATTGGAACGCACGACTATTGCATGATTGGCTGAATTAATACGCAAGGGTAAGTTAAATTTGTAAGTTAAATATGTGTGTATGTGTATTTATATACTTCTCATAACTTTGAACAGTTTGACCGATAGTAACGTGGTTGATAATATTCAACCGAGTTCCATCAAATTAAAACTTCCTGAAAAGAATTCGTTCGGTTCAGTTGAAATTTTATACATTTTAAAACACCCTAAACACAGAATACGTTAAAGCTAGGTTTACTATATTCTGGGCCCCAATAAATTCAAATGAGAATTACGAAAAAATTTGAAAAAAAGGTTTTTCGTCATATCAGAAAAATCGATTTTGTCATTAAGATGACATTTTTAAAGCTCAAAAACTGTGTTCAATGCCATTCAAGAGATTAAAATTAATTATCGATTTCAAAAGTTAAAATAAGGTATTTTTCAGCAAACTTAAAAAAATCTATGCTTAGGTATAACTTCGCGGAAACATTCAGAAACGCCCTGCAGGTTTAAACGGTTTACCGATTTAATATTATTTTTTTCTATCTTCCAAACCAACCACTAGTGCAAGATATCATCACAAAATCACATTTCAGTATATGAAACTTTAATGCTATTCAGTGTATGTATTCAGTAAGTTATTCCTATAACTAGGGGTTCCGTAGATAGATAGATAGATAGATAGATATATTTTATTTGCATGAAAATGGGTTACAGTTAATAGGTGTTACAGCTTTTTCAGGACGCCATAATCTACCGGCAATTCCGGTGTGCAAATACATAACATTACAAAATTAATTATAATTAATAATTACATTTTATAAATCTAAGTTCACAATTTATCTTTACAATTTACTTACAACTAAACTCATAAAATCAATACAAGAAAAAAAAATGTCCCATCACATGTTATTATTAATTTATACCTGATAATCCATCTTTAATTATATTTTTATTTAGAAACATTGTTATAAAATATTAATCTCATTAAATATGAAATAGTTGTATAAAAAGAGTAAAGGGATTATTTTTTTATATCTTAAGAAATCTAATGAGTAGATGGATCACCTAATCAAAAGAGACACCAAATATATTAATGGTGCGTTGTTATCCGTGTGGTGAGCCGTTGAAACCAGAAGCATACATTTACCGGCTACCTTACCTTCCAAACCGGAACGGATAAGCATTGACGTTATTTCGGCAGGAATAGGAAAGATGGTGGTACCAGACCCGGGCGAGACGTTGCAGAACTCTACCACCTAGTAGTCATGTTGATAGTGACTCTTATAGGCAATCGTAAGCCTTTTACAAACTGCCTGGTAGAATTACAGAGGATCTACTCAAGAAAACGGATCCGAAATATCACAGGGAAAAACAAATAGTCTACCAGGAACGTTTATATTGTCCGTCCGTCTGTTCGCAGCTTACCTAGGAGACTATTAGTTCTCGAAAGCTGTTATTTATCATGAATATACTTATTAATCACGCCGGAAAAGTGGTAAAATAAAATATTGAAAATATTTTTTTCATACCTCCCCTACAGATGTATATTTTTGCTCGCGTATAGTAAGTTCGTGGGATCTATTTATAAGTATTGTAAGTTTAAAAAAAATGTTTTGATCAAGGGATCCGTTTACGAAACATTAAGCTTAAATGTGTAATAAATTAGGAAGATATTTGACTTTTTGTTATAAACAAACATATCTATGATAACTATTTAATAGATTCCGGCGCTACTTTTTGGAAATCCATAGTTTAAAGAAGAAATTCAGGTATTTAATTTGTAAGTTTTCGCGAAACCTTATATAGAACTGCTGTGATGCAATTAAAACGAAAGATGATGTAAGGAATGGGGCAAACTTATACAAGGGGTGAAAATTAGTCTATCCACTTCCACCACACTTTCTTCCACGTCAGTATCAAAGGCTGTATAGTATAGTACACGCAAATTATGTACTCAACGCACGTTTCCCTTCGCAACCGAAGCATCTTCAGGAGAGTCGAATAGCACTTCACGCTATGAAGGGTGAAGCATTAAATATTTTATTCTTTACATCTATCATAGCCTTTTTAACTTCCCGCTAGGTATGTAGATAAGGAAGTTACTGATTTTGCCCCGATTTTCGAAAATCGAGTCTTTACCAGATCTCCACGTTTTGAGGTCCTAGGAATCTTTTCCGACTATTTTCACGATGACTTCAGTATTTTTTGTATGTATGTGTGTGTGTGTGTGTGTGTGTGTGTGTGTGTGTGTGTGTATGTGTGTGTGTATGTGTGTGTGTGTGTGTGTCTGTGTGTAAACATCTCATAACTTTTGAACAGCTGCACCGATCGAAACGCAGTTGATGGCATTCGATTAGATTCCACTCAACTTAGACTTTCTGAAAATTTTAACCAAATTGGTTAAGATTTTGATAAATTTTGAAAAAACCTCAAAAAATTTTTTGGCGAAATCGTATTTTTTAAATATAACTGCCAGATTAATGTACCGATTAAGTACAAAAACCAATCAGCTCTATTCCTCAAAAAATTACGTCTAATGCATAAATTGCATTTAAATCGATTTATCCGTTTGGGAGAAAACGTTGACGAAAAATTTTGAAAAACAGTGTTTTTTCGACGTAACTTCGAAATTTTTCAACCAATATTTTTTTGTTATTCTACGATATTTTAGTATTAAAAAATTACGTCAGATGACATTTCAAGAATCAAAATCGGATCTAATTTTCAAAAGTTACAGCTTTTTAAATATTAAAATTACGTTATTTTTAACAAATTTACTTTATGTTTTTGAAATAATTTTCAGGCTAATAAACCGATTGACTTAAAAATCTTATCAGCTTTTCTCCTTAAAAACTGATCAAAATCGGTCAAATTGGGATTTATTAACGATGAAAATATTTGAAAAAAATATTTTTTGACATTGCTAAGAAATTTTTCAACCTATCGATTATTTAGCTAAAGCAATATTTTAGGTCTCAAAAATTTAGTTTAATATCACTCGAAAGATCGAATTCAATCAGCGTTTCCAAAATATACAGTTTTTCAAAAATCAATATACTTACTGCCATTTTAACAAAATAGATGTTTGAACTGAAAAAATCTATGCTTCTAGTTTTTACTCTTTTGAGCTTAAAAAATCTAAATTTAGCGGGAAGTTTCAAGGATGGCTTGTAGGGTCAACCGCTTACACATTTTTTAAATATTGTGTGTATATTTTATTTTAAGTCAAAGTAATTGTAGCAGTAGTTCACATAACGTAAACTATACTTATTTATTACGTAATACAACAAGTATTTATCTAATTATCTATATAATCTATATTTATTTATATATAATAAAATCGTAGGAAAGTCATGTATGTCCGGGGTAAACTCAAATATTTGCATGGATTTACTTCAAATTTTGTATGAATATTACTAACAGGTCGGGTCAATATATAGGCTATATATTATCACGCTAGCACCTACGGGGGAGGAGCTGCGCGGAGTAAACAAAGTCCGCGCGGACTAAGTCGCGGGCAACAGCTAGTAGTTAATAATTGACTTTTACCCTGGTTAATTATTTAAACACTTGCTGGGCGACCGAAATTCGCTCGGCTGATGTTGTTTTATGTGACAACGAATTATTACGGAGATGACACTTACCTAGATCAATGTTTAATAATAAAAGACTTCTTCAAAATTTAATCTTAATTCAAAATTTAACCAAAATCGTTATTGCTGTTTCAGTTGAAATATGAATATACAAGAATTGCTCGTTCAAAGTAAAGGACAGATTTTTAAGTAAATAAAAGTAAAATTTTCAATTTTACTATAATATTAATTTTACTGTAACTAACACTTATTCCATTCCTACGTTATGTATCCTGTAAGTACCAAATAAGGATACTATAATATTTGGATGAGATATAATATTCTCAAGTTGCCAATATCAAACATTACTATTTTCATTTTTCCTTCTTAAAAAACTCAAACAATAACAATAGTAATATTGTGCACTTGTATTTAATTTATTTGGGCTTAAGTCAAAACTGTAATAACAACTCAATTAAAAGACTGCGAATTATAGTTAATTGAACAAATGAAATCAGAGTGCTAAGTGTGAGTTTTTCTTTTCGCATTCGATCGTGAGTGCGTTTGGAGTTTACTAGGAATTTGTATGTGATTTGTACAGCGCCACCTAGTGGTAAACGTGAGAAACCAGTTTACCACTAGGTGGCGCTGTACAAATCACATACAAATTCCTAGTAAACTCGAAACGCGGTCACGATCGAATGCGAAAAGAAAAACTCACACTTAGCACACTGTTACGAAAAAAATACTTTCCATTGCGAGATCCCTGAGAAAATATAATCTTTACATAGAACCACAAAGTAATTTATATAAAGGGTAGATGGAACTATCTCATCTGTCAACTGTAAATTTTGATGCGATGAAATATATCTTATTCGTTGTATAGAAATTACAAACTCAATAAAAAGTTTTTTTAACATGAACCTGCGCTTAGAATAAAATTACACAAAGAAGACAGACATAACAAAACGTCGATTCTCTTGAGATGTTGCCGAAATCCGATTCGTTTATTTAATAAAAATTCGTCATTCTTACCGGTTATTTTTTTTATTATACCGGTCATTGCTGGTAAATTTTAATAATCGGAATAATCGGATTCATAACATATAATCCCACATAGTATAATAATGTCGTACATAGCGACATTTATACAGATTTTTTTCCTTGTATTGACGATATTTTCCGAGCTCTTTGTATATTATATCATCCAGCTTCTGCTAGATAACTAATAAGACGAGATAAAAGCTAATTGAGTTGCTATTATTAGTTGTCCATAAAATATTTAAAGGTAAAGATTTTATATACAAGTAATAATTGCAACTCAATTAGCTTTTAACTTTTAATAAGGTAAAGATTTCATGGACAAGTAATAATAGCAACTCAGTCAGTTGAAAATGATATGGATTAATATCCATATCATTATCAACCGACTTCCCAAAAGGAGAAGATTTTCAATTCGGTTGTATGTTTTTTATGTTTGTTACCTCATAACTCGGACGTTTATGAGCCGGTTTTAAAAATTCTTTTTTATTTGAGAGGGTATACTTCCCGTGTAGTTCCATTTTAATTTGGTGAAGATTTGATGCAGGGTTCCGGAGATACAGTAAGTGGGAAGTCAGTTGCTGAATTTTTACTGCGTTAAGAATTACTAAAGAAAAATTTGTTGCTTTGTTGTCGTAAATGCGTGAGTAGAGTAAGCATGTCACTATTATTGTTATGTAAGCGGTCATAAGCGACGCGGTGCGCCGACCCAGACGTACACGCAACGACGCCCGCGTAACGAAACAAGAACCAACGAAACAAGAAATCAGAGCGTCGCGACGCTCACTCAGCGCCGTCGCAAGGTAGTCGGATCTTCTTCGATAGCTCCCTCCCGGAGCAGCGGACTGTGGCTTGAAATAAAACCTCCTCCGTGAAGTAATTTCACTCTTCTTTATTCAAATTCTTCTTACAAATCTTCCTGTATACAAAATCTTCTTACACACTAGCACTATAACTACTTGACTATGCACAATATTTACAATAAACTTCCTCTATGGCACTGTGTAGGACCGTTTTCTCCATCTTCTTATTGGAGATCTTTTTGCTCGGAGCTCGATCGGTAAAATGCGCTGGCCCAATCGTAGTCTTCGTTCGTCCCAGCAATGGGACGGGGGAATGGTTTCGGGGCTGGTTGCCCCCTGACCGTAGTGTCAAACGCTAGCCGTTAAAACGGCTAGGTCGTTAGGTTGGGTGGGATTGACACCCCTTGTCCTCTGGTTTTCAATTTCAGTGTAAGTATGAGTGGGAATATGGTAGGTTATGGGCTCCCTCCCCCACTGTCCACCCACCACTACGTGCAATCCGCCCCGCAGGTCGAGTTCCTGACGGGGGATTAAACACGCAGCGGCGGCTTAAGCAGGAGGGAGGGGTGGAGATCAGTTTATGACATCCCTAGGGAATGCGTCCGGAGGACGCGCATGCCAGGGGGCAATATCCTTGATGTGGTGTAAAGAAGAGGAGTCAGCTCGGTGAAACATGTTTGTAGCCAATTTTCTTATAAAGTCTTCCAAGCTCTCTACGCGCAGATCGCGATGGATGACGGCGTTTCGTACATACCTAGGGGCGTTTGTTATCCAGCGCAGCACCTTATTCTGCTGCTCTTGTAAGGCTCTTCTTGATGAGGGTGCTGTTATGTTGAACCAGCTGGCCGCTGCATACGTTAGTCTGGATCTTATATACGTCTTAAACACCCCTAGTTTGATTCTGGTGGGGAGCTTGGAAGACATAATGGGTCGCGTAACTGCCATTGCCGCGTGGGTCTTGTTAATGGTGCCTTTGACATGGGCACTCATGTTTAGTTGGTAGTCGATTGTTACTCTCAGGTACTTCACCTTTGATGACCACTTGATTTTTTCCCCATTTAAATGGAGGTCAGGTAATTTCCTTTTCCTTTTCGGTTTTAGGGCTTGGGTCTTTCCCGTATTAGCCGTGAGGCGCCATTTGGTTAGCCAGTCTGACAGGAGGTCTAGGCTGGCTTGTAGCTTCTCCGCTGCATGTTCGGCTGTCAGCGATGACGTGACATATGCTGCATCATCTGCGTAGAGGGCTTGGGTACAGCCTTCTCCCACCGTGATGTTGTTGGTGTACACCGACTACAACGTCGGTGAGAGAGCTGCCCTGAGGTACTCCGGCTATGATGTTCTTTACTGACGATAGGCAGTCTTCTACTACAACTTGAAATTTGCGGTTGTCCAGAAATGAGGCTATCACTTTGATGATTCTTCGCGGGATGTTAGCTTCTGCCATTTTGAACAGCAGACCGTGGTGCCAGATACGGTCGAAGGCTTTTTCCATATCAAGCAGTACTGCCGCCGCCTGTTCCCTCTTGTTATACGCGGCAACAAGGGAGTGCAGTACTCTTGATATTTGGAGAACCGTACTATGTTCAGCCTTGAACTCGAATTGTTCTGGGCGTGGAGAGAAATGAGATCCCAAATACCTGTGTAGCAGCTTTTCGAAGACCTTAGACGTAGTTGACAGAAGGGTGATGGGTCTGTAACTTCCTGGTAAGACGGAGTTTTTACCCTGTTTGGGTATCATGATGACACGTCCCAACTTCCAGGTCTTCGGGAATTCACCGGTGCGCAGAATGCCATTATAGATTCGCGTGAGCGATGCGACGGTGTGAAAAGGTAAATGACGAAGGACATTGTTTGAAATGGCATCTGCGCCCGGGGCTTTCCTTGGTTTTGAAAGGAGAATCTGCCGACGAACCATGTTGGGAGAGATGACAATCGGGTCTTCGTTAGCTGCCACCGAAGAAGAAGAAAAATCAAAGATGAACTCCTCAACTTGGTGAGTAAGTGTGGGGTCAGAAATCAGGTTCGGGCTGAACTGTACCTCTAAGTGGTTGGCAAAAATTTCGGCACGGTCTGCCGCTCGGTACCGTGGAGTACCATCTTCATGTTGGAGAGGACGGATGGGTGTTGGCTTGTTGGAGAGCTGTCGACATAGGCGATGTAATGATGCCCAGTCATCTCCTGCTTCTTGAAGGCGTGCCTCCCAGCTCTCTTCAGCTGACCTTTTCAAGTCTGCCTTGATCTCTGCTGCGAGTCTATTTAATTGGGCCTTTAAAGTGGGGCATCGAGTGGTTTGCCACAGGCGGCGGATGTTTGTTTTTCTCTTTATTTTCTCCAGGATGTTATTTGGTACATTGTTGGACAATCGTATTGTGGTTGGAGTTTTGGCAGCAGTTCTCAGGGCTTTTTGGATGGTTGCTGTAAGCTTATCAGCCCGTAGATTGACTTCTGCAGGCGAGGAGATCGGCAGGCTAGGAGTGTTCTCCTCCATGAATGCCTGGAACTTGGGCCAATCTATCAGCTGGCGCTGGCCCAGAGAAATCGCTCGATTTTTATGCAGCCCAATTGGCTGCCGCCCGTCGCCTCGCACGGGCGTAACACTACACACACAATTTCATTGATTTCCGTGGGATTTCCCTATTATATGTTTTCTACCTATGTTTGATCGTACACATTTATTACCTAGAACTATTTCCCAACTAGTTTATTTGGGAAAATAGGCAGAAAACATGGAAATTCACATAAAACAGTAAAAGTACGGTCCTGCACGTGCTGTCTCTCTCTTTAGCCCTCTCTTCCTTAGGCTATCTCTTTCTTGGGCTATCTCTTTCTATCATTGAGATAGCCGCCATGTAACGGTCGTGGTGGTCTGGGCATTCTTATTTTATGAAGTATTAAATATGGATAATATATTTAAGAAATCAACTTAAATGTATTTTGGTATTGAATTTAACAAACAAAAAAAAAAAATGAAATAAAAATTAACAAAAAAAAAGGAATAACTGTTTGCTTATTAAGTATAAATCAAGGTAGTTTATCGAACAATCGTCATCAAGTTTTCAGAAATATAAACATTTCTCCACGTGTTGGTTCTTTGAAGAACAGACTCACTGGATATGCGATTATAGAACAGATATATAAAAGGCGACTAATTGGACATGCGAGTCACTACCATCGTGGCTTCTAGGTGGTAGAGTTCTGCATAGTGTCGCCTGGGTTTGGTACCACCGGCTTACCTATTCTTGCCGCAATAGCGTCAGTGCTTGTCATTGCTGTGTTCCGGTTTGAAGGGTAAGGTAGCCAGTAAACTTATGCATGTGGCATTAGACCGCGCCACAAGATATCAACGCACCATTAACACCTTTGGTGTTAATGGTGCGATGGTTGACTCTTCCCATTAGGAGACCCATCTGCTTGTTTGCTATCTTATGATATAAAAATATATGTTCATGTTTCTGAAACTGCAAGCTGCAACTGAGATTTGTGTTTTTAAAACGACCTCGAAAACTCCCAATAACACTTTTACCCGACCGATCCCGGGACCTAATGATCTGAGCCAAGTAGGCTAATCTAAGCTTAATTAAGTTAGCTTAATTTTGAAAAGTGTAATTTTTAACTGTGTTATGATTACTGTGAAAAAGCTTAAATAGAAATTGGTCTCCAGACTGCATTAAATGAGTTGGTGCAATTCTAATACTCGTTGAGATTACGCATCCAAACAATATCACATAATATTGCCATTGAAGCTACAAATGTATGTCAAACTATTGAGAGTTTGTCTCCCTCGACCTAGTTTGAAAGTTAGCTGTAGTACTAGTTTCAAACTAAAACCTACTGATTAATACAAACGTTGTATATTATATTAAAATTTGCTATTTTGATATTAGTACGCGAAGTGAAAATATGAAATAAATTACCAAAGGTGAAAAGGCAATAACCGCTAAGTTTTCAAATCAAAAATTTTATCTGTAATGGCGAGTGAAGTTTAGTTAAGATGAAGTATTAATGTATAAATTACATAAAGCATACTTTCTTCATGAAATTTGGCATGGGTTGAGGCAATTTGAGACCCCTTGTTTTAAAAAAGCTCCTTTTTTAAAAATCAACCTCAAGGGGTCTCAAGTTGTTGCAAAGTTTGTATGAAAGATTATATTGATGACACGTTACTCTCTCTACTCACGGTGAAGTTGCGCTGGTCTACTAGTTATACTTGTAAATGTGCATAGTATAATATATACATAGTATGTTCATTTATTTGTTGATAAAAAAATCATTAAACGGTTGAACCTGCCGACCATCCCTGAATGTTCCCACTAAGTTAAGGTATTTTAAGCTTAAAAAAGTAAGAACTATAAGCATAGATTTTTTTCAGATCAAATATCTATTTTGTTTAAGCTGTACCTATACTGATTTTTGAAAAGCTGTATTATGTATATTTTGGAAACAATGATCGATTTTGATCTTTTGAATGGCATTCAACTCAATTTTTGAGATCTAAAATATTGCTTTAGTTAAATAATCGATAGATTGAAAATTATTGAAGCAGTGTCAAAAAAAAATTTTTTTCAACAATTTTCGTCGTTGATAAATCCTTAACAAGTTGACCTATTTTTTCAAAATTCAAAATGTCTTTATTTCGTAGGTAAAATATTTAAACTTGAAATAAGTTAGTAAGCGGGTTTTACTATGAGATTTGCGTTGTCTCGCCCGGGCCTGGTACCTATCACCGCCTTACCTATTTTTGCCGCAATAGCGTCAGTGTTAGTCACTTTCGTGTTTCGGTTTTTGAGGGTAAGGTAGCCAAACTAATGCATGTGGCATTAGACCACGCCACAAGATAGCAATGCACCATTAACATCTTTGGTGCCTATAGGCGATGGTTGACTCTTTCCATCAGAAGGACCATCTGCTTGTTTGCTATCTTATGATATAGAAAAAAGTAATAGTTTATACTTAACAGAAAAAGTTATTACAAAATACTATCAAAATATACTTAACTAGCTGACCCGGCAAACGTTTAAACCCGATCTTTTTAACAACTCTTATTTTTTTCTATATTTTCTCACCTTTTAAATCTTCCCTTGACTGCAACAATTAATTCAAAACCAAATTAGCCAAATCGGTTCAGCCATTCTCGAGTTTTAGCGAGACTAACGAACAGCAATTGATTTTTATATTATAGATTGGATTTGTCCAATCCGATTCCAAAAATACATTATGATACACGACTATTTGATAATAGCTAATAATAACAGCTAATAAGATTTTGAAGTCAATCGGTGTATTATTAGCCTAAAAGTTATTTCAAAAATATTAAGTGAGTATGCTAAAAATAACGTAATAATATTTGAAAATCTTTTGAAAATTAGATTCGATTTTGATTTTCGAAACAGCATTCGACGTAGTTTTTTTAGTACTATAATATCGTAGAATACAAAAAAAATATTGGTTGAAAAATTTGGAATTTATGCCGAAAAAACACTAATCAAAAATTTTCGTCAACGATTACTCCCAATTGGATAAACCAATCTTGACGCAATATATGAATTAGATTTAGTTTACGTAGACATAGTTTTTTGAGGAATAGAGCTAATTAGGTTTTGTACTCAATCATCACAAAAATCTGGAAGTTATATTTAAAAAAAAAATTGAGGTTTTTTTTCAAAATTTCTCTAAATCTCCTGAGTCAACTTGATTCAAATTTTCAGAAAGTCTAACTTGAGTGGAATGCCATCAACCGCAGCAATGCAATATTTTAGATCTCAAAAATTTAATTTGAATGTCATTCGAAACATCAAAACCGATCATCGTTTCCAAAATATACAGCTTTTTAAAATCAATATCCTGCCATTTTAACAAAATATATGTTTAAGCTAAAAAATCTATGCTTAAAGTTTTACTCCTTTGAGCTTAAAATTCTTTAACTCAGCGGAAAGTTTCAGGGATGGCCTGCAGGGTCAACCTTTAAGATATTTATTTAGAGAATAACGAAAAGAAATATAATTTGACAATTTCCACAAGCCGAAGTTATTGGGATTCCGTTTTCTTCTGCCCTAGTTACCCGCCACTATATAAAGGGCTCATATTTGTGGAGAACTTCAACAGTATCGGTGGCGAGGTACCGTACATCCCGTATGTTAATCGGACGCGCTCGAGTAAATGCCAAAATGCGCGCTTGGGCTCCTCTACTATTAACAAACAAGCAGATGTCTCATGATTGAAAGAGCCTAAAGTCACCAAAAATGTCAATGATGCATTGCATTTGTTGGTTTTCTAGCAAGCTCTTAGACATATTTCAACAGTTTCAAAGTTATCAGCAGTCGATCTTAGACGCATAATTGTTCGCATGTACTTCATTTTCAAACGTATTATGTGTGACCTAAAATTCAAAACATCCATTTGTACTTCATTACTATGTAAGATTATGGAATAATTAGTCTGATGCTGCAGCCAGGATTTCCAGCGCACCTAGTGCACTCCTGAAAAAATAATATCAGATTTGTCGTGTTTCGATTCATTTTGGTTAATTTAAGCAAGCATGTCTGTAGGCAAAGGAATGTGTTGGAACTTAAAATTTTAATTTAGAATTATAATGCGGAAGTAACTACACGTGTACATTAATTAGTACTTTGAAATTGCATACACACAATATTCTACAATCATGTTATAAAAATCTCACATTGTGAACGGTTGTTCATAATTTAAAGTTATTTTTATTACATGCAATCTTATCTTCATAGGAATGAAAATGTAAAATAACTAGCACAATAGATAATATGAATGTAAAGTAACTAGATAAAATGAACATATTTTTGTTTGCAATTAATATTTTAGTTTACTTTTTTATTTCAAAGGATAGCAAATGGAGCTTTTGACGGAAAGAGTTATCCATGTATAAGCACTAAAGACATTAGTGATGTGTTGTTATCTTAGTTGTGGGGTTGGAATATCACATGCATAAGCTTACGTGCTACCTTACTTTCCAATCCGGAACACGGTAGCGAAAAATACTGACGCTACTGTAGCATGAATAGCTAAAGTACCCCCGGTACTAAACCCTGTAGACAATGCACGACTCTGCTACTTAGTTAATAATCACGATGCTATTCATACATGTTAACCTTCTTCCGCCTTTTACAAGATGCCTAGTAGTAAGACAGTTGAATAACAAAAAAAAAACCGAATCAACGTCATGAAAGTTTGAATAACTAGGAGTTGGAAATGGATTAAATTTTCTCCATAATAAAGCCTACTGACAGTCAAAGTATTAGCTGCAAATACAAACTCAAAACTTATAATTTATATCGCTGTATTGGTGTAAGCGAAAACGTAGTAGAGATAATGATTTCTATACACTCAAAAGTATTTGATAGCAGCCTTGCTGAAAGTATATTTCGGAACCAAACTGCACGGGAGTTCAAAATGTACATTTTGATTTTTCTGGCAGTCGACTGACAGTACTTTGTTTTCTTTTTTTAATTAAAATAATAATAATAAAAAAAACTTTGTTTTCGTTTTTTTTTAATTCATCTTGTTATTTTTCTTTATGAGTAAGATATGAGTGAGTGAAGTGCGGTTCATGTTGCACTAATAATAATAACATTTTCCCCTGTGTTGGGCCGGACTCCTTTGATGAATAGACCAGGTGCCGTTCTGCCAGGCAGCTTGTAAGAGGTGAACGTTTGGCTAAGCGAGTCACTACCTTCATAGATGGTAGAGTTCTGCATTGTGTCACCCGGGTCTGGTAGGTACCACCGCCTTACCTATTATTGTATAGTGACAGTGCTTGTCACTGTGTTCCAGTTTGGAGGGTAAGGTAGCCGGCAAACTTATGTATGTAGCACTAAGACCACAAGTGTAGGATATCAAACAAGGAGACCCATCTGCTTGTTTGATATCCTACAATCCACGAATATATATATACACACATATATAACACAATACCACAAATGTTTTCAAGACTTTTTATTTCTATTAGTTTATTAGTTTATGAAAAACTAATAGAAATAAAAATTAAATAAATAACAATAAGCTATTCGTGTCATCTAGCAAATAATCCATGTACAGGTAATAGTTCCATAACTCGTAGGTAAAATTAGTTTTTAGGTAACGTCGTTTTTTTCTAGAAAATACAGGTACTTATAATAAAAGGTAGGGTTTTGCATGATTTACATATTGTAATTGAATCGAAATGAGGTTTTAATATTATATTCAGATCTCGAATTCAAAAAGTATTTTTTGCATTATAATAGATTATTTAATATTTATAACGTGACTGATGTCATAACGGTGTTTACTTAAATCTCATGGTTAAATGGGTCACTGAATTTGGCCTCCCTTTTTTGGACTTTTGTTTTTTTTTTTGAATTTTTTATTATTTGTTCGTCGTTTATTCGTTACTGTTCGATTGTAAAAATTGTTTGTTCGTCTTTTATTTATTTATAATTAATTAAACAAATGTTCACCCTTAAGTTGGCCCCTCTTACTAGATATCTTTATTTTTATCCCTCAGATTTATTAATTTTGATCAATTATCGTTTGTTCGACCACTATTAATGATTGTTCGATCATAAAAACAATGAAATTCTTAATTATTAATTATATTTTAACTAATAACTAGTAAGGGGGTCCAACTCTGTGGATAGAAACAAAAAACAAATAGATACAAAAGTCAATTTACATACAAAGGGCGCTTGAGCAACGCACACAAGCCTCTCACGGACACGGTATGGCTCAATTTATACCGCCGTAGAATATAATGGAAGCGACTTTTTGAAACGAATTTGTACATAGCGTAATGATCTTTATGTCAATTGTATAACATACAAATTAAATACGGGCCAAAAAAATTTGCGCATCTTCCGCCGGCGGCGGCGGCATAGCTACTGCCGGCGACCTCATTGGATTCGTAGTAAATTGACATAAAATTGATTATGCTATGTACAATTTCATTTCAAAAAATCACTCCCGTTTCATTCCGCAACGGCGTAAATTGTGCGTATCTCAGAATAGTTGTAAATAGTGCAAGCGCGAGTGCCAACCGCTTAAGATACGCGTCAGTGAATTTTTGTGCACGAAATTTATAATAGGTATAAAAATAATATTAAAGAATTTTAGATATTTTTTTTATATTTCCGTTCTTCCTGTTTCATTCTCAACAATAAGTGAAACACCGGCACATACATAAGTTGGACTTCTCTACTTATTTGTTTTGTGATAGAAGTAACCATCATAAAGCATCCAATAATGGTACGACGATGGTGCACATCGTCGTATCAGAATTTTTAAAAAGAAAGCGGCTAAAGCACTTTTCAATACGTTTCCAGTAAAACAAGCGCTCTTAAATACTTATGCTCAGCACTTTTCACTCCGTATACCACATCTATGTTCATATGGAAGTTTATCTTACGCCAGCGCTATTCTGGTAGCCATTTGAAAGAATCTTTAGTCGTTTCGCACCACGAGCGGTTCGGACCGGGATGTGAATTGCCCAAGAACTCTTTTGGCATGGGACATTTCGGACCGCAATGGTAGAGCGGTGCGAATCGCCCATTCACTTATTGTATTGGGTTGATTTACACCGCTGTGCAGTGAATAGATATTTGGGATCTTTAAATTGATATTTAAGTAGAAATCAAACCAAGAAAAGAGCGTATGATCATTTCGCTTCGTTGTCCGAATCGACCCATTTCAAAAAATACCTTGAACGATTCGCATCGCTTCATCACTGCAGCTGCGGTGCGAAATAACCCATGCCAAAAGAGCTCTTAGGCGATTCACATTGCGGTCCAAATCTCTCGCGGTGCGAAGCGACTAAAGACCCATTTGAAACTTTATTTTCATTAAACAACTGAATACTTCCACAACATTTTCCCTATATAAGTTGGTCTTCCTTATCTCTCTTCTCCATGGTATATTGTATTTCTTGATGTATTTTGTTGATGTTAACTCCTAGATAAGTCTTGATAGTGAGTCCCATTTGGGATATAAGTGTACGCCACTAATTTTCTAAAGGTCGACGTTAAAGATAGATCTCGAGATGTATCGTTAAACTATTTACGGATTCAATTTCGTGATAATCTTGTGGGATTACGGTACCCGTAAGACGGATTGAGGTTGTAGGTTTTAGGTTAATACAAAAAATTGTTCTCTTATTATATATAACAAAAACATGAATGTTCGCATAGAAACTTCAAATATTCTAGACCGTGGTCTCAGGAACATTTTTATTTTTGACGACTTCGTCCGCGTGGTTTTTTTTAAAGTAGCCTAAGTTACTCCATATTACATCAGCTATCTACCATTGAAAGTTCCGTCAAAATCGGTCCAGCCGTTCCAGGGATTAGCCGAAACGAACAGACAGACAGACAGACAGATGACAGACCAACACACAGACAAAAATCGTAAAAAGTTTTATTTTGGTACACGTACCGTCTATACATCCACATGCATTTAGTTGAAACCGGTTATTTTAATATTACAAACAGACACTTCAATTTTATTTAATTGCATGTATAGATTAATAACAATCAAAATTTTTGTGAACATAGATATATATACCAAAATTTTGCAACGTCTTGCCCGGGATTAGTACTGGTCTAAGCCGGTGGGACATCGTCCTTCACCGATCTGATAACCAGATGAGACGTATATTTTATCAAATATTATTTATAAACAAATATGCCTATCCAAAAGTGCTCATGGCAAGTTTTTAGCTTGGCAACAGTACTTAAGTACGATTTTTTGCAGGCAAGTATATGTGACTGATTTTGGAATAAAATAATCTAAAGTTTGATATAACTTTCCATAAGTTAGCAGATCGATGGAGTCACTTATGTCACCTGTCACCTGTTCACACCTGCTTGCCCGGTGCCCGGTATGAAAGTGATGAAAAAAAAAAACATTTAAAGTTAATTTAATTAAAAATAGCCATGAGCACTTTTGGATAGGCAAGTAATTATAGGCATATTTGTTTATAAATAATATTTGATAAAATATACTTCTCATCTGGTTATCAGATCGGTGAAGGACGGTCTCCCACTATCTCCTCTCCTCTACTTTACCTAACGTGCCTGTCGCAATTGCCATTGCGCTTGGCATTGTCATACAAGTATGGCGTATTGGAGGGTAAGGTAACTGGCAAACTTGTAGCATTAACACCTAATGCGGATGACAAAGCACCAATAATATCTTTGGTGTCTATAGACGAATAGATCGTAGTCCCAGGGACATTTTTATTTTTGTACTAGTCGACCCGACGTACTTCGTACCGCCTGAGAACAGATTTGAAATGTCAAAAATTTGGCATTATGAACAGTTTCTATAGTGAAAGAATAGCGATTGTTTTATTATTTTCTTTACAATTTTTCCATTTTTCTCCCCATAAAAACCTTCCTCGGACTCCAACGAATATTTCAAAACAAAAATTATCCAAATTGGTTCAACCGTTGTCGAGTTTTGCGTTTAGCAACACATTTAGCGATTGATTTTTATTTATTTTTGATTAATAACTATTTTATTAACAGTCTATTCTTCAAAAGAGTCCGGGACCAACACGGGGAGTCCAGGGGACCAACAAGAGGAACAACAAGTCATCGGAGTTTTTTTGTGTGTATATAATCGACTATTTACGATTAGCGTCACTTATTGACACTATTATGTTTTTATTCTTTCATTACAATAATTAACAGAGTCATGTTTCGTTTACTTTTACTCCGCATTCGCCTTCGGCTCGTACTCCCGATTTTTTTCTATCATAAGATAGCAAAGAATTAGATAGCTCTCTTGATGGAATGAGAAACCATCACATATAGACACCGAAGATGTTAATGGTGCGTAGCATCCGTGTAGTGGGATGGCAGTACCACATGCTTAAGTCTACCGGCTACCTTATCCTCCAAACCGGAACATGATAATGACAAGCATTGACGCTGTTGCGGCAGGAATATGTGAAACAGTGGTACCAAATACTCGAGCGAGATATTGCGGAACTCTAACCATCAAGTATTCACTATGGTAGGGACACGTATAGTTAATCGGTCGCGTGTATCGATCTGCCTGGCAGAATGGCAGTTAGTCTATTATTCAAAAGAGCCCGGACCAACACGGGGGATTTAATTAAAAGCTTCCGACTTCGAAACCAGCTGGTAAAACCACCTCCGTGACACTCCTAATACGTAGTAACAAATATATATATTTTAATTTGTTTATTTTCTGATATTTGTTTAGTCTTCAAGTGCCCGTAGGAGCGCCAATTATCCCATTTAAAAGGAATTGTAACATAAGTAAGGCTCTAAATCTTTGTGAAAACAAATTAACGTTTCTCTGATTTCTATTTGCGTTTCATAAACCACATTTAGATTCAGATTAGGTCGGATCAGCATTTATGTGGTACATGGGCCGGACCGTAGATCATTTTGGAAATATTTTAAAAATTAACGTAGATATCTTTCTCCCAGCGATTTCAAGAGGACGGATTCGAAAAGATTCATTGAATTTGCTCCTAATTTTAGTAGTATATTTCTTGGGGTGAGCCTAATTTCTTTTACAGGATGTACAGCTGAGAATAGAAATGCATGTGGAGTTGGATGTACGATTGGAATTTAAACGATTGAAAACTAAATAGTCGCATGAACCAGACAATATTTCCACTTTTCTATTCAAGGAATGTTCAAATGTTTAGATAGACATGCAGGTGGCTCTCCTGATAGAAAGAGAAACCATAGCCTATGGACACTAAAGATGTTAATGGTGCATTGCTATCCGGGTGGCGGAATGGCAATGGCACATGCATAAGTCTACTGGCTAACATACTCTCCATACTAGAACTCGACAAAGACAGGAATTGACGCTATTGCGTCAGTATTAGGTAAGGCGGTGGCAAAACGGAAGATGGTCTATTCTCCAAAGGAGTCCGGAACAATCCGGGGGGCGCTTCCTAGCACTGAAATATTAATAACTAAAATAATATCCGAGGTTTTACCGGAATATAAATCTGGTGATAGGAGAAACTTACAGATCAATAGGTCTATCGCTATTAAGTCACCATTCGGAAAGTTGATTAAGTTTTCTGTGCAATTCTATCACTGCATCGCATCGTAGGTGATTGATGTCCAACATAGATTTCGAGTTGTTAGATCGAGGATTTCAAATTTAATGACTTTTGTTAATCATATCACTAAGGCACTTGATTCTTTTTTTAATTTTAGTTTATCATAAATAAAACAACATAAAGTTACAATTTTTCAACACCCTTAAACCTCGTTGTAGGTTTGTGTGGATGTTGCACACTTCACAAATTAGGCATTGATTGATTTTTTAGCGAAGCTACATTCACAACATAAATTTAAACATTACAATAAACTCGTATCAGTTGAAATAAACTAGTACCTATCTTTAATAAGCTTGCTAGTGGACATTCCACTGTATGTCGTTTACGTACAGGCCAATATTCTATTGCTAATTTTAGTTAAAACCAGTTTTGGTCCGATTCATAAATAATTTTACTCTGCGTTAAAGATAAGAACGCTTTTGTAAATGCGATCGTCGTTAGTTACACAATGTGCAATGCATACAGGCTGCTCCTTTTAATATGAGCGACCTTAACTAGGCGAAAGAATAAAATTAGATATGTGTGTGCAGGTGTAGTTGTGTGTGAATAATGCATGAAAGTATATAATATCTTATCTTATCTTAAAGGAGTAGATGTAGTATTCTTCGATTTCTGGCGTTTGTAAGAGTCAGTAATAACTGATATCGTTAGAAAATATGACATTTATTTATTGGTTTTACTCTGGCGTTGTTTGTTCTGTTTGCTAGTTATTTTCAAGGCCGTGCGCAGTATTTCCAGCTTATAAACAGTTGGTCGGACTAGCATTTTATGCAATCTGGGATAAATTAGACAGAAATCCCCGTATTACTGTCTAATTTATCCCAGAATTTAGAATTTTCAATAAGCATATTATATTTATGAATACCCAATTAAAAGTTACTGATTGTCAAATGTTATTGTTTGCAGATATTGTAAAATTTTTTTAGAACTTTTTCCTTGTGTTGGTCCCGGGCTTCTTTGAAGAATAGGCCAACTGCCGTTCTGCCGGGCAGGTCGTAAAAGGAGACCAATTGGCTTTTCGAGTCACTACCATCGTGGCTACTAGGTGATAGAGGTCTGCATTGACTTGCCTGGGTCTGGTACCACCGCCTTACCTATTCCTGCCGCAATAATCAGTGCTTGTCACTGTCGTGTTCCAGTTTGGAGGGTAAGGTAGCTGGGAAATTTATACATGTGGCATTAGACGTCGCCACAAGGTAGCAACGCACCATTAACATCTTTGGTGTCTATAGGCGATGGTTGACTCTTTCCATCAGGAGACCCATCTGCTTGTTTGCTATCTTATGATATAAAAAACACGTTATAACAAATTATATATCTAAGGAAGTGAGTATAATTCGATCTTCATCTACTGCCATCTACATGAATTGTAGATCATAAAATAATCTACAAAAAATGTATCAATACTTTTTTCCTACGAGCTACCGTTTTTGAGATATAACGTATTTAAAAAGTTGTTATGTTTAGCTTCGAATGTTTAAATTGACCGGATTATAATATACTTGGTTAGACTGCACTCTGTAACTTAACAAGTAAATAATTTATAATTTATAATAATTATTAATAAATACGTCCGCGCGGACTTAGTTTACTCCGCACAGCTCCTCCCCCGTAGGTGATAACGTAATAATATGTAGCCTATATGTTGACCCAACCTGTTATTAATATTCATGTAAAATTTGAAGTAAATCCATGCAGTACTTTTTGAGTTTACCCCGGACATTCATACAGACAAACAGACAAAAATTCTAAAAACGATATTTTTGGTTTTTATATCGATTGTAGATCACGCCCCAAGTATTCTTTTAAAAAAATATTCAATGTACAGTTTTGAGTTTCCTACGATTTTATTATATGTATAGATAAGAGGCTATTTTTAGTTTTTGGCAATAAATTTCTTTAACCTTAACATCTTTACATACTAATTATCGAGTTCTATTTAAATCGTTACCATGATTTGGTTAAGGATCTAAGGGATTTACTCCCGTTATGAGTCTTCTATTGCATATGACAGAGACTTGTAAGACTACTAGAAGGTCTTCAGGGTGGGTACACGAGAACTCAGGGATTCTCGTACCATAAAAGCCTATAACGCGTATGTGCGAATTAGATTGGCGTAGTAGTCTGGGGACCAGTAGAGCAGTTACTAGTTAATACTCGCGTCTCTACCTTTTTTTGTATGTTTTCGTTATGACAGGTTTTGACAAGCTATTCATATTTGGCGTATACTGTCAAGCAATATTAGCTTACCAGGAAGGTCTAGAGCAGTGTTTCCCAAACTTTTTGTGCCATGTCCCACTGTAACATTTCTAAAAAAAGAAGAACGGCGTTGTTTAGCGAGCTTCAAAACGTCCGGGGTTCCCCGCGGCAGTATATTTAGTAATTATTTGCAGCATTTCTTAAGAATTTGTTTTTCTTTTGTTAAATTTGGCAAAGATATCTAGCATTGCATTTAAATAGCCCGGAGCGAAAGGGTTAAAGCCGTGACGAGTCCATTATTGAAATTGTCCCTCTTAATTGTCAAGTTGCCCCTTTGTGGGGCGTGAGCCCCATGTTGGGAACCACCGGTCTAGAGCATATATTTTTTCATGTGCCTATGTTACGTAATAACGTGCGAATAAGTCGCCTATTTTATTTGCCTTTGGCCAGAACAAACATTGAATGTGATAATTAAGTTTCGTGTGCTTTACGAATGATTAACGACACATATTGCTCAGTTAACTGTTGAAAGCGAAGTAGATATTTTTGATAACAATTTGTCATGAGACACGCGGAACAGCAATCATAACAAAAATGATTTTTTCATACACGAATGGTTTCGAATTTATATTTTCTGTTATATTTATTTATAGCAATAAATAAAAAGGTAAATATAAATAAAATAGTGATCTATAAATACCTAATTTATAAAATAATTAGGTAATTTATAAATAAAAACATTGATACACTAACAAGACTAGTCTGAGAATTTAAATTACTTAGTGTGAAGGTTGATGTCGTTTTTACGACCTGAACTACGACATCGAATGGACTTGGTTTCAATTCCGAAGTATGTCGCACTATTTCTATTTCATTAATCCATGTTTACGAATTTGCGATAGAACTTAAAAAAATATATATCCTAATAATGTCCATACTTTATTATTCAATGGGCATTGGGCAACATCTTAATATAATATATAAGTTACGTGTTACGTTGTTTGTCCGCTATGGATTCATAAACTACTGAACAGATTTCAATGAAATTTTGTAGATATCTACTGTTTGGTCCAACTTAAAAGATAGGATAGTTTTTATCTCAATTAATTCCCTCCCTCCCCTCTCAAGTATCCCACCAAAATATTCAATACAAGTAAATTGTATGACAAAACAGCGTATGCCAGGTCAGCTAGAATAATAATAATCTAATGTTTATTCTAACTGCCTTATTTTTCTTTTCAGGTAAAACGAAACAAATAATGATTATGTGTGGCTAATAAAACAAAATTATGGCTAGTTATCTTCAGATTCTGTACGTCATATTTTATATGAATATTGTATTCGCAAAACCTTCAGTGAATACAACAAAAATATATCACGAAAAGGATCCCAAGACAATAATGGAATTAAATGAAATCTTACAAGGTGATAAATTCCATGGCACAAGAATAAAATCAGTTTATAATATTGACAGAGAAAACAAACTGATAGATGCTTCTATAACATATAAAAAATGCGAGATATTGAATAGCACAATTGAAGAAAGTATGACAGAAATAGGTCTGTTAGATTCAACGTATTTAAATAACATTTATTCAAGTTTCACTACAAATTTAATTGAAGACAGAGTTCCTATAACAGAAATGGAGGTGGAAGGTTACGATTTGTTTGACACTGTTAAAAGTAATTGTGGCAGTGCTAAAATTTGTACGAGTTTCCGTGGCAATCTCAGTGAAACGAATACTATCGTGATTGGATTTTTGGGTGCCTATGGTTGGAGCCAGGTAAGCTTATTTTAGATATCTTTATACTATCGTCACATCGTAAATAACCGTTCTGTAACTTAGCACCGTCCTTTTGACCTCAAATTTGATAAAGAATCAAAGAAATAGGAGTGAAAAGTGAAAATTGAAACAATAACTATATTTATATTGAATATATAAATAAATCTTATATTGCACACCTTATCATGAAGCGGGTGATGCGTTATTCTCCCTTCCCGAAATCAATCAACTTTCTGAAGTAAAAATATCTCAATAATATTCACATTGCCTTTATCCATACTAATATTAAAAATGCAAAAGTAACTCTGTTTGTTTGTTTCATCTTCACGTCTAAACCACTGAACCGATTTGGATGAAATTTGATACGAAGATAGTTTGAGACCCGAGAAAGGACAAAGAATAAATTTTATATTTACAATATAAAATGTAAAATATATACTTGAGTATTTTCTAGGCTTTGTCTAAACTCGCCTTAAGAAAACGTACGAACGGCATTTCACAGACCACATGAATGCTAATAGACACGCCATTGGGAAGGAAACGTGTTACTGCGCATGAGCAAACGCTCCTATTAAAAGTATCTTCACGCCCGTATCCCCGAAGGGGTAGGCAGAGGTACAACAAGTGCATCCACGATTAGCCGAAAATACTTTGTCCCACAAATGTGATAGGTGGCAAACCTATCGCCAACCGGGCACTTTCCAATCCCGGGCAACTTTATGTTTCTCAGACAACTGAAAAAACACTTTTTTTATGTGTACGCTCTTATTATTGTCAAAAATGTCACATTTGTAGGTTATATTATATTGTGAAAAAATAAAAATAAATCATGTTGTACTGTTTTTTCGTACTGAATGAGCTGGCAAGCTTTCAAAATTACACTTGAAATAATTTTATTTCATAGGAAAGTATTATAACTCTGTATTTCTATGTGAAAATACAAGCTACACTGACAAATTAAAAAAGTCTTGAAAGGCATATCCATTTAATCCATGAATTGCACTGTAAAAAGTTTGTGATCGAATGTTTGGATGGAATGGCTGAAAACTAATGGAAACTGTTATTGATTCCGTTTCAGTAGGTTTAATTGAACTTAGGGATATATCTTTTCATAATAATAATTTTACAACATAGGATACTATAGTATCTCTTGATCTACTCGTTAGTCGAATGATAAGCAACTCTAGTGAGTCGAAATACGCAATCAATGGTTTTTATATCCCTGGTTTCGATTATCGACTGAGACAAACATTTGTGTGATGTGCACAGATGTTTGTATTTCGTGGTTAGAGTGTGTATTAAATGAGGTTGACATAATAAATTTAATTTTATATACGGCTTTCACTATTCCTTATAAACATTTCCCAATAACAAAATCATTGCTTTAACATAAAATCTATACTAATATTATAAATGCGAAAGTTAAATTGGTTTAGTGGTTTAGGCGTGAAGAAAAACTCTATTTGTTTATCTTCACGCCTAAACCACTAAACCAATTTAAATAAAATTTGGTATAAAGATAGTTTGAGACCCGAAAAAGGAGTTTTTATTCCGGAAATCCCACAGGAACCGGAATTATGCAGGCAAAACCCCGGAACTTTTTATTTAGAAATTTTACCATGCGGACGATGTCACGGGCACAGCTAGTAAAATATAAAATGGCAAATAAACTTATTCGTTTTTATCAACCATCGAATAAACGAATAAGATGCTCAATTTGACTCGTAAATATTTTTTATATTAGGCTAAACATTACTTTTTAAAGAGTAGTCCAATTTTGAAAATCCTTTTATCATTGAAATGGACCTTAAGAATGGTCCTATTTTTTTTAAATTCCATCCAATAAGGGTACAAAAAAAGGAAGGATTTTTTATATCATAAGATAGCAAGTGCCCCAGCGACACAATTATCCACCCACATCCACCACAATTTTACGACCACGTGTCACACTGGCACCAATCACAAAAGCACACAATTTATGTACGCACTCAACGCACGTTTCACTTCGAAACCAAAGAATCTTCAGGAGAAATGAACACTAACTCACTCTACGCAAGTGTAAGTAATACTCAGTATTATTCAGTACTACTTACACTCGCGTAGAGTGTAATGTGTAATCTATAATGTATGTGTAATGTATAATATTAGTATAGATTTTATGTTAAAGCAATGATTTTGTTATTGGGAAATGTTTATAAGGAATAGTGAAAGCCGTATATAAAATTAAATTTATTATGTCAACCTCATTTAATACACACTCTAACCACGAAATACAAATATCTGTGCACATCACACAAATGTTTGTCTCAGTCGATAATCGAAACCAGGGATAAAAAAACCATTGATTGCGTATTCCGACTTACCATTCGACTAACGAGTAGATCAAGAGATACTATAGTATCCTATGTTGTAAAATTATTATTATGAAAAGATATATCCCTAAGTTCAATTAAACCTACTGAAACGGAATCAATAACAGTTTCCATTGGTTTTCAGCCATTCCATCCAACTATCATATAACTATCATATAATATAAACTATCGTGCAATAAGATGGCTGAAATAATTTTCAAACATTGGTATAAAAAACCCAAGATGCACATTCCCGAACAAAACTGACACTCAAAACTGTCGCTTATTTTTCACTAGCGGCCAGCCCCGGTTTCGCACGGGTATAAAATATACAGCCTATGTCACACAGTAAAAAAAATGATTAAAATCGATGCAGTAGTTTTGATTTATTCATTACTGCCCGTGGCCCGCAAACAATTCCCCTTTCCCTATACCATGAAGATTTCCTGCTATCTTTGGAACCTCTAAATTTCCTGCTATTTTTGGAACATCTAAATTCATATAAGTACTACATTTTTAGTTTTTACATTTTTACCTATTTCTTTTACTTTTTCCATTAATATATTACAAAATGTCTTTATTAACGTTCACAGCTTTCTTGTCATTAGACAATATAAACATGTTTTCTTTAGAGGTTACTCTTGAAAGAGCGACATATAAGTTGACCATGTGAAAAACAGTCAACGCTCAAATCTAAGCCTGCAACGTTGAAGGTTTGACCCTGCGATTTATTAAGGCGAAAAAATGTGTAAGTGGTTGACCCTGAGGGCCATCCCTGAAACTTCTCACTAAATAAAGTTATTTTAAGCTCAAAAGAGTAAAAACTATAAGCATAGATTTTTCAGTTCTATTTTGTTAAAAATGGCAGTATTATTAATTTTTGAAAAGCTGTATATTTGAAAACGATGATGACATTCAACTCAATTTTTGAGATCTAAAATATTGTTTTAGCTAAATAACCGATAGGTTGAAACATTTCGGTGTTATGTCTAAAAACATTTTATTTTTAATTTTCTTCATTGATAAATCCCAAAAAATTGACCGATTTTGATTCAATTAACGGTATTTGACGCAGTTTTTAAAGAACAAAAGCTGATAATATTTTTAAGTCAATCGGTAAATTAACTTGAAAGTTGAAAGTTATTTAAAAAAATTAAGGCAGTTTGCTAAGAACAACGTAATTTTAAATTTGAAAAGCTATAAGTTTTGAGAATTAGATTCGATTTTGATTTTTGAAACGGCATTTGACGTAGTTTTTTTAGTACTAAAATATCGTAGAACACCAAAAAATTATTGGTTGAAAAATTTTGAAGTTATGTCGAAAAAACACTTTTTTCAAAATTTTTCGTAAACGATTACTCCCAAACGGATAAATCGATTTTGATGCAATTTATGTATTAGACGTAGTTTTTTGAGGAATAGAGCTGATTATTTTTTATACTCGTTACATAAATCTGGAAGTTATATTAAAAAATACTGTTTCTTTTGGTGTTTTTTCCAATTTTTTTTGGTGTTTTTTCAAAATTTCTCAAAATCTTCTAGACCGAATCGGTTCAAATTTTCAGGAAATCTAAGTTAAGCGGAATCCAATCGAATGCCATGTTCAAAAGTTATGACATGTTTATATACACACATACATACACACACACACACACACATACGTACATACAGACATACTGACGTCATCGTGAAAATAGTCGGAAAAAATTCCTAGGACCTCAAAACGTGGACATCTGGTGAAAACTCGATTTTCGAAAATCGAGGTAAAATCAGTATTTTCCTTATCTACATACGTAGTGGGAAATTAAAAACTGGTTTGCTAAATCAGGTTTTTTTACATTGGCTATTAAATAATAATTTTACAAACATTATACGATATACCTAAAGATGTTATCTAAGGAATGTACTAACTTATTACATGATAGAATGTACTTTACTTGATCATATAAAATCCCGAAAACAGGCTAAAAAACTCTAAAACAAATAATTTGTTAATACTATTTCTAATCATCCACATGACTTTTATATGGTGATATTTAGTTAAAAAAAAGAATGTACTAAATTTTGATTTTCAGCTGAAGTCCTATATTAACGACGGGTCTCAAGAACAAAATCTTATGGAGAGATCAGACTAAATTGGTTTTATAATAAAATTCGCATTAAACACGCATAAAGCTACAATATACTTTTTATATTTATTGGTCTTTTTTTGTGGAAATATTCAAGTGAACATCATCTTATCTGCAATGTACTCCCACAAACAAACATATTATAATTTGGTAATTTTGTAGATACGATTTTGGTCTTGGTAACGTTTCCCAGCGTGGCCGGTAACCCCGCAACCGCTATGCCCCTGCATTTTAAATTAAATTTGTAATATCTTCGAAAATATTCATTTAAATTACATGCCGTAAACGGCCATATTGCTCTATATTAAATCAGCAATATATTTAATGTATTTAATTGGATAAGGATTAGTGCTGTATTGCTTAAAATTGCTTCGAAAAAAAGCCATTATTTCTCGTAAAAAGTAAATGACAAAAAAATGCTATTGTGGGTTATCCATAAGAGATAGACATATACCATAAAAAATATAATTATTTACGACATGACATCAGAAAACTCAAAAATTGAAGTATTTCTCGACTCTATATTGAATGTTATTATACACATAAACCTTTCTCTTTAACCAGTCTATCTATCAAAAAAAACCGCATCATAATCCGTTGCGTGGTTTTAAAGATTTAAGCATACATAGGGACATAGGGATATAGGGACAGACAAAGAATGCGACTTTATTTTATACTATGTAGTGACTAAGTAGTGATAAGAAACGTTCATTATTTGTTTTATTGATATATAAATGATCTATGCAAAAACAGATTTTCGATCAGATTTTTTTAAATTAACTTGTCTCAAAATTCACATACTCTCATTGTCAAACCTTAATACTAGCTATTTAACCCAACCTGGATCGTTCCCGGCGCAATAGTGCCCAATACACTCGCCGCATTACCGCGTTGAATCGCGATGGGCAACCTTTGCACCAAAAACGATTCAGAGCGGGAGTTCCCTGTGATTTCGCTAAGCCTGCGTCCAATCTCCTTAATTAGGCCTTTTGCCTCCACACTCCAAATACCCAAGGTCTCTACGGCCACTGGAACGAAATGGTACAGCGATTCCAGAGCAGCGTATTTGAGCCTCTTCTTAGCACAAGTATCCTCCGCAGCTGCCGATGGAGAGTGGACAGTGCGACCGAGATGGCTAGCGGCAACAGTACTGACGCAAGTTGCGTCCCATATAAGGCACTTGCCGTTTTTCCATGGTACCAAGGTCAGCCCATCCGGTCTCTTACCATCAGTTCTGCATAGACCTGGAGGCTCAAGCACGCAGGGAACGTTAACGCAGGGAGAGTCATCATCAAGTAAGGTGCCCAGGTGGGGTGATGGCAAAGCCTGCGGCCACGTCCCTGACTCTGGTTGAGACACAGCCCGCAGTCTGGCCCGATCAGCTCTTTCCGCATCATTTATCAGTTGCTCTTTGAATCGCTGCATACCTACGTCGTCCCACGCTCACTGCGTGTGCACTACTTCGGGGCTAGCTGCACCCGAATTGAGAGCTGACCAAGCTATCATAGCGTCAGACACAAAAGGAATGCTCCCCACATCACCATTGGAATCAAGTAATACAATGACAAGGTTCGCAACCCCATGCGCCGACGCTAGGAAAGCCGGCAAGCCCACATCATGCACGCAACGCACCCCTAGACCACCACATCGAATTGGCAGACTCGCCTGCCTCCACTGGGTCCCGTCTAAGGAGACATTGAGAACTGACTCAACAATCGATTTCAGGGCGTCGTCAAACGAGTAGACTTCCTCGGAACAAAGCCACGTAGGGGCGGTCCGCAACATGTACATAAATTTCGGAAGACCGGAGCACATGCGCAACAAGACAATCGCCACGTGTGCGGAAAGATTTTTAAGACGTTCGTGAGCAGCCAGAAGAAGTAGTATACAAGCAATAATGGCCTCAGGAACTGCACTTAAAAAAATTGGAGCTCCCAACATGTTGAAATTAGAAGGAGACAGTTCCTTGAGATCAGGAAGAAGAATATTAAAATAGGAAAAATGTGTTCGAACCTCAGGACCGCAGGGGAAAAACTCGCACTTAGAAGGGTTTACTTCCAGACCCAAGACTCTGAGCCGCAGGATAAGGGCCTTCAGATCCTGCAACACGTCTTCCGGTTTACCCCCAATAGTGCCGTCATCAAGGTACCACACGTTTAGCGGAGATTTGAGCTGAAGGATAGCTTTATGGATAGCAAGGCTAAACACGAGTGGACCAAGCGGATCTCCCTGCTGGGCTCCCACTTTTGACTCAATCAATTTATTGTGGAAAAAGAGATAATAGGGAAGTTAGTACACTTGGTTAACGAAAGGGTAAAGAGAAGGGATTTTTTCCATGACTTCCCTCAACAGAACGTCTTTTTCCAGGGTGTTAAACGCGTTGCGAATATCAAGTTTTAGCACAATACAGTATTTTTAAAATTAGATAAAACATTTGTATATTTTCGGTATAATAATTCGATAATTGCTGTCCTCGTTTCGGGAAAACGTTTTTATTATAAACTCAATTTACTTTTATTAGAATGAATAAAAAGAATCCTCATTCGAATCAATTTCGTGATATTCAGGGTCGTATATTATTTATAGCGAATTTATATATATTTTGAAATAGGCAGCGAAAGTATATAAATTACCTGAAGATGTTTTAATAAATTTCTTTCATTTCTTTAAGCTTTCACGTGAGAAGTGATTTACAAAATTTATATACTTCACTCATTTAATTCGGATGTTTGTAAAATTAGTGAGTACTAGCAGTTACTCGTGACTTCATTTGTGTTACCAAAAATCAATACTTCCCTTCGCTCAATTAGGAAAAAGGTAGCCTGTGTTATTACTGAATAATGTAGCTTTTTAATAACGAAAGATTTTATAAAATGGGCCCAGTAGTTTTCGAGTTCAATCGTAACAAAGGAACGAATAAATATCAAATCTTTTCCCTTTATACACTGTCTTTATAATATATGCTACATATTATATAATACCTGTATTTAAAAACGACGGTAAAATAATAATTCCTTTTATTTTACGGTAATTTAGTTTAACAATAATACATAAAAATCTGGTCACATTAATTCACACACAGTTAACAACTCATTTTTTATATATAATTTCCTTTATATTTATTAATTATATGTTTTATGAATATAAAGGCAGCAAGTGTTGTACCATTTTGAAATCTGTATTAAATAGACCGTTTTTCTAAATAACTTGCTTAGAATAGCTTAAGAAAATTTTTGTCAAAGTTTACTGAAGTTTCTTGTTCATGTATCAATTAAACTTTTACATGTATATTTTTAACCACATTGCAGATCTCATGCACACATATACACATGCACACTCACACGCAAGTACACGCATATCCATATACACACACTCACACGCACATCAGTACTACTTAGTGACGTACTTATATGTAAATACTAGATGTTGCCTGCGACTTCGTCCGCGCGGACTTCGTTTACTCCGCACAGCTCCTCCCCCGCAGGTGATAGCGTGATAATATGTAGCCTATATTATTTACAAAAAAAATTGAGATTCCGCAAGGTAGTGTAGAATCTTGTTACACGGTGCTTGCACCAATTGTAGAACTCTTCGATCGCCTGGGCGTTTATTTTACTGCTTGGCTGCTTTAGAGGTACGCGAAACCCTTGGTTTTTGTATTATATTAAAATAATAAAAGATATTTTCTAATCTTCATTTATTTGGGCATACGTCTTAGCCCTTCCAGAACTTATTCTATTATATATTTTTGAAATATGTATAAAAAAGACTAAACATGAAATTCTATCTTTAAAAAAATATTTAAAAGCAGATAAGGCTGCCAGCTTATTTGTAATGCCTCACCAAGAGGTATTACATCAGCTACTCCCCAAGGTAGGAGCAGCCGAAGCTATGCATGGACTTATCTATCTTTAAATAGCCTACCTATTCCTATCTCGATTTCCCTACCTAAATTAGGAAAGTACATTTTGTGGAACTGTCTTTTACTAAAAGATAGTTTGCCCCATGTGTGGTATTGACTATTTTCCTTTAACATACAACTGCAAATACTATTTATCTACCACCACACCATGCCACAAACTTTGACCTGCCAAAACTTAACGAAAAGGCAGACCACAGTCCCCTTACCTAATCTATCCTATCGCAAACATTTATTATCTTATTAAACTTCAGCCTGAAGGGATCTAGCTATATATGAGATAATACGAGATGGAAAGGTATAACAATTCAAACCAAGCAATTGTTGGGAAGAGCTTGCTTTACAGAGATCTGAATAGCGCTCCCTTGTGAGCCGAAGCACCAGAACCTTCGAAGCTAGACGTCAGGAAGAACTGGACGCAAAACGTGAGATCAGGAAAACTCGACCAAAATCTTTATATAATACACGTATAACTTCTTAAACCACTTTGTGTAGGCCAATTTGTGTGATCATTCTTTTAAAAATAATTTCGGATTCGCGAGTCATGTTTGGGCCTATCACAATTTGGACACACATTAATAATAATATTAATTATTCATATTTAATAATTAGTTCCAATAACTTCATTGTCGTTATCGCCATAGCTGAATACTGCTAAGAGGACTATATAGTCAAACTGAGCCATGTTGATCCGTTAAGTTATATTTACTTATTTAGTCGTAGGTGACTGTATTTACTATCCTTATTTTTGATACAGCCTTTTTAGGATCAGTTCAAATTGTCGTAGAGTCCTAGCGAAGTGACGCATCGTATTTGATTTTCATTACGTAACGTATGAAGTTATTGAAATGCAAAGGCGTACGGCGTTGCGCGTTAATGAGTGAATTTCACTTTGATGGAGTCGAGCGAATTGCATAAAATAAATTTGTACATTACCAGATAAAAATAAAGAAAATTATACTTTAAAGTTATAAAAACTCGTTACAAAAAATCTTACAACGAGTAATATTATAAACATGAAAATTTGTGAGTATATACATATGTATGAATAAATAATAAATAATATTGTTGGAGAAATTACACCAATTGATCTAACCCCAATATAAGCAAATTATTTGCTTGTGCTATGAGTGTTAGTCAAAAATATAAATACATGGAAATACATAATATATAAATACTGTTTCGTAGATAAATGAACACCCAAACACAAAAAGATAAACGTCGATGCTCATCACACAAAAGCTTATCCTGTCGAGAATCGACCCCGAGCCCCCTCGATTGGTAGTTAGGTTCGCTATCCACTCGACCAACGGAGCGGCCAAAATGAATTTATTAGCTTTACATCAAATTAAAAAAAAATACATTAATTAATATAGATTTTGCACCGGAATAGCATATGTACGTTATGTTCAAATAATGATAAATTTTATTAGATAGATTAAAATTCTAGCTTGAGTTCTCTTCGTGTCGGTCTGCGCCCCTTTCAAGAATAGACTATCTATTATTCTGTCAGGTAATTCGTAACAGATGAACAATTGATGTTACATACAAGTAATATTCGAGCGTAGCAAACATAGACACCTCTCACGGACGCGATATCTCGGACTGGTGCAGAACAAACTGTCCCATTCCGAGATATCCCGGTCCGGTATCCGTCCCGGTCCGTGAGAGGTGTTGTGTGCGTTGCTCGAAAATTACTTGTATGTAAATTGACTGCTGTTAATCTCCATTATTCTGTGCTACTAGATTGTAGAGTTCTGCAACGTCTCGCCCGGGTTTTAGTAACACCTATTTAACTGTTCCTGTAACTAAAGTTTTTTTAAATCATAAGATAGCAAACAAGCAAGTGGGTCTCCTGATGGAAAGAGTCAACCATCGCCTATAGACACCAAAGATGTTAATGGTGCGTTGCTATCTTGTGGCGAGGTCTAATACCACATGCTTAAGTTTACCGGCTACCTTACCCTCCAAACCGGAACACGACAGCGACAAGCACTGACGCTATTGCGGCAGGAATAGGTAAGGCGGTGGTACCAGACCCGGGCGAGACAATGCAGAACTCTACCACCTTGTAGCCACGATGTTAGTGACTCGATAGCCAATCGGTCGCCTTTTACGATCTGCCTGGCAGAACGCCCATTGGCCTATTCTCCAAAGAAGGCTGGGACCAACACGGCGAAGAAAGTTTTAATATAAATTAAGTATTGTAACTTATTAATTATATTAACTTAATTCAAAAAAAAGAAGTATCTTCACGCCCATATCCCCGAAGGGGTAGGCAGAGGTACAACAAGTGCAGCCACGATTAGCCGAAGATACTTGGTCCCACAAATGTGATAGGTGGCAAGCATATCGCCAACCGGGCACTTTCCAATCCCGGGCAACTTTGTGTTTCTCAGAAAACTGAAAAAACCATTGATATAAAAAACCCTAGATGCACAGTCCCGAACAAAACTGACACTCAAAAGTGTCCCTAATTTCTTTTAAGTAGTTATAGATATGGCAAAAATATATGTCTTTACATATCCAACCTTAAGTGAAAGACTTATAGTTGTTTTTACAAAGCAATGTACGAAAATAAATAAAATTGACAGTGACGCGGCCGACGCGATTCTATTTGAAATGAGTGCACAATTTAAAATTGTGCACTCATTTTTTGAGGACGTTTTTGACACAATGATTGTGTATCTTGGGTTTTTTATATCAATGGAAAAAACACTTTTCTTTTAAAGTGCCCGATCCGGGAATGAACCCGGAACCTCATGTGGTCAACGCCAACGCTGGACCACTAGACCACAGAGGCGAAATTTTCGGAAATATTATTTAAGTTATAAGGATATAAATTTTCTGACTTGCATCAACTACTGATAAGTTTATTGGTAGAAGGCGGTATAAGTTTATTAATTTATAAACTCAGTTGGCAATAGTGCTTCAATTTCAGGAAGCCATAAACTTTTACAACGCTGAAGTGGCTTTTATAATAAACATAAAAGCTATATAATACACGAATCTATCTTATTATATATATTATATATAATTGCTGTTCGTTAGTCTCGCTAAAACTCGAGAACGGCTGGACTGATTTGGCTAATTTTGGTTTTGAATTAATTGCTGAAGTCCAGGGATGGTTTAAAAGGTGAGAAAATATATAAAAAAAGTACTTAAAAAGGCAGAACAACGTTTGACGGTTCAGCTAGTTTCAAATAAATGTTTTTAAGAAGGTAGGCATTTTCTGCCAAGCATTTCATAAGAGACAAACGACTGGTTATGCTAGTCCACCAGCGTGGCTACTAGATGGTAGAGTTCTGCATTGTCTTTCTCGGGTCTGGTATCAATGTCTTGCCTATTTTTGCCACAAGAGCGTCAGTGCTTATCACTATCGTGTTCCAGTTTGGAGAGTTAGGTAGCCCGTAAACGTACATTTGGTAATAAAACCTCATGATAATGATAGCAATGCATCATTAACATCTTTGGTGTCTATAGGCGACTGTTGTCTCTTGCCGTCAGAATAGCCATTTGTTTGTTTGCTATCTTGTGATTTAAAAAAACAAGAATATTTAGTATGTGTTTTAGCATAGATTTTGTGCTAGGGAAACTTACTTTTTATCTGGCTTAAAGATGGTAGCTGGGTAAAGTCCAGTTGTGTCAACCTTTTTCTCTTAGTCTTTTCGCAAGTTTTCAAAGGGAGTAGCTAGACAGAGCCGAGAGAACGGAAAGGCCTTGCTTATTTGTATAGAATGAGGATAAGTAAGGAGTAAGTGATCACCCTTATTTATAGACCACTGCACCATCAGTCTTACAGTTGCGTTGCTGGTCTTTTAAGAACGAGTCACACTGTTTTATCGACGTTAAAAAAGTTAAACTTAAATTTTTAAGCCGTAAGTCCTAATTGTTCAGAAGATCTCTGCTAGTAGTTGGCTTTTACTGATAACTAACTAACTCTTTACAGATTTACGCCAGTTGAGAGAAACTCTTGATAGTGTATTTTCCTCTAGTTTTATAGCTGGTGCGGACTCCATTACATCTATATTTTACCATCACGAAAGTCACCTGCTCGTTTACTATTTTACGATATAAAAATAGATGCAACTTGCTAAGGGAACGAACAAATTCAAATTCACAAAATAATAAAAGAAAGGGGGATTTTTGGGCCCAAATGCAAGGAGTTGAAGTGTTGTCCAAAAATATTGCACTATTTTATTAAAAGTTCAAAATATGAGCCTTATCCGCTTTTTGAGAAAAAGGAAATCACGAAAATAAATATGCAGTACTAAAATTGTAAAATCGACAATATTTTAATCGATTTATCGATTTATATAAATAATTTTGATCAAAACTCAAAATGGAAGCTCGTAAGAATATATAAAAATGTATTGTACCATAATTATTTTACAAACCGTTTATAATAAACAAAGAAAAAATAAAAACAATACAATCATACCAATCGATTGATTACATTACATCGAATTTAATACGATTTAACGTTTGTGGATTTGATACAGCCTTTCATTGATATAAAAAACCCAAGATGCACAGTTCCGAACAAAACTGACAAAACTGTCGTTAATGCGAAAAATATATATTTTTGCATATCCAACTTTAAGCGCATAATTTATAGTTGTTTTTACAAAGCAATGTACCCAAAAGTAATAAAATTGACAGTGTCGCGACCGACGCGATTCTATTTGAAATGAGCGCACAATTTGAAATTTTGCGCTCATTTTAAGAGGACGTTTTTGAAACACTGATTGTAAATAAATAAATAAATAAATAATGATAAATAAATAGTGATAATTACAACTGACATCACTCATAGCTCGCAAGTCGCGGACTTTTCGCTATTTTATATAGGTACAGGGAGGCATCCTTTTATTTGTGGTTTCCAAAAATCTATGTTTTAACTTATAGTATTGTGTCAGTTTATAAACATAAAACAGAGTTTCTTTTATTATAACCATCACTTGCTCATGTAATAGTAAATGGTTAACCGGTATAGTTTAACCGTTGTACCGTAACCTCACTTTTACTGAATATTCTACTCAGATTGCTAAAATCTGTAACATTTTCAGTATTTATATAATATTAAACTAACTATTAATAGACATAATTTTCATCTTATTACAAGAGGGCTCAAGGTTGTATGAAAAGCAGTGGCGGATTTAGGCTTACTGCCACCCTAGGCCCACTCTGATACGCCGCCCTATTGTTCATCAAAATTCTATATATTCTGATTCAAAATTTTTGAAAACTTTATTTAAATACTGCTAAGAGAAAATAACATCTTAAATGTCCAGCGTTAAAGGACTGGGTGATTCTTCAAAAATGTGTTCTCCGTGTAAATTCCATGGTATTTTTGAAATCGCTTAATTAAAGTAAATTAAATATAGCAAAAAAAATATAGAACATTTGCGGTCCATGGAAATTACATTATAGACCACAGAAATGACCCAGCAGGTAAAATTTTGCTAAATACCGTATCACATATGAAAATAAGATTAGATAAAAGTTATTTGGGCTACTATGAACGGCTATAATTTGCATTACAACAGTATTAGCCTAAACTTTTCAGCGATTTCTTTTTTCCAAAATTCTCCTCTCCCCTAAACTTAGCGCTTAGCATGTTGTTCTTACTGGAAATAATAGTGTATACCTACAATTTCCAATATTACGGGTATTATCAAAACTTTAAATATAAAACAGACGTGAAACTTGTGCTTAAGTTAGTAGCGTGCTTAAAAGTCAATTTAAACTTCAAAATTTTTCGAAATGTTTAATTGAAAATTGTTTTTCATTTTAATTTTATTGATTAAACACACTCTTTTTTAGGGTTACGAAGTTAACTAGGAACTCTTATAGTTTCGCTATGTTCGTCCGTCCGTCTGCCCGCCCGTAATCTTACTTAAGTAACCGTCAGCAATGTGTAACAATTGAAAACTTTGATATCAAAAACAGTAAAATTGATGTCACAAAATCAAAAATGATACAAATACAAAATTCTATCCCACAGGGAAGTGTACTGGGATGTATCCTATTTTTATTGTATATTAATGACCTTCCAAAAATAATTAATGAATATTGTATACTATTTGCGGACGATATCTCCCTTTTGACATCATGTAAAAATAATATAAATTTAATTCAAAAACTTACTGACATTTTTAATAATTTAAATAACTGGATGAAAAACCAAAACCTTGACATAAATTTTTCAAAGACGAAACTAATTCAATTCAGACCCTATCAAAAAATCCCCCTTGACATTAACTTTAAATATAATAATATAAAAATAGAATGCATTGATACGTTCACATTATTAGGCTTGGACATAGATTCAAATATAAACTGGAAAAATCATATAAAAAAAATTAAAACAAAAATGTCGAGTTTTACTTATGCTTTAAGAGAACTTCGCAAAGCAACGGACCTTAACACCGCATTGTCCGCATATTATGCATATGCAAACTCATGGCTTACATATGGCATTCTACTATGGGGAAATAGTGTGAAAGTACAAGATATATTTATTTCCCAAAAGAAATGTATACGTATTCTCAAGAATATCAAAGACACTGAAAGCTGCAAACCATATTTTAAAAGCCTGAAAATATTAACGTCATCGTCAATGTACATTATGGAAGCAATTAAATTTATAAGAAAATATCCTCAATTTTTTAAAAATCAAATGGATATTCCACGACGCTTCGAAAGTAGATTTTAGAATTAGAATTGCCACAATCAAAATTAAGAATACATAGTTCCGGACCAAATATAATGTGTGTGAAAATATATAACAAATTACCAGATAAAATTAAATCGGAAGAAAATGACCGTATATTTATAAAACTTGTGAAAAATCTCCTGATAGAAAAATGTTACTACACCGTTAACGACTTCCTTAATGACAATCACATAAATCTTTCATGAAATGGATCGGTCCAGTCCTACATTGCAATACCCTAATAGGGTGTATATGTTCACTATCTACTAATTATTATTGTAATACCTAAAATTGTTTGTAACATATAATGCAATAAATGATTGAGTATTGAGTATTGAGTAATCATTAGTACTAGAAAGCTGTAATTTGATATGAATCTACATATTAATCACGGCAACAAAGTGATTATTATTATATTGTAAAATATTTTTTGGGTTAGGTAGCTCCTGTTCCTGTAAAGTAGGGAAGTTAATTTTTTTTTCTCGTGCTTCCCAGAATGTGAGGTATCATTGGATATGTTTTTAAAAAAATATTGTAAGTTTGTGATAACAATTTTTCGATTAAGGGACTCGTTTGTGAAGTATTAAGTTTTAAAATGCTAATTTTTGGTTGGAGTCAAGTATCTCCCCCTCTGCCAGCTAAACGGTTGGTTTCGGTTGAAAAAAAAAATATCCTCATCACCGCATTTAACGACATGTTAATGATTATCGACTATTCCTAACCGGAACAAATTTAGTAACCGGAACCGACAGCTTTATGTGCTCATCCGAGGCACGGGATTGGCAATACACCACTCTATCATACTCCGAGCTGCTACTGAGGTTTAAGACTTTCGAGAAAACCTCGAAAAACCCTAATACCACATTGGGATCGAAGTCTGGACCACGAGGCAGTCTAAATGATAATGAGCTTTGGTTTAGCAGATTTAAATAAAAAAAAAACTAACAAACAATATTCATCACTTAATCTGGTGATCGCATGGATTGCAGTATAAACATTAAATATTTCATTTTATTTATTGCAAATAAAATGTAATAAAGTAATTTCTATGGGTTTTATGTAACTTTCATGGTGTTTTATACACAGAAATTACACCATGGAAATCACCAAAAAGCATATATTTTGAAATTTCTCGCCATTGGAAAGACAAAACTTGCTAGTTTGTTATTAGCTATTTACATTTGGAACTAAGTTATACCACCTCAATACCCATTTACTAAAAATAGTACGATTACATTCTAAAAATGTGACATGGAAATTCTTGAAAATTGAGAGCCAAAAATTGAAAAATTGGAGAACTTATTCTTGCACCGAAATGGAAGGAATCAAGGCCTCGACTACTTGACCCATAAGCAGCAGCAGCATAACAGAATCACGAAAACCAATCCCGATACGTCTAGACCTCGTCAGTTCATAGTAATTCTCATCGCAAAAAGCGAAGCTAAAATTTTGCCAAGTGTGTTACATACTTACGTATACTCATAAAATAAAAACGTTCACTGCAATGGGATGGAAAAATTGGCCAGAATATAAAATGATTTGTATTTTTCAATTTGTGGGTATAAATCCCAATAATTTTCCCGGTGTTGGTCCCGGGCTCCTTTGAAGAAAAGGCCAACTGCCGTTCTGCCAGGCAGGTCGTTAGGGGCGACCGATTGGTTATACGAGTCACTACAATCGTGGGTACTAGGTGGTAGAGTTCTGCATTGTCTCGCCCGGGTCTGGTACCACAGCCTTACCTATTCCTGCCGCAATAGCGTCAGTGCTAGTCACTGTCGTGTTCCGGTTTTGAGGGTGAGGTAGCCGGTAAACTTATGCATGTGGCATTAGACCTCGCCACAAGACAGCAACACACCATTAACATCTTTGGTGTCTATAGGCAATGGTTAACTCTTTCTATCAGGAGACCCATCTGTTTGTTTGCTATCTTATGATATAAAAAATCTGATTAAAAGCGTAAGTGAGTTAAAAAATATCTGCGATTGATCAGAAGATGGCGCACGTGTTACGCGTGCAAAACGTGCAAAAGTAACCGGATTTGAGGTGGTGAGGGTAGAAAACTCCTATATAAATGGTTGATACATATTAAAATCTATATGTCATGATGCATATGGAATGTATAAAGAATGTTATAGCAGATTTATGCAAACATTATTTGTTTGTATAGGAGGTAAGAGTCTGTTACGCTCAAAAATTGTACTCCGAAGAATGACCCCACTACTTTATGTCCGGTAGGAGAGACCATCCTAAAACGGGTACCCTGCTTAAAAAAACTTTAAAAACAACAAAGAAAAATATCGACACGCAGGGATTAAACCTGCGACTGTCTCCCTAAAGCCGGGACGCTCTTCCACTGAGCTAGTATCGACAGGCTCGAGGCGGCGAAATTCTTCTTTGTTATATGATCGATTACGTCGATTGTACTGATCGCTAGGTATACATAACATTACTAGTTAAACGAGTTCATCGTTACAGATGAAATTCACATTTATCATTTTTTAAATTTCAATTTAAAAAGTTATAAATGTGAATTTCTTAAAATTAAAATTCGTTTTAAATTTCACGCCTTTCGAATTTATTTCAATCTGTACGGGTCTAAAGATAGCCCCGGCGCCGACCAATCACAGGCAGTGGCAAACACAAGTCATGCGGTTGCAAGGTAATTTTTAGTTAAAGGTTTTAGCTGTGTTTTATAAAATTTTTGAAGAATTTTGATGCCTGATTAGTGGATTTTGCTTTGTTAGGTCCAATCACTAGTTTGGTAATATTATTCCGATGTGTTTGAAGTTTTTTCTCAGTGAAGAGAATAGTGAGCTGTTGTTGTGGTTTTGTGGTTATAAATGCACAAATCAAAAGTATGGGCAAATCGGGTAGGGGTAAATCGGGTACGCGTTTTACCCATACCCGATTTGCCCTTTTAAATTTTCTAAAGATTAAAAAACTTTTTTACTTGCTTTACTAGCTTTAAGATGGTCAAAAAATATATAAAAAACAACAAACGCATCATGGGACGAGAAAACGATGAAATTAGCATTGGAAGAATCTACAAAAACGTCGGTCAATGCAGCTGCTAAGAAATATGGTATCAATTTGTCGACACTGCAGAGACATTTAAAAAAAGAATCTGTGCAAAAAACCCTTGGAAGACTTGTACTAGTCTTTACTGACGCTCAGGAGTTAGATCTGATGAATTATATTTTCCATATGGATAGTCAATTTTATGGCGTGACGAAAAATAATGTTTGGAATTAGTTTTTCAATATGCTGAAAAAAATAAAATTAAGCATCCTTTTTTACTCCGTGTTGGTCCCGGGCTCCTTTGAAGAATAGACCAACTGCCGTTCTGCCAGGCAGGTCGTAAAAGGCAACCGAGTGGCTATGCGCGTCACTACCATCGTGACTAATAGGTGGAGTTCTGCATCGGCTCGACCGGGTCTGGTACCACCGCCTTACCTATTCCTGCAGCAATAGCGTCAGTGCTTATCACTGTCGTGTTTGGAGGGTAAGGTAGCCGGTAAACTTATGCATGTGGCATTAGACCTCGCTACAAGATAGCAACACACTATTAACACCTTTGTTGTCTATAGGAGATGGTTGAATCTTTCCATCAGGAGATCCATCTGCTTGTTTGCTATCTTATAATATAAAAAAGACAACCCTTTGTAAAAGAAACCCAAAAATAAAAAAGAAATAGGTAAAGAGGGCGTATGAGGTATATAATAAATGTATAAAAAAAAAAACCATTTAAAGGCAAAACTGCTGGTGAAGACTGGTACGAGGGTTTTAGAGACGACATCCTGATATTACGCTGCGCCAACCAACCAACGCCAACCAACATCTGTTGCGTGTGTGAGAGGTTTTAACATACCACAAGTCGAAAGATTTTTTGATCTCGATTCATCCCACCGGTAAAATATAAATTTCTCGGTCCGGTATCTCCATGATAATTCAGGCTCCTTTGAAGAATAAACCTACTGCCGTTCTGCCAGACAGGTCGTAAAATGCGACGGATTGGCTGTACGTGTCACTAATATCGTGACTACTAGGTGATAGTTCTGCTATTTCTCACCCGGGTATGTGGTACCACCGCCTTAGCTATTCCTGCCGCGATTGAGTTAATGTTTTTTATTGTCGTGTACACGGATAGCAACCCACCATTAACATCTTTCGTGTCTATACGCGATGATTTCTCTTTCCATCTGGGAAGTAATCTGCTTGATTGGTATCCTTATGATATGAAACAGGAAGGTTTCAATCGAGTCTGTCGTATCCTTTGTCCGAATTATTAGTATAGATTTAATTGAATTGTAAAAGTACGATGCATAAATAACGTTATTTATATAACGATAAGATACGATATTGCTTGACCACATAATAAGAATAATTTTATATTATTTTGAGACAGAGCTACGTCCAGTTTTGTTACGGCTGTCCACTCTGTTTACTATATATTTTATTGCCGGTCTCATAAAACTGGAAGTGCGTAAAAATATTGCTTGAAGAGCTTTCATGTTGTTTTATGGAGCTTTTGATTATGATTTAAATATAAACACAATGGTTTAGTGGCATAACGGCGCTAACCTTGTAAGGTAGGTTGAACGAAACTAGTGCCAATAATCGCTGTGGTTTACCTTAGTTTAATACAAAGTTGATCTTACGCGTAGCGTAGCATGGCGTAGCATAGTGTGTAGCAAGAAAGTGTTTTTTCAGATCCGATTTAAAAATTGAGTTATTTTTAGTAACTGAAACTATATTTTAAAGTAGAATTTATTATATATCGTTTCTGATGTCTAGTGGTCCGGAGTCAATGTTGACCACACTAGGTCCCGGGTTCGATCCCCGGATAGGGCTATTAAAAAAAAAAGTGTATTTTCAGTTTTTTGATAAAAAGAACGTATCGCCGACCGTGCCCGGTCTTCGGTGGCTTGCCATCTATCACATTATTTATCGTACTTAATTATCTTCGGCTAATCGGTGGTGCACTTGTTGTACCTCTGCCTACCTCTTCGGGGATACGGGCGTGAAAATACTATTACTAATTATATTACGTAGTCTTGAAAAGATTTTGGATGATCTAAGATGTTATATTATTGTTATAGACCGTGCTGGGCGCTCTCCCGCTGGCAGTGGCGGCTGTAAATCGCGAACCAAGTTTACTCCCTGGATCAAGGCTCAAATTTATGACTGCGGATATTGGCCGTCCCAGACCATCGTTACCTATGGACAAAGACAGCCTTTCTTTAAGGTAATATTAATTTATTTAAAACTCTTATAATGGAAATTTACAAGTTGATTTTCGACGTAAATATTTAGTCAATTAGAAGTTTTTATGTGTGTATAAATTCAAGATTTTTTCATCATAGTTTATTTTCATCGGTCTATAATTATATAAAGTTATATGTGCCATTTCGTTTGATAACTTGTGGACATTTTTAATCGATGAAAAAACGAAGGTTATCAATTTGACATGTATGTATGTAATATAGACTGCCCTATTGGTCGAGTGATTAGCAAACCTAACTACAAATCGATGGGGCTCGGGTTCAATTTCTGACGGGGCAAACATTTGTGTAATGAGCATAGATGTTTGTATTTCTGAGCCTGGGTATTTATGATGTATGTAAAAGTATTTATATATGTATTTCTATGTATTAGTATCGTTGAATAACACCCGTAACACAAGCAATTAATTTGCTTACTTTTGAGGTACATCGATTTGTGTAATTTGTCCAGCGATATTATTATTATTATTATTGGAATAGGATAATCTTTATGATGATTTATTTAAGCATCCAAGCACGTGTACTAAATTACGTAAATGTAAATATGTTTGTTCACCAATTTTTCAGGAACTAAAAACCATATTGAGATAATTATTTTAATTTTAAATCGGATATATTTTAAATCAGGGAACAGTCCAAGTTCTATCAAAATTAGTTCAGTAGTTTTTGAGACACGAGTATAGTTGATATTTGAGTTGGTTTAATTTTTAAATAACCGTAATGTACTAATTCAAGGTTTTTGGATTTATTTAGATCTATCTAAAATATATATTAGCTGAGCCGGCAAAGGTTGTTTTGTCACAACAACAAACACAAGTATATATCGACACGTCCCAAGAACAAAATGGTATGGAGAGATCAGACGAAATTGGTTTTACAATAAAATTCGCATTCGCAAAGCCAAAAGACAATATATTTTTTATAGTTATGGGTCTTTCGTTTTTGAAAATACTCAAATGAACATCATCTTATGTACATTGTACTTCCACAAACAAATATATTGTAATTTGGTGGTTTTGCAGATACGATTTTGTTCTTGGGACGTGTCGATATATTCTATACTTTCCATCGTCGGCACTTGGTGAAATTCCATTGTTATTAGACACTTTTACTATTCCACTTGTACATAAATTTCACTTTTACACAATTTTTTTAATATATTACTTGACCGGTTTCACTTTTTAAAGCATCTTCAGGATGTAATATACTTAACTGTTAAGTATATTACATCCTGAAGATGCTTTAAAAAGTGAAACCGGTCGAGTAATATATTAAAAAATTGTGTAAAAGTGAAATTTATGTACAAGTGGAATAGTAAAAGTGTCTAATAAACATAAGTATATAATTGTTGAATATTTTGGTTAGGTACTTGGGAGCCCCCCTCCCCAAATTGATTGAGATAAAAACTATTCTATCTTTTAATTTGAACCAAATTGTAGATATCCATAAAATTTCATTGAAATCAGTTCTGCATTACAGATAAACCACGTGACATTTTTTTGCCATTTTCTGAATAATGAAATAACATATTCTTATATATTTTTGGGGTTTATGATAATAAAACAGCGGCAAGAAGCTCTTAAAAGTCCTCTTTTGAATGACACTTAGTACTAACTTAAGAATTTTAAAGGCATCAATACAGGTGAAAATCTAAAGATGGAATATCGAAATATATGATGGATGCTATAAACTTCGCAGCCCTGCTCTCATAATATTTGCTCGGTGGCTAAACATGAGTGAAGTTTAACGTTATTGTGCTGAAAACTGACACCCTTTTTGTTGAACACTTCAGCAATTTTCGTGTGTTACTTGCATATTAAGACTTCCTGGTAACTCTTGATAGTAAAATCTAAATCGAAAATAGCTCAGCTATAAAAGCTCATAATTAACGATGCCCTTTGAATCTCATCATACACACAACGTTACACCAGTGCGAATTATTCTGAGTTTTGCTGTAGTTTGTGGAGTTTGACTGCTTTTTTGAAAATCTTCTAAATAATAAGATTGAAAGTTGTCATGACATACTTATCATGAAAGACAAAAATAAATTCAAATATGTTGCCATAGTTGTTTAGCAGTATCAGCTTCGGTGTTCCTGTATGTTTCTACATAAGATACTGGGTTCGAATCCTGTATCAGGAAAGTTATTCTCAATGTTATGTTTTTATAAAAACTATAACCCCAAATTGGATATATGTCGATTGTCGATGGGTTGGCAGTACTTAAAGGCAATGATTAATCATAGTACATTGAATACTATGATTAATCATAGCTTTACTTTTTTGTGAATATGGAATTATTTAATTACTTATTCAAACTTACTAAATATATATGGTGACTTTGATCGGTGGTTTGTGATCCTGACAAGTAATCAATGGACCTCGGGCTTAATTTGACAGGGAAAATTGTGTGATGAGTATATATGTTTATATTTATGGGTTTACTAGCTGACCCGGCAAACGTTGTTCTGCCTTTTTAACTACTCTTTTTTTCTATATTTTCTCACCTTTTAAACCTTCCCTGGACTTCAACAATTAATTCAAAACCAAATTTAGCCAAATCGGTAACGAACAGCAAATGATTTTAATATATATAGATATAATTGGCGTTTGATAAATATATTTCAGTTTTTATAGAAGTGCTTTTTGTGTATTAAGTATCGTCGACTAATATCTGTATCACAAGTAACTAATTTGCTTATAAATAAATATTGTTGCATAAATTATAAGAATTGATCTAACCTTAAACATTCATGTGATCTGTGCCTCAAACTTAACAAACTATTGTTTATTTTTTTAAATTTTATATTTGAGTTGTACTGTACAATTGTAATATTTAAAGTAATAATTATGACGGAGTTCCACCAAGTGCCGACGATGAAGAGTATAAATTAAATTATTGCTTGTGTTATGGGTGCTTATCAACTATACTAATTCATAGAAATACATATATGTAATGAAACGATATTTCATCAATTCATATTTGCCGCGCTTTGCGCGTGTCGGTAGAAGTGTGTAGAAGTCGTTAGAGGGCGCATCGGTCGAAGTAACGTGTTTGGCGGATGGAATGGCGGATGAATTTCAAATTATTTTGTGCAATTTATTGTTATAAAAACTTGTGATAAATAAAGGAACCTATTTTATTGAACTGAGGAACCGATATTAGTGAACTTGAATTGTCGTTTCTTTGTATTATCAGAGAAACAAATTATGCTTTACTTTTGAAAATCCTGAATAATAGTATATCTTGTAAAATGACAATTTCGTTATCTAAAAGAAAATGGACCGGCTTCAATTTGAATTTACGATGGTAGCCTGAAATGATGGCAAATCTAATGGATTAGCCATAACCTCAATATCTACAGAAGAAGGAAAATGTTATGTTTTACCCGATGACCTGAAGCCGGTAATTCATCAAACATATGTTGTCAAAATGAACACTTTCTCAAAAATAAAAAATGGCATAAAAAAAGGCATCAAGGTAGAAAAATATGGATAAAATTGGATGAAGATCAAAATAAAATGTATATAGGCGAGGAAGGTAATATACAATTTCTAGATCAATATTTAGAAGAAATAAGCACAATACAACCAAAAGAAAAAAATGACAATTCGCAACATATCTTGGAAAAGTTAACAGAATCTACAACGAAGAAAGAAAATCAACACAACATTAAAATATTTCAGAGAAATTTAGTACTGAAAAATTCACAAGCAAGAATCCTAATGCAATGCAATGGATAGAGACTTGAAAAAGAATGTGAGCGCTTTAATATAACAAATGATGAAACCAAAATAGAATTATTGAGAATATTAAAAAAAATCTTGTTTGGAATAGTATAGCTCGATGATTATAAAACTAACAGTAAATTCTGAATGAAATGAATGGAAAGACAATTTTTTAGAAACTTTTAAAAACCAAGGATGACATCATCTCGTACTCAGGTATAAAGAAGAACTGTTAATTAATTAACTGCTATAAAAAAAGAACGGCTTATACTAGAGATACACAAATAAATAGACTCCAAAACAATGATAGATCTGTTTGCGCCAGGTTTACCTGGGTTTATCTTAAGTTAAACAGGGATCAACTCAACAACACTACTAATTTGTTCAACGAGATAAGAAAATATGAAGGTGTGATATACAAGAGAAACTCAACTATAATAAAAAAGTGTAAATTTTTTATAAAAATAAAACTAATGAGAAGTAACCATATAAGATTTGTGAATCTCTTAACAAAGGAATAAGATATCATCCGGAGGAGTCATGTTGGTTCAAGAAAAATAATAATGGATTTTAAAAGATTTTTAAAGCCAGAAATGTAAATAATAGCACCATTATATAAGTAGATATAAATACTGAGAAAAAAACGAGTAAGTACACCATTAATCAAGATCAAGCTATTAATAGAAAATAAACTGGAAGTAAGAGGCATTTATGATTCAATCTCACAGATCTCTTTAATAAATTGAAGACTGATTAAAGTAAAAGAAAAAAAAGACAATGTGTATATATAATACATAAAAACGGTTTAAAAAGGTTTGTGAAAAAAAACGGATGATTTGATAACAAAAAAAAAAATTGATTTGGAAGAAAAGGTGGATGTATATGTAGTAGATAATGAAAATTTTGATGATTTTATAATCGGATTGGTTATAATAAAGAATTTCAAACTTACCCAAAATGAGAACTTGCAGATAGAACAAAAGACAATAACAAAATAATAGACAGGATGTCGAAAGATAACAGAAATGAAGAAAGTAATATAAAACATTTGCAATAAATTTCAATGAGCACATAGAAACAGAGGAATTTGTAAGTATGGCAGACTATTTAGATAATGAAAAGAAAATTGAGATAGAGGAAATTATAAAGTACTCCTTTATAATTTCCTCAACAATTCTTGCTAAGGACAAATATAATATAGGGTCAGTTTAGGGATTATGAAGCTCACATAGATTTATTAGTAAATAGATATTGTAGTAAAGAACCATATAGATGTTCAATTGAAGATAAATTAGAAATTGAAGAGCAAATATCCGTGTTAGTAAAAATAATTTAATAGCTAAGACTCTTACAGTCCTTTCGCTGCTCCAGTGACATTAGCTTTAAAAAAAAGGTGAAAATAGTGAATCAAGATTTTGTTTAGATTTCAGGGAATTGAACAAAATTGTTATACCACAAGCTCAACCAAGCTCCCGTTAATAGATGTTTTGATTATAAAAATTACAAATTGTAAGTATTTTACTACACTGGATATAAACTCAGCATTTTGGGTAATACCACTAAGGTTGGAAGATTGAAATAAAACATGATTTGTCACACAAGATGGCCGCTTCTAGTGGACCTGCCTTCCTTTACCACTTAATACTGTGCTAAGAATAATAGGAAGAAAAGCCCCACCTTTCTGTATAATGACTCGCTTTCTTAACCTATGTTTACCCTTCGACACTAGCAAACGCAACAGCTTTTTATATTTCTTTAATTTAGACTTTTCTGTTTCCTTCAATATTATTTTACCATTCAGAACATTATAAATACACTAGCTGTGCCCGTGACTTCGTTCGCGTGGAAAAAATTCTAAAATAAAAACCCGCATAGTTCACGTTCCCGTGGGATTTCCGGGATAAGAACTATCCTATGTCCTTTCTTGAGTCTCAAACTATATTTGTACCAAATTTTATCCAAATCGGTTCAGTGGTTTGGCCATGAAAGCGTAACAGACAGACAGACAGACAGAGTTACTTTCGCATTTATAATATTAGTATGGATTCACAAATACAGTTTATTTCTTCATCGCTACAGACTTTTAATAAGGCTGTACGATGTTTGGGTTTCAGATTTCGTTGTATTATTTTAAGGTATAGTTACACATGCTCGTAAAACGCAATGCTTATTAGCATACTTAAAACAAGCAAGCTCTTCAAACTGACACACATGCTTTGGTTGCCCTGTATGTCATAGGAATACAAAACAAACAAATGGGATATCAAAAATAAAACCTTTATTTAAGTATTCAAGCATTAATCACATTATTATCTCTAATTACATTTAAATTTTATACAATAGCATACTTAAAAAATCAGTCATTGAACGAACAATGTCAAGTATTTTTGTCGAAGTGATATTTTTTTACGTCAGGTGCATCGGCTATTTCCTCAGAGATATCATAGATCACTTCATTGACTTTGTTGAGCCTATGACTTGCCGCATAATATTTAATCCGAGTGCTTGCATGTTTCCAATGATCAGTTGGGGGTATCCTCGCCAGTTTTTTTAGATCGTAAACTTCGATTTTTACAAAGTGTGTGGCTTGCGCCCCATCGTCGGTATTGGTTGATATGTATGCCATTCCACCATCTCGAGACGCCTTTCCAACACAGGACGACATTTTTTTCTTCTTTTTGGCTGGCTTTTCAAATAGGTCATCCAAACTGCTGCTGCTATGTGTTCTTTTTATTTTTAATGGCTGTGTCAATTGTAAATCTGACTCGTCGTCGTCAGACAGTGGAAGATAGTAATGTTTTAAAGTGTTCTCTTCAAGGATGCTCGAGGAATTCTGTAAAGGACATAATACCAAATATTAGACACTACGACATACCTAACGTAAAATCCTAATACTATGTTATAAATCTAAAGTTTGTGCGTGTATATTTGTTACTAGTTCTTACACGCCTTAACGACTGAATATATTTAGGTAAAATTTCTGTTCAGTATACATGTAGTACACATATGTATAGATTTAACACATACATCATTTCTGTGTGTGCATGTAGGTATAAATATTATTTTCTAACCAAATCTGAAAAAATATGTGTACGTTCATCACACAAGTATACTTTCCTCTCCGGTGAAATACATGAATAATATTGTAAAAATATGAAACGACAAAAATATTATATCTACATTCATTACACATATATTTTCCCCTCTAACAAGGATATATAAGATATTATAAGAGCAATAAATGAGATACTTACATCCATATTATCGAAGTAGCACGTGAACACAATAACACACACACACACACACGTTACAATAATGTAGCACTATCTCTGTTAAAATAATTATTTGATATAATAATAATAATAATAAATAATAAATGTTTATTTCAGAAAATCACATAATCAGACTTAAATCTATAATTACAAGGTATTCTTAGATATTTATGATATAACGTGTGCCTGAACTAGGAAAACCTGTGTTTCAGGCTGAAAGAGCAAGTATACTTTAAATAACTAATCATATTTTATCATTTATACTACAAATAGACATAACTTATAATACAAAAAAAAAAATACACAAAATACACGTAAATAGGTAAAGTCTACTCTAACCTTATTAACAAATTCTCTGTGTCTTCGTAGGACAAACTTTGTAAGGATGACTGGAGACTTTTTTTGCATTTATGGAAAGATAATTGATAAATATCTAACAGTGCATTTAGTCTATTGTAGAGATATGGGCCTAGAAATAAGTAAAATTTTGTTACAAAACTATGTTTTATGGCAATTTTATGGGAACAAACTATATCTTTTCTTCTTTTGTTAGTAATTTCTGTACAGTAGGGAAGAGCTGCGTGCTGTTTTAGTACTATGTTTAGTATAAAAAGCTGTCGGACTGTTAGCACTTTACATGATTTATAAAGAAGGTTAGTGGAGAACAGGAAAGGGCGAAATGTAGCCACCTTGAGAATTGCTCTTTGCGCTCTCTCGACGGATATTAGTAGCGTTTTAGCTGCACCACCCCATGAGGTAATGCAGTAAGTTATTATTGACTGACATAGAGCAAAGTAAACTTGCCTAATTATTGTAGTGTTAGCAATATAGCGCAGTTTTTTAAAAACAAATATCAGCTTTCTTATTCTATTACATAAGGCCCCTATATGATATTTAAATGTAAGATTTTCATCTATCAATATACCGAGGTATTTTATTTTATTTGTGTTTTTAATTGTTGGACATGCACATTGGTTATTATTGTGGTCATTACAGCAATGAGCGATTAATTTTGAGTTCAATTCGGGTGACTTTCGCATTGAAAACTTTATAAAGCTAGTTTTGTCCGTATTCAATGTTAATAAATTACGCCGAAGCCAGCTGTTAACAATATTAAATCCCTGTTGTGCGTGCTTATATAATTCATTTTTTGAATCAGATGAGAAAAGAATGGCAGTGTCGTCTGCGTATGATATGATTTTGCCGTTATCTAGCTTTAGATTACAAAGGTCATTTATATATATCAAAAATAGAGTTGGTCCTATAATACTTCCTTGGGGAATTCCAAAGGAAGTGTTTTCTTGTTCAGTACTAACAACACTACCTATTTTTACGCATTGGGTTCGTTCTGCTAAATAACTGGTAAAAAGTTTTAACTGCTCGCCCCTTACGCCTATATTTTTAAGCTTGTTCAATAGGATAGGGATTGAGACTGTATCAAAAGCCTTAGCAAGATCAAGAAAGATTCCTAATGTATGGTTGCCTTTATCAAGTTCTCGTGCAAGAAACTCCGTTAGATGATGCACAGCGTCAGTAGTCGATAATTTAGGCCTGAATCCAAACTGTGTTTTCGATAATATCGATTTTTCCTCCAAGTAATTTACCAGTCTTTTATTTATAATTTTTTCTAGTATTTTAGAAAAAGAAGGTAATAAGGAGATAGGCCTATAATTAGTTACATCAACCTTACTTCCAGATTTAAAAATAGGGATAACAACGGCTTTTTTAAGACATTTTGGAAAAAGTCCTAAAGACAAACATTTTTGGAAAATATATGTTAGTGGAGGAATTAATATATATCTAAACTGTTTAATAATTTGGTTGGTTATATTATCCCATCCTACTGCACATTCGTCTTTTAGACTCATAATAATGCTCTCTACCTCGGCTTCATCAGTATCTAGTAGCACAAAGGATGACTTGGATGTATTGCTCATACAAGTTGTGCTTGCATTCGAAAAATATGGCTGACCTTGCACTTTTTCTGCTAAACTCTTACCGACATTTACAAAGAAGTTATTAGCGATATTAGCTGATGTCATTTCTGTCGGATGTGCCTGTAATAGATTTAATGATGGCTCATCACATTTTTTGGTATATGTTGCTTTTTTAATATATTTCCAGATCTTTTTATTATTGTTGCCCGCTTGTTCTAGGGACTTTTGTTCATAGTTGATTTTCACTTTTTTTATGAGTTCATTGCAGAAATTTCTGTATCTTTTGTAAGATAGTTGCAAAATCAAATTATGCGGGTGAGCTTTGGCTTTCATATGCAGTTTATCTCTATGTCTCATGCACCGTATAAGACCTGGCGTAATCCAAGGTTTTATATTATAATTTTTATTAGTCAAACGAACAACAGTTGTATTTTTCTGAATTGCACCTTGAAGTTGTTCAATCACATACATCATAGAAATCTGCGGATCAGCGGTATTGTAAACTGGGGCAAAGTCTACATTACGTAAACATTCTTCGAGATTTTTTCTGTTTAATTTCGATACTGTGCGACCGTTGTTTGTTTTGGGTAATTTGCAATCTAAGGTAATTAGAGCAGCATCATTATATTGTAGATATATTGTAGATGTGCTTTCATCCGAGGTTTATATAGGAAGTTTTAAGCAATTAACATTAGGGAACACGTTCTGTTACAAATCTTGTTGATCATCACATTCGCATTAGCAATTATGATACAACATTCTAATGAATCGTTAGTGAAGTTCATACTTGTGTATTGCGAAACACCCACATACCTTAAGAGCATGTGAAGCTTTTGATACCGGAAGTGACCGATCCTGCTAGCCCAGACATCATGCAATATGGGTGTTTGTCAACAACACTAAATAAATACATTCAAACAAATCACCTCTGCGGTATAATGGTGCGGTGTCGATGCTTGCCACATGAGGTCCTAGGTTCGATTCCTGGGTCGGGATTGTCACCTATCACGTTGTGGAACTTAGTATCTTCGGCTAATCGAAGGAGCATTAGTTGTACCTCTGTCTACCTCTTCGGGATATGGCCATGAAGATACTTTTTTACATGCATACAAGTACTGGAATATATGTAATAAGCACACAGACCCAGTAATAATAGCACCACCACAGCGACTAGCACTGATGATATATGTAATAAGATGGGTCAAGGTGGTGGTACTCAACCCGGTCGAGACGTTGCAGAACTCACCAACTAGTCAGTACTCACGATGTTAATGATATAAATTACTATGAAAAAAACAAGTAAAAGTCGTTACAGGCTGCTAAAATGATAATCGAATCATCGTCATAATCGTGCTTTTGTCCGCTGAACAGGTGAATCGCAGTGGAACGTTAAGACGCTCGCTCTGCCTTCTCGACACGGGAATCAGCTTGATGATATTTATTTTATTCCATATTCATTAGTTGCAAGTGATACGCAATGCGAGACATCCTAACGAGCTTTTAAAAGTGCGATGGTGCGACGGGCGTTTGAGCTTAATGATAATGAGGTGATTAGATAACGAAGGACAGCCAGGAATGCTAACTTTGAAAACGTGCGAGATATCAAAAAACTGATGCTTGCAATCGATCGGGCGTACCCGGAAACCCCCATTTTGATACCAAACTTTTTTCTTTTTAGTTTTGATCGACCACTAAGTGGGTCAGAAACACAGGTGGGGGCAGAAACAGGGATCCAGACCCAACGACCCGGGTGGTCGGGAACCAACGAATCCCTACTACTGATTTATTTTGCATTATGCAGATCCCAGCGATATTTATTATTATTTTTATTGATGTAATGTATTGATTTATTTATATTATGTAGCGCAATATTATACTTAAGAGTCTTAAGTATCTTAAGGGTCTTAAGTTAAGACCCGTCAACAACAGCAAAGACGTCATAAAATTACAAATTTAATTCAAAAAGTAAATCTGTGTAGCGTCCCGTAGCTGCGTAGCTGTAAAGCTGTTTTGACGAGAACAATTTGTCAGCTATTATACTCGTTTTACCATTAAAGTCTCTTACTCGTAATCTTGTTTACACAGAATTTCCATTTCTTGTTTGGTACTTTCAGTTACTTTAATACAATGTCTAAAGACGTGTGAGCTTTAATCATGATCAAATTAGATACACATTTCAAGGCAATTTTTCAGGTTGACAGTGTTGCTTGCATTTACACCCAGAAATACAAAGTTTTAATACTTACAATATACATACAAATAAAATGACTTGTAAAATCAATTGTAAGCATTGGCTTCTTATTCGGTACTATGAAATAGCACAACATAGGATATATCAATTTTTTCACGATATAATTTATCAATAAGCGCTTGACATTTTCAAGCATTTGCTCATATGTGTGTTTACACGTTTCCCACCCCACACCACGTCTATTAATATTTGTGTCATCTGTAGTTTTAATACACATATATATCTTCACGCCAGATCCCTTACGAGGTAGGCAGAGAGAACCGAGTGCCATACATCACGATCCTTGCAGGCTTGTCTCGCTTCCTCTAAATTACACACGCCGGTTAAGAAGACTCTTGACACCACCTTCGGACAATTAATATAAAATGTGATAATTAAAGCCCGTAAACAGGAAACAGTTCTATAGCGGTCCAAATTTCGACTAGTGGTCCACATAAAGCCCGCGTTGGTCAAGAATGCTAATTGGCTAAACATAAGTCACTACAATCATTACTACTAGATGGTAGAGTTCTGTAACGTTTCGCTCGGTTTTTGGTACTACCACTTTGTCTGCCGCGATAAAGTCAATACTTAATAATAATAATAACAATAATAATAATAATAATATTTATTTGCCTAAAATGTGTGTACAATAATAGGTGTTAAAAAGTAAAACGTTCTACACATTTAGACAAAGTATTGACATGCAAATTTTAACCAAAACATTATGGTAGTTATATATAATTACTTGTCACTGTAATTTTGCGGTTTCAAGGGTAAGGTAGCTAGTAAATTATTGGTTATTGTTTATCTGAGTTATAGTCTTGCTACTGATTATTTTTAAACAAATAACCCTCTGTTTAGTCGAAGAATTTGAACACGAAACTTTCAGGTCTGAGCCGAAAAGATTACTTAACAAACTAATGAATCTATCCGATGTCTCAGAATGGGGTCATCGAAACCTCGTTACATTTAATCCCAAAAAGACACAGCTTTGTGCGTTCACCGCAAAAAAACACCCTTTGTCGTATCACCTCGGTTCGAGAACACTCTCCTGACAGCCTCAGCCAGTTGGAATTTTGCGAGTTGACATATCGAACCACGGTTAGTTCCGTGGTCATTTGGAAGGAAAGGCTAAACTAGCCTCCAAAAAGCTTGGTGTACTCAGTAGACCAAAACAGTATTTCATGCCAGCCCATCGCCTCCAACTGTACTAGGCCCAAATTCGACCTCACATGGAGTACTGTTTTCACCTCTCCTCCTCCTCAGTACTTGTAAAGGAAAATATCCGAAACCCGTTGACCTACAATCGTGAATACGACTAATACCACGGATTGAACTGTATACGCCTTTAAAGGCAATTTCTTAGGTTGTCAGTGTCGCTTGCATTTACACAGAAATACAGAGTTATAATTCTTACCGACAAAATAAAATCACTCCAGAGGTATTCTTTAAGCCTTAGCTTTTTATTCGATACGATAAAGTAGCACAATATGCCATTCTATTTTTTACGATATAACATATCGCATTTACATATATTTGAGCTCATATGAATTGCTACGAATTTTACGCCCAACCACACATTTTACCGTGTCTGTTACGCCCAATACTGTATTTGTGTGGTCTGTGGCTAATACTTTCATGGAACGATACGCTTTCATGAAAATTTTCCAAGGAGATGATTAAGGCGATTACAGCTGCGAATGACCTTGAGTTTCTAACATGAGCAGCGCAAATATTATTTAGGGCGCTGGCATGGTCCAAAGTCAAAGAGTATTTACAGTGGAGGCAGATACCTACGTTTTAACATTTTTGTTCACCTATATGAACTTTTATCATCATGAATCGACTGAATTTTGTCAAACTCAAAACCAATAACCAGTAATCGCTCATGTATCGATTACATATACATTCATTTTAGAAAAACGATAAATATCTAAAGCAAAAATTATACCGAAAATCGACAAAAAATTATATAAAAATTTACGCAATAATAACAGTTACGTATCCTATTTCTTTGAAAGTGTTGTAATATACAATACATCCTGTGTAGCACTTTATTTTTTTACATACAATCGACAATTAATATTTTACAAAACCTTTCAAAATTTGATTTTGTAAAATGTAATCTCTTGAATAATATTTTAAAATTAACTAGCTTCTTAGATTTTGTTTAAAATCTCGTAATAAAAAAGAAGATATATAAATTGATTTAATGTTTATAGAGGAAACTACTAAATAAGTTGGTTTATTTAGACTATTTGTATGTATAATATATTTAATTTATTTATTTTTAGTTGCGAAGTCCTTACTACCTTCAAATAGTACCAGTTTTTATTTTTTTTCTTCAGAGTTTTGCTTTTTATTCGCTTGCTTGAATTATCTTCGTTGTTTATGTTTTATTTTTTTTATTTTTGTACATTTATACAAAATATTGACAAAATACTTATCTATCTATAGCTAATAAAATATTCAAGCGTAAACGTAGGTAAGTACATGAATAGTTTCAAAATATTATTCAGCGTTTACTCGCAAACAAGACTATTTATAAAGTACTAGCTTTCAGCCCTTTTAATACCCTCTTTTACCTTTTTAAGAGATAATACTCACAGCATCCTTACATGCACGTTTATTTAATTGAATTAAAGAACATTGCTAATAAATTTGAAGACATTTTGATTAAACTTATTTTGTTTTTTTTACAAACTTTACCACTTTTTTCATCGTTTGAAGATATGACATTTGAAAACCATTAACTCGTATTCATTTAATTGTATTAAAAATCATAAATACTAAGTTTTAAATAAATTTTACAATATTCTACAGTAAACAATCTATTTTTTATACAAACATCAATGCTTTTCTTAACCCTTTAAGGAATAAAATTTTAAAAAATTCCTAAATATATGATTCTTAAATTGTGTTGAAGAACGTAAGTGCCAAATTTCATGTTATTTTGACCATAAACGTTTGATTTTTCATATAAATTGTAACGCACACTTTTACTCCTTTAATGGATGAAACTTCTAACATTACATGCATGTTTCTTCAATTTCGATTGAAGAGCATAAGTACTAAAAAATCCGAAAATTCGTACATCTTAATTGTATTAAAAATCATAAATACTAAATTAAAATAATTTAGATTTTATAGTAATACAATAAATAAACAATTCATTTTTGATAGAAACTTTAAAGCCTCTTTTTACCTCTCTATGGGCTAGAATTCAAAAAGACATTAAATTTGTATTTAATTTTTTTTCAGTTAAAAGATAATTTAATTACAGCATATCATTCATTTCAACCCAAAAATGACAGAGTTTCATACAAACTTTCACCCCCTATTTCACCATCTTAGGGGATGAATTTAAAAAAATCCTTTCTTATTCCTTGTCTATATCATAAGAACAACATCTGTAAAAAAACAGCCTTCTCGGTCCATGCTCATTATCTACTATAAAAAAACATCCAAGCGTAAACGAAATGTTCATTTTCCAAACGGCACCTTACTATTGTGCCAAACGTTCTATTATCTTATTCTTTGACTCGAATATGGAGAGCGGAGCACGCTAACATGCGACACAGCCTCCTCGTATGAACGCTACCGGGAGACTGACTTTCGACGCGAGCGCTGTCCGCGAATTAAATAATAAGGTTTTTATTGATTTAATAGCACACTATAATGATATTGTAAAATTTTGAACTTAAATTTTATAAAGCAATAAATTGTCTGTAATAAAAAGAAAAAATCATCAAAATCGTTACAGTAGTTTGGAAGTTATAAGCAAATTTTTGCGTAAAAATAAGAAAGATATTCGATTTTTTTCCGTCAAAAATAACAATAAAATTTAAAAAAACGAACTTAAAATTTAAACTTAATTATATTATACGCATAATCCATATTTTTTTTAAATTATTGGACCAACCGGTTACCAGTAGTAGGCTTTCAAAGAGGTGTCTATTTCGTAGTTTGGCATTACCTATCGCCTTAAAGACTCGGGATTAAGCAAAGGCTACTTTTTTCAAAAATCAATCCATGATAAGCTAAAGTGGTGGATGAAATTTTGTATGGAAAATTAAACTAAGTGTTATCCTTCTTGCAGATGAAGTTGCGTTGGTTAGTTAGTAAATAAAATATTTCTTTTCACAGAGTAATGACTCAGATGCGTGATTTGGGCGTGGTTGCATTTTTCGGGTTGGACGGGACTTGCCAGACAGAGGCTAAGCTGGCTGCCGCCTGGAACCTACCGTTTATCTCGCATGTAAGTTATATTATCCACTATTACCATAATGTACCGGACCACCTTGTTTTTATCAGAAAACGAAAAAACACATTTTGAATTTCCCGGGACCTTGGAACTCTAGATATAGAATTCAAATTTAAAAGGGGCGAGATGCATATTGTATAAAAAGGTAGGCAGTTTTTGCGGTGTTACTCATTATCACAAGCTAATAATTTGCTTACTTTGAAGTTAGGTTAAATCGTGTTATATGTCCAGTAGTATTTATCTTATATTTATATATTTTATAGTAATTTAATGTATCCCCAAATCCATTTTATTTGGAGATACATTAAATTAAATTTAAGTTAGCAATTTTGCGATAGTCAGTGTGGCTCGTTTATGAGGCCGATTATCATGGATCGCAATTGCTAAAATAACTCGTACGTAATGGAAATAAGTAACGGCGCGGCCTGCATAATGTTAGTTTTCCGAGTTATTACTCATTACTACGAATAGGATATTTACATAATTTATGCGCAGTAAAATTGCAACAATAGACTTTCAATCTTCTGATCAGATCTTTACCAGGTTTATACGGGATCAAATTAGCAGAATATTCTTATACAAAAAAAGAATTTTTCGAATCTGTTACTAATGATACTCCTTCCTTTTAAGAAATCGGTTAAAAATCGGGTGTCTCTGGGCATAAGGAAACAAAATAACGCTTGAAATTACTTTACGTCAAGTCATTTGTTAAACCATAATTGTGTGTTACCTTTCAATCAATTTACATATACGTGTCACGTCGCTATTGTGGCTTAATAGCGGAGGTACCAGACCCGGGCGAGACAATGCAGAACTCTATCACCTAGGATGATGGAAGGAACTTGCAAAACCAATCTTTTGCCTCTTAAGAACTGCCTGTTAAAATGGCAAATAGCCTATTTAGCAAATTCACCCGTACTAATACGGGGTAATGGGGAGATGATGTTTTTTAATATCAAGAGAATTATCTGCCTGTTAGCTGACGTATATTACAAAAACATTACACATTTTTGCCTCTCAATATAACTCTCACTTTGTGGTTACTGCTAGAACCTAATGAATTAACTTCGCTGCTCTGAAACTACTATATAGCAAAAGTTTAATTTAAATGCTTCCGTTAGTCAAGAAGCGTTCAGTTTTCAATTCTAGAAATAATTTTAAAAACTATTAAAATATATACTAAATTATTAACTGTTTTTTTGATTTAGCAGTTTACCTTTTTCAGATTTTGCGATTCCGAGTTTATAATAATAATTAAACTATCTAAATATTTGGACTTAGCTCACGAGATTACCGACATGTGGGGTATGAACTCAACAATGATTGTTCTGATAGTCGTATCTGTAAACGGTCTTGTAGCGAAGAGGTTCGACCTAAGGACTCTAAGAAGGCTCTCCCTATAATTCTGGATATCTGGCTTTTGAGGCCAGATACAGAAGACGGCAGTATTAGGAATGGCACGTTTTATAAGGAGGTTTCTTTCTTTGTCATCCTGAGCCGAGCCCAAGCCTGGATTGAGCCCCATCGATTTGTCGTTAGGTTTGCTAGCTACTCGACCGATGAGTGGTTTGATTTCCAGGTCAGCCAAACTGTTATAGTTTTTTTGTATCCAGAACAATTTTAATAGTAACTGAAGGGTCTAACGGAGGTTTGTTAATTCCATGTGTCTTGGAAAAGCTAATTTCAGTTAAAGCTTTTAGATATGTTTAACAATGTGCCATTAACATCTTTAGTATCTACAGGCGATGATTATCTATTTCTATTAGGCCAATCATCTGCATGATAGCTATCTTAGAATATAGAAAGAAAGTATTGACAAACTATATACAGTAGAAACCCGATTATCCGGACCTCAGTTATACGGATTCACGATTATCTTGACTATCAACCATGAAAAAACAATAAAATACGTTAACGTCAGGTCCCATGAATCCTTTTTGTAAGCTCATCTCATACAAACCCAAAAAACAACTTTCAAATGGCATCAAAAAAGTCTAACACCATGAGTCTTTTATATTTCATTTGACTAAAATAGGTTTATAACAATCGTTGCAAATCGTTTTTTCCCTAACGCTCCAAAAGAATTGTAACTTCAACATGATAAGACATTAATTACTAAATGCTTTATACCAAATTAAACATTTTATTTTAAATTTTTCCCTGTGCTGGTCCCGGGCCCCTTTGAAGAATAGGCCAACTGCCGTTCTGCCAGGCAGGTCGTAAAATGTGACCGAATGGCTATGCGACCATCACTACCACCATGGATACTAGGTGGTAGAGTTCTGCACTGTCTCGGCCGGGTTTTTTTTTTATTTTTTTTTTTATTTTTGCTATTTATACTGCTGCCATGGCTTACGCAGCAACCTTTAATCTGTTTACATAATACACTTTAATTCATTTCCTAGTTTTTTTTTTTTTGTTTTTTTTTTTTTTGTATTCATACACATATATGTACAGGAAGTATTCAAAGAAGTGCGTGTGCACAGAATTAACATGCTTGTGGACACTTTCGCTTACATTTGTCTTTTACTTTAGTTTACCAATAGCTATACATATTTCTTTATACTATATCTATACGCATATACACACACTCCAGTGCACACCCTCATTACACACGCACATCCAGTCAATTTATTTATTGTACATATATATATTTACACATATATGCACAGAAGTATTCAGTTAAATGCAAGTGCACAGAATTTACATATTTGTGAGCGCTTTCGCGTACATTTGTCTATTAATTTTTTTTTTACTTTTATTTTCCAATACCTATATTTAATTCTTTTTACTATATGTATACACATGTACACACACTTCAATGCACACACACAATTACACGCATTTATCCAATCGATTTATTTATTATACATATGTATATTTACACGCAATTACACAGGTAAGTATTCCGTTAAACACGTGTGCGCAGAATTTTAATGCTTGTCGTCACCTTCTCGTACATTTTTCTTTTATTTTATTACTTTTATTTACCAGTAGCTATATTAGTTCTTTATGCCGTATGTATACACATATACACACACTCCAGCATACACACACTATTACACACACGTATCTAGTCGATTTATTTATTTTATTTTATATATTTATATTTACACTTGCCTACGTACATACATATATATGCATACATATATATACTTGTATATGCATATAAGTACTTATTTATTTACAACTATATATCTTTTCTTTTGTTTTATTATATCCTATTTAGGTTCTTCTATCAGAACTTCTCCCTGTCCCGGGGAGTACACCAGGGTGCCCCTAGCAGTACGAGACCGCATGTCTGGCTATGCGGTCCCATTTCTGCCACACCGGGCACTCCATGGAGTACGCCGGGTGTATGATCTCGGAATGGCCCTGGTCCCTGCACAGGCAGCACATTGGGGACCAATTCCTATTCGGACACCCTCTTGTCTCATGGGCCTCCGCGCAGTAACCACAGATCGTACCGGCCCTGCAATCACGAGCTGTGTGCCCAAACCCGAGACAATTATAGCACTGGATGACAGGCGACTGATCCAGGGCCGGAACGATCTGATATCCCAGATGCACCCGTTTATCTTTAATTTTTTTCCATACTTTAGGTTCCACCTCAACAATTATATTAACCAGGGAGCTGTTCCGTCCTCGAACTCTTCTAACTACCCTGATGTCACCCGGATCAACCTCAGACAACAAGGTTTTATTCTGACTTACTAGTGCTGCTGGGATCCGGGCGTCATTCAGGTCGTTCGCCACCCCGACAAGCTTGATTAGGGGTTTCCTACTCCTGAGTGGGTTTGCCGTAATTTCCAGCTTTGATTCCGAAAGTGCTCGGCTAAAGGCGTCCCTATCTTCCTGCGTCTCACAAGAGACGACGACCTTCCCGTCCCGCACCTTGCGGACCTGGTTCACGGCAATACCTAGAGCCACCACATCAACCCCGGACTTAACCCGATCAATAACGTCTTGGCTAGTGTGGCCTGGATCGGTAGATTCTAGCCTTAGACCGAACTTAGGTGTGGCCGCAATCTCCGAATAAGTAGGTAACCTCTTTGCACCCCCCTGACTCCGCCGTGCCTGCTCCCTCTCTCTTGGCTCTTCTCTAGTTGGGGCCGTGTATTGAGCGACTTTGTCTTTTAGCTCACCCCTGAGTTGTTCGATGGCAGTACGTGTGGGACCTTCCGCCTCGGCCATCATTTCTCCGGATGTACGCACCTCTCTACGGAGTTCCTCTAAGTTGGATTTCAGAGGTCCAATCGCCTCGTTCATGGTTGAGGTCGTGTCAGTGAGGTTATCGATTCGGCGACTGAGTTCGTTGACGGAGTCCTGGATTTCTTTTGTGCTGGGAATAACTAAGTTTTCAATCGGTGGATGCCTCCTCACTTCGTTTATAGCGTTTCTTAGTTCCTCAACAGCTTCGCCAATGCATTCCCCACCCGTGACTTCCGATTGAGCTGCCGGTAGTTGTATCTTGAGCTGCGACATAACCGCCTTGGCCACCTCTTCAGGGTTAAACGCAACCGCCTGCTTCATGGCCGATACCATGCCTCGGATCTCCGTTAGTTCCTCACCGAGCTTCGAGATGTTGATGTCGCTTACGGGGGTTTCCTGTATCTGAGTCCTTCGGGAGAGTTCCCTCAATTCAGTAGTCAGGTTTGAGACCTGCTGTCTTGTGTCTTCCAGTGAGTGAACGACATCGTGTAGTATAATTCCTCGCAGGGTTTCGGCACTCTGGTCCATTCTATCGAGGTGGAGGACAACGTTCTTATATTCTTTAGAAGCAGCCTCGAGTGAGCGGGAGTGCCTAGCCTCTTGAACGTCTAGATCCTTATATCTCTGCGTCTTTACCCGTTCCGCCTCCACTATCGCTCTGGATCGAGAGTCGGCCAGACGGAGCACTAGGGAGTGCAGAAGAGACAAACTTTCTACTACAGTCTCTCTGATCTCCCTTTTAATATTTCCTGCCGAGCGACTCTCTAAGGCCTCCTTGGCCTCGAGCATAGCTTTTGTCGCCTGTGCGGGCGCGTCGCTAATACCGCCTCCCAAGCTGAACCGGACCGATGAGTCCCTGTCGCTAGAGGGGGGAGGGGCCATGCAGCCCGAGCCAGGAGGCAGCAGGCTAGCTCTGACAGAGTCCGAGTTCGCACCTATCCGTGTTTCTCCTAGTGATGTTGGGTATGGGGAATGCGTGCCGGTAAGGGATCCGATTTCCTCAACCAGAGAAACCCGCTTCGCCATTTGCCCAACCGCCGTACACGAGGTAAAGCCCCCCTTATCCCCAACAGAGTCCTCTCTGCTTATTGTGACCACCGGTGGAGGGGCCACTTCAAGAAGGGCCGAGCCAGCATCTGAAAACTCCTCCGGGCCCCATGTAGCCTCTCTTAACGCAGTCTCATGCTCGGAAGACTCTGATTGGTCCCCTTGTACCGGAGGAGTAACCCGAGGCTCCTTCGCCTTTGTTGCACTCGTGGTGAGAGAAGGGGCCGCACCGCGCGATGTAGGTTTGGCATCCTTCTTACCCGCAGGCTTCCGCTCAGGTCTCTTGGGAACAGCGCCTAAGCTCGGCTGTTTCTTTGCTCCCTTCTTTGGGTCCATTTTATTTGTTTGATGATTTAGTATATAGTGTGTATATGGAAAACGGTAAAAAGTTAACGTAAGTAGGCGATATAGGGAGGGTGGGAGGGCAAAAATTTCGATGTTCCAGTCTTCGGATTCCAACGGGAGAGGTGTCTATCGATCGGGCTCGGCGAGAGGGTCACGCAGAACTGAAATTTTTCAAAATCCGGCAGGTAGGTACCAGCCTGGGACCAAAAATGTGTTATTTTAAGTGTTTTTTCAAAGTTTTTGTATGGGGGTGGTACCAAATTTTTCAGGATTTGGCGCCGGGACGGTAAGTAATAATTTATTCTACTATTTAAGCTAATTTTTCTTTTTAATTTACAGAGAGGTGCAAAAATTTCGACACTTTTTGTGTTTTTTAGCGATTTTACAGGAAGGGGTGGTTTTGTTCCAGACGAAAATTTTACAGCCAGACAGGAAATAACGAGCGGAATCAAACGATGTATCACACTTGAACCTAAGTACTATATATGCTATATACAAGTAATTTATTATGTTCTTCTCGGCCGGGTTTGGTACCACCGCTTTACCTATTCCTGCCGCAATATCGTCAGTGCTTGTTACTGTCGTATTCTGGTTTGGAGGGTAAGGTAGCCGGTAAACTTATGCATGTGGCATTAGACCTCGTCACAAGATAGCAACGCACTATGAACATCTTTGGTGTCTATAAGTGATGCTTGACTCTTTCCATCAAGAGACCTATCTGCTTGTTTGTTATCTTATGCTATAAAAAAAAAAAAAAAAAAAAAAAAGCAAATGGCTTTCCTGATAGAAAGAAACAACTACCGCCTAAAGACACCAAGAATGTTAATGGTCCGCCGCTATTCGTGTAGCAGGCACATGCTTAAGTTTACAAATCGGAATATGAAAGTGGCAAGTACTAACGTCATTTCGACAGGAATAAGTAAGATATTGGTACCAAACCTGGGCAAGACTTCTGCAATTCTACCACGTAGTAGTCCTAGTAGTCGCAATGGTAGTGAAACGTTCAACTAATTATTACCTTTTGTGAATTGCCTGGCAGAATAGCAGATGATTCAAATGGGCCTAGGGACCTGTTGGTCAAAATGTTTTCCTAAGAGTTGAGTGTATCCTTTGTGAACTTATTCGTCATTTCGTGATTATGTTAATAATATTTAGGATGTACGTGCCAACAAATCCCGTACCTGTTAATTAAAGCCGCACATATAATAACATCACATAATGATAATGATGTGATAATGTATGTGTTCGTGGAGGAAGAGACTAAAATCTTTCTAGAGTTAAGAATGAAGAAGCACATTTTCTTCATCAGGGCGAGCGAAGCGAGCCCTACACTAGGCCACTTTCTATGCACTTTTGTGGTACATTTTACTGAAAAAATATCGCATTTTTAGGTTTGAGCTTCGACGTGGTAGTTTATATTCATGTCTAGATTTGTTATGTATCATAAAAATAAAAAAATAGAAGGTACAATTTGTATTAGAATCTTATTACTACTAACGCCATCTCTTATTAAATTAACGAGTTAAAATTGATAGAAGATACATTTTCTATTAGAATTTTTGAACTTATTAAGAGACTACCTACTTCATGAATTGTTTCTTCATATTTGACTGGCGGCGCGCGGTTATCGTGCCCTCGTATAAAGGCGAGGTTCAAGTATAAACTGCAATAGCTATAGGGCCATGAGTTTGATCAGTTTGGCATCGAAGGTGTATGATAAAATCATTGAAAGGAGAATGCAAGTGAAGTTCGAAGTAATATTGTGGGAGGCACAAGGAGAATTTAGGTCTAGAGCAGGGATGTTTGCTGGGAACAGAGTAAATAGAGCGTTAGAGAGTTTGTTTCACGATATGCTTATTGAGAAACAGTACAGATGTATTAATTGATTTATATCGTATTGAGATCAATTACCAATCTTAGCCCGAGGGCGAGGGTAAAAAGCTAAAAAAAGGTATATTTACGCCCATATCCCCAAAGAGGTAGGCAGAAGTACAACGTGTGCATCCACGGTTAGCTGAAGATACTTAAATCCCACAATGTGATAGGTGGCCAGCCTATCGCCAGTAGGGCACTTTTCCAATCCCGGGCAAAGTTGTTTTATCAGAAAACTGAAAAAACACATTTTTTCATTTGCCTGACTCTGGAATAGAACTCCGAGGGTTTGTCTGAGAGAAAAATTCGAAAAATGTATTCGTTGAGTGTCTACCGTCAATTCTTCGTGCCTGCGTAGTCCAAAAATTTTGAAGGTTTATTTAAATAAAACATTTTGTTGATTTTGATTTCGTAAATCGACGTAAAACCAGGAACTTCCTGATTTTAGAAAAAAAAAACAATTATTTCAGCTTAATGTTAAAAATGTGTTTTTTATAAGATCAACATTCATTTTTAATACCTATTTTTCCTTGAAAATACCAACAAACAAAAACCAAATATTCCTAGTCCAAAGCCTGACGACGCGGGCCTTTGATGCAAATGTAACGTTTAGGTGAAAATACGTTGAGTTTTTTAGGTTAGATAATTATAAATAAAGTCCATACAATAAAAGATGTAATTCTCATAAAAATACTTTTATAACAATACTACTAGATAGTATAACTTTGCGAGCCCTTACAAAGCTCTGCTTTTTGCTAGTATATTTAGTTATCCGGATTTTCGATTATCCGAATGCATTATAACATCAATTCGTCCGGTTAATCGAGTTTCTACTGTATATAAAAATCAAGCCCTATTTTCCGTGGTCACATCACGTGTAAATGGCTGGCCCATTTCGCTTATTCTTTTTTTGTTATTATTCATAATATTAAGAAAATTGTGCGGAAAATTAGAACATTTAAGAATACAACCACCATATAAATTTCAATGACCTTTCGGCTGCCTGGAAGGACAATCCCGTATACTTATATAATAAATAAATAAATATTCACGGGACAAATTACACTTACTGACCTAAACCCAAAGTAAGCAAATTATTTGCTTGTGTTATGGGTGTTAGTCAACGATACTAATACATAGAAATACATATATAAATATTTTTACATACATAATAAACACCCAAACCCGGAAATACAAACATTTATGCTCATCACACAAATGCTTGTCCCCGTCGGGGATCGAACCCGAGCCCCGTTGATTGCGTAGTCAGGGTCACTAACCACTTGACCAATTACGTGTCACGTTGTTTGTCCGCTATGGATTCCTAATATGTATGGCAAAACAACGGGTCAGCTAGTTTGAAATAATTTTTGAGTTACGATTAAATACTATTGTCTGAACTTGTTGAAACTTATTTTTGCTTAATAAGTACTCATATGAGGTACAAGGGTGTTATCACACCACCATTAGATTCTGGGTTACTACCAAAGATTTTCTGGTCATAAAAACCCGATAAAACTTTGTCGTGACTAAGACTAGTTAATCTGTGAAAATAAGTGTTCTATAATCGATTAATCACGGTTTAACTTTCTGAAAAATTCAGTTTCAATCGTAATTGGAATTCGATTAAATTCCAAAGCGTGTTTTTAAAAAAAATATGTGATGTAAAGAACACGAACAAGACTTCATACATCGTTTTTTTAAGTTATCTTAAAGTTTAATAAATTCCTTAAGATTCTATATCAACTCCTTAACTTATCAGTATTTAATAAATTATAAATAATAACTTGGGGAATACTTAAGCTAAGCTTAAGCTACTATAAAGTTGGAATTTAGGTAAGGTTAACGTAAACAATCAGTTCTCTTCTTAGTACTTAGTAGTCTGTGGTTAGATATTTATCTTGTCATTGAGTGCCTTCAGTACAACAGCTGCTAATCTCAGAAATCTAAGTTAGATTGACAAAATTCTGAGCTAAGATTTTGCGAAGACACTTTATATGTACTTAAAATAACAAAAAATAAATTAGCATTAACTATTAATTACTACAAAAACAGGGAGAATTTTTATTTGATACTTATCGTGAAAATTACAATATATAAATTTATTGCTCTTTTAATAAAAATGTAAAGTTTTATTTAGTGGTAACACTTAAATGTGATGATAGAATTCAATCAAATTAAATTCTCAGTATTTTTTATATGATTGTTCCTAGCGATATATTTTATTTAATTGATTTAAAAATCGTAGAAAATTATTCTAGTTTATCTAATATTCGTCACTCCGAAAGACACGCAAGGGATGTACAAAACCAAAATGGTCTGTGTTCTTTCGGAGGTACAAATCGTTTTGGTAGCACTCATAGATAAATATGTGTATTACTATAAGTATAGATAGGCAACTTTCTAAATCTATAATGGCATACTACTGGCGTCATCTATGTTATAGCATGAGAACTATTTTGTTTCGGCAGCTTAATATAGGTACCTACTTTTTTATTGAAATTTTAATAGTAAATAGGAATTTATCAAACACTATACAGCGTGCCATTCAAACAAAATGTAATTCTGACAAGTCCTTTTGCAACTTCGTTTGATTGCCACGCTGTATAATGTTATATATTCAGAATTAAAACATTCACATTATAATTTAAGATTTTATTAACTGACAATAAATAGCACAATAAAGTAGTTTCGTGTCACGATTAAGCAATCCGGAGAATAAAAGTTCAAACTCAACGAAAATAACACTAATACACACAAACCAAACCGAATTTCAATAATAAAATGCGCACGAGTATCAACATTTAACACCATGACGACGCCATTTGTAATTGTGTTGTTTTTTGTTCGATAGATTGGCCACACTTTGTTATTTTGAAAAATAAGCGTATTTACCACAAAACAATATATGTTTATAATTCAGATAGTTAAAAAATATAATGTAATGTAATATCTTATTTGACCTTAATAATCCTTGAATCCAGATCTTAAGTCTTTAGAAATAAAATCTTTTTCATTTCGTGGCCTAGATGACGCTATTTTCGATACAATTATCAAATATTTTATAGTACATTAATTGAGATGAAATATATATTCGTTTTTATCCGGTTTATCTAGCAATTAAAGATCTGGACGGATATCAGATAATAAACGAATATCTCGCTGAAAATCAGATTAAAGAAAATATGACGTTTCAAGTTTACGAGCACTTTTTGACCGTGGTCCCAGGAACATTTATATTTTTGATTAATAACCTTAGATAAATAATTCATCTCGCTGCGCGCCGCGAGACCAATCTGTTATCTTTGTGAAAAAATCTCAAATCGGATAACCAACAAAATTTGGTGAAGGAAAAATATTGATTAACGACAATTAATTTTTTACTTTAATTGCTTGATTATCTATATATTGTTACGAATTTATGATTTGTATCGTATTATATAAAAACGTGTTTATACCACACAAATGTACGATACACCATAATACAATACGTATAATATACTCATCGACTAACACTAATAGCACCGTCACTATATTCGCACTAGAACTAATTGACTAATTTAAATCACCAAACCAAAATACTTTCCGTATACAATCTAAATAGCTTTATCACTTTTATCGCACTGTACTATGTAGCTTAAGTTATCAATTCGAATCGTTTTAAAAAACAAACTTTCTTCTCGCCGACACGTCCTTATTTATACACAAGGTAAGGTTTGAGAATGTTCTCGAAAGTTCTAAAATAGTCGCGATTACCTAGTCGTAAACAACTTGAACGTAAATAAGTCATAATACACGCTAATTTCAACTTTATACTTTACGCGAGAAAGGTTTATTATGGCATAGCTTTTTCATTATGGCATAGATGTTTATGTAACGGCTTCTATTGTTTATCGATAGAAGCAATTGTTTCTTTCTTTTATTTTTAGATTTCTGTAGTATTCTCTTTTACATTGTGACGTCTTTTTTCAAGTGAAATCATGTCTAACTTCTCCAGTTTGTACTTGTATGACATGTATCAAGCGTTTGCTTTAATACAATAATATAAATGGTCAATAAATCTCTTTTAGGCCAAATTTTGATTAATTTAATATTTCTTAATAATTTTGGACAATGTAACCACGTACTTAACAGCAAAGATGAAATCTTGGACTTAGTTTTAGTACGTACCTGATTACGCAATCGACGGGGCTCGGGTGCGATCCCCGACGGGGATAAGCATTTGTGTGATAAGCATAAATGATTGTATTTTAAGGTTTGATGTTAATTAAATATATTCCAGTATTTATATGTAACGTTGACTAACACCCATAACACAAGCAAATTTAACGTTCTATCCTCACCACTTCGATGTCTGGAAATTCACAACTGTGCGCTTTTGTCGACACTTTTTGCCTCGCACTACTCCTTTGTGGAATCAATTACTCTCGGGGTGTTTCCGAATGGACACGACTTAGGCACCTTCAAGAAACGAGCTTATTCATTCTTAAAAGGCCGGCAACTCAGCTGCAATACCCCCGGTATTGCGGATGTCCATGGGCGGTGGTGATTACTTACCATCAGGTGCACCAACTGCTCGTTTGCCCCCTCTACTATAAAAAAAAGCAAATAATTTGCTTACTTTGGGGGTAAGGTCAGTAAGTGTAATTTGTCCCGTGAATATTTATATTTAATTTATCCGAACTACCAAACTTTCGCATTTATACTTAATATAGATAGATACAAGGATTCTTCTTCTTCTTCTTCTTCTCGTGGGCGGGTCTCCGCAACTCGACGACTAGCGCCTTTTTTGCGTGTGGTTAGGATGGTTCTACTCTTGCCATCCCAACTCCTCCAGGAAGCCCAGCAACCCCTTGATGTGGGAGAAAGCTTCGGGGAGCGACCTCGGGGATCCGAGATACTTGACCCGGTAGTTCGCCACGCCTTCACAATCAATGATGATGTGGGCAGCCGTTTCTTCTGTCTGCATGCAGGCTCTGCACAGAGGACTGTCTGTAATATGTTAAACATGTGTTTGTTAAATGGACCGTGCCCTGTAATAGCGCCAGTTATTACACGTAGCTGTTTTTTGTTTAATTTAAGTAACCTGTGCGATAGCTGCGGGTTCATTTTGTCAAAAACCTGTTTCGATTGCCCACAGTCGATTCGCTCGGCCCAGTATTTATTGTGCATGTCGGTCGTGCGTTGACGTAGACTCACGTACAGCCAACGGGCCGGCAAGGGGGCAGCGGGTTCCGCTCCCAACACGGCCATATCAGACGCCCGCCGAGCTAACTCATCGGCTGCATCGTTCCCTCGTGAGTCACTATGTCCTTTAATCCACTGTAGTGTGACGTTGTTATACGTACCTATGTTATTTAGGGAAGTATGACATTAGTCAATAAAGCTTGAAGTAATTTTATTGCTTTGGAGAGCCATAAGGACCGCCTTGCTGTCTGTCAGGAACTTAATTGATTCATTGGTTACCTGTCTAGTTGCGATCGCCTGTGTAGCTAAGATTATTCCAGTGCTTTCGGACTGGAAGATAGAATTATATATGCCGAGTGGCCAGGCAATCTTGATTGATGTTCAGGTCTTCAGAGAAGACACCCGTACCTGAGCCTGAACCTGTCTTTGAGCCATCTGTAAAGATCCTGAGATCTCTGGTGTTGAGTCCCTCCTTACCTTCATCAGAGAGCTGTATTTTGTACTTCTTATCGAAGACAAATTTGACAGGTATCGAGTCGTTTGGAGCTGCGACAAACGGTTGGTATTCGAGAACCTGTTTAAAGATACTTGCATGAGAACCTTCCTGTACCTGCCCAGCTTGACTCCAGGCCCGCAGCGACTGTAAACGAACCGCCGAGGCCGCTGCTGTCTGCTGTATAAACAGGTGAAGAGGTGGTATGAAGAGCATCGTCTAGTGCTGCCGTTGGAGTAGTCCTCATGCAACCTGTAATGGCTACACATGCTAACCTTTGGAAACTTTGTAATTTATTGATCGCCGTTTGAAGTGTGGTTCGTGGCCACCAGACTACCGCACCATAACACACTAACGGCCTAATCACTGCTGTATATAGCCACAGCATAATTTTTGGTGAGAGACCCCATCTCTTACCAATTAATCTGCGGCATTGCCAAATGATGATACTTGCCTTATCTAGCTTATGTTCAGTATGTTTAGACCAGTTCAGTTTACTGTCCAGTATGACTCCTAAGTATTTGACCTGAGTCGATAACTGAAGTTCAGTGTTTCCTAACCTGGGTAGTCTGTAATTTCCTAAGGTACGTTTTTTGGTGAACATAACCAGTTCTGTCTTACTTGGGTTGACTGTGAGTCCAAACGAACTACACCATCTTTCTATAATGCGGAGTGCGTTTTGTGTGAGGTCGTAGACTGTGTCGGCGAACTTACCTTCGGTTAAAACTGCTAAGTCATCCGCATAACCCACCGTATAGTAATGATTTTCATTTAGTATTTTAATAAGCGTATTGATAACCAGGTTCCAAAAGAGAGGTGACAGTACACCACCCTGAGGACAGCCACGACTTACAATGGCTTTTTGGTTGTCTAGTTTGCCAAAACTGACCGTTCTTTTACGTAGCATGTTATCGATCCAACCTATGAGTGTTTTGTTAACACCATGGTTTGAGAGTACCATGCTTATGCTGGAAAAGTTGGTTTTGTCAAAGGCTCCTTCCACATCTATGAAAGTGCCTAAACACATACCTTTGTTTTGGAGTGATTGTTCAATCTTAGATACAACAAGGTGCAAGGCCGACTCCGTTGATTTGCCAGGTGTGTATGCATGTTGCTGGCAATGTAGTGGTGTAGTTTTAAGTACGTTATCTCTCAGTTCCCGGTCACACAGCCTCTCCAACGTTTTGAGTAGGAAGGATGTGAGACTTATGGGTCTGAAGGATTTTGGATCGCTGTAGTCGGTTTTACCGGGTTTAGGTATAAAGGTTACTCTTACCTCTCGCCATAGCATGGGTATATACTGAAAAGCTAGGCAAGCTCGGTAGATGTTGCACAGTAGGGGGACTAGGCGACATTCGCTCCACTGTAGTAGCGCCGGGAAAATCCCGTCTAGGCCAGGTGTTTTAAAAAGTTGGAAGCTGTCAACTGCCCACCGTACCTTACTTGGGGTTACCACTCTTTCTGCCATGGTCCAGCATTCTCTGGTTGGTGTGACAGGCGTACAATCAGGAAAATGGGTGTAGAGCAGGATCCGTTGAATTTCCGCCGAGCAGTTGGTTGTTGTGTTATCTGCTCTGCGGAGAGTAGAGGGGCCATCGTTGGGCTGGTGTGCTAAAATCTTCCTTACCCTGTTAGCCTGTTGATTTTTCTCAATGTTGTCGCAGAAGTTCCTCCATGATTGGGTCTTATGGAACCTAATGCGTTTTTTGTATAGGGACTTGGCCTCCTTGTAGGTGTCCCAGTCCGTTTCATGCATCGTATTCATTGCCCTATTGGATAGCTTCCTTACCTTCTTGCGGAGGCGGGCTAGCTCAGGTCCCCACCATGTGTTTGATCCATTGTTACACTGGGCAGAGGCCCCGAGTGGGCAAGCAGTTTCATAACAGCAAATGAGTACATTGGTCAAAGATGCTACCTGCTGTTCGATTTATTGCACATTTGCCGTCTCGTGTACCACTTGTATCTTGCGCAATTCGGTGGCTGTTTTCCTTTGGAAAAGTACTCGATCTGTCTTGCGAGGATTCCGTCGTGGTGTTATTTCTTTTGTCGTTATACGCAAATTGAACCTAATCCATCTATGGTCAGAGCAGGATGCCTCTTCCGAGACATGCCAGTCCGTGATGAAACCCGTGGCTCTGTTTGTGGCGAGTGTCAGATCTATTATGGTCTGGCTGCGCCGTGTAACGAAGGTTGGTGTAGCGCCTGTGTTAATAATATCTAAAGGACTTGACATTAAAAACTCAAAAAGTGCCTCACCTCTCCGGTTGTTCCTATTGCATCCCCAGGCAATGTGATGTGCGTTGGAGTCGGTGGCGATGATGACCTCGTCACCTATAGTTCCGCAGCTGTTGATCAGCCTCACCAGGTCGTGCGGCGGGGGTTCGTCCGCTTCCGGCATGTAGACCGAAGAAAGGGTCACTCTAGAGCAACTCCTTTCATCTGGTGAGGGTATTTTGATTGTGCTCATGTCTCTAGAACAAAAATCTGTTAGAGGTTCTGCCAGTATTCTCCTTGAAACATAGATACAGGCCCTAGGGTAGGGTTCTGAGCTAGTAAAAAGTTTACCTCCTAAATTGGAGAGTCCCTGGATTCTGCCTGTGCCACTGATCCACGGCTCTTGGATCAGAGCTATTGCCGGTTCATTTACCTCCAGCCACCTGCGCAATTGAGCCGTAGCGGCTAAACTGTGCTGGAGGTTGACTTGAACTACCTTACTGAGCGAAGAGGACGCCATCGTCCTCTTCACTCGTCTGGATGTCCATCCCCTCAAGCCTTTTCGCCCACTCGTCGCCATCATCCTCTAGGGGTTCGGCGACGGGTTTGGCTAGAGGTGAGGGGGAACTGTCGAGTAGGTCGGCGTCGGTGCCGGTGTCATCCGACATGCAGGTGTCAGCGACACCGACCCCGACCCCCTCTGTGGTAGTCGTATGTGGATTCGACGCGGGCTCCACCGGAGTAGTGCCCGCGTCGAGCTCAGGCATCTCTGCGTCTGTGCCATCTTCCTCAATGGAGGGGGGATGTTAATAAACTTCCCACCCTTCCCTTGGAATTTGACATATACCGACCCTAATTTAAACACAAGTCTGCGCTCGTGCGCCATCAGGGTAGGTACCAGCGACGTAGGGATGGTCAGAATACAGAAAGTGTCCCCGCGGGCCCTGTTGACATGGTGCCCTACGAGAATCCACTTTCGCATCTCAGCCCACGGATTTTGGTAGTTTAAAATACGGCCAATCCGCTGGGAGTCGTAAACACCTGGAAGAAGGATGCCACATCTGATCCTTTGGGGTACCTCGCTTGGTTTGCAACAAACCAAGCGCTCACCACCTGGGAGAGTAGCATTCTCCATGTGTTCCTTGAGCCAGTCAACCGATTGCTTGTCGGTACACCAGAGTTTCAAGGCTCCACCGCTGTAAGTCGGTTTGCCCCGAAAGCCGGGTCCCGGCGTCGGCGAATCGATTGGTGACTCAATCGCTAGCAGTTCGATCTTATCGCCGATCATTTCCGTCACCTGATCGACTTGCGCACTGGTAAGGTTCCCAGTGTTTGCCCTGGTGATAGCAACCACTAGGTCTGCTTTTGCAGCATTTGCGTAGTCTCCCCTGCTAGTAGGTGGAAGTGTGTTGAGCCTGGGCCTATTCCGTTCCCTCGGTGAGATGGTGTCATTCAACCGAGATCGTTTGGTCGAGCCCCCGACCCCCGTATTGCCACTGACAGTCGCAGGCACGCTTCCGGAGGGGATGGCCGGCGTCTGCGTGCCAGATGGTCCCGCTACTGCCTGGTCAGCGAGCTGCACAGGTGTAGGGTCACCCGGCAACGCTACGGCCACACCATTCCCCCCATCAGCAGTGTTCACCGCGTTGTCAGTGGTAAGAGTCCGTTGCTTCGCGCGCATACGCTGCTTGAAGCTCGGTCTCTTACGCTTCTTTTTCCCGGACCGGGCACAGCATTGGCACTCACCCCGACAGCCGCCTTTGACAGCGGCTTTAGGGTGTTGGTGCCTACGCTCCGCCACAGTCCACGCATCATCGAAGTCGTTTCTAGGGGTGATTGGCCCACCACCCAAAACGCCTACTTCGGTGATTCTGCTGCTATTCGCAGCACATTGAGGAGGATTGCCAGGACCTGGTTTGCCTCGCAATCCACCTTCTACGGCGGTAACAGGTTGCCCAAGGGCTCCCTGGGCCGCCGCAGTACGGGGGTAACGGTTTTACCCGTTACTCCTCCCTGCGCAGGCTGTCCCGGCTGGACAGTCCGCTGTGTGGCTACCTGCCTACCACTAGGGCCAGCTTTCACCACTAGGGGGGTTACGGTTTTCACCGCAACGCCACCCACAGCAGGCCCGCCATCCGAGCCAGCCTGCCGCACCGCTAAAGACTGCCCGGAAGCAGCTTTAGCTCTCCTTCTTTCTCTCCTCCTCTCCCTCTTTTTCTCCTGCCTCTCCGCCTTCGTCAGCGCGTTATTGCCCCCCCCAGATACGGTGGGGCAGCCCGGACCCGAGCTGGAGCTCGGACCGGGGAGGGATTCCCCAGCTTGGCTGGGACCCTCCTGGGGATTCTTTTTGTAAAACGCTTTCATCGTTGGGTTGTTGGGCTGGAAGTAATGATGAGTTCGCCCATGCTCATCATCCGGTCTTTTAGCCGCTATGGGTCTAGGTCTCCGGTAGGCCTATTACCCCCCTCCCCATTTGTGGTACACATTGCAATCTTGCGATTACAATGTGTTCCTGGGCCCTCCTTCTTTATCCGGACTTGGGACCGGCACCTTGCCGTCGCTTGTGCTGGCCGCCAGAAGGCTGCCAATCCAAGAAACGCCAACGTGGCGAAGTTAGATACAAGGATTTTGTTTATAAAAAGACGATTCTATTTCACGTAAACGTGATACTTGTATTATCTAATATCCGCTTTTTAATAACTAAATGTTAATAATGCAATACAGCGAATATATAAACAACATGGGAATATTTAGAGAGACATGCATAATCAAATACGACAGAATAATAAAATTCCGACGAACACAGTTAACCGCCCGTGGCGCAACTGTCACTAAAGTCCTTTATCATTTGTTAACAAAGGAAGTGATTTTGTTTTGTCAGTACACAAAATACACTCTTAAGCTTACTAGGAAAATTAAAAAAAATAGTCACAGTAAAATGCGTAAGTAGAAAAGGCAGTGCAACAAATACAGAGTGCAAGTGGAACTTGACGTGGTCGTAGGATTCGTGTCACGAATATCCTAGGTTCGGGCCCTCGTTGAAAAAAAAAACCATCTGCCGTTCTGCCTAGCAGTTCATATGAGGTGAACAATTGGCTTCGTGAGTCACTGCCATCGTGGCTACTATGTGGTAGAATTCTGCATTGTCTTGCCCGGGTACTACAGCGTTATTTATTCCTGCCGCAGTAGTGTCAGTGCTTATCACTGTCGTGTTCAGATTTAGAGAATAAGGTAGCGGGCAAAATTACGCATGTGGCGCCCATCAACACCCAGTGCGACATTTAAGCACTGCGCCGATTCTTGGTGGAATTCAGTTGGCACCCACACGACGCTTAAGTGTCGCATTCCCATTTGGTTTTCAACCTTCCACTACTAAAAATACAGGCTAATTTAGTATAACAAAGTTTAACGAAGATTTATAAGGATTTTTCTTGGGGGCTGACAAGTTAAGACTCGGGCAAGGATAGCAATGCACTATAAATATATCTGGTGTGTAAAGGCGATGATTGTTTCTTACCACCAGGAGAGCCATCTGCTTGTTTGCTATCTCATGATTAAAAAAAATTATAAGCAGTAGATATTATGCTTATATCATCTTTCGTGGTATACTTGGGTAGAAGTAAACGTCATAATAACGTCTCTTTTTTCTGTATCATAGATAGCAAACAAGCAGATGAATCTTCTGATGGAAAGAGAAATCATCGCCTATAGACACCAAAGATGGTAATGGTGCGCTGCTATCCGTGTGACGAGATCACAATGCTGCATGTATAAATGTACCGGCTACCTTACCGTCCAAACCGAAACACAACAATGACAAGCATTGACGCTGTTGCGGCTAGAATAGGTAAGGCGGTGGTACCAAATACCCCAACGAGACATCTCGAAACTCTACATCCTTATAGTCACGATGGTAGTGACATGTAATAGCCAATCGGTTGCCTTTTACGACCTGCCTAGCAGAACGGCACTTGGTCTATTCTTCAAAGGAGCCCGGACCAACACGGGGAAAAGTTCCAACCTCCTATTTTATTTAAAAGAAATTACGTCTAACAAAACTAATTACGTTTAAAAAATTTATTTAAAAATATTAATTACGTCTAAAAAACTAATTATAGTTTTGTACCAACACCTTACTTATTCCTACCGCAATAACGACGTGTTTTTTGCTATCGTGTCCCTTTTTGAAGGGTAAGGTAGCCTATTAACTTATGCATGTTGCCACATGCGTTGGTTACACGTATAGGCGTTGGTTGTCGTTTTCCATCAGAAGATGCTTCTGCTGGTTCGCTATTTTATGATTTAAAATAAACTAAAATATCGCCCATACTCCATACTAATACTATAAATACAAAAACCGGTCTCTCTGTATGTCTGTTACGCTTTCACAGGTAAACCACTAAACTGATTACAATAAAATGCTGTATAATCAAATCAAGCAAATAGAATCAACCTCTTAGAAGCTGAAGTAGGAGGAGAAAAGTTTGTATGAAGACTATACAGACTACGTGTTTAATCCATTTGCGGGCGAAACTGTGTGGGTTAGCTAGTTTTTGGAACGAAGTTCCTTACGGCAGGCTTGGAGGGGATAGGGATTTTGCTGCGCGACCGAACTGAAAAAAATGTGTTAGTAAAACCGTAAGAAAAATGCGTGGAATAAAAGCGTTAAATGAGACGTGCGCAGGCGCGACAGTCGCGTACACAAGCGAGTAGTGTCGTATAGCCGAAGGAAGTTCGTTCCTACCTGGTGTCCCGCGACACCACATCATTTTTTTATAATATTAAGACAAAAAATTAACACAATGAAAAAATACATATCCTCTATTCAATATTTCTCAATACCACAAAGCCAAAGTCCTTGCATTATCATGCTATATGGAAAATATGATGGTGTAGTCAATAAATTCTCAAATAAAGTTTAATATCGACATCGAATATATACTCGTAGCATCGTATCGTTAACGATAACATCTTGTCGTTAACTGCCCCGTTGGTCGAGTGGTTAGAGACCCTGACTACGCAATCAACGAGGCTCGGGTTCGATCCCCGACGGGGACAAGCATTTGTGTGATGAGCATAAATGTTTGTATTTCCGGGTTTGGGTGTTTATTATACATATTCTAGTATTTATATATGTATTTCTATGTATTAGTATCGTTGACTAACACCCATAACACAAGCAAATAATTTGCTTACTTTGGGGTTAGATCAGTAAGTGTAATTTGTCCCGTGAATTATTATTATTATTATTATCTACAAAATTGTTAGCCGATATTATTTTTACGTTATGAATAAAACATAATTTTCTGATTTAGTGTGGGCCGTTATGGACTCATCTCAATTTATTGATGTACATTTCAAAAACCGTATAAATTGTGTTACTAGTTGGCAGAGTTTTGCAATTTCTTACCTGTTTTGGTGTCATCTTTATTCCTATAACATTGGCGTCAATTAATGTTTTTTTTTTCTTTTTCAAAAGCTAGCAAACAAGCAGATGTGTCTCCTGATGGAAAGAGTAAACCATCGCCTATAGACACCAAATATGTTAATGATGCGTTGCTATCTTGTAGCGAGGTCTAATGCCGCATGCATAAGTTTACCGGCTACCTTACCCTCCAAACCGAAACACGACAGTGACAAGCACTGACGCTATTGCGGCAGGAATAAGTAAGGCGGTGGTACCAGACCCGGACGAGACAATGCTCTACCACCTAGTAGCCACGGTGGTAGTGACTCGTATTACCAATCGGTCACGGTTTCAATCGCTTCCGGGCTCCTTTGAAGAATAGGCCAACTGTCGTTCTGCCAAGCAGGTCGTAAAAGGCGACCGATTAGCTATACGAGTCACTAGCATCGTGGCTACTATGTGGTAGAGTTCTGCATTGTCTCTCCCGGGTCTGATACCACCGCCTTACCTATTCCTGCCGCAATAACGTCAGTGCTTGTCACTGTCGTGTTCCGGTTTGGAGGGTAAGGTAGCCGGTAAACTTATGCGTGTGGCATAAGACCTCGCCACAAGATAGCAACGCAACATTAACATCTTTGGTGTCTATAGGCGATGTTTGACTATTTCCATCAGGAGACCCATCTGCTTGTTTGTTATCTTATACTATGAAAAAAAAGACAACGCTAATTTACGTTTTTGTGTCCATATGCAATGGTTATCTTTTTCCACCAGGAAAGCCATCTGTTTGTTTGCTACCTTATGATATATTATTGGAATTCTCGTTTCTCGACATTAAACAATATTTCAAAGTTCAAACTGACGTTTGCTGAACATTTTATAGACAATATTATCGAGCTCACGCAGTCAAACTCTCGTAAAATTCGAATAGAATGAGCGTTTGACAAGTCAATATCGCCAAAACGTTAGAATCAGTGAACTCAAAAACTCAAAAATGTCGTGGGACCCTTTATGAAAGACATTTTGTTTGAAGCTATATCTCTATGTTTTGTCCACTCGCCGATTAGAATAGAATAAATAGATAGGGAGCGTTTGTCACTTGTCTAGGGGGGCAAAACTTTCTCACTGTGTTGGTTCGGGCTCCTTTGAACAATAATAATAATAATTTTATTTTTGTGATAGGGCTACAAAGTTGGTTTTAGATAAAGTTAATTTCCACTATCTGCCATTTTGTGTACAGATCCAAAATATAAATTGCATTATATAAAATATTGCATGTAATTTCACTGTTTTATGTATTTACTATAATACTTGTACGCATTTTTATCCTGGAAGGATTAGACCAACTGTCGTTCTACCAGGCAGGTCGTGAAAGGCGACTTGATTGGCTATACGTGTCATTACCATCGTGACTACAAGGTGGTAAAGTTCCGCATTGTCTCGCCCGGGTATTTCTTACCATAGCCTAACATATTCCTGCCGCAATAACGTCAATGCGTGTCATTGTCGTGTTCCGGTTTGGAGGGTAAGGTAGATGGTAGATTTATGCACATGGCATTACCATTTCGCCACTTGGATAGCAACGCATGATTAACATCTTTGGCGTCTATAGGCGGTGGTTTCTTTTCCCATCAAGAGAGCCATCTGATTGTTTGCTAATTATATTTAAAAAGGTACTAAAATTAGAGTAATATAAATAACAGGTATAAGAGGCAATTATTTCTTTTGTTTATTATGTCCTGTTTATCTATATATATAATAAAATCGTAAGAAAGTCAATGTATGTCCGGGGTAAACTCAAAAAGTATTGCATGGATTTACTTTAAATATTGCATGAATATTACTAACAGGTCGAGTCAACATATAGGCTACTTATTATCACGCTATCACCTACGGGGGAGGAGCTGCACGGAGTAAACGAAGTCCGCGCGAATGAAGTCGCGGGCAACAGCTAGTAACGTCATAAAATGCGTCTCTGGATAAAATAACCATTTTTTACGACCGAATAAAACCCTCTTTAAAACCAAATCACTTAGTAACTTTTTCTGGAACACACATGTTGAATAGTTTTGTAGGTTTATTAAGTACGAAGGACACACTGATGATGACTACACAAATCCGAATGGCGATGACCATGAAGCTGTATTATATCTGGAGGCAACACTTCTAATACCTGCATGAAACAACTTTTAATACTACTCTCATCTCCCGAGGCCTTACCCTCTCTTTCTAACACAGCTGTATAAAAAGAGATGGCGAGACCTCATAGAATGAAATGTAAAGTAGGTATTTGTTTCAAGTGATTAATACGAGTGCTAGCTCCACCTTTACCTAATACTTTATGGCGATGACAAAGTTACTAAAGCGCTAATTCTCGAAAAGAAAATTTTCAGCCTTGCCTGATTTAAATTTAAATAGTCGCGCCGACGTAGATAAGGGCGCACGCAGTAGCACGCGCAGTAATCCCGTGCAGCCATGGAGACCTGCTCCATGGCATTAGCCCGAACTGAGCAGGCCCAAGACCAATAGAGGAAGCCGATAAGTTCAGTTGAAGAGGGTGAGTGAGCGAGAATGACTACTTATATCGCGGTTCCGGAGACTTGACTCACAAGTCTTATTTTCTTTGTGAACTCCCGATGATGACTGACTGCTGGCAATCCTGTCCAGGTATTTGTAGGCCCGTGAATGGAACAATCTCTAATTTTTAATATGTTCCAACGATATTTCTTTATATTAGGTGCATCATAGAAGACATTGAGTAGAAACTCATATTAAGAATATAATTTCAAATTTTAAGAAAATTATTCGCGTATGCGAATTATTTTCTTCAAATTTGAACATACGTCAGAAAATTTTTTAAATAGTTAGATGAAATAAGATACATTTACAATAAATAGAAAGGAAATATATGAATATTGTATAAAACAAAAGTAATTTTACAATTCTCGTAAAGCAAAGGGAAAACATAGAACTAAACATGTAAAATAGCTTCACAATAACAATTACAAGAGACGAAAGCAATGAATCGTTACAACCAATATGTCAAATTTTGATGAAATGAAAATATTATTTTTGGTATAGAAAATACAATACACAGAACATAAAAATCAATGTGAGGCTTCACGAGAAAAGTTGAATAATTGAATCAGACTCTATAAACACACACATAAATATGACAAGATCAAAATCACATATTTCTTTATTTAGATAAATATTAATTTGTTTTCAACCAATAAGACATGTTCTTGGAAACTTATGTAGAACTTAATTTTTTAATAAACATTAAATAAAAAAACCTTAATAAAAAGTTTTTTCAGTAATGTTTATTTAAAGAAGTGGGGGCAAAGATGGTGCACCTGATTATAAGTTATCATTCCCACCCATGGACATCTGCAGTACCAAAGGTCTTGCATTGCCAGCCTTTTAAGAATGAGTATTCTCTTTTCTTGAAAGTCTTTTCAAACACTATTCAGTCACAAAATAAGGAAGAAGTAAAATCTAAGAAATTGAAGAACTCTAGTCAGCAGGTTTCTTTCTGTGTGTGTTTCTCTAAAACAGCGTTATGAAAAGTCTACTAAATACACAAAAAAGTAAGATTCTTATACACAAAAAAATAAGATTCTTTTACTTATCCGGGGCCTATCTACTAGGTTGGTGAAATACAAATCAAGTGAATTTTCAGTTTTATCTACAATAAAACCTAATGCAAAGTCATCTAATATATTAAATAGTTTTAGTGATTTTTCAAATTTAAGTAACAAAGACTTTACCATACTTGGCATTGGTACCAATGACAAAGAACCTTATTCTGTTTTCACTAATTTTTGTAATATGTTAGATAAACTAAAAGTGTGTAAACAAGTGTTTTTAATAAAAGTTAAGTCGAATAATTATCTAAATTTAGGATTAATAAATTGTAAAACAATATAACAAATGTACTTTTATCGATTTAGATACTTATTTGTCTAAATATAATAACCATTATTCGCATAAAACCTATATAGACTGTTTGTATAACAAATAAAAAATTAATATGGATTATGAGGAATACAAAAATAACTTTTTATCATTTTCCAAACAAAAAAATTAATAAAGTAACTGAGAGTGAAAATAATAATAAACAATTAAATAAACAGACATTTACATTCAACGAATACAAAGCAAACTTAGAAAAATTATTGTGTAGTAGAATAAATAGTATCAAAAATGATCAATTTCCTACCCCTAAGATAAACAGAGGCACAATACCTTATTATTTTAGTAAAAGACTAGGAAATAAAGTAGAAAACAACCTAAATCATTCAGTTTCAAATAATATAATGAAAAAGGGTACTATACCATATTACTTTAATATTAAATCGAGAAGTGATATAAAAAATATAGATAACAAAGACCAGTTTTTTCGGAAATAATCACCAATTCAAATTATTACATCAAAATATAGCAGGTGCTCCGAGTAAAAGAGACTATTTGCAAGTAGCCTTAAGTGAGCTTAGTGATGAATTGGGCAAAATTGATGTTATCTGTCTTTCTGAAACATTTCTTAAACAAGGTTCCGAACAAAATTGTAAAATAGAAGATTTTAGAATAGAAGAACTCTATGGCATCTTATTTTTCACGTAAAAACCAATGACGGGGTGGCACTTCTATTTTGATCAGAAATGATCTACAATTCAAAACTCTTGATTTACAAATACGCTAACTATTCTCTTTTGAATGCTACGCTGTTGAAATTATAGATTAATTTTAAATTAAATTAGTAATAATTTGTATATGCCGCATAACCAATTTAAATGTTGAAATTTTCCTTTATAATTAAGAATTACTGTTAGAAAATATCATAAAAACTCTAAGAAGAAATTTATCCTGTTTGGGGATTGGAATATAGATCTATTACAGGATAATTATACTTAAAAGCAGTTAACAAGCATTCTATCAAATAATAATATTAATCAGCACATACTTAAAGCCACTAGGAAGCATGCATGTTTAGATGTAATTGCTAGCAATTTGGAAAATGTTCAGTCTCACAGTCATTATCTCAGTTTGTCTAAATATTGTGTCGGTCTCAAATTTTAAACCAAAACGAGCTTTTTGGTTTGAAACAATACAACTTTTTAGTCAGGAAAATAAGAAAACTTTTTTGAATGTCTATCATCCTTAAGTTTTAGTGAAGTTCTTGCAAATTCAAATTGTGAAGAGGCATTTAATCATTTCCATGACATATGTATATTTATTGTTTTTTGAGCTATGCTTTCCAAAAATCGTACTAAGGTATCAAATAAACTAATAAAAAATAAATGGCTGTCAAAAGCACTTCTTAAATGTTGTTAAGTCAAACGTCAGCTATATTTAAATTATCATTATGGTAAATCTAATAAGAATGGAAATAAAAATAATTACTTGCGTTACAAAAGAATTTTATCAAAAGGTATACTAGAATCGCAAAAGCAATCATCTCTGAAATTTATTGAAAATTCTTCCAATAAATTCGTGTGATTTAATTAAAAACACATTCCAGAATAAAACAAATATAAAAGAAATTGAGAAAATTAGAGTAAACAATACAGAGTATACAAAATCTCAAACAATTTGTAAACTATTTAATGATTTTTATAAACCAAACAAAAACAAGTATTAACATTCACAAATTTACAAATACTTCAAAAATACTTGAGTTACCTAATAGCAGTAAAACTATGTTTCTAACACCAGGAGATAAGCATGAAGTATTTAAGATCATAAACTCCTTAAAAATACAAGTGCAACTGGTTATGATAATATTAGTACAGAACTACTAAAAATGTTGCTGCTGTAATATCAAAGCCGCTCAGTCATATTATTAATTTGTCATTTTTAGAAGGGAAGTTCCCACAACGACTAAAAAAGTCTATAGTTAGACCCATACTTAAAAAAGGTGATCCTTGCGATATGAATAATTATAGACCTTAATTACTATAGACATTACATTAATTCTGATTCTCACAAAGTTTTTGAAAAAGTTATGCATGATAGACTTTAAAATGACTTACTGAAATGTAATATATTAAAAAATAATCAATATGGATTTAAAAAAGGTAGGTCGACAACCTTAGCATATTTTGAACTGGTAAAGAGTAAAACAGAATGCCTGAATACAAAAAGTTATCCACTTTGTATATTTTTAGACATGAGTAAGGCATTCGACTTTGTTTCACGTAGAATTTTGTTGGCAATACTTGAAAAATATGGTATAAGAGAAAAATCATTAGAGTAGATACAAAGATATTTAGAAAATACAGGAAACAGTGTGTAGAAATTTCAAAAATTTCTGGGACACATAAAAAAATATATACTTCAAATTATAGTTGTAGTGACTGTGCAATGCCACAGGGAAGTGTTTTAGGACCCTTGCTCTTTTTAATTTACATTAATGATCTTCTGGAAGATCAATAATGTAAATTAAAAACTATGCAACATGAGTCATTCTTATTTGCAGATGACACTACACGCCTCATTATATGTAAAAATAAAAATCATCTAGTAAAAAAAAAAACAACTGAAACCTTACGTAAAGTTTTGGAATGGTGAAAAAGTAAAAATTAACTTGACTAAAACAGAAATTTTGATTGAGCATAATATTATATTTTGTATATTGTAAAAATAACTTTTTGACGTGAAATAATAAGGGATAAAAAAGGATAAATGTAATACATATAATTGTAATACATGAAATAGAAAAAAAGTTCATGAAATAGAAAAAAACAACTTTCGGCGGATCTTCTCAGTGTGTGGCCGCGTTTCGATCCGGTAGCAATTATAAAGAAATCGACCTAAAGTAAAATGTTTGCCCGTCATATTATGGTAAAATATGATTGTAATTAAATTTATTTTAATAACTTGTGACACCCATATTCTTGCAAATAAATATTTTTTCATTTTCATTTTCATTTTAGACCGCCCTGTTGGTTTAGTGGTTAGCGACCCTGACTACGTAATCGACAGAGCTCGGGTTCGATCCCCGACGGGGACAAGCCTTTGTGTGAAGAGCATAAATATTTGTATTTCCTGGTTGGGTGTTTATTAAATATATTCTAGTATTTATATATGTATTTTTATGTATTAGTATCGTTTGACTAACTCCCATAACACAAGCAAATAATTTGCTTACTTTGGGTAATTTGCTTACTTTACTAGATCAATAAATGTTATTTGTCCTGTGAATATTATATTTATTATTTATTTATTTAGGACATAAAAAACGAGAAAAACGCACGGGTTTTTATAGAAAAGAGGGCAAACGGACAGGAGGCTCATCTGATGGAAAGTGATCATCGCCGCCTATGGACAACTACACCACGTGATTTCTGTGAACTACACTATCAAAAAACTTGCAGTTGCGTTGCCGGCCTTTTAAGAAAGAGCAATCTCTTTTCTTGAAGGTCCCGTATCCGTTCGGAAAACCCCTGTCGGTAATAGGTTCCACAGAGGAATAGTAAGGAAAAAGTGCCTCGAGAAACGCACTGTTGTGAATTTCCAGACATCGAGATGGTGAAGATGAAACTTTTAATTTTGTCGTGATATCTGATGGTGAAATTCTGCGACAGGAATTAATGCAAACAGTTCCTTGGAACACTCTCCATAATAGATCTGATAAAAGATGTAGAGCGAAGAAACATCTTTATGTAATTTCAAAGAATCAAGCTGATCAGAAATAGTCTTGTCGTCGACGATTCGAGCCGCTCCATACTGAATGCGTTCAAAAGGGAGGAGCTGGTACTGAGGAGCCCCCGCCCACAAGTGATAGCAGTACTCCATATGAGGCCAGATATGCGCCTTATAAATTTGTAAGCGATAAGCCGGTGTGAAGTACTGCCTGGCCTTACTGAGAATACTTAGCTTGTTTGAAGCTAATTTGGCTTTGTGTTGCGTTGCTCGATATGTCAACTCCAAGGATTTCAAGACTGGCTGTGGCTGTTAGAGAAGTATTTTCGAAGCGAGGATATACGACAAAGGGAGATTTTTTTCTGCTTGGGGTTAAAATGGACTAAATTTAGTCAACTCCGCTCTGAGGCTGTGGAAAGATGTTCTTTGATTTCTGACACAAGTTTGTTCCAGCACTCGTTGCATTAATATGTAGAAGAAACAGTGCATTGTCATTAATATGCAGAAGAAACGGTTGTGGATTTACAAGAATCGAGGTGGTGAGGGTGCAACTTTGAACTTTAACGCAATGTTCGGTGATGAAATTATGAATCAGCGGCATTAATTTGAACAATTCGTCGGAATACTCTCCATAAAAGATGGGAAAGACGATACAGAGCAAACCTATATCTCTGTGTGATATCAATGAGTTAAACTTGTAAGAAATAGGCTTTCAATAATTTAAATGACTCTACGCTGAATGCGATTAAGAGAAAGAAGCTGGTACTGAGGAGTTTCAGCCCAGAGATAATGTCAGTACCCACGTGAAGCCGAACTTGTGCCTTAAAAAGTGCGAGGCAATGAGCCGGCAAGAAATACTATTTCGCTCTGTTGAGTTTAATAAAAATAAAGAAAGTTCTGCCGGTAAGGTAATATGCTATGAATATCAATATAATAGTCAACTGTTCGTTATTAAGCTGTAGAAGTCAAACTTTAATTGAAGTAGGAAAGAATAAGAGAGAGAGAGATGAGGAAAAACATTTTTTGTATTTTAGAAGTAAAAAGTGTTGTGTTTATGTCATGGACGCAGTTGTGCATCTATTACGTGAATACATCTACGTTACGGGTTAATATCTTGCGATGGTAACATTTTTCATTCATCAAAGCAGCCTACGGAATTAGACCACGTTCGTCTTGTGGATAGCGAAGTAGGGCGTGGGGCGGCCCATCAGCCGAATCAATACGTTAGGTCAAAACTACGAAAAAATCACACGTTCATATCATAATCAAAAATTAAGGCATTATTTCACGAGAAAAGTCTCATAAATATGCAGTTCGGTTTCCAAGCAGCTCACTCTTGAACTCATCAAGAGTATCGACTCACAGTGTACATTTTAAATGGTTTAAATGCAGTCCCGGGGCTGAAAATTCCCATCGTGCTTTATTTTTTGACGTTGTGAAGACGTTCGATAAGATCTGGCATAATGGCTTAATTATACAAGCTATACCAAATGGAAGTACCCGACAGACTCGTACTTATCATACGAGAGTACCTAACCAAACACTGATTTCAATTCCGTAGAGTGTTTTCTCTCCACCCATAGGCCGACCATAGCCAAGGGTCCCACAGGGCTCTCTACTGTCACCCTAATATTTTCCCTTTACCCGAGTGACGTATGTGAGCTACACGTCGAGCTCGCGTTGTTCGCCGACGACCTCGACCTCTATGTGTACGTCCAATTTTTCTGAAGTTCTCCAAACGGTTGCAGGCAGCGGCCAGTGCCTTTGGCAATTGGACATTACCCTATTCGGAAGCGTCATTCCGTGGGAAAGGAAAGTAAAGTACCTCGCTCGGGGTAATGCTTAAGTAATGCAGTAAAATGTCATTTAAGCCACACATACAAAAAGTGAAAGCTAAGTCTAAATTCATTGTAAGTTAGTTATACACCCTAATCAATAAACGCAGTAAAATGTCACTTAGACACAAAGTGACACTTTACAAGATGTACGTAAGGCCTATTCTATCATACGCCTGCGTAGCGTTGCCCATCTCTCCCGTGTAGATTTGCATCCGTTGCAAGTAGTACAGAATAAATACTTGTAATCCATGGTACTTGTAAGTACCATGGAAGGTAACGAGGTGACTAAGACAACTGATGGGTTGCAGTTATTTATTGATTAAACTTACAAAACAGTATAGGTCTTAGTCTATACAAATACCTAGCTACGTATGTGCATACAATATCTTTCACTAACGTGAGCTTAAAGACGGACAGCATAGGCTTTCTCGTCTTGTACCCACTTCGGTATTCACTTGAGGATAGCATAGGCTGTCTCTCAAGCTAGACCGCTAGCTACGGAATGAATTGATGGCTGCTCCGTCGGCTTTTCTATGCTTCCGAACGGTGCGTTCGGGCACGATCGGACATATTCGGGCCGCCTCGGCTATCACACGTTTGCTATGCTGATTCACGTGATTTACTACGCCGTTTCATTCTCTCCCTCTGGTACTCGATGACGTCCCGGGAGAGTACCAGTATCCGAAATCGAAGGCTTTTTCTTTGGTCGTCGTCCTTTTCGTCTAATTGGTAGAACTGGATCTGGACAGTCATCCCCTCTGTTTTCAAAACGAGTTATAGCCGATGTGTGATATTTTCCTATTGGTTTGTCAGGCTCGTTCAAAGTGGCAATTTCATAAATTGAGCTTCCAATCTTTTTAGTGATACAGTACGGGCCATCTCTACGAGGTGCGAGTTTTGCAGAAAAGCCACCTTCTTGACCACCGATCGAATAAGTTTCAACCAAAACTAGATCTCCTTTATTAAAGCCAGGATCAGGGCGCCGCTTATGATTGGATTTGGCTCTGTTATTGTCTTGCGTTATTTCAATATTTTCTTTTGCTATTTCTAAATCATGTGCCAATTTCCTTAACTGTGGATTAATTTCGGGCACAAAATTTTCGGATTGGACTATTTCACTTAAGTTATGAGCTACTTCAAATGGAGTTTTCATTTCTCTTCCGTAAGTAAGATAAGCTGCTGTAAAGCCTGTGCTTTCGTTGAAGAAAGTGTTCATTGCGAAGCGAATTGCAGGCAAGGTTTCTGGCCATCTGTCGTGCTTGTCTTTGACCATGATTCCAATTTGGAATTTTAAATCTCTGTTTTTCCTTTCCACCACATTGGATTCAGGATGGTACACAGGACTAAGTATTTGTTGAATATCTAGGCAAAAGGTCAGTTGCTGCATCACTGCTGATATGAATGTAACCGACTGGCGTACTCAATAAAATGCTTTTTCTCGCCCTCCCCCTGCACTAAAGCTAATCCGATATCATATTGACTGGCATCAGTTTTAAATATGTATGGTAGGTTGCTGTTCAGTTTTTTTAAAACGTTAATGCTTTTCTAAAATTGTTAAAAGCTTCCTCTTGTTCTTGTTCCGCATTCCACTTCTTGTTTCACGGATGCAACAATTTCTTCGCGTTGTTTCTCTTTTGTTTCAGTCATTTCAATATTTTAAATTTACGTTGGGCGCCACAATGTACCATGGAAGGTAACGAGGTGACTAAGACAACTGATGGGTTGCAGTTATTTATTGATTAAACTTACAAAACAGTATAGGTCTTAGTCTATACAAATACCTAGCTACGTATGTGCATACAATATCTTTCACTAACGTGAGCTTAAAGACGGACAGCATAGGCTTTCTCGTCTCGTACCCACTTCGGTATTCACTTGAGGATAGCATAGGCCGTCTCTCAAGCTAGACCGCTAGCTACGGAATGAATTGATGGCTGCTCCATCGGCTTTTAAATGCTTCCGAACGGTGCGTTCGGGCACGATCGGACATATTCGGGCCGCCTCGGCTGTCACACGTTTGCTATGCTGATTCACGTGATTTACTACGCCGCTTCACTTGTTTATTATCAAAGATATTTCCAAAAGATATTTCAATCGTACCAACTTACACCCTAACCTACTGTCGGTAGCCGCAGCAGACGACATCCCAGATCCTAATCCTGATCCCAAATTACGATTACGTAGTTACGATTCCGACATACAAACACCAAAACGCTGTACACATACACACGCGATACGATCGCCGCCGTTGGTGACGAGGACCCCTGTTTGGCCCATCTGCGAAACGTACCTAAGGACAAGGATCAGTCAATAGATAAAACAATGCCACTAGTCCTCATATTGCTAATTGGTTTCAAAGGAGATGTCTCCTATGAGACCAATCCTTAGGGCGTAGGGCGTATAGCCCCACATCTGAAACTCTGGCTGAGTACTCTGCTCACACCCGCAACTTTTAGAGTTATTGATTCGCACATCGATAAATTAACTTTGTACGAATCGCCTATAGAAAAAAATAGTAAAAAATATCGACTCACACATTTCGTGCGAGTTAAAATCATCCATTAACCCCAACAATCGTGTCCCAACCTCCCGATTTTTTTTATATTATAAAATGGTAAACAAACTAATTTTCTTTGTTGTTTTAAGATTGTCTTGATGAAAAAAGACAAGCTCCATCATGATAGCAGTGTGAAATTAGCTAATTCACAGCTAAATTAAATCACAATTAAATCTCAGCTAAATTCATATAAAGCTAGCATAAAACTTTGTGTTAAAATTAGCAAATTTCAAAAAACAAATATGCACAATCTGCAGCTTTTTTGTTGCTTATTAGTTGCTAAGAAGGCAAATTTGTTGCTTGAGCCGTTTGCGAAAAATCGCAATGACTCATATAAAGCTAGCATAAAATTTTGCGTCAAATCAGCAAAATGCAATAAAAAGCATCATCTATAGACACATACATCGGGCACACTAAAAGTTTTGCACTTCTAACTAACCGGAACTATTTGAATTTCGAATGTTATATTTTTAAAACGTTGCAACCTTCTTAATAATAAAAAAAAGCAATTGGCGGAAAATGATTTGTCAATTGTTTTTTTATCGCACATCAAAGTTCTGCGTACGCAACGAAAATGGAATTAAGTCGAAAAGATTTTAGAGCGTTAATTTTTTATGATTTTAAAAGTTCTCTTTCTTCTTCTTCTCTTCAAAAGCGGCACAGTCTTGTGGAGACTGTGCCGCTCGTCTTCAAAATGCTTTTCGGAAAGAAGCACCTTGTTTGAGCACCGTGAAGCGATGGTTTGCTGTATTTGAGAGAGGCCGTGTTTCTTTACAAAGGCGCCCTTCAACTGCCGTCAACGAAAATAATGTGGCTACTGTTAAGCGGTTAATTGAAGAAAACCCCCGGATTACCTATGAGACAATTCGAGGAATATTGGGGATAGGTATGAGCCAAATTCAGAAAATTTTACACGAAGAATTAAAATTTCGAAAACTTTGTTGTCGTTGGATTCCTCATGAACTGACAGCAGAGCAGAAGCAGGCTCACGTGGAATGGTGCTCACAGATGCTACTGAATTACGACCACGGTCATTCTAATGCTATTTATGACATTATCAAAGGAGACGAAACTTGGATTTATTGTTTTGAACCCGAAAAAAACAGCAATCTTGTGAACGGGTGTTTAAAAATGAGCGAACAAAAGTGAGAATGGCGAGAAACGTTGGTAAAAAAATGATCGCGTTTTTTTCTCGGCTACGGGTCCCATCTGTACAATTCCACTTGAAGATCAAAAGAGTGTTAATGGCGAGTGGTATTCTACCATTTGTTTTATCCAGTTAAAAAAATGTTCGCGAAAGACGACTCAAAAGCCGCATTCTCCTACACCATGCTAACACTTCTTCACACACTGCCAACAAAACAAAGTCATTTTTAGCTTCCGAAAAAGTACATCTCGTCACTCATCCTGCGCATAGCCCCGACCTAGAACTCTGGGATTTCTACATTTTCCCCAAATCAAACATTTGATGAGAGGTTTTACTTTTACCAACTCCGAAGAGGCAGTGATAGCGTTCAATCAGCACGTAGAAAACATGCCTTCAGATCTGTGGTCCTCCTGTTTTAAAAAATGGTTCGATCGCATGAAGAAATGTTTAAAATGTAAAGGAATTTATTTTGAAAAGCAATAAACATAATATTTTGGTTGTAACATGCTGTTTTTTTTAAGTTACGTAAAACTTATAATGAGACCTACGAATTCCTGCCGCAATAACGTTAATGCTTGCCATTGCGGTAATCCGGTTCGGGGAGTAAAGTAGTCGGTAAACTTTTGCATGTGGCGTTACTCACGCCACACAAATAGCTACGCCTTAACATTTTAGATTTCTATAGGAGATGGTTTCTCTTTCTATCTGAGAGAAATCTGCTTGTTTGCTGTCTGATGATATAAAAATGCATAAGTATAATATATGTATAACAATCGTACACGATTTTAAGTCTTAATTATTTATGAGAATAAAATAATTTATGAGAATAAAGCTGTTGAAGACGGCAAGAGTCAAACACGACATATAACATGACTATCTTTGTTACATAGAACAATAGAGACCGTGGATCCACAAACAATTTTTTTCATTAATAACAAGCAGAATTTTCGTGAACAGCTTTATTTTCACGAATTCTTTTTCTATCTTCGAAAAATATTTACGAATACACGTTGGAGTGTCAGACCACAGTATACTGGAGACTAGCAGTAGTCAATCTGCATACATGTGATATTCGAGCAACGCACACGTAGACACCGCTCACGGACGCGATATCTCGGAATGGTTCGGTACAGTTTGTTCCGCGCCAGTCGGAGATATCGCGTCCGTGAGAGGTGTCTTTGTGTGCTATGCTCGAATATTACTTGTATGTAACATTTACTTCTGTTTTTCTCTAAGTATTCTGTGGTCAGACTGTGTAAAATGTTTTCAGTTGTAACCCTTAAATTATAATAATAATTAACAAGCTGTTGTGAAAAAAAATTAGTTGTTTTTACAGTTTGACCGCCCCGTTGGTCGAGTGGTTGCGAACCCTGACTACGCAATCGACGGGGCTTGGGTTTGATCCCCGACAGGGACAAGCATGTGTGTGATGAGCATAAATATTTGTATTTCCGGGTTTGGGTGTTTATTATGTATGTAACAGTATTTATAAATGTATTTCTACGTTTTAGTATCGCTGACTAACATCCATAACACAAGCAAATAATTTGCTTACTTTGGGGTTAGATCAGTAAATGTAATTTGTCCCATGATTATATTTATTTGTTTATTATATTTATGAATTTTAATATTAATTTAAAAATCTCATAATTCCGAATCTTTAGAATGGAGGACTCGTCAGAAAAGTCATCGAACGTGTAGGACATAAATTTTTCGTGTTTTTCAAAAAATAATCCAGCGATTAAAGTAAAAAAATAATTATTGTTATTAATAAATAATTTTCTTCACCGAATTAAAATTTTCGAAGCCCCTAATTTTATTAGTTACCTGATTCGAGATTTTTCGAAGAAAGAAAGGATGGTTGTCTCGTCAAAACGAAGCTGTTCACAAAAAATCAGCTTGCTAGTAATAAAAAAAATTGTTTGTGGAACCACGGTCTAGAAGTTTAATTAGACTAGATCTAAGTTAATAAGGAGTTGTTTGCTCATTGCTCGCCATCACCGCATTTTAAATGACATAAGGTTATATAGACAATCGAAGGTCAGGAGTATATGACCGTACTCCCGATCTTAATAGATGTGAATATTACTCGATAAATAAATTCTCTAAGATAAATGAAGAAAATTAGATCGAGTATGTATTTATTTAAACTAATTATCGCCCTGTGGACGAAATACGATCAAACAATGTTTATGTAAAACATATGTTTATAAAGTTTGACAGCAGAATTTAGTCATCAACATCGTTTTTTTATATATAAGATAGCAAACAAGCAGATGGGTCTCCTGATGGCAAGAGTCAACCATCGCCTACAGACACCAAAGGGGTTGATGGTGCGTTGCTGTCTTGTGACGAGGTGTAATACCACAAGCATATGTTTACCGGCTAGCTTACCCTTTAAACCGGAACACGACAGTGATAAGCACTGACGCTATTGCGGCAGGAATAAGCAAGGCGGTGGTACCAGACCCGGGCGTAACAACGCAGAACTCTACCACCTAGTAAGATAAGTAAAATATTACTCGATAAATCAATTCTCTAGGGTAAGCTGAGAAAACTAGATCGTATATTTATTGGCCGCCCAGTTGGTCGAGTGGTTAATAAACCTAACTAGGAATCGATGGGGTACGGGTTTGATTCCCTAAAAGGACAAACATTTGTGTGACGAGTGTGTTTGTGTGTGTTGTGTGAATTTCTGAGTTCGGGTGTTTATTATGTATGTAGCCGAATTTATATATGTATTTCAATATATTTGTATTGTTGAATAACATCCATTACACAAGCCAATAATTTGCTTACTTTAGGGTTAGATCAATACTTGTAATTTGTCCAGCGATATTATTATTATTTAAACTAACTCTGGACGAAATACGACCATCAAAAAATAAAATCTGTTTTAAGTTAGAAAACAGACTCCTCATACGGAGTACTGCTCTCACTTGTGGGAGGGGCTCCGCAGTACCAGCTCCTTCTTTTTGACCGCATTCAACGTAGAGCGGCTCAAATTGTCAATAACAGGACTTTTTCTGATTGGCTAGATGCTTTGGAATTACGTAGAGATGTGGCTTCGTTCTGCATCTTCTATAGGATCTATCATTGGGAGTGTTCCGAGGAACTTTTAGGATTAATTCCTGACGCAGGACTTCACCATTGGATATCGCTGCTAGCTGTTGCCTACGACTTCGTCCACGCGGACTTCGTTTACTCCGCACAGCTCCTCCCCCGTAGGTGATAGCGTGATAATATGTAGCCTATATGTTGACCCGACCTATTGGTAATATTCATACAAAATTTGAAGTAAATCCATGCAGTACTTTTTGCGTTTACCCCGGACATACATACAGACAAACAGATAAACAGACAAACGGACAAACAGACAAACGATTTTATTATATGTGTAGATAGATATTTCATTGTTATTAAGAAACTAACTGTGCCCGCGATTTCGTCCGCGTAGAAAAAAAATCTAAAATAAAAGTCCCGGGGCTTTACCCGTATAGTACCCGATACACCATATGAAAATATTACTTAAATATCGTTTGTTTTGTTTCGAAGGTCATTAATCTATACATATAATGGTACCTGGAAGGTAAGGTAGCCGGTAAACTTATGCATGTGGCCATCAAATCTCGCCACAAGATAGCAACGCGTCATTAACATCTTTGGTGTCTTTAGGCGATGGTTGACTCTTACCATCAGGAGACCCTCTTATTATTATTAACTCTTACCATACCATAAATATAAAAAAAATTATATGATCGAGTAAAGTACATTCTATCATGTAATGAGTTAGCACATTCTTTAGATAATATCTTCGTATCGTATCGTATATCGTCGTTCAGGTATATCGTGTAATTTTTGTACAATTGTTATTTAACAATCAATACAAAAAAACGTGATTTAACAACCCAGTTTTTTCCCGTTTGTCGTGATGCCTCGCCTTAAATATCTGGTTGACCGAGCTTTGTTCGGTTTCTCACATACCCATATCTTGGGAACCGAGCTTTTCTTGGATCTGGAACCTTGACAAATCGATTCCTATAAATTTTTTTTCTGTACCTGGTTGACCGGGCTTTGCTCGGTTTTTCACATACCCATATCTTGGGAGCCGAGCTTTTCTTGGACCTGGAAATCGATTCCTTGACCCGAAAAACCCCTAATTTGTGACTTTCATGCAAATCGTTGGAGCCGATTCCGAGATTCCAATTATATATATACAAGAACTGCTCGTTTAAACGTATTAGATTAGACAAATATTCACGGGACAAATTACACTTACTGGTCTAACCCCAAAAGTAAGCAAATTATTTGCTTGTGTTATGGGTGTTAGTTAATGATACTAATACATAGAAATACTTATATAAATACTAGAATATCTATATTAATCTATATAAATATTATAAATGCGAAAGTTTGGATGTTTGGATGGATGTTTGTTACTCAATCACACAAAAACTACAGAACGGATTTGAATGAAATTTGGCACACAGGTAGATAATAACCTGGAATAGCACATAGGATTTTTATCCCGGAAAAGTTTGGTGATCCCGCGGGATTCGCAAAATAACTTTTATAATGCAGCGAGTTGCACGCTGCAGCTAGTATTTAATAAATACCCAAACCCGGAAATATAAACATCACACAAATGTTTGTCCCTGTCAGAGATCGAACCCGAGCCCAATCGATTACTTAGTCAGGGTCGCTAACCACTAAAAATATTGTTACTTTCTATTAAAACATTGCTAACTACGGATTTTGTTTTGTACAGAAATGCGCCGGCGCTCAAGGTCCAGATGCAGGAAGTCTTGGGGCGACCTTTGCCAGGACATTACCTCCAGCTCACAAAGTCAGCAAATCAGTCGTGGCCTTGCTGAAGGCTTTCAACTGGAATAAGTTCGCCATAATTGCGGGTGATGAAGCGACAGCTGCTGAGCAGCAGATGTCTGCTATAAAGGTATTCAAATTAAAATTGGAAAATAAAATTTAATAGTTTATTGTATCACAGGGAAACAAATGTTAGTATTAAGCCATAGTATTATGGCGATCAAAACTAGTAATTTTTTTTCGGAATATCTGAGTTACTTCTGGCCTTAAGGATCTTCACAGCTTCACTGGTCGCGGGGACGAGCAGAATGCTCAGCCAGAGTTTAAAGGTGTGCGGCTGTACGCTCTCCGTCCTAAGGATATCTCCTGTGAGACCAATTTTTGGCTTAGGGTGGTGTCGTAATTTGTGATAAAAGGGTCAGTAGCAACAAAAAAAAAAATACAAAAAGAAACAAATAAAAATACAATATTCTTCTCTTTTTAATATTAGTTATCATTTTCTTCTTAAAATATTATATTTGAGAGTAAAGATGGTAAAAACTTTGTACATACCAATTTTACAAGAATTACATGAACGGTGGAATATGAAATTTGGCACAGTTAAAGTTACATTGCGGAGGACTGCAGTAATTAATATTTTAGATAATATGCCTTAGAAATACATTAATAAAAATAAATATTACACACACTAAATTGATGTGACATACATGATAAATCCATACTATCCATACTAATATTATAAATGCGAAAGTCTGTCTGTCTGTTACGCTTTCACGGCTAAATCGCTGGACCGATTTTCATTGAATTTGGCATGGAAGTAGTTGAAGAGTCCGGGTCAAACATAGTCTACTTTTTCTTCAAAAATAACCCCTAAAGGGTTGAAATAGGGGAGAAATTTGTATGAAAAACTATCTAGACGACATGTTAATCTACTCGCGGGCGAAGCTGCGCAGGTCAGCTAGTGATAATATAAATACGCTTTCTTTACGGCTTAAATCTGTTGTCATATTCGAAATAGATTTTATAGTTTAGGTAGTCTATTGTTGAGTTCCGTCTATATTTAATTAATAAAACTTTGTACCTCTCTTTGCTACAATTAGCGAAAGGAGGGGTATGGAATTGGATCTAATATTTTTAAATAATATGGGATTATACAGGTTACTTTAAAAGGTCCGGCCAAATTTCTAGAGGCTGTTCATCGATAATAGATCCGATTTATATAATAAAAAAATGAATTCAAAAAATTCAAAATTTCATTTTTTATCCGACACAAAAATCAAAACGCATGGATATAATATCAATTACGCAAAATCCGAATTAAAATATTTTAGTGCCTTCAACCAAATTAAGTTTTTTTTTTTTATCAATGATGATGATGTGATTTAAAAAATTTACTTAAAGCGAAAAATTACATAATAATAATTACTATCGTAATTATAGGTGAATGTAAAATGAAACACTGCCAGCATTACAAAGTTCATTCATAAGACTCAGTGCATCCAATTCATGAATTTAGTGGGATATTTTTAAAAGAATATTTTTATGTTATCTTGTAATAATTTTATAATAACTATTAAAACGCACTTTCAATTCAATATACATTAAAATAATAAAAATAAATATTTATTACATACACTATATTATTTGGCATACGTGTATACTATTACGTTCATGACTAAAGTCTGTTGTAAAACTTAGTATAGATTTTATTGTTTAGTCTATGATTTAATTTCAACCGGAGGGCGATAGCTAATTAATTGTAATTAAGTAAGTAAGTTTATACTCCGTTTAAAAACATTCACATTTAATATATAAGTAAATATTTGAGATAAAACATCATATGCCTTTACTAATTAGATCGTTGATTGATTCTGTGAGATGCCTTAAGAGGCAGTCAACACTTTAGACCAACTTTTGCCGAGAAATCAAAATTTTCCTACTCCTAATTTTTTATATTATAAGGTATTTTTAATTAATTAAATTGCACCATTAGATAGTTTAATCTTTTAAATATTGCTTAAATGAAACAGACTTTTTAATCATCAATTTTTCGCCGTGTTGGTCCCGGCCTCCTTTGAAGAATAGGCCAACTGCCGTTCTGCCAGGCAGGTCGTAAAAGGCGACCGATTGGCTATCGAGTCACTACCATCGTGGCTACTAGGTGGTAGAGTTCTGCATTGTCTCGCCCGGGTCTGGTACCACCGCCTTACCTATTCCTGCCGCAATAGCGTCAGTGCTTGTCGCTGTCGTGTTCCGGTTTGGAGGGTAAGGTAGCCGGTAAACTTATGCATGTGGCATTAGGCCTCGCCACAAGATAGCAACGCACCATTAACATCTTTGGTGCCTATAGGCGATGGTTGACTCTTTCCACAGGAGACCCATCTGCTTGTTTGCTATCTTATGATATAAAAAAAAAATCAATTATATTTCTTATAATAAATGTTCTCTGAAATCAAGTTTCAATAATTAAGTAGTAGTAAGTAAAGTAAAGTAAATTTTAAATTTCTTAAATTATTATTTTTTATTACATAAATCAAACAAATTATTATATCCTTATTTGCTATGTATAATTTAATATAAGAATCCCACCAATTCATGCCATCAATAATATCATAATATTTATTACTATATAATTAATAAATTGAGTAATGTAATTAAGTAATCTTAAGATAATTACCATAATGCATATGCTTTATGTTAAACAACAACGACACATGTGTATGCAATATCTCATATATCTATGTATCAATATGTATGTAATCTACTGTAATTAATTGTATTAGATATAAAAAATTTAATACAAAGATATATAAAAAAAGAATAACAAAACATATAAAATACAAAGAAAACATGCAAAAAAAAAAACAAAAATATCTATACACAAAAAATCATTACATTATTATAATTATATTTACCTTAATTTCCGTTAAGTATGCATATACATGTGTGCGTTATTAAATAATAATTTGTAATGTAATACTTACTGTAGTAATTATTATAATTAATATGAATGGGTATACATAGATGAATATGCACACACATGATTTATGTACATCTGTGCATACACATACAATATACAATACTACAAAACACGATGACAATTACGCAATACTTTCAGAAAACCATTGAAATTAAAAATATAATGAAGAAAAATTAATAAAAAAATCTAGATTGATGAGGTGTATTCCACTTGCGCCCTTCTTTCTATAGCATATACACTTCTACTAAAAAAAAAAACATAATATCGATTCTGTACAGCCTCTGAAAATTAAGCCGGATCATTAAAAGTAACCCTATTTAGCGACAGCACATAAAGCGTTTAATGACCTGCAAGAAGTTGTTTTGTGTGTCGGTAATTAAGGTAGATTCCCTTGGTTAATAAATTATTCGAGGTCAGTTGAGTAAGGGCGGATAGACAATTTATCTTGATAAGACTTGGCCGGAGAACTTGTCACCTCTAAACCCCCTCAAATCTCACTTGTTATCTTGGTTGCTCAAATCTCACTTGTTATCTTGGTTGCCATTAACTTACCAGTTACCGTAGAGATTTTTTATTTCTTTCGTAAAATAGCAAACAAGAAGATGCTTCTGTAGATGGGAAGATATAACTACCACCTATACTGCTCGGGCGTGGGAATATAAGGTTTTTGTGGAATAGACATTCAAAAATGTATTCACGTACATATCATAATATCTGATGTTGACGTTGATTCTCGAAAATATATTTAAATCTGGGGAACTTAAGAATATAGAAGTCCTAACACTAAACGGCCCGGCCACAGCTCGCGCAGCGCGACCGGCGACGCGAATTGCGGCGCGGCGAGCGAAAACAAATGTAGGAAACTGTATGAAGTATGCCACAGCTACCGGCGACGCGAATTGCGGCGCGGAAAAACGCGCGACCGGCCGCGCGGTGTTATGAGCGAATAAAACAAAAGAATGCTTTTGTTTTATTCACTGTAAGCCAGGGTTGGAATCAGAATAACACAAAATTATTACCAATGGAAATTATATAGATACTTACTATATTTTATTAAAATTTTTACTACTATTGTTAGCCTCCGACGCAAAAACGAGGGTTGTTATAAGTTTCAGCGGTGTGTCTGTGTATCTGTCCGTGCATCGTAGCACCCTGGCGGATGGTCCGATTTTGTTGCGATCTCTTTTACTTGAAAGCCCTATTTTGCGAGATGGCTCTTAGCTATGATTCAATAGAATCTGTGCAGCCGTTGAAAGCTCACCAGCTATTTTCAACTTGATGAAAGGAATTTAGCAACTTGTAAAGGCATTATCGATGCTAAATGTTGTATTTTATTACTTCAACTATATTGCAATGACATGGTGACCTAGACCTGATGCTACAACATCTTCATTCGAAGACATCAGCTTTTATTTAACTAGCAATATTTGTATGTAAATAAAAGATTTTCTAAATATTGCAAACTATATTTATCGACTTCCTGATATTTATTTGTACTGAAACTTGGCAAACTTTTGTAAGTTCAATGACAATGCAATATTATGGTACTATCCAACTAATATCATGATACAGCATGATATAGTCCCTATAGGACTAGAACTCTCAGATGTAGAGTTTTGACGAGGCAACCAAGTTTTTGGTCATTAATTAGTACTCATAATGACGAAAATGGAACATGGAGCCACTAGAGTGTCATTGTAAACAGAAAGGGTTAAAATAGTAGAGTTTGGAGTCGTTCTTTTCGTTGCAATAAGATATTTTTCATTATTAGGAGACTCTGAAGATGGAGCCGAAAAAAGTAATATCGAATCTTCTGGCATCCAGATTTAAAATGCTTGGATAATAAACTTTTAAACTCAACAAGGTAAGTTTATTGAGTTAGCGCTCAATTTTTTTGAACTGACAAACATTTTGATGTTGGACGATTTCTAGGATCTGATGCTCATCATGACTTAGGATTTAACGATCAAACTCGAAGGTAGCCATGGTAAGTTATAAACTAAACAAGAAAAACCCATTTAGGTTGGATTCAGTTGTTCTGTTTTGACAAATACCCTGGTGCTTCATGATTTACAGGGTCTTATGATGAAACAGGAAGGAGGTTATCAAAACTTTTAATTAAAATTGAGCAACATCCATCAATTTTGGACTCGTTTGATTTTTTATTTTAAGGAATGTGAAATAGGATAGCTTCCAGTATCTGATGATAGAGCGGAAGGAAGTCCATGTGATCTTCTAAGCTTGACCAGTTAAAAGTCACTGAGTGTAGGCTACTTCGATTTTTTTGGCAAACACTTAGATGCTGGATGTTTTTTAAAATATAACGATGGAACTGGAAAGTGGGCACTTGATATTGGACTGATATAGCATTTATTGCTAGAAGTTTTTTTTATTATTATCGATAGGTAAGCGCTTGACCTCGATCTCGCCTGATGGTAAGCTAAGATGAGGCCTAAGATGGAACGCGCTTCCCTAGAAGGTACTTGTTCACTCTTCTCTTGAAGATCTCCAGATTGTACTCGTCCGGGAACACAGACTCAGGAAGCATGTTCCAGTTCTTTGCGCGGCGGCGGCGAGTAGACGGATACAGATTTCACCAGACAGTGATCGGAGCTGCCAAGGGGCGAGGAAATCGCCACCGCGTAACGGTCTGGATCCGTAGTCAGCAGAAGATCCAAGCAATTGGCTGTATGGCTCTCAACGTCAGGAACACGCGTCGCTCCTTGAACCAGCTGGGTGAGATTTAATGCTACAGCGAGTTTACGCATTTCTCTCCTAGCGAGGTCAGTGCACTGGTATGGGTATAGCCATTCCTGATGGTGGGCATTGAAATCCCCCAGAAGCATTAGCTGAGCGGAAGGGTATTTGTGTTGAGCAGCATCCGCCGCCTCACTTAGGTACTCTGTAAGACCGATCGTCTCCTGGTCTCCGCTGTGCGCTCGGTAGACACTGGCATAGAGAAGCTTCTCTAGGCCTGTGTCCACCAGTGTCCATAGTACGGAGTAGTGGGGGTCTTCTAGATACCGGACGCCGAAAGCAGATGTCGTCACGGACGTACGCGCACACAGCTGACCGAGCTTTAAAATTATGCTCCAGGGTGTAGCCGGGATAGGTTAAGTACGCCAAATCAGACGGGCACTTTATCTGCGTCTCCGTGAGGAACAAGATACATGGTTTATAAGTCTTCAGGTGGAAATGGACTGCAGCGAGATTAGAATGTAAACCTCTGATGTTGGTGAGGTTTACTTTCATCGAGAGGGAGTGCTGCCGTTGTACAACGTTATTCCTGTACCTTGTCCTTTTCATTTAATAGAGTGAGTGAAGTAGGTGTGAAGACGGCAGTGAATCGAGGCGCTATATTTCCGGACCTGAGACACACACCTCGAAGTTACACTATTGGGGACTAGTCTGGAGACTGCGGGGACGCCCGAGCCCCCAAGAATGTCCATAGGGCCCTCTCATCCGGTCGCCAACCGGCACTATGGCGCATTTTGGGATTTTTCGCTAGTTGGCGGGGCAGCCTTTCACATGTGGCTAGCACGTTACTTGGGCCCCTACTGACTAGGGGTCGGCCAGCGGTGCACCGTGCCTCGGATCCCGCTACCCTCCATGACTAGTCTCCAGATGCATCAACGTCAGCGTGTATCAGATCGTCTAGATTGTATAGGCGCAACTGATTCGACCCGTCTTCACTAAATTCACATAGTTTGATAGAGTTACATGGGAGAGCTGTAGGCCTCGGAAGCTTTGCAATAAAACAGCTCAAGCTCATTGAGTAAGGAGCCACAGGTTAAGGTTACCTTGCTGCAGGATCCTCTTTCGAAGATCATCAGCTCCTTTTACGTTTTGCGCTTAAAATTATGGAACTGAAGTAAAATGGTGGGCTGACGATAACAAAAGTGTCGTTTTTTTTTAAAATTTTAATTAAGAGTTAGTATGCTGATTTGTTGATTAAATAAATAATTGGTTATTGACATATTATTTTAATATTATACTTAAAATAATATTAAACTTAACTTAGTTTATACACCGAAACTTAAACTTAATCTAAAAACTTCACAGCATTTTCTCAATTTAATGTCGGCTTACGTTAAACAAAATTTGTTCCTATACATTCATCTCACTCATATTAATAAAAATACATTCTTTCTACAGCCCACTACATCAAAAACGATCATAGTTACTAAAAATTGCAAGGAAAATGTCTACGTTGCCATGCATTAAAAAATGGGTGCGTGTACTTATGTACGCGCGTGAAAAGTTATACTTCTTTGGCGTCATTAAAAATAGTGGCCGCGTTTTCGAGCCGGTAGTAGCTTTTAAAAATATGTTGACGTGTCAAAATAACTTGTAAAAAACTGTATCGAATAAAGTACTTCTGATTTCTGATAGATTTTAACTGCATGCAAATACTTAATTACATTAATAATAAATAATAAAAGGACTGGAAAAGGATAGTCAAGGATTTCGGGACTTAATGAGCAATTTAGCAGACAACTTCAACCTGTAACTTTTACGTTACGGTGATGCGCGTGCATCTTAAAATTTCACTCGCTGCCTAAAGAATTATTACGTGCCTAAAGAAATATAATTTCAAAAATCTCGAATGGGGGGATCAATGGCAAATAATATATGTAAGTATCAATAATAATGGTATTTTTGCTACAATCCTATAGTTACGATAATATATACTACGCTTCAAAAGAATATAGTAAAAATAGTATTACAAAATCCGACTCTGGTACTAGCTAGTATCGAGGTGTGACAGCTGAGCGGCACGCCGCCGCGGTCGCAACAAGTTGAGCTGTGGCATACCCAGATGGTCGCGCGACTCACCGCGCCGCATTTCACCTCGCAGGTCGCGCCGCGGGTAGCTATGGCCGAGCGGTTAAAGTTATGAATTCTTAATTCACTAATTTGAAGTTACAATCTTCGTTTGGATTGGTTGTTTATTAGAACTGACCTTACGAGTAATTCGCTGAATTTACTTAGTTCCTTTGATCTACAGAATTCGCGAATATGCTACAATCAACTGTTTTTATGATGTACTGTTAAACAATAATATATTATTAGTTGGCAATGGGCCCACCTCTCGTTCCCACCACTGTAACTTCTGTAAACCAGAATCAACAGCGGCAACCGTCCTGATAACCTCTGAGTTGCGAGCTCAGGGTGCCCTGGGGAAAAGCTAAGCTGTCTTGGATCCCGCAACGAAATTAATCAGAAGTATATAGGAGGAGTAGGAAAATACATCCTGTTTCCCTCCCTTTTTAGCAGGAGACAGCAAAATGTTAAAAGCATAAAAATGCTACGAAATGAGACTTTTACAATCAGGTTAAGCCTGATTGCTATTGCACCACGGAAGTTTGGAAATTAGGGACCTACCAGAATGGCCTACTTAATTTTGCTTCCAGTAGTAAGTGTGACAAAATCGTTTGAAGGCACGGAAGTTCCCACGTGTACCCACAAGATCGGAGTAATAAATTACACCGGATATACATTGGATACTATCAAGCATTTGACGACGTTCGTTTTGCCAAAGATTACACTCCCAAAGAATGTGATGTGCAGTTTGTTCATATTTACAGTTTAATGTAGAACACTCGCAAAAAGGAGAAGGAACTAATTTAAACGAGAATAATTTAGCTTTAAAATTACCGTGGCTAGTGAGAAACTGTGCAACACAATGATCTATTATTATTAGTTGGCAGTGGATAACTCATAAATTTTAAAGATGGATTTCAGGATACCTTGTTGATTCAGTGGTTAATTTGATCGGTGTACATGATGAGGTCCCGAGTTCGAATTTTTGGCTAAGCAAAAATGTTGTTCGGTGTTATTGATAAAACTAGGGATTGCTCTTTAGTCGAAACCCGATCGTAATTCTATTAACATAATGCTCGTTTTCCATATTTATAAAACGACTTGTTTATGTTATGTGCAGTAAATTTTTTTACGAAGCGTAAGCTGAACCTATTCCTATAATATCAAACAACCAAACGTCCAAACTTGTGAAAAAAATTAAATTAGTTGATAAAGGTTATTGCTATAATTGACGGATCCTTGATTTATATGAAAAAATTAAATTGGTTGATAAAGATTATTGCTATAATTGACGGATCCTTGATTATAAGAACTTGGCTAGGCAAGCGATTGGCCAAATATATTATTTTGGCTAACAGGTGGTAGAGTTCTTCAACGTCTTGCTTGGCTTGATATTACCGCCTTACCTAAGCCTGCTGCGACAACGTGCCTACAGTGACTACTATTTATAGGAATAAAAACAATTCTTTTTTCTGAAGTTAATAAACTTTTAACAAATATGTTACTCTCAAAAATTTTATTGATTGCCCACTATGGTCTGGATCAAAGGTCTGACAAAGTGCCTGTAAAGGATAAAAAGAATAAAAATACGTTGAATTTGACTAACTTAAATCGGGCATATATTCAGTCTAGGGCAATATATGTTTTTCAGAAAAATCAAAAACCTTAACAAATTACATATAGGGCTACTCTTGAAAACCGATTTCAAATTGAAATAAATATTTAATGAGTTTTGAAGTATTTCGTACTCTGGACAACTATATTCAATTATTGGATTCGGCGACAGCGCCACACGGAATTCAAAATTTTTTGGAACTATTCATTATTGCTTTTATTCGTTATTTTGTTTGAAACGGTACTTAAAATTTCTACTTGTAACACTAGCTTGACGTGTAACGATGAGATCTATTTCTAATAATTAGGTCGTTACTATAGCGAATCAATGTGGGCAATATTGGTTTCAAGAGTACCGTTTTTTGATGATATTCGAAATTTATTGTTTTTATCAATATTGGTTAAAGATTTATATTGTTTTCAAGAGTAGGCCTGCTGATCCGGGTATTACTATATATTACCACCAGACTATTAACTTGAGATTTGGAATTGATTCAGATATTCAGAGATAAAGGCTTTTCAACTGTATTACGTAAGTCCTATTGTCCTGTCCCATTGTACTATATAGCTTCACGTTACAATATATATGTAATATTTACACAATATTAAAGAAACTGATACGTTTTCATTGTACAGTGATACCATTTGAGCTCCGTATATATTTTCACTTTTATTTTCTCGTCCTCGTCTCGTCTCGTACGTAACTCCTACGATTGTAAAGGAAATTTCCTTGATACTATTTTTACAATTTCAATATCTGTTTATACTTTATTTATATATCTAGACTGTCTCTTTATCTAGTAGTTAGTTGTCAAGGAATGTAAATTACGTCAAAAAAAACAAGCGACGTGGTTTTGGGAGCGGCTCAAAGCTGCTTTACCTTACCATCCAAATCAGGTATAATATTAACCGTGCCGAATTTCACAAATATTTTGGTTTAAAGTTTACAGAAGAACCCCCTTTTTAAAGACAATTGCACGAAGGGATATGAAATTGGCACAGCTAAAGTGCAGTAGGCATGTATTTTAATTAGCTTTCTGAAATTATCATTTGAAACACATTAAATTATCAAAAATCAATATTATCATGTGATCCTATCACATTATGTACGCATAATATACAGGTTTATTTTTTTATCACCTGCCAAATTTAAATAGGTGGTTCAGACCACGAAAGTAAACAACTTTCCCAAAGAAACATGGGTCAAAAAGTGAAAAAAGAAATCTACCCTCCCATAGAAAACACGTGGTCGATTTCGTATGGAAGGTCTGAATTTTTTTTCACTTTTCGAACCGTGTTTCTTTGGGAAAGTTGTTTACTTTCATGGTCTGAACCACCTATTTAGATTTGGTAGGTGATAAAAAAATAACCATGTATACTATTTTGTTGATGATTAAACTCTATTGTCAGTCTTCGAAGAGATTTTATTGTTTATTTTGTGGACTAAAGGAGTCATCACGATGTGGTCTGTAGGAGTCATATTAAATGTTATGATCGAATTTTGACCAGAGGGCGATCGCTTGTATAAATAAAATAATATAGATATAACATAAAGTTGTATTGCCTCGAATAAACTGTAGTTTGGTGTAAGCTGTATGCCATATCGTAGAACGTGACACATTTAAGTTCTATGGCGGCGACGTCCTTTGTAATAGCTGTGTGTCGTATTTACAGTTTCATCTTATATTTAATTTCTCTATGAATACTGAGTGAATTTAGTCAATAAAAATGTTTAGAGTACAAAAAACGTAACTTTACATTTATTAAATTATACTACTAGTCCTACTAATTTTACTTATTTATTTTAACTTGCCTGCGGGCATTATCCACCAGTGACCTTTGGGCCAACAGAATATAGCTGTGGAGGTGCCACTGAACAACTTAGATTACATGCCTTAGTGCACCCTATACCTAAAAAAGATGATCGCTCGAATCCGAATTGTTCTCCAAAATCATGGAGAAGATAATTAACTTCCAGCTTTTGAAGTATTTAGAGGAGCACCAGCTGATTAATGACCGCCAGTACGGTTTCCGTCGCGGTCGATCGGTTGGTGATCTTCTAGTATACCTTACACATCGCTGGGCGCAGGCAGTTGAGTCCAAGGGGGAGGCACTGGCTGTTAGTTTAGACATAGCGAAGGCCTTTGATAGGGTTTGGCACAGAGCGCTTCTTTCAAAGCTTCCTTCTTATGGGCTTCCCGGGAAATTATGCAAGTGGATCACCAGTTTTTTGGCTGATCGGAGCATCAAAGTCGTAGTCGACGGTGCGTGCTCCGACCTTAAATTTGTCAATGCTGGTGTTCCGCAAGGCTGCGTGCTATCGCCTACACTGTTTATTCTGCACACCAATGACATGTTGCGAATTAGTAATATTCATTGCTATGCAGATGACAGTACTGGTGATGCTTTGTACTCCGGTCATAGCGGTATTTCTCGAGACCACGTCAATGAGAATCGGGACAAGCTAGTGTCTGAAATCGAGACTCAGCTCGAAAAAATCTCGGAATGGAGTCGACTCAACTTAGTCCAATTCGACCCCAGGAAGACACAGCTGTGTGCGTTCACCGCTAAAAAGTCGGCCTTTGTCGTATCACCTCGCTTTGAGAACACTCTCCTGACAACCTCGGCCAATATTGGAATTCTTGGCGTTGACATATCGAACAACGTTCAGTTCTGTGATCATTTGGAAGAAAAAGCTAAATTAGCCTCAAAAAAGCTCGGTGTGCTCAGTAGAGCGAGACAGTACTTCCTGCCGGCTCATCGCTTGCAACTTTACAAAGCGCAAATTCGCCCTCACATGGAGTGCTGTTCTCATCTCTGGGCGGGAGCTCCGCAGTATCAGCTTCTTCCACTTGATCGCATTCAGCGTGGAGCGGTTCGAATCGTTGACGACCAAGCAGTCCCCAATCGGCTTGACTCCTTGGCTTTATACAGAGATGTAAGTTCGCTTAGCATCTTTTACCGCATTTATCATGGAGAGTGTTCCGACGAACTGTTTGGATTGATCCCTGCTGTTGAATTTCATCATCGGACATCGCGGCAAAACTCAAAGTTCCATCCTCATCACCTCGATGTCTGGAAATCCACAACTGTGCGATTTTCTAGGCACTTCTTACCACGCACTACTCCTCTGTGGAATCAATTACCGGCAGGGTGTTTCCGAACGGATACGACTTAGGCACCTTCAAGAAAAGAGCATACTCCTTCTTAAAAAGCCGGCAACGCAGCTGCAAGACCTCTGGTGATGTGGCTGTCCATGGGCGGCGGTAATCACTTACCATCAGGTGAGCCTCCTGCTCGTTTATACAAAGCTACAAAACCACAGACCGTACGCGCTCGCGAAACACGTAGCCGCTCATATGAGCAAATGTATGTAAATGTCAAACGCTTTATATAATCGTTAAAATAGAAATATGCCCTATTTTATCGTGACTTCTGGAGTGATTTTATTTCATCGGTAAGTATTACTTTTGGGTGTAAATGCAAGCGACACGGACAACCTAAGAAATCGTTTTGAAACGCGTATCCAGTTTAATCCGTGGTCAAAGTATCTTCATGCCCGTATCCCCGAAAGGGTAGGCAGAGGTACAACAAGTGCACCCACGATTAGCCGAAGATACTTGGTCCCACTACGTGATAGGTGGCAAGCCTATCGCCAACCGGGCACTTTCCAATCCCGGCCAATGTTGTTTTAATCAGAAAACTGAAAAAACACATTTCTGAATTGCCCGGCCCAGGTGTCGAACCCGGGACCTCTGTGATCAACTCCGACACCGGACCACTACACCACAGAGGTGATCCACTACACCACAGAGGCGATTAATCCGTGGTCAAAACCTACAGAAATGACAGAATTGTGGAATGGCGCCATAATATTTTTGTAAAATGGCGCTATGGGAAAAGTTTTTGTTACCTTTAAAGAATCTCGGCCAGTCTTTGGTCAGTGCTCTAAGTAAATCTCATCTTAATATAAATTACTTGTCACGCTGTATGTCCGCTATGGATTCCTAAACTACTGAATCGATTTCTGTGAAACTTTCTAGATATCTACTGTTTGGTCCAACTTAAAAAGTGAGATAGTTTTTATCTCAATTACCTCCTCCGTCTCAAGTACCCCACCAATATATTCAATACAAGTAATTTGTATGGCAAAACAACGTTCGCCGGGTCAGTTAGTAATTTTGATTATTAAAACTTAGTTATATTCCGGGAATAATAGCATATTAAATCCAGTGAACTGCAATTTTATTGGCTTGAGAATTAAGTCAGGTATGTGTACATTTCTACCTAAAATCATACCTATAATGTTGACCTTTAAGTTTAAAAGGTATATTTTCCAGACAGTCCAGACAAATATATTACATCTTAAAGAATTAAGTATTTTTTTTTTGTGAAAATCACGGATTTTGAAATTAACAAGTGGCTTTGATATAAATAAAATGGTCTTTGACTTAGAAACTTGCTCATTGAAAAAGATTATTTATTTATTCTCTTTCTTTTATATACTTTATGACGATTTGAGATATTGGCTTAATTCAAAAAAAAGCGTGTTTTATTTATTATATTATAAACTAGCTGTTGCCCGCGACTTCGTCCGCGCGGACTTAGTTTACTCCGCACAGCTCCTCCCCCGTAGGTGATAGCGTGATAATATGTAGGCTATATGTTGACCCGACCTATTAGTAATATTCATGCAAAATTTGAAGAAAATCCATGACATGACAAACAGACAAAAAGATAAACATACAAACAGACAAAAATTCTAAAAACTATATTTTTGGCTTTGATATCGATTGTAGATCACGCCCCAAGTATTTGGGGCACTTTTCATCCCAACGTGCGCCAACCGGGCACTTTTCAATCCCGGGCAACTTTGTGTTTATCAGAAAACTGAAAAACACTTTTTTTTTAAGTGCCCGACCCGGGAATTGAACCCGGGACCTCATGTGGTCAACGCTAACGCTGGACCACTAAACCACAGAGGCGATGACTTTCCTACGATTTTATTATATGTATAGATAAGATATTTTTGACTTTCTACAATAATACATTACTTTACCGGCTACCTTACCCTCCAAACTAAAACACAACAACCATTGACGATATTGCGGCAGGAATAGGTAGTGCAAAGGTACCATACCTGGGCAAGATGTTGCAGAACTCTACCAACTAGTTCACCTTTTACAAACTAGGAACTATATAATGGAGTGCAATTTCTTGAGACCAGGTCTAATGCCACATGCATAAGTTAACCAGCTACCTTACCCTCCAAACCGGAACACGACAGTGACAAGCACTGACGCTATTGCGGCAGGAATAGGTAAGGCGGTGGTACCAGACCCGGGCGAGACAATGCAGAACTCTACCACCTAGTAGCCACGATGGTATTGACTCGTATAGCCAATCGGTCGACTTTTACGACCTGCCTGGTAGAACGGCAGTTGGCCTATTCTTCAAAGAAGCCCGGGACCAACAAGGGGACAGAAAACCTTTGAAAAATGTTTACCTGTCATGAGATCCATTTGCCATTCTTTCTACAAGTCCGAATCAAAAGTCTCATTTTTAATCCAATATCAATTTAATTAGCGATAAAATAAATAAATATGTCACTGGATAAATTACACGAACTCAATAGTAAGCAAATTATTATTTGCTTGTGTTATGGAGCTTATCTGACGATACTATCCCCAAAACCAGACATCTAAACATCTATGCTCATCACACAAACATTTGTCTCCGTCGATAATTGAACCCGAGCCTCATCAATTCGTAGGTGCGCTAACCACTCCACCGACGAGGCGGTCATAAAATACTTTAAAAAAATTATAAAAACATCAACAATGCGTTTAACACACACGCTTATATACTATTGTTACGTACTTCGGGTTCGTAATTGTAAGAAAACGCCACTTATATTAAACCGTGTATTTACAACACAAATACACACAACACAATGTAATACTTAAATATTCCGATTAACACTAGTCACTCACTGCATTATCACTAAACTTAACCGACTACACAATAAAACACTCGCTTCGCACTGGTCACTTTAAGTATCGCTCTCGATCGCTTTATAAAAAACTGCCGTGTATTTGTCAACACATCTCTATTTATACCCAGGGTAAAGTTCTACCCGGATCCAGAAAAATCTAAATGTATCGGGTAAACAATGAATTACTTCTTATTGTAAACAACCTGTGATAGTACATGCTATTTTCACACTTATGCTCTATACCACAAAGTCCATTATGGTATAGCTATTCGGATAGCGGCCAACTATTAGTTTATTAAGGCCCGATTTTTCAATGGCCAGTTAAACAGTGAGATAACATAAATTCCACAGTTAACAATATTTTAAATTTTTCAATTCACAGATAGGCTCTAACGGTTAGTTAAATACTCTAACTGGCGAATAAACTTAACTGTCTCTTCACATCCCAGTTAGCTCGTTAACTGTGGAGTAATTTGACTTTCTAGTCAATGTGCGCGCCATATGTTTGTAGGTATACTCGTGTTTTTGCTGTACTGTGCAACTATGGAAATTTTATTTTTTAATATTCTGCGATGATTTGCCACCAATTCGGTAAATAATTTCACTTCACTCCTACTACTCCTTTGTGTTGGTCCGGGTAAAAAAAGTACATACCTATACTAAGATTTTCAGAAAGTCCGCGGATCACTATATTTTCCATATTTTAAATAGTAACAAGTCTATAAATAGTACTTCGTGACACTAATAGAAACTATTCGAACGAATAAAGACACATACAACACATAGTTTTTGATTCGAAGTTCAAACAAAAATAAAATAACAAACAGACAAGCCAAGCGGACATCTGGTTACAATTTACGACTTACGTCGTATGATGACACCGGGCAGCCCACAACATTATTTCAAAGTTCTCCATTTCTTTCTAAAATCTGTAAACTTACATAAGCGCGTCTCGTTCTCGCAGTATGTGTGAAGCTAGTCACAAAAATCAGCCAGATAGCTAACTGAATGTTATCTGTGCTTTGAAAAATTTAAACATTATGTGATTTTCTAAAACACACAGCGTTGATATGAAGAAGCTGATGTGAATATGCCCACAAAAGTAATTGTTTATGGATAAACTTACCACTTTAGTCTCTGATTTCTACTTATCTTTATCTGTCACCAGCAGGCAACCTCTTCTGTTAAGGGTGCTGTCATATTTGTCAATTCATAGCCTTTGTGAATTTTGCCGCGAAAACATATAATATTTTTAAAGTGTTGAATTTATTAAATTTTAATTGTTAATATTCTAAAACAGCGTTTTATAAACACACAGTGTCTTTTTTCATATTTGTTTTCTAGTATAAATACGTAAGTATTAAAAATGAGTGCTGAAAATACGGAGTTTGAAAATAGAGATGAAATAAACTCGAAGGTTGATGCTTCGGAGGAAGATCAACCTTCAGTTAGATCAGTTCCGGATGAAACTTCATCTTCTTCATCTTCGGAAGATGAAGAGGGTATTACTTCGCCTCCGCCAAATAAGAGACGTAAAGTATCATCTCGTAAGTATAAACATAATATTCAGACAAGTTCCGACCCACGTGTTGATCATTTAATTCAACAGGTAGGGTATATATCCCAATACTTAACGCAATTATCTCCATTACCATGTGTTAGTCAGAATATTTCTGAGCAAGAAACTTATAGCTCCATTCCATCTACATCCAATTTTTTGACGAACCCTACAAGTTCGCACAAGCTTTCATTGGGTGAGTTAGGTACAGAATTTGATGAAAAAACAATTATTCCACCAGCAAACACAGAACGATTAATAGAAATAAATCACCTTCAGAAATTTGACACACCTGCTTGGAAAGGAATTCGTTACAAAAAAGCCTTGCAAACTTGTCTCGCTAGCCCAGGGTTTGTGGGCCTTAAACTTAATGAAGAATTGTGTCATTTTAATAAAACCAAAGATTATTTAGCTTCCACTGAACAATTATTAGCTGGCTTATCTAACAATATGTTAGAACAAAGACATTTATTAAAAACAGGATTACAGGCATTGCTCGACTGGGTTTCAGCAAATCCAAATAATTTAAATATCAACACATTATTTGATAAAATCACCAATACATTTGGACCAGGTTCAGCTTCTTACAAAAAGTCCGAAGTTGCTATGCAAATTATTTGTGGTAAAAGAGCAGAGTGTATTGAGGTCAGACGTGATCGCCTTCTGAAGGAGATTGAAAATACCAATTTACGAGCAACACTGCAAAATATTCCTCCTAGTCAGGAATATCTTTTTAGTCGTGATGCTTTACAACCAGTGATAGCATCATTAGGTGGATCTCAAATGTGGCTTAATACACCAGCTTATATTAAGGATAGAAGACCAGCAAACACTTCAGATTTCAATTCTAAAAAATCATACAAACCACGTAGTAAGGACTACAAACCCTACAATAAAACACAAAATAAAGAAAACAAATCTGTTAGAAAGCAAAATCCCAAATATAGAAACAATCAGCCCTTTCGTAGAAATTACTCAACAAATTCCAATAGCACCATCAGCACATTTGTGGGAGCAAAAAGGTGCCAACAGCTATATTCTAAAATTAATAACTGGTGGTCGCATTCCTTTTTTAAAGAAACCTCCCCTACAATATCCAAACAACCATGTTGTAAAACGATTTGCCACCACTACAACTCCAGATATGACAAACATGATTCTTCAGTTAAAACAGGAGAAAATATTAGAAACACCATCCATAATAAATCCAGGTTTCCTTTGTCGAATGTTTCTTGTAAAGAAGGCAGATGGAGGACTGCGGCCTATTTTCGACCTCAGAGGTCTGAATTCTTATGTAGCAGTAAAACATTTTCAACTAATTTCTCAGACCAATGTTGCAGAATTTTTACAGATGAACGATTGGTTAGTGAAAATCGATATTCACCAAGCTTACTTTCATTTACCAATCTCAGAGGCGCACAGGAGATTCCTCAGAGTAGTTTACAACAAAGAAATACTACAGTTAACTGCACTACCTTTTGGCCTGTCAGCAGCCCCAAGAATGTTCGCCACAGTGACAAATTGGATCGCGGAGATCCTACGAGCAAAAGGTTTCCGTTTACTAGTCTATTTGGACGATTATCTCCTTGTGAATCAAGACCGAACTACACTTATTTCTCAAGTTGCGGAAACTTTGAGAACATTGGAAACCCTTGGATGGAACATAAATTACAAAAAATCCATCCTGGAGCCATCTCAGGAAATAGAATATCTTGGTCTTGTGTGGAACTCCCAACAGAATCAGATAAAGCTCCCTGCAAAAAAGGTAATAAAAATAAAATCTATAATAACCAAGATGTTGAACTGTGGAAACAGTTCTCTAAAAGAAGTGCAGAGTTTATTAGGTTTGCTCAATTTTGCAAATTACACAGTTTCCAAAGGACGGCTTCACTGCCGCAAAACACAGGTATTTTTAAAACAGTTCAATCAGGGCAGACAAAAAGAAAGAAAAATTCTACCTTTGACCGTTCGACAAGACCTGAGATGGTGGTTGGAAGTTGTAGATCAGAATTCCACACCAATAATAAAAAGGAATGTCACTCATTTCCTGACATCAGATGCAGCGGATGCAGGTTGGGGGGCCCAGTTAAACAATTGTTACCTCTCAGGGCAGTGGGCTCCTTACCAAAAAAGTTGGCATTCAAACATGAAAGAGATGTATGCAGTATTCGCAACTGTAAACAGTCATCGGAAGACACTAAGGAATGCACACATACATGTACAGTCAGACAACAGGACCCTGGTTGCATACCTCAGAAACGAAGGAGGAACGCAATCTCTTTCGTTGCTGAAGTTGACAACCAGGCTTCTGGAACTCACAGAACGGTTAAACATAACTCTTTCAGCCACTTATCTCCCGGGGAGATTAAACGGAATTGCAGATCACTTGTCAAGAGGTCGCAAACTACCAGAGTGGCATCTACTACCCCAGGCTACAGAAGCCATTTTCGAAAAGTGGGGTGTCCCAGACGTAGACCTGTTTGCTTCCAAAGATTCCGCTGTGGTTCCAAAGTACGTCACTTTAGATTCCAGAGATGGTACTGCAATTTTTTGCGACGCTTTCAGTCAACAATGGGACTTTCACCTGGGTTGGGTATTTCCCCCACCCAGCTTAATACCACGAGTTCTAGCCCACTTGAACAATGCAAAAGGGACTTACATTCTAATAGCACCAGAGTGGACCAAGTGCTTCTGGTTACCGGACCTGAAAATGCGAACAAAAGCAGTGCCACTACCAATAATGAATTTGCGGAAAGTTCTAATAGACCTAACCACAGGGATTTGCCCTCCTCAAGTGGACAAGTTATCTCTTCTAGCATGGAAACTTACGGCTGGGCCGACAAGATTACCCACTGGTCTTTAGATGAACAAGATTTACTAAAGAGTAGTTGGAGAAAATCCACTTTAATGACATACAACGCCCCCATTAAAAGATGGTTGTTATGGTGTAACCAACACAATGTTAATCCAAAAGCACCTGAAGATCAAGAAGTAGCTAGATTTTTAGCAAAATCATATTTAGAAGATAAGTTAGCATACAGAACCATACTCTTACACAAATCAGCTATTTCAACATTCTGTGCAGCATCAGGGATAGATTTTTCAAATAGATTCTTTACCAAACAAGTTTTGAAAGCAATCTCTCTTGCAAAGCCAGATATACAAAAGTCACCAGTATGGGATACAGGAATTTTATTTCATTGGTTAAAGAATTCAATAAATTCTAGATCATTGTTTGAAATTTCTAGACGGACAGCCTTAATACTTCTACTAGCATCAGGTCGTCGGATTCATGATCTCACATTACTTGATATAAATCCTCAAAATTTGGTTTACACAGATGATGATATAAGTTTGTGGCCAAAGTTTGGCTCCAAAACAGATTCAAGTACTCACAGACAGTCAGGTTGGTTGTTGCGGAAACATCCAGACTACAGAGTTTGTCCTGTTTCACACATTAATGAGCTTATAAATAAGTCTGAAAATAGACGATGTGCAGATAAAAATGTCACTAACCTTTTTATATCACTATCTGGTAATTTAAGACCTGCATCACGAACAATGATTGCAGGATGGATTCGGAGCATTTTTAAAGATGCTAACATTGATGCCCCACCAGGCAGTATCAGGTCAGCTGTAGCCTCTAGAAGTTGGTTAGAAAATAGACCTGTCCAGGAGATATTAAATAGAGGAAATTGGAAAAGCATTGAGACATTTAGAAAATATTACTGTCGTCCAGTAAATAATACAGATAATACATGTTCTAGTGTTGATTTGTTATGTAACAACTTTTCTAATATATAATCACTTTATCCTTTAGCAATTCTAATACTAAAGAATAGTTTATAGTAGGTATATGTTCCTTGTTAATTTGATCTCTTATAATTTAGTACATTTAAATTATTTCTATTGTTGATTTTATGATTTTATTTTAGAAGTTTAAGAATTGTTATATTTTTATTGTTTTGTTTTTTGAGAAGTGAATAATAAAATTATTTTAATATATTGAAATATAAGCTTAATAAGTCTTACATTTTATGTTCAACATAGCCTTTGTGTTAACACCAGCAGATACCAAACAAGTCTTCATATCAACGCTGTGTGTTTTAGAAAATCACATAATATGACTGTTTTGAATTCCAACAAAACAGGTATTATGTGTTGAATAAAACACACAGCGTTGCAGCAATGCTCTTGCTGGTGATCTGAAGACTCTATGAATTGACAAATATGACAGCACCCTTAACAGAAGAGGTTGCCTGCTGGTGACAGATAAAGATAAGTAGAAATCAGAGACTAAAGTGGTAAGTTTATCCATAAACAATTACTTTTGTGGGCATATTCACATCAGCTTCTTCATATCAACGCTGTGTGTTTTATTCAACACATAATACCTGTTTTGTTGGAATTCAAAACAGTCATATTTTATTCGTTTGTTAAAATCTCAGTTAAAGTTATTGAATAGTTAGGTATCTGACGTTTTAAGTGGCCATTAAAATTGGGCCTAATAGGAGTAGCTATCTCTTTCTTTTATTTCTAGATAATTCCAGCGTTCCAACTCTTCACGTTTCTAGATTATTCGTAACACTATTATAACAATTGGGGATACTCAAGAGAAGAGTGAACAGCTATCTTCTAGGGAAGCACGTTCCGTCTTAGGCCGCATCTTAGCTTACTACCAGGTGAGATCGTGGTCAAGCGCTTCCCTATCGATAGTACAAAACAGTAAAATTGTTTAGTGTTAAAACTTAAAATATATTTCAATGACAACAAAAAACAAAATTATAATTTGTTTATCCAGAAATTTGTGTAATAAATATTTAGACCTAAACAGTAATAAAATTATGGTACAGTTTTGACAAGCGGGCTATCGCTAGTAATATAAATTGTCGTAGTTTGTTACTATCTAAGTGGCCTATTTTTCTAAATTGTATCGAAGAACACACAACATTTTACAGTAAACAAGCGTTATTTTCGTTATTTTCGGGTAATTTCCATTTTCAGACCATTTGTAAAAGCGTCACATCTATTTCACATCTTGTTTATCTTTCTTAATCATTATTAATGTCCTTTTCTTTTTCTATTATATATGAAAATTTACTATTCTATTTCCAGGTCGAAATTTTAAAATCTATTCACAACGAAGTACAAAGGTGGACTTAATGCTAAGTGGTATTCTTAATAGTAAACCTAACTTAAATAGATAATTTCAATACGAGTAGGTGCATAGAATTTAATTAATTAATTAAATTAGTCGCCTCTGTGGTCTAGTGGTCCAGCGTTGGCGTTGACCACATGAGGTCCCGGGTTCGATTCCCGGGTCGGGCACATAAAAAAAGTGTTTTTCAGTTTTCTGAGAAACACAAATTTGCCCGGGATTGGAAATACCCGGTTGGCGATAGGCTTGCCTCCTATGCTAATCATGGGTGCACTTGTTGTACCTCTGCCTACTCCTTCGGGGATATGGGCGTGAAGATACTTTTTTTTTTAAATTAACATTAACATGGAACAACAATTTAAGTCAGGAAGTTATATATCAATATATATAAAATAAAGTCGTGTTAGTTATTATACCATTTATAACTCAAGAACGGCTGGACTAATTTTTATGATTTTTGTGTTTTTAGATTTGTCTTCGTCCAGAAGAGAAGAGTAATATTAAGTTTTAAAATATAATATAATCAATAAAAATATCAATAAAATTTATTATTATGCTGGCACGTAATTAAATTACTTGATTTTTTAAATTTGTATTTTATTTATATTCATTATCATTAAACAATTTGACTTTATAATTTTTCTATTAATTTTAAAATCGTAAAACTGCTCACCCATTGATGCTAGGCAGAACGAAGTTCGCCGAGTCAACTAGTAAGAAATGAAGAGAATACGAATAAAATACTGGCTATGGTTGTAGTATAAAACACATATTTATTGGAACCAAGTTCCTTACGGCAGGCTTGGAGGGGATGGGGATTTTGCTGCGCGACCGAACTGAAAAAAATGTGATAGTAAAACCGTAAGAAAAATGCGTGGAATAAAAGCGTTAAATGAGACGTGCGCAGGCGCGACAGTCGCGTACACAAGCGAGTAGTGCCGTTTAGCCGAAGGAAGTTGGTTCCTACCTGGTGTCCCGCGACACCACATCATTTTTTATTTATTTATTAGAAAACCAACAGCAGAGTTATAACATATCATCCAATTTTACAAATAGATAGTAAAGCTAATTACAGGTTTTCCTTTTTTAACTATTAGTGGAGAATGATTAAGTAGGCTATGGAATACAAATTTAAGTATCATACTTAATTATTAACTACAATAATAAGAAAATACTATAATTTCATAAAATTTGTTAGCACTAATTGTTAAACTATTTTAAAATTTAGATTTATTTAACGAATGACATAAATTTATACAATCAAACTAAACAACACAATCAAATTATTAATACTAATGTCCTTTTTTATTTATTATTGTTTTAATTATTTCATTTTTATATCGAGTTTTGGAATAAGCAAATAAATCAATATGACTAAAACTAGTATTACATATGCGAACAATACGGGATAAAACAGAGTTACTGGCGTAATTTGTAAATATTCTAAATGAAATTTTCCGTTCTTTCAAAAAACTTTAAGCATGTAGGGATTGACGATTATATGAACCACTAGCTGACGCCCGCAGCTTCACTTGCTAGTAGATTAACATGCGTCGAAATAGCTTTTAACACAAATTTCATTCTCTATTTCAGCTCTTCAAGGTTGATTTTTGAAAAAGACATTAGCCTATGTTTGACTTCGGACCTTCAACTATCTCCATGCCAAATTGCATAAAAATCGGACCAGCGGTTTAGCCGTGAAAGCGTAACAGACAGACAGATAGAGAGACAAACTTTCGCATTTATAATATTAGTATGGAAAAGTATGGATATGGCTTAGTATGGATAGTATGTAAGTATGGATATTCAGAGTGGTAAAGTGATAATATAAAACTACGAGCATACTATGTACTTGCTGTTGCCAGCGACTTCGTCCGCGCGGACTTCGTTTACTCCGCACAGCTCCTCCCCCGTAGGTGATAGCGTGATAATATGTAGCCTATATGTTGACCCGACCTATTAGTAATATTCATGCAAAATTTGAAGTAAATCCATGCAGTACTTTTTGAGTTTACCCCGGACATACAGACAGACATACAGACATACAGATATACAGACATACAGATATACAGACATACAGACATACAGACAAACAGATAAACAGATAAACAGACAAACAGACAAACAGATAAACATACAAAAATTCTAAAAACTATATTTTTGGCTTCGATATCGATCGTAGATCACGCTCCAAGTATTCTTTAAAAAAAATATTCAATGTACAGTTTTGACTTTCCTACGATTTTCTTATATGTATAGATTATAAATATAAAAGTATCTCTGTCTGTTACGCCTTTACGGCTAAGCCACTCGACCGATTTTGTTGAAATTTGACAAGATTTTAAGATCCAAGGTCAAATATAGACTATATTTTAACAATCAACCCCTAAGCATATATATTCTGTGCCCTAAAGGGCTGAAATATAGGAAATGAAAGATTATATTTATGAAATGTGTCTACCTACTTGCGGGCGAAGCTACGTGAGTCAGCCAGTTATCCATATTAATCTAATCCAGAGTTGTCCAAACATTGTTTTGATATGGCCCGGTAATTTTCACACTGCCCCTTCGTGACCCACTTAATAATTATAAACCCAAGCTGGTTCCATTAGGAGAAATAATACATATTTAATAATAGTAAAAAGGTTTAATTAATGTTACATACTTTGATGTCGCCTATTTTGTCATCACTCTTCGCTTACGAATTTTCGTCGCGTCGTATTGCGTCAATCGTACTGTAATATTTAAAAAGCAAGGCGGGATTGTTGCGACCCGGTATTTTTTTGATGGCCCGGTACCGGGTCGCGTCCCTGCAAATGGGAAACGCTGATCTAATATATATTAATAGTATAAATGCGAAAACTTGAATGTTTGGACGAATGGATGTTTGTTACTCAATCACCCAAAAACGGCTGAACCGATTCGGATGAAAATTGTCAAACATGTAGATGAAGCCTGGAATAATACATAAGCTACTTTTAATCGCGGAAAAAGTTGTTCCCGCGGGATTTACCTTATTCCCAATTTTTTTTATGTTACTTGGATAGGCAAACTGGCAAACGTGCTGTCTGATGGTATGTGATAAATGTCGCCCATAAACATAAACCAGTTTACCTGGAACTGGTCCAGGTAACTCGTTTGTGCGGTGTCTATCCTAAGACATAAGATGTTAAGTCTCGGTGCCAGTAATTACACTGCCTGCCTTCCCCTTCTCTCCGAAACACAGCAAAGCTGTTTCACGGAAGAAACGAGCAAGATGGGTACCACATGCAGCCGGGAGCGCGGCACAGCGCATCCCCCAACGGTAAAAAATTTTATTTTCGCGGAAATCACCAAAAACTTTTATAATATACAATTTATATTTAGTATAATATAAATTGTATATTAATTTTATAATATGAATTGTATATTATAAAATTAATATATTGCCTCGTGTTTCACTAGCTAAATAGTTTATTATTCTAATTTGTATGAGAGAATGCAAAAAAAATTTTCGCCGTAAATCGTTTTTGTTTTAGCTCCTTTGTGGCCATTATCATTTTTAGTCCATTTGTAAAAGCATCACGTATATTTTACAGCTTCTTTGTATTTTTTTTTCAAAATGATTAATGATCGTTTCTTAATTCCAGACAAGACAATTTATAATTAATTTTTTTTTCGAACAGATTTCTTTTTAGTCGTCTCTGTGGTCTGGTGGCCCGATGTCAGTTTTGACCACATGAGGTCCTGGGTTCGATTCTCTGGTCCGGTAATTCAAAAATGTGTTTTTTCAGTTTTCTGATAAAAACAACGTTGCCCGGTATTGGATAATTGCCCGGTTGGCGATAGGCCACCTATCACATTACGTGATTAACAGCCGGTTTCTAAAACGCAAATTAATTTTAACAAGCAATTAATATGTGTTTAGCGTATTTTATAGATTCAACCGTTACTTTGAGGAGATCCATTGTTCAGACGAAGAAAACCTCGGCTCTCGTTGAGTGTAGTAGTGCTCGTGTCTCCTGAAGATGCTTCGGTTGCGAAGTGAAACGTGCGTTGAGTGCGTCGATTGTGTGCTTTTGTGTTTGGTGCTGTCGTGGTATAAAATGTGGTTGGCGAGGGTGGATAACTGTGCCGCTGGGGTCTTCATTATTATTCAGACCTACGGTAAGTTTGTTCCATTTCTTACACCGCTTTTATATGTTTTTCTTTTCAGTGACATGGCAAAGGTAAACTTAAAAGCTCGCGGAAATTTGCAAAATAACTAGTTTTCTTCGTCTGTATTTAACATAATTTTTACAAGCAAATGATCTGTTAAATACGATCTGTGTTTTTGCTTGTTAAAAGTAATTTGATTTTCGGAAACCGGCCGCAAGTATCTTCGGCTAATCGTCGATGTATTAGTGGTATCTACCTTTTCAAGGATACGGGCTTGAATATATTTTTATCTTTTTTTATTCCATAGGATAGCAAAAGTAGATAAATCTGATTGAAAAAGAAAAACATCTCCAATAGACAAACGTGTTAATATGACGTTGCTACCTGTGTGGCGGGGAACGAATGCGACACGCATAAGTTAAGGTTATCTTAATCTCCAAACCGACAGCGACAAGCATCGACTTTTGTGATAGGAATAAGTAAGGCACTGGTGCTACAATCCGGTTGAGACCCAATAACTCTGACCAACTGAACAATGTTGTGAAGTGAAATTCAAGTACAAGTGCGTAGTTAATTGTGTCTAACATTAATGGAATTTCATCAAGTGCCTATGATGGAAAGTATAGAATATACATTACAAAAAGTGCATCTAGTGGCCAGCAAGCAATTGGCAACATTTTTGATGAGATTTTCGTTACGTTTAAAAGTCAGCGCTTATCGCTGGCGGATTGGAAACGTTAGGTGATACGTCTGTACCTCTGGTTACTGGTACCACCACCTTACCTATTCCTGTCGTAATAGCGTCAGTGCTAGTACTGTCGTGTTCTGGTTTGGAGGGTCGGCTACCCTACCCTAAACTTATGCATGTGATATTAAACCTCGCCATAAAATAGCATCGCACGTTTAACATCTTTGGTGTCTATAAGCGAGGGTTAACTCTTTTCATCAGGAGACCCATCTACTTGTTTGCTATCTTACGATATAAAAAAATGTTAGTTTCATGAACTTGTACGCATTTTCTTATTTCTAAATCATATAAAGTTTTTTTTGCCATAAAGTTAAGATTTTCTTTTATCTATGACCAACCAAACAAATCAGAAAAATGTTGCATATGTAAGACGTGAAATCTATACATATAATAAAATCGTAGGAAAGTCAAAACTATACACTGAATATTTTTTAAAAGAATACTTGGGGCGTGATCTATAATCGATATCGTAGCCAAAAATATAGTTTTTAGAATTTTTGTCTGTATGTATGTCCGGGATAAACTCAAAAAGTACTGCATGGATTTACTTCAAATTTTGCATGAATATTACTAACAGGTTGGGTCAACATATAGGCTACATATTATCACGCTGTCACCCTACAGGGGAGGAGCAGTGCGAAGTAAACGAAGTCCACGCGGACGAAGTCGCAGGCAATAGCTAGTTTAAAATAAATTATTATATAAAATGCAACAAAAAGGAAAGATTTACTATTACATTTGAAACTTACAACGCAGAAGGCTGTATAAACGAGGCACTCTTAGTATCATCCTAAAAAAACAAAAAATCGAGTGTCATCTGTTTAATCTGTCTTACGTACAGTACCCGGCGATAAATATTGCACATCGACCTTTGGAAAGAGACAATCGGCTAATTTCGGCTTCGTAGAGCGTTATCTCTGTCGCACAAAATACAAACAGTCCGGTACCTATTAGGAGCTGTTAAAACAAGTATGATTTGCTTCTTTTGATATTTTTATTCTTTGTATAAAATACACTAATTTTTCTATAAGTGATGGCTTTAGGTTGGGGTAAAATAAAATAAAAAAACATTTTTACATTATGTTTACGTATTTAATTATTTTGGAACATTACAGCTTTAGTGTACATAATAAACACCATTATACCTATTGCTAAAATGAGACATTGCAATAAAAATAATAATAATTCTAATTCTCAATTACTTCCATTTCACTATCTGTGCTCTCAAAGAGGTCAATATCACTGTCACTATCAGCCGTATTTATTACTAATCTATCAGTGTAATTGTCTAAACTGTGTTGAATGCTTCTATATTCATTCTCACATTTGATTGCATGATCGCAAACCTTTTTCCACTCTTCAGCGCCGATCATGTTTACTTTTTCAGTCAATAATGTTTTTACTGTAGTTAAGTTCATACCCACATTTCTAGAGGCTACATAGCCTTTCAGTTGAGACCATATATTTTCAATTGGATTAAAATCCGGATGATATGGTGGCAATCGCAACACAGTGTGCCCATGTTCGGCAAGTATTTTGTCCACAGAAAACTCTGTATACCTCTCCTTGTGCTGACGTATAATAGCGTAAATCTGGGTTTTTGTTAATTTTGGATCAACTGGAATTTCATGTCTGTTTAACCAGTTGATCATTTCCCGTTTAATGGTGTTTGAGTTGGGGGGTCTCTCAACATACTTGTTGTGATAGGGTGCGTTGTCGATAACTAGAACAGAATCACTGGGTATATTTGGGATTAATTGGTTAACCAGCCATTTCTCATAGTTATCGTTATTCATTTCATTGTGATAGTCACCTGTAGTGTCCGTGGATTTATACGTTAAAAAAGCACCGGGTACAAAGCCTTTTTCATTTCCCGCATGAACTATTATCAAACGTTGACCTTTTGAAATTGGCTTTTTTACTCCTTTTTTCTTATCGTCACTCCAAGATTTCCCTTTAGTGTGGGATGCATGTATATATGACTCATCCATGTAGACGATATTTTTTCCTGTTTCGCGAAATTTGCGTATTTTATCAAGGTATTCCATTCGTTTGAGACTAACGTCGTGCTTTTCCATTAGAATTTTTCGATTATCTTCCATTTTAGTGAACTGAAATCCCATGTCATGAAGTATTTTTCTCAATGTTTTTTCAGACCCATTGTAATTAATAGCTTCAGATAACTTAGCTTTTAATGATTTTATTGTTGGCAGTTCATTAAATCGTAAGTGAAAATCATACACCATTCCTCGAACAACATCGTAATCAAAATCGTCCATATCCAAACGAAATTGCTTTTTTGGTCTCCCTTTTTTTGGAGTGCTGAACTTAATTTCAGTCGAATGTGTTTCAGTACTGACTTCGTTTAATATATTGTTCAAAGTTCTTCTTGAAATTCCAGTGGCATTTGCAACTCGCTCTTGAATCTTCTTAAAATAACAACTTACATTTTCATCTACTTTTTTTTTAAATCTATCAGCTTCGCTTACAAAGTATTTATAAACATTGTAGATAATTTCACGTGACTGACCTCGTAAAGGTTTCCCTCTTTTTCCGAAAGATGCCATATTACAACTTTAAATTATTTAAATTTGTGGGTGTTATCAACTCTAAATATATATTTTTTTTCGGGACGCGACTGCACTCTATCGTACTTGAACAACGACTGACTAAACGTCACATAGGTAGTGTGGGACAGAGATAACGCTTTACGAAGCCGAAATTATCCGATTGTCTCTTTCCAAAGTTCGATGTGCAATATTTATCGCCGGGTACTGTAGTATTGTATACTCTTTGTGAACAAGTAACAAATATTTTGCTATAAGCTAACGTTGTTTATCTTTTAAGTCATAATATTCGTGATAAGAGATACAAAAATGTATTGTATCTATGTTGACAATACATTGTTATATGAATGGCCTAAAATAGTAACTAATAATTGTGAATTCAGGTAATATTAATTTTTGAAGGAAAGAGGGAAGCTAAGAAAGAAAAAAGGAGGAAAATTTTTCGTGAATTTTAGCATTACAAAAATTATCCATGATACAATTTATATTTCAGAAGAAACTAATTATGCATTACAATATGTCATGTTTATGTATGAAGAAGTTTTCCGAAAGAAAGAAGGAAACTAGGCTTGGAGGGGATAGGGATTTTGCTGCGCGACCGAACTGAAAAAAATGTGATAGTAAAACCGTAAGAAAAATGCGTGGAATAAAAGCGTTAAATGAGACGTCGCGTACACAAGCGAGTAGTGCCGTTTAGCCGAAGGAAGTTCGTTCCTACCTGGTGTCCCGCGACACCACCTTATTTTATATATATTGCATTTTATATATATATATATATATATATATATATATATATATATATATATATATATATATATATATATATATAAATTATATGTATATATACAGATTTGTGACATTTATGTGTATTGTTACAGGAGCTGTCTCAGATTAATGGGCTGACAATCACCACGGAGCAGCGTTTCGCAGACTACATCCCACGTCACATCTCCGACATGGAACGAATTGTTGACGAGACTTATGATAAAACGAGAGGTTTGTATAATTAAAAAGTAGCTATAACATTTACAAAATATGAAATTTAATAATACAGATTAAAATGGATTTAAAAATTAAAAAAGAACATACTTTTGCTATTAAGATAAGATAAGATTTATTATTATTACGTAGTTAAAAGTACAGTACAATAGTTTATATTTCTATTGGACTCCACATTAGGCAAAGCCTGTGACGTGGATACCATGCAGTGATTTCCGTAGATACAATTAACAAAAATTGTTTTTATTTTTTTACTTCTTTTGGCAGTTGTTTTTTAATTTAGTTTTATTTTGTCGGGAGAGAGAAAGATCACTTATCTGCAAAAATATGGTTGTTACAAGTGATTACAGATAATTTATACTTACCAAACATATTCTATCAAATATGGTGTGCTAATATTAAAATAAATAATATTAAAAATCAATAAGCCCTACTACAATCCTACAATTGATTAAGATTTATTATAGATATCGAAAATTTTAAATTTAAATCTGTACACTTACTTTTCCATAAGGGTTATCAACAAAAAATGTTTTGAATTATCTGCAAAAGGGATTCCCATTATAGTATGTTTTTATAAGGAAAATATATCAGTTACATTTTTCAAGTTGGTGACTATCATGTAACTTCTTATGTTTGTTCCAAGTGAATAAGTTTATCGTGACTAAAACTGACAAAGTATTATGAATTGCTAGTAAAGATGTAAATCGACTGATAAAAATATACCTGGTTGTATGAGTATAAATAAGTAGAAGTTTATGACATTTTCTCATGTCATTACAATATCTATAATACTATTAGCCTTAAAGTGCTGATAATTGGGACTCCATCCTATTGTAAAATTTAAAAATGACAACTGCACTGAACAAAGGCATTTGCTTATATACCTGTGCTTTTTGCAAAACAAAAAAAAACGATAACAAAATTGTGGAATGTGGATATAATTATGCGTGTGTTTAATTGTGCACATAGGAATTTGTGTTTTATATCTTGTAGATTTTATTTTATTTGCTTTTTTGTATGTCTCTGAAATGCTTTGAGTAAGTATTGCGTTATAAAAAACGTAAAAAGATTTCTAACCAACCCTATTTTTAACGAAAATAATTATTTGCTTATTTGACCAAAACCTACACATGAATATTTTGACAGATTACGCGTATTAAGACGAAGTAAATACATAAAGCAATGAAAGTTCACCCCTGGCCACACCAGGACATTTACCTACATTATAATAGATATTTTCATCTTAAGGTGAACGCACACTTATCCGAGCCGAACGCGCCGAACGAGTTGAACGAAACAAATTTTAGAATTCTGTAGGTATATGAAATCGCATGAAACCTCGCACACTTAACCGCGTCGAATCGAAGTCGAATTCATAAGATTTTATATACAACATTCTAAAATTCGTTTCGTTCGACGCGTTCGGCTCGGATAAGTGTGCGTTCACCTTTATTGAAACTGTTTTGTCTGTTTATATTATCCCATTTTCGTATGCGTATTTATTTTGTGTATAATCATTACAAAATAGTTTTGATCAAAACAGTTTTAATGAAAAAATCTATTGCAATAATTTGAATAATTACTAGCAAAAAGCAGAGCTTTGTAAGGGCTCGCAAAGTTATACTATTTAGTAATATTGTTAGAAAAATATTTTTATGACAATTACATCTTTTAATGTATAGACTTTATTTATAATAATAAAGTCTATAATCTTTTAATGTATAGAAAAATAAATAACAAAGTATTGTATCTCTCGCATTGTATATCTGTTTTGTTAATCTTTCACCTACCATTCTTTCTATATGTCCGAACCAACGGAGCATGCCCTTTCTCATCTTTACACCAACACTTTTTTCAAGCATAACTTCTCTTTCACTTCAACATTACGAACCCGGTCCGCGAGAGTTACGCGACATATTTTTCATAGCTATTTGTTTCATCGACTGCGTTGTTTATACTTTCATGCCCTTCTAACATATCCAACACTCACTTTCCTACAATATCGTTGGGATAGGCATATGATTATGCAGGGGAAGACGGGCGGGGACCCTGACTTAAAACTGGGCTTTTAAGTAATATCTCTAACGCTCTATTCACTCTGTTCCCCGCACACATCCCTGCTCTAGACCTAAAACTCCCTTGTGCCTAACACAACATTCCTTCAGACTTCCCCTGCATTCTCCTTTCCATGTTTTACTATATACCTTCAATGCTAAGCTGATCAAACTGATGGCCCTATAGCTATTTCAGTCTATACGTGAACCCTTGCCTTTATACAAGGGCCCGATGACCGCGCGCCGCCAGTCAAATATAAAGAAAAGTATTTTGTGAAGTCTCTTAATAAGTTCAAAAATCATTAATAAAAAATCTTTAAACCGAATGATCCTGCAAGCCATCCCTGAAACCGTGTTTAAAAGGATACTGTTTTAATTTTTAAAACTTTCGAATTTGATTATTGATTTCGATCTTTCACCGCAAACCTTTTTTCGATCAGCCAGGTCGTATAAAATCTGTCAGAGATTTAATCACGTGCGCACATACAGATATATACTAACGTCATTGAAAAAATATAATCACGTTTCAAGAATCTCAAACCATGGAGATCTGATGAAAGCTCGATTTTTGAAAATAACGCTTAATAATTATAATTTCCTGCGTAAAGTTTTAAAATCTTTTAAAAATATTTTTAAACATGTTATTTAAAATTGCTCTAATAATACTATACAAATATGAGACAATTTAAACGCATAAATCTTGCAAACAGTTGAATTCCCACTTCCAGTATCTCCCGTACTCTGCATCAGATCTTCGTCAAATTAAAATTAAATAACCTGAGAAGTATCTAACTCGCTGCGAGTACCTAACTCGCTGAAACAAAAAAAAATCCTTATCGGTTCAGGCGACTTCGAATAATCAGTGAACATACTTAAAAAAAGATTCCGACCAAATAGGAACCTCCTCCTTTTTGGGTAGTCGGCTGAAAATAGTGAGTAGCAAAGAATGCTTAGGTACCTAATTGCCGGAAAAGTTGAAACCGAGTTTTTTTAATTTATTTTTTTCACGGGACTAATTACACTTACTGATTTAACCCCAAAGTAAGCAAATTATTTGCTTGTGCTATGGGCGTTACTCAACTATACTAATACATAGAAGTACATATATAAATACAAGAATATCGAACCCGAGCCCCGTCGATTGCGTAGTCAGGGTTGCTAACCACTCGACCAACCGGGCGGTCAAGAGTGGAGTTGGTGCTACAGAAGAGCAGCGCAAGGTAAAAATTGTCTCCAGAATTGCATAATTATAAATCACAACTTACAAAACATCAAGATGGCAAGATTTAAATTTTAACATAATCTGTATTATTAGTTACAATTTGCTTACTTATTTTTTGTATCACTAATCTGGAAAAAGTGATGACTCAAAATTTGGAGGCGCCTACCCTCAATCGATTTTAACTCGTTAGTTTTATAATAGATGGCGTTACTAGAAATAAGATTCTAATACAAAGCGTATCTTCTATCGATTTTAACTCGTTAGTTTTATAATAGATATCGTTATTAGTAATAAGATTTTAATACAAATTGTATCTTCTATTATTTTAAGGTCTGTAAAATGGTATTTTTATGGTAGATAACATATCTAGACATGAATTTAAACTACTACGTCGAAGCAATCGAACCTAAAAGTCCGATGATTTTTCAGTAAAATGTATCACAAAAGTGCATAGAAAGTAATAAATATTAAGTAGGTACTATGGGTAAGGTAAGGTATATATATAAAGTATCTTCACGCCCATATCCCCGAAGTTGTAGGCAGAGGTACAACAAGTGCACCCACGATTAGCCGAAGATACTTGGTCCCACAAATGTGATAGGTGGCAAACCTATCGCCAACCAGGCACTTTCCAATCCCGGGCAATTTGTGTTACTCAGAAAACTGAAAAAACACTTTTTTTATGTGCACGACCCGGGAATCGAACCCGGGACCTCATGTGGTCAACGCCAACGCTGAACCACTAGACCACAGAGGCGACTATAAGAGGAATACATATACAACAATGATTTCGGTGAAAATATTCAGATAGCGCTTCAAAAGAATATGCATAAATCAGCCCCAAAAAGGAAACTCTTTATTCGTATGTATTCATTTATTTTTCGCGAATGACTGACGAAGCTATTTGCGACGCTTCAGACGTGATGACGGATCTGAGTGCTAAGTGTGAGTGTGTGAGTAAACATATTAGGAATTCATTGCGGACAAACAACGTGACACGTAATTTATATAAGTCTACGGGATTGTCCTTCCACGCAGCCAAAATGGCAATTAACTTTATATGGTGGTTAACTATTCTTAAATTTTCTAATTTTCCGCGCAATTTTCTTAATATTTTCTTTTATAAGAACCTTCTCCTTACAATTACAAACACAAGAAAAAAAATTTACCGAAATTGGTCCAGCCATTCAGGCGTGATGTCGTGAAACAATATATATATATATATATATATATATATATATATATATATATATATATATATATATATATATATATATATATATATAGAAGATTTGGAGTACTGAGATATGTTAACGCACATGTATGAAAATGACTGACGTCATAACGATTCGAATAAATCTTTACAACACTATTGTTTCATAGATGGCAACATCTATATCTATACATACATATAATAAAATCACAGGAAAGTCAAAACTGTACATTGAACATTTTTTTTAAAAAATACTTGGGGCGTGATCTACAATCGACATCGCAGCCAAAAATATAGTTTTTAGAATTTTTGTCTGTTTGTCTGTATGTATGTCCGGGGTAAACTCAAAAAGTACTGAATGGATTTACTTCAAATTTTGCATGAATATTACTAACAGGTCGGGTCAACATATAGGCTACATATTATCACACTATCACCTGTGCGGAGTAAAAGAAGTCCGCGCGGACAACAGCTAGTTAAAAAATTAAAGTCCATATATATATATATATATATATATATATATATATATATATATATATATATATATATATATATATATATATATATATATATACCCGAACCAACATTGGAGACATTTTATTAATTCGAAAGAAATAAAACGTATCGAAAATAGCCGAGGTATTCATAAAACTGGGTCAACTTTTCCAGTTACGTTACAAACAGCAGTATTTGTACGTTACATGACTTTTATAGAGCAATAAGACCCATAAGAGATTTCATTTCCACTTCCATCGTAAGACTACGTGTATAAAATACAAGATAGATGAAAGATTTTATCGGAAAGAAACTCTTAGGTACGAGTAAAAGAGGTTACTAATGTTCGGTATTAAATTTTTGTACCAAAACAACTTTACCATTGATGGTAAAACTATCAAAACAGGTCAAGTGCGAGTCGTACTAGCGCACGAAGGGTTCCGTGCCATCATCTATAAAAAAAAAACAAAAAAACACGTTAGTTGTATTTAAAAACGTATATTTAATTCAATTTAATGTTTTATTTTTAAAATGAATACATAACTAAATATTCTGTGAATGTTAAAGCGTGTACCAGTTGTCGTTATTAAGATTGAGAAAAACATTGCAAAAAATTCATTTGTTATATGGGAGCCCCCTTAAATATTTATTTTATTCTGGTTTTAGTATTTGTAGTTATAACGGCAATAGAAATACGTGATCTCTGAAAATTTCAGCTGTTTAACTATCATATACCTATTCATAAGATACATCTTGGTGACAGACGGACAGACAGGCAAACAGGCAGAAACACTGACGGACGGACGGGTGGTCAGCGGAGTCTTAGTTATAGAGTCCGCGTTTTACCCTTTGGGTACGAACCTAAAAGTCTTCTTTGAGTTTGGGTTTTGTCGCGTGATTTTTTTTCTTAGTTTAAAAGGTTTTAAAGCGATACCTAGTAAGGGAACAGTGCTAATCACGTCCATACTTCCGTACTAATTACTAGGCGACGATCTATGCACTTTTGTGGTACATTTTACGGAAAAACCATCGCATTTTTTAGGTTTGAGCTTCGATGTGGTAGCTTATATTCATGCCTAGATTTGTTAACTACCATAAAAATACCATTTTGTAAACATTAAAAAATAGAAGTTACAATTTGTATTAGAATTTTATTACTACTAACGCCATCTCTTATTACAGTAACGAGTTAAAATTGAAAGAAGATACATTTTGAATTAGAATTTTTGAACTTATTAAGAGACTACTTCATGAATTGTTTCTTCATATTTGACTGGCGGCGCGCGGTCATCGTGCCCTCGTATAAAGGTGAGGTTCACGTATAAACTGCAATAGCTATAGAGCCATCAGTTTGATCAGCTTGGCATCGAAGGTGTATGATAAAATCATTGAGAGAAGATTGCAAGGGAAGTTCGAAGGAATGTTGTGGGAGGCACAAGGGGAATTTAGGTCTAGAGCAGGGATGTTTGCAGGGAACAGAGTAAATAGAGCGTTAGAGAGTTTCACAATATGCTTATTGTGAAACAGTACAGATGTATTAATTGATTTATATTGTATTGAGATCAATTCCCAATCTTAGCCCGAGGGTAAAAAGCTAAAAAAAAGGTATATTCACGCCCGTATCCCCGAAAATAGGTAGAGGTACAACGTGTGCACCCACGGTTAGCCAGCCAGTGGCCAGCCTATTGCCAGTGGGGCACTTTTCTAAACCCGGGCAAAGTTGTTTTTATCAGAAAACTGAAAAAACACATTTTTTCATTTGCCTGACTTTGTAATCGAACTTCGATGGTTTCTCTGAGAGAAAAATTCGAAAAATGTATTCGCTGAGTGTCTACCGTCAATTCTTTGTGCCTGCGTTAAGTCCAATATTAAGTCCAAAAATTTTGAAGGTTTATTTAAATAAAACATTTTTTGATTTTGATTTCGTAAATCGACGTAAAACCAGGAACTTTCTGATTTTAGAAAAAAAATCAATTATTTCAGCAAAATGTTAAAAATGTGTTTTTTATAAGATTTTTTTTAATACATTTAATTAATTTAATTTAATCTTCATTTTTAATACCCATTTTTCCTTGAAAATAAACCAAATATTCCTAGTCCAAGGCCTGACGACGCCTTTGATGCGAATGTAATGTTTAGATGAAAATACGCTGGGTTTTTTAGGTTAGATAATTGTAAATAAAGTCCATACATTAAAAGATGTAATTCTCATAATAATATTTTTCTAACAATATTACTAGATAGTATAACTTTGCGAGCCCTTATAAAGCTCTGCTTTTTGCTAGTTTATATTAATGTTATAAATGTGAAATTTTGGATGTTTGTGTGAATGGATGAAAGTGGTTGTTTGTTAGTCAATCACGCCAAAACTACTGAACGATGAAACTAGATAAAATTTGGCGCATAGGCAGATGATGACCTGGAATAGCACCTCCTTTTAATCTCGAAAAAAAAGCTGTTCCCGCGGGATTTACCAAAAAATTTTTATGCAGCGGTTTGCACGGTAAAGCAAGTATTATAAGTGCGAAAGTCTGTCTGTCTGTCTATTTGTTACGCTTTCACGACCAAAGCACTGAAACGATTATAATAAAATTTTGCATGTAGATAGTTGAGGAATTTGCGGTTAATTAAAAAAATGCTTAGGCTTATTAAAAAATCAACCCTTAAGAGCCTAAAATATGCCATGAAAATTTGTATGAAAAACTACATATATTGACATGTTAAATTATTTGCAGATGAAGCTGCGTGAGACAGCTAGTGTAATTAATATATTTGAAAAATGAAAAATGATTAATAATATATGCAAATTATTGTAATTTACATTATCATTGTCCATTTGATTTCAAGTAGGTACCTATTAGAAGTGTTTTTCATGGTAATGTTACGTACTTCGGGTTCGTAATTGTAAGAAAACGCCACTTATATTAAATCCGTGTATTTACAATACAAATACACAAAACAACACAATTAAATACTCAAATACTCTGATTAACACTAGTCACTCACTGTACTAACACTGAAGTTAACCGACTACACAATAGAACACTTCTCACTTCGCACTGGTCGTCTCAAGTATCGCTCGATCGCTTTATAAAAACTGCCCTGTATTTGTCAACACATCTCTATTTATGCCCAGGGTAAAGTTCTACCTGGATCCAGAAAAATCTAAATGTATCGGGAAACAATGAATCACTTCTTGTTATTGTATACATATTATATTAGTACACGCTATTTTAATCCTTATGCCCCTTTACCACAAAGTCCATTATGGTATGGCTCTTCGGATAAGGGCCAACTATTTGTTTATTAATAGGAGTAGCTATCTCTTTCTTTTATTTCTAGACCCCTCCAGCGTTCCATCTCTTCACGTTTCTAGATTATTCGTAACAGTAATGTTAAATCTACATTGCATACTTTATGGTTTATATGAAAATAACAACATCATAATGAAGTTTTATTACGGCTTGACGTAATGCTGCCATATTTGCGCTCACTGTCACGTGACTTCATGTCTATTTATCTTAGATAAAGGAAACTACTACCACAATAGAATAATAACGCAGTAGAACAACTCCATTCATGGCGCCCGAATCGCCGCACGCACACAGACGTGACGTTTACATGGCCGCGCCGCTAATCTATCTTGTTCGGCCAAGATAGGTTAGCGAGTGTGTAAACGATACGTCTGTGTGCGTGCGGCGATTCGGACGCCCTGAATGAAGTTGTTCTACTGCGTTATTATTCTACTGTGCTACTACTAGATATGAAATAACTGTAGCGGCTCAAACAATCACAAACGCTACAAGAAAAAATAAAAAAACATAGAAAATTATGAAATTCAAAATAAAATCCAGAATCGCGATATCACAATTATTTATCTTGTACAAGTTTCAACGATTCTTCAGCGGTACGGACCAGCGGCGCCACATAACTAAGTGAAAACCGTATAATTTCGTCCCGAGTAATGACGGACTTAAGAACAGCTGTTTACTGTCTACATAACAGTTGATAAATTATATTGCAATTAGGCATGTTACTTTAGCATTTAGTTTTTATTTTAGCTTTAAGGTATACACTAAAATGATAGAAAAATACAAATAAACGCTAAAATCAATTTAATATTTATAAACAAAGGGCTACTTGACATTTTACGTACATTGACAGAGTATTTAGTAATGGCGTATTGGCTGTGATATTTGCCGCAAGCTGTTAAATGTGACGTTATTTTCTTAAATGATTTGAAATGAGAGTACTGACAATTTTTTTGTGGCTTTATCTATTATGAAAATTAGAACTTATTAGACAGAGATAAAGCCATTTTTATATGTTCAGCGTTGGAATGCATGCTATTTTATAATTTTGATGGTTTGTAGAAATTAATGCCAAGTGCTTATCTTTCTCTTGTCAAAGCTATTTGTGCAGAATTTACATCCTAAGAATACTATTAATCCATATATTTTATAATAAATATTTTAACTTTTTGATATCTTCATATCAAAATTAATAATTAAAAACTGCAATATATTGGATTCATTTTTATGCTGGGGCCGCACTTGCGTCTATTCCCAAAGTATGATGCGCAGTAGCTTTGTACGATTTGACACTAAAAAAATATCGCGATAAAAGCTGTGGTAATATTAGCAGCGACGATATTTTGCACGAACTATCATACAATAATTTAAGATAGCTGACATCATTTTCAAACGTATAACTATGCACGACGACTTTCTTTACATGTGTGCTAACAATTACTGAAATGTTTTTTGTTATTTACATTTTTTGGATTGCATAATATGATTGGCCCAGCTTACCATTTCATCGTTCTACTCTATTTTACAAACCACCCAGCCCCCTAAGACAAGTGGCATCAACGCTAGGAGAATAGAAAACAAAATGTATGGATTTGACATAAGCTGTTGATACGAGCGTAAACGAATTTGTAATTGGTAGCCAAGTGTCATTCGTGAAACGAAACGTTATATTGTATCGATCATCTTTGATCAATTTCATACAAAACCTTAGCCAAGTGGCACTTTTGACAAGCAAAATTGGTGATCCAATGATTAGCGAACGCTAGAACCCTGTAAATTACGCTAAAAATGGCGGATAATCACTATTATTTAATCAGCTGTTCTAAATCGTGGATAATATCTGTTAGAATTTTTGATAATTTTGAAGTAAAATGAACGCAAATTGCCATAATTTAAGAGTCCTAACCTAACTAGGGGGTTTTCAATACATTTTCTTTTTTTAAGTCGCAGACGCCTTTGTAATGAATTTCGGTTTTCATCCCCTAACTCCACGGGGAATTAACTCAGAGCAAAGTGACCTTGACAAAAGTTGGTGTCCCTTACCCCCTCCACGTAATGGTGCAACAAAAAAGGGGTGTTATATAGGGTTGAAATTTTCCATCAAAATTTTTCTAAGTCCTGCGCACGCTCTGACCGCCAACCGAGCTCTCTGTTCATTCTAATATAACGCATTGGCGTCATTTCGACCAAATTGGTAGCCAAGTGGATTATGGCTTGTTTAACGTTCGTTCCATACGAACTTTACGAATTACATCGAATATTGTCTCTGAATTGAATATAATAAAAATAAGAACAGAGTCGCTATATCTGTCAATTTTGATTGTATGTACCGCGTGAGTGCGAAGATAAAATATACTATCTTTTCTTCTTAATTACTGTCATGCCGTAAGTTTCTATATAGCTAACATGTTAATTGAACTCTGTCAGTACTACGGACTACCAATTTAAAGAGTTATAAAATTAAATACTGTCACCAAGATTTATGTATTTATCTTCATTGCTATCAAATTTGATTGTTTTAACATATTTTAAGTAAATCCTCTTTACCTACCTTACAAGTGAACGTAGAATTGTGCAAAATGTTATCGATAGTCACATTTTAAAACTTATGTTTCAGATTTATGAAAGCTGATGATAAATATATAAGCTAATTATTATTAAAAATGAACAAAAATATGCAAAACTGAACATATAAAACTTCTTTTTTACGTATTTTTTGGCATACATATTTACAGAAATGTAAAATTGATCGAAATCTATTGCTACACTGAAAAATAAACTATCTTTCTTTGTTTCATTAAATTTACAAAATACAAGGGTTGTAACAAGAATATAGTGTTTATAACTTGAACTTATAGTGTCTGTAAAATATTTAAAGACGAAATATTATATTTATCATCATTAAGACATTGTCAGCATTTTGCAAACCTATCACTACTTACAATGTGTCTAGGCAGTTCGTTAGAAGCGAACAATTGGGTAAACGAGTCACTAGTATTGTGGCTTCTAAGTGGTAGGGTTCTGCATTGTCTCGCCCGGGTCTAATACCACTGACCCACCTATTTCTGCAGCAATAGCAACAGTGCTTGTTACTGTCGTGTTCCGGTTTGGAGGGTAAGGTAGCCGGTAAATGTATGCATGTGACATTAATACCCCCCCCCCCCGCCACAAGGATATCAAAGCACCATTAATAATGTGCCACCAAAAGCCTTCTTAATTTGCGGTAATTTTACTTTAAAATTATCAAAAATTCTCACAGATGTTATCCACGCTTTAGAACAGCTGATTGAATAATAGTGATCAACCGCCATTTTAAGCGTAATCTGCAGGGTTCTAGCGTTCGCTGATTATCGAATAATTCGCTACTATTTTGCTTGTCAAAAGTGCCACTTGGCTACGGTCTTGTACGAAAATTGACAAAAATGATCGATGCAATATAACGTTTCGTTTCACGAATGACACTTGGCTACCAATTACAAATTCGTTTACGCTCGTGTCAACAGCTTATGACAAATCCATAAATTTCTCTTTCTATTGTACTAACGTTGATGCCACATCTTGGGGGGCAAGTCTTTTTTGGTTTTAATGCACTTTTCATATAAATAAAACTTATAACCTCGGTGAAAATAATACTTCAAAGTGACGTTTACCGTCAATTCAGAGACAATATTCGATATAATTCGTAAAGTTCGTATGGAACGAACGTTGAACAAGCCATGATCCACTTGGCTACCAATTTGGCCTAAATATCGCCAAAGCGTAATATTTGAATAGTTACTGAGCGTTTGCCACTTGTCTAGGGGGGCAGATACGCTCATCGATCAAAAATAATTGCTGAAATAAACAACGCTAGTCTGGTTAGACTTGGTTACGCATCGCGACATATGAGCGCGCTAAAAACCCTTTGATGTACTACTAAACGCGCGATAACGCTGGGGCCGCGTTTGCGTCAATAGTCTCGAAGTAGTATGCGCCGAAGCTTTGTACGATTTGACACCAAAAAAAATTATCGCAATAAAAGCCGTGTTCATATTAGCGGCAATAACATTTCGTAAGAACTATCGTGCGGTAATCCAAGATGGCTGAAATCATTTTCAAACGTGTAATTATGGAGACGACTTTCTTTACTTTTAATCATTGATATACGCATCGCGACATCTGAGCGCGCTAAAAACTTTTTGATGTACCACCAAACGCGCGATAACACTGGGGCCGCGTTTGCGTCAATAGTCTCGAAGTAGTATGTGCCGAAGCTTTGTACGATTTGACACCAAAAAAAATTATCACAATAAAAGCCGTATTCATATGAGCGGCAATGATAGTTCGTACGAACTATCGTGCGATAATCCAAAATGGCTGAAATCATTTTTAAACGTGTAATTATGGAGACGACTTTCTTTACTTTTAACCATTGATATAAAAAATCCAAGATGCACAGTCCCGAACAAAACTGACACTCAAAAGCGTCCCTAATTACACACAAGTAGTTATATATATATGGCAAAAATATATATTTTTGCATATCTAACCTTAAGCGCCAGACTTATAGTTGTTTTTACAAAGCAATGTACGAAAAGAAATAAAATTGACAGTATCGCGACCGACGCGAATCTATTCGAAATGAGCGCACAATTTAAAATATTGCGCTCATTTTCATTTTAGATTTTCATTTTAGAGGACGTTTTTGAGACACTGATTGTGTATCTTGTGTTTTTTATATCAATGCTTTTAACTAATAATTGCTGTGTGCTAACAATTTATTATTAAAAAGTTTTTTTGTGACTCAATTTTTAGGATCCCGTACGACGGGCACAGCTTACCATTCATCGTTCTGCTCCATTTTACACAACCACCCGCATACTTCCGAACTTATCGAAAATAACGGCTGAAGTGAACAACGCTAGTCTGTCCACGCAGCACGATATGTTAGCGCGCTAAAATCCTTAAACGTACCGCCAACCGCGCGATAAGGCACACGCAGTCCGAATGTTTGCAACGATAGCCGATAATAGCCGGTCACATCTGCATGTATCGTGTCATTGCACGAAGCTTTTAACAATAGACGCAAGTGCCGCAACATTGCCGCAGGTAAGGCCGCAGCATTAGTGAACACAAGCCTATTGCGCGCGACTGCATCGTCTCACCGAACACCGAAAAACCGAACACGAAAAAGGCCCGCTTCGAAAATATTCTGTGTTTACTATCTTTTTCTTGTGACTGTGTCTACGTGTCAATTAAATTAAATGTAACCGTTTGTTTAAACTAAAACTATACGAGTTTAAATACCCATTGATATTGCATAAAAATTCATTCAGTAATATCTGATTTGCATGCGAATAATCAAATACACAAACACAAACATACAGACAAAATAATCGTTTGTCACTACCTAGATATCATTTTGCAGTTACTGTTTTTTTATATATCATTAGATAGCAGGCAAGCAGATGGGTCTCCTGATGGAAAGAGCCATTGCCAAAGATGTTAATGAATAATACCTTGTGGCGAGGTTAATGCCACATGCATAAGTTTACCGGCTACCTTACCCTATAAACTGGAACACGACATCTACAGGCACTGACGCTATTGCGGCAGGAATAGGTAAGGCGGTGGTACCAGAGCCGGCGAGATATTGCAGAACTCTACCACCTAGTAGCAACTATGGTAGTGACTCGCATAGCCAATCGGTCGCCTTTTACGACATGTCTGGCAGAACGGCAATTGGCCTGCTCTTCAAAAGTGGCTGAGACTTTTATATTATTTTATAAGCTTAATTATATCCATCCACTAGGAAACATGCCAGATAAACGGTGTACAAAGCTAACAAGTGAAAGAAAATACTGATTGAATTCATTTAAAATAAGGTATTTAAACTAACAGCAACCTACGGCCTGCTGCATTCCAAAATTTTATCGCGAATCCCACGGAAACAAGTTATTTTGCGGGGATAAATAGTACCTTATGTGCTATTTTAGATTATTATCTACTAGTTTGCTAAATTTCATTCAAATCGGTTCAGCCTGTTTTGCTTGATTGAGTGACAAACATCCATACATAAAAACATCAAACATCCAAACATTCGCATATACAGGTGGGCAAAAAATCGTGGATCAAACGAAACGGGGTGATAGTTGTGATTATTATAGGCAAGTTTTTTTAATAGAAGTTCACTTTTTAGTAGTAGATTTTTTTACAGTAAGGTTCTAAAGTTACAAATATTTTTAATGAGATTTAATAGTAATTGAAAAAGGTGCCAATACTCATAAATCATGGTACCCATTATCATAAAAGCACTTTGACCCGACCTGTCAGTAATATTCATGCAAAATTTGAAGTAAATCCATGCAGTACTTTTTGAGTTTACCCCGGACATACATACAGACAAAAATTCTAAAAACTATATTTTTGGCTTCGATATCGATTGTAGATCACGCCATAAGTATTCTTTTAAAAAAATATTTCATGTACAGTTTTGACTTTCCTACGATTTTATGTATAGATAATCGCAACTATCACCCTGTTTTGCTTGATCCACGATTTTTTGTCCATCCTGTATGATATAAACATAGATTTTCTTGCATTCTTTGAATGCTGTAGGTAGTTAAATACGTAGTATGAGTACATTTATCACAAGTTTACGTATTTTAAATGAAATAACAGAAAAAATTAATTATACCTTGATTAACCAAATCCAAGTGGTTCGGACTTGATAATGCATCTCTTGTCGTTTATTCGTAGAAATTCATGATTGTCTAATAAAAATAATTTTTGTCATGTCATTTTTTAATACTTTTTTAATTTTTTTTCCTCTTACTGAATCTGCAAATGTCTACTGTAATAACAATGGTTAACCGTCTATGCGCAGGATGAGTGACGAGATGTACATTTTTTGGAAGCTAAAAATGACTTTGTTTTATTGGCCGTGTGTGAAGAAGCGTTATCATGGTGTAGGAGAATGCGGCTTTTGGGTCGCCCTTCGACTTACTTTTTCTAACACCCTGGGTAAACAAATGGTAGAATACCACTCGGCATTAACACTCTTTTGATCTTCAAGTGGAATTGTACAGATGGGACCCGTAGCTGAAAAAAATAACACGATCATTTATTTTCATTTAGTTCTCATTTTCAAACACCCATTCACAAGATTGCTGTTTTTTTCGGATTCAAAACAATAAATCCACGTTTCGTCTCCTGTGACAATGTCATAAACAGCATTAGAATGTCCGTGGTCGTACTTCAGTAGCATCTGTGAGCACCATTCCACGCGAGCCCGCTCCTGCTCCGCTGTCAGTTCATGAGGGATCTAACGACAACAAAGTTTCCGAACTTTCAATTCTTCGTGTAAAATTTTCTGAATTTGGCTCATACCAATCTCCAATATTTCTCGAATTGTCTCATAGGTAATCCGGGGGTTTTCTTCAATTGACCGTTTAACAGTAGCCACATTATTTTCGTTGACGGCAGTTGAAGGCCGCCCTTCACGAAATTCGTCATGTAAAGAAACTCGACCTCTCTCAAATTCAGCAAACCATCGCCTCACTTTGCGAAAACAAGGTGCTTCTCTCCCAAAAGCATTTTGAAGACGAGCGGCACAGTCTTGCGGAGAAAGGGAACTTTTAAAATCATAAAAAATCATCGCCCTAAAATCTTTTCTTAATTCCATTTTCATTGTGTACGTAGAACTTTGATGTGTGATAAAAAAACGATTGACAAATCATTTCCCGCCAATTGTTTTTTTTTATTACTAAGAAGGTTGCAACCAGGGCTTGTTAACCGGTTAATTTAAAAACCTAAATCAACGCAAGTACATGAAGAGCGTTTCATAAAGGTTTGGCTTTACCTTAACCTCAAAAATAGCGGTTTACTCGTTGAGCGAAATTATAAAGGTTTTTGGTCAATAAACCGGTTTATACCGGTTTTTAATTTTTCTTTGAAGCTCGCTGCCTTCAATTTTAAGTACAAATATGAAATAACGCAAATGTGTAGTGATTTTATGTTGTCCGGCCAAGACGCTACGCCCTGCGGTGTTTTCTTAAGCCAGTGGCAAGTAACGAGCGACAATGCGTAAATTTTAAGGTTTTGCGTAACGTATAGACTTTTTTTTTTGAGGAAATGCTTTTAATTATAATATTTTAGAGTAAGTATTTTAGTCCCTCAAATGGTTTAAATGCTTCATTCAATTAATTGCATTATATACGTTTTTTTGCAGATTTACGGATATTATACATTATATTCTTCATGGAAAAAAAAGTGTTTACAACTTTTTTTTCCATGAAGAATATAATGTATTTCTTATGTATCTAATGTCTTAAGAATATAATGTATTATGTTGATTCTTCATGGATGACGATAAAAGTTACTTATTATTGATAATTAAAGTTTACTTAGGTTCACTTCAATTTTTTTTTTCAAATTTCGTGATAAATGTTTATTTTAAGACTCACTGACATCAAGACACGTGGGAGCGTATCCAGCCAAGTTTGAAGAAGGAACTGGCGATGCAAACACCCGCGTGTAATATTACACGAACCATCTCGAGCTATTTTAATCCCTTCATAACTCAAAAACTATTTATTCTACATAGATGAAATTTGGCATTTTACTAAAACCTCTTAGCTTATTTAGAATCCAAAGTTTTATTAATGTAGTACAAGCAGTTATTGAATTACTAACAATTGATCTGATCAAAATCTGATCAAAAACCTAACCAACTTTCAGATGACCTAGAAACTCGATTTTTGACACCAAGGTAGACTTTTATAAATATACAAAGGAAAAATTCTAAAAATTCAAAATTCTTAAAAACCAGCTGTTGCCTGCAACTTCGCTCGCGTGATACAATAACATTAATTTCTTTTGCTTAGCAGTGTAAAAGACTGCCTTAGTAGCCTAGATGCTTATTTAACACGTTTAAGTTACAACTGACATAATGGATTAATAAAAAATAAAAATAAAACATTAGCTGACATGACACGTATAGCCCTGACAGAGCTGCACGTGTCATACTCAGCTCAGCTCAGTGCAGCTCAGCTCAAAATTTGACTTGGCTAGTTTTTACCAACAAGCCAAATTTTTGGAAAAATAAATTTTAAATCAATCCAACAGTATGCGTATAGTTTTTTTAAAGTAAGCACACTAACGGGCGTATGACTTACACTAATATTGTCTATCTATACCTAGGTGAAAACTAGCCAAATCAAATTTTGCGGTAGACTTATATTCTAAGTGAAATCAATGGGTTGTGTGAGTAATTATGAATTTATATTACTTTTTAAATAGCAAATATTATAGTAGTACTAATAAATAAGAATTTGTTACCTACATCTATATATATATATATATATATATATATATATAAATTAATTGCTGTTCTTTAGTCTCGCTAAAACTCGTGAACGGCTGAACCGATTTGGCTAATTTTGGTTTTGAATTAATTGTTGAAGTCCAGGGAAGGTTTAAAAGGTGATAAAATATAGAAAAAAAGAGTATTAAAAAGGCAGAACAAAGTTTGTCGGGTCAGCTAGTATATAATATATTTAATTTTAGAATGTTGCACGTTTTTGTAATTAAAATTTTAGAAGTTTCCTTACAAAATTTGGCACCCAAATAGATCTCAAAACTTTTGTCTGCGAAATTGACCGATACTCATACTGTTATATTAAACTTAGTTCCCATTTCACAAGATTAATTATACCATTTAGGAATTGATATCATTTTTGTATAAACCTACAGAAATTTATAAACAAGATGATATTGATTTCTAAAAATTATATTTATAAAATACATATACTTCAACCAAACTATACTTTTAATTCCAGATTATCAAATATAATAAATTACTGTATGCAATGTTTAAATCTATTAAATAACAATACATACTCTTTCAAATATAAATACATAATCTTATATAATACTACATACCCTTTTAAATATATGTTATTAATGTTTTGTAATGATAATAACATCTTCCTTAACAACTTTGAACTTATTAGTATACCTAGCAGCTGTGAGTTAGTATGTAGTCTAATACATCCAATTTACAAACACCTGTTACATTCTAATATGTTATATTATTTAAATACATGCTTTCATATGCAATATATCAATTCCTTTTCATATATAGATAAATAAATGAGCTCTTCGACCCAAAGATTTTTCCTGTCTTACTTAATTGTAATATACTTTGAAAGATTAGCTGTCATTCACAGTTACAAAATATCTAAATACATTAAAAACTATTTGACAATCACAATGATTTACATCATTAATATTAGATTTATAAACAAAATATTAAAAACATTAAACACACACCTACAACTCTTTTATAGTTATTATGAGTATATGGGTAATTTGAATCTAACTACTGGATTTTATTATGAGTTTAATATTTTAGGTAGAATGCATATAAATATCAGAACAACAGCGGAAACAATAAGTTTAATATATAAAATACATGTGATAATAATATACATACCATATATATTATATACAAATTTCACTGACAATTTAACCTTGCATCCATCAACTTATATAATATCTAATTACATAATATTGGCATTTTACATGTGTATAGATTATAATTTTAAAGTAAAGTGCATATGGTGTTTGAATACACAAATTAATATAGTTAATTTTAGTTATAAAATACTCACACTTCAATCAGCCTATACCTTACTTCTCATAATATTTAACTTAATAATTTACCCTACTCAGCGTTTACATTTATTATATAACAACTCATACTCGATTAAATATATATACATATTATATAACGATTACTATTCTTTTAATCATTTCTTATTAAGGTTTTGCAATAATAATAGCATCATTCTTAATAACTTTAAACATAATAATAATTCTTGTGACTATAGATTGGTACATAGCCTAATATATTTAATATACAAATACCTCCTACACTTTAATATATTATATTATTTAAATACATATAATCCTAATGATAGTTATAAAATACTTCAATCAACCTGTACTTTGGATTTCATAATATCAAATATAATAATTTACTATATGCTACATTTGAATTTACATGACAACGATATACATTCTTATAAATATGAAAGCTTAGTAAGCATATGTAAATATATTTCTACACTAAAATGTATACTCATTAAATGGGAACTTAGTAATATACTTTCACTTACTTATGCAGTCATATTTTGGCAAGTTAATAACAATGTTAAGTCTTGTCCTTTGGTCCCATTAAAATATTATTATGGCTAGTTCTCTTAAAACATTAAACGAAATAGATAAAACTGTATTTGCATCTCAGTTTCAATGTGACATAACTGATCTCTCACGTTATGTAGTGATCAAGGACTCTGATCTGACGGTAATTTCTCAAAATATTAGAAGTATATATTGCAACCTTGATGATTTTGTACTTAATCTGTCACTCTTGAATTGTAAACCTGATGTTATAGTCCTAACAGAGTGCAGATTAAATTTAAATAAACCAATACCATCACTTAATAACTATACTGCTTTTAATTCTACAAATCATATTAACCAAAATGATGGAGTGGTAGTTTATATAAAAACCTCACTTACTCCAAAAGTTAGGGAAATTATTTTGGATCATGCATCATGTTTACAAGTTGTAATCGATAAAATTGTTATAATTGGTTTATACAGGTCTCCCTCAAATACCAATGCAGACACTTTTATAAACTCTTTAAATAAACACCTTGGGACATTAAGTAATCACAAAAATATTATTCTAACTGGAGATATAAATATAAATATTATACCTAGACTACAAGAAAAAACGCAAGATACTAATAATCGAAAAAACTATGTAAATATGCTAGCAACTCACTGTTTATTTGCGGGTCATAATACACCTACTAGAGAAACTAGCTGCCTAGATCACTTTTTCCTTAAACTAAACATAAATCAAAGAGCTGATATTGCAGTCTTAAATTCTACTATTACAGATCATAAGATGACTCTCTTAAATCTAACACAACTCAAAAAAGAATTTAATTATTATAAGACTAAAACAATAACCAATTATGAGAACGCAATCAAAACATTAGAAAAGCAAAATCTCTCAGATTTACTAACTAGTGAGGACCCTAATTATATTATTGAACAACTGATAATTAAAATACAAGAATCTTTAAAAGAAAACAGTAGGACAATTAGTATCCCTAAGTGTAAAAGAATAATTAAGCCCTGGATGACCACTGGACTCTTAAGGTGTGTAAGAAATAGAAATAACTTACAAAAACAACTTAAGGCCGATCCACATAATGAAGTATTAAAAATAACATATAAACGATACCGCAATTATTGTAACCAACTAATAAGAAAATATAAACTTAATTATGAAAAAGAATTGTTAAGCAAATCTTTAAATGACCCAAAAAAACTATGGAAAAATATCAAAAATATAACTAATCAATCACATATGCAGTCAAGTACAGAGCTTTTGCACACAAAGTCTTCAATTACAGATTCTTTAAACGATGTAATCACTTTTTTTGCAAATATTGGCAAAAATCTAGCACAGAGCATACATAAAAATAGTAAATCATCGGATTATAATAAAATGATAATGAACACTTCACAAATGTCTTCTTTTGTTCTTCTTGGGACTGACTGTAGTGAAATAACGGGACTGCTAAAAGATCTAAAAAGTGAGAGTGCTCCAGGTTGGGACAATATTCCAACGTGCTTTTTAAAACTTGCCCAAGACGTCTTAGCACCAATATTAAGTCACTTAGCAAACCTGTGTTTCACTGGTGGGATATTCCCTGATGCCCTAAAAAGGTCTATTATTACTCCTATTTTTAAAAGCGGTAATAGAGAGGATGTCAACAATTATAGGCCAATTTCAATATTACCAGCATTATCAAAAGTTCTAGAAAAACTAGTAAATAAACGTCTTTTAAACTACCTTACCAAATTTAACATTTTATCTAATGCTCAATTTGGATTTCAACAAGGAAAATCTACAGAAGATGCTGTGATAGCTCTAACCTCTGCTGTTGTTGACCATCTTGATAAAGGGAATAAATGCCTAACAGCTTTCTTAGATTTAAAAAAGGCCTTTGACACCGTCTCTATACATCTACTTCTAAATAAACTTGATAAAATCGGAATAAGAGGCAAACCTTTAATGTTACTGCAAAGCTATCTTAGTAATAGAACTCAAAGAGTTAAAATTGACTCAAGGTTCATTGATGAAACTGACATAACTTATGGCGTTCCTCAAGGAAGTGTTTTGGGTCCAACGTTATTTTTAATATATATAAATGATTTATGTCAACTTAATTTAAGAGGAGCGAAACTATTTTGTTATACCGACGACACGGCTATTGTTTTTTATGGAAAAACGTAGGATGCTACACGTAGGAACGCAGAAATTGGGCTAAGATATGTTGATATATGGCTAAAAAGTAATCTATTAACACTCAATATATCTAAAGCAAACTACATATGCTTCTCTATTTATAATAGTTCTCAACCTCCTAATGATTTCAAAATTAAAATGCATAATTGTAACGACAGAACCAACACTTCATGTTCCTGCCCATTTATTGAAAAAAATAATGTAGTAAAATATTTAGGAATCATGCTAGACCAAAGATTATCGTGGCATCCTCAAATTGAATTGATATCTGGGAGGATCAGAAAACTTATTTGGATTTTTCGAAAATTAAGAGACATTGCATCCAATACACTTCTAAATAGAATCTATTTTGCGCTAGCTCAATCAATTGTTTCCTATTGTATACCTGTATGGGGTGGTGCCACTAAAATTAAAATGTTGCAAGTAGAACGAGCCCAAATAGCATTATTAAAAGTAATGCATTTCAAAACCAGTAGATTTTCCACAACTGAACTATACTCACTGTGCGAGTTACTATCAGTTAGAAAACTATATATACTTTATGCCATACAAAAAAGACATAGGTTGATTACATATGAATTATCATTATTATTTATTAAACCAAAAAGTTAAAAGAAGCAAGGATGCTATTTTACAAAACTCAACGGTAAAAACACTTTTTGCCAATAGACTTAAATCAGTCTACTATAATATATAACAAACTTAATAAGAAGTTAAATATTTATCCAGTAACTGTCTACAACCTTAAAGAGGTTTTAGTGCGCTGGCTTAAGTCACTGTCTTATGACGATGTTGAATCAATTATTTTTAGCAAGATAATATAAGAAAACTCTATTAACTGATGTATCTGTCTGTTAGAAACTGCTAGTCCTAAGATTAATGTAACACATGTACTTACAATTACCCGTGCTGACATAACATACTCGTACACGCATACACACTCATATACACGTACAGACTCATACACATACATAAATACATACACGCAATAGGCACGTATATTACTTAATTTACACATATGCTAATGATGTTCTGGAAGAGCGGTGTATCCTGACACAAGCATTTCTGCTTAAAGGATACGCCGGACAATGTAATATTATGTAATAAGTGTAAAATAAGTTGAGAAATAAACATTTGTAAACAAACATAAACATTTGTAAACAAAAAGTAACGTCTGTTTCTATAAAATATTATATGCATAAGTATCTACACATTTTGTTCCTTAAAACTACTGTTAGATTTGGACTGTACCACACTAAGCATAATTTCAAAACGGCCTGGCCACAGATCTAATAAAAAGGTGAAATACGACATAAATACACGATTTCTCGTGTAAGATTTTCTCAAAAAAATCTGTAAAACGGTTGACTCTGTAGGCCATCCCAGAAACTTCTCGTTAAATTGAGGTATTTTAAGCCCCAAGGAACAAAAACCTACGCCATAGATTTTTTAGAGTTCAAAAATATAAATTTTGTTAAAAATGACAGTAAGCCAAAAAACTTTTTTTTTTCAACATTTTTATCATTGTCAATTCCCAAATACCCTAAATCCACCGATTTTGATCCAATTTAAAATATTTGACGCGCTGTTTTAGACAGAAAGCTGATTAGATTTTTAATTCAATTGGTACAATAGCCTGAAAAATATTTTAAAAATAAAAGTTTTGCCGTAAACAACAAAATAGGTATTCATATTTGAAAAGCTGTAACTTTTGGAAACTTGATTCGATTTTGGTTTTAAAATTGTATTTGACATGGTTTTTTCAGTACTAAAATATTATAGAAGGTCGAAAAATGATTGATTAAAAATAGACTTTTTTCAAAATTTTTCTTTGACGATTTCTCCCGAACGGATAAACCGCTTTTGATGCAATTAAAACATTGAACGCAGTTTTTTGTAGAATAGAGCTGATTAGATTTTCTACTCAATCGGATATAATAATTTAGAAGTTATATTAAAAAAATACTGTTTCGCCAAAAACTTTTTGAGGTTTTTTAAACACTTTCAAATCTCCTTGGCCGAATTGGTTCAAATTTTTAGAAAATCTAAATAGAATTCAATGAATGCTATCAATCGCGTTTGAATCGGTTCAGCCGTTAAAGTTATGAGATGTTTACATATACACATACAGACATACTGACGTCATCGTGAAATTAGTCGGAAAAGATTCCTAGAACCTGAAGACGTTGAGGTCTGGTGAAATCTCGATTTTTGAAAATCGTTGCAAAATCATTACTTAAATTTCTTATCTAAATATGTAGTGGGAAGTTAAAAAACACGTCTCACTTTCATTAAATGTCCGCATTCAAACATCACACACTTTGACTTATTATTTTATTAATCATAATTAAAATAACTGTAAATAATACGCACGCTTCAAATGCGATGTTTACGATGCAATGAAGCGCGCAGAGAAAAGGACAAAATGATAATTCGTAACCTGTCCGTACTGTGCGTGCCATGCGACGCCGTTTCATTTCATTCGCGGTAGGTAGGTATTTGGCTCAAACCGGTTTATTTAGGTTTTTAAATCGCTCTCAAGTCAGATACGCTCTGAACAGAACCTTTTGTAAAAACCGGTAAAAAACCTTTATTAACCGGTATTTCCTAAACCGGTTTCAAGCCCTGGTTGCAACGTTTTAAAAATATAACATTCGAAATTCAAATAGTTCCGATTAGCTAGAAGTGCAAAACTTTTAGTGTGCCCCGTGTATGATCAAGTAAAGTACATTCTATCATGTAGTAAGTTAGCACATTCCTTAGACAATATCTTCAGGTATGTCGTGTAATTTTTGTAAAATTGTTATTTAACATTCAATACAAAAAAACGTGATTTGGCGAACCAGTTTTAACCGTTATAATTTAGCAAAGGATATGAAAGGAAGACTATTAAATAAATATTTCCGCCTACCGTCTGTTACTTCGAGGGCATGGATTTGTAATTTCCTGCTTAATTTACTTAAAGCAATAATTTACATATTGTAATTACAAGCCACAACCAAATTATACAAGATTTATAAACAGCGAATTCGCATCATACCGTATTATGAATAAATGTAGATGTGGATTAAGTTAAAACTCGTTTCATTTTGAATACTTTTCAAGCAAAATTAACATGTACCTACTTGGATGATATTAGAGCTAAATGTTTATTAACATGATAATTTAGCCGCCCCGTTGGTCGAGTGGTTAGCGACCCAGACTACGCAATCGACGGGGCTTGGACGGGGACAAGCATTTGTGTGATGAGCATAAATGTTTGTATTTCTGGGTTTGGGTGTTTATAATGTATGTAACAGTACTTATATATGTATTTTTATGTATTAGTATCGTTGACTAACACCCGTAACACTAGCAAATAATTGCTTACTTTGGGGTTAGATCAGTAAGTGTGATTTGTCCCGTGAATATTTATTCATTATTAACGCCTTTTCTGTTTGATACTTGTATATGTATACAGGTTGACTGGTATGAGATTGTGCATGCTGAAGGAATGTGTTCAGTGCTTGATTCTTATACCGAATTTGTAAAATAATAGATACTTAAATTTTGACTTTAATTTCCAATAAAAATGTTTAATACGGACATCGACGTTAAGCGCTTAGAAGTTCGTTGTTTATAAACAGCGATTTGATAGTACATCGAGCAGAAATATATTTTTGAAAAGATGAAATTAATTAAAAAGGTGAAATTAGTTAAAAAGGTGAAATTAATAAAAAATTGAATTAATTAAAAAGGTAAAATTAATTGAAAATATGGAATTAATTAAGAAGGTGAAATTAATGAAAGTTTTAAGGGTAATAACTGGGAAAGTGCTACTATGACAGCTGAACGAGGTTTGAGGACAATATAAGAAAAGGCTACAACAAAACTTACTCATCCTAAACACCAATAAAACTAAATATATATGCTTCTATAAGATAACTGCAAGTCAACCACCGCTAAGGAATAACAGTAAAATCATATAGATAAGGGCGGTCAATCCGGAAACTGTAACTGTGAAACCATCCAAAGAGTCACAGACATTAGATACCTTGGTTTAACACTTGATGATAACCTAAAATTCGTAAAGCACTTACATGTCTTGGCTTCCAAAACGCGCAAGATAATCACGAAAGCACTTCGAAACTCTGCTCATCCAAATTTTCTTAAGCAGGTGTATTTTGCGATCTGCCAGCCCGTCATAACATACTGGATATGAATTTGGGGGTCAGCTGTAAAACTTACATGATAGCCCTGAAAAGAGCTCAGCGCGCTGTTTTAAGAGTCATGTGTAAAAATTTGATTGACCGCCTTTACAAGAAATGCAAAGTACTACGTGTACGCCAGCTATACATTCTAAAAACCATTCTACAAAGCACAAAGAGATTCGTAATAGCAAGGAATATGAAGATTTATTAAAATGGAGTATATAAAGTACTACTGCTAAAAGCCGAAACTGGTTTCGCAAAAAGACCGAGCTTTATCGAGTAGATGGATATCTGTCCTCTATGTAACAGGATTGTCTCGCAATGTGACATTAAATTCTGCACCATACACGAAACTAAGCAAAGACTTGAAGCATGGCTGCTGAAACTTAATTATGAGCCGACAGAAACATTTGTAAACTTCCATTAATTTACTTAATCAGTAACTATTTTAAATTCATTTAAGAGAGTTCTTATATACATTATTCCAGCACACCAATTAAATATTTACTATAAATTTTAGGAACCCGTTCAGTGCTCGATTCTTTCACCGAATTTGTAATATTAATTAAATAGATACTTGAATTTTGACCTAATTTTTCAATAAAAATATTTAATACGGATATTTTTTTTATATATCATAAGATAGCGAACAAGCAGATGGGTCTCCTGATGGAAAGAGTCAACCATCGCCTATAGACACCAAAGGTGCTAATGGTGCGTAGCTATCTTGTGGCGAGGTCTAATGCCACATGCATAAATTTACCGGCTACCTTACCCTCCGAACTGGAACACGACAGTGACTAGCAATGACGCTATTGCGCCAGGAATAGGTAAGGCGGTGGTACCAGACCCGGTCGAGCCGATGCAGAACATTACCACCTAGTAATCACGATGGTAATGACACGCATAGCCACTCGGTCGCCTTTTACGACCTGCCTGGCAGAATGGCAGTTGGCCTATTCTTCAAAGAAGCCCAGGACCAACACGGGGAAGAACAACACATCCATGCACGGCGTATAGAAGTTATTTGTTTATAAACAGCGATTTATCGAACTCGAGATTTTTAATTTAAAAAGTCAGAAATAATAATGATGTTTATATGCTTTAGCGTTAATTGTTTTAATTAAAGTTTAGCATTACTAGTTAATCTTACATTACTTCATCGAGCCCTAACTCAGTGTTGTCACGAATTCTTCGCAGATTTTAAGCACGTCTCAAGAAGATAGTGATTACATCTCAAACTCAATTACCTTTTTTTCTCGAGGGACAATCAAGTGTTTCTTACATTCCGAACACAGAATTGAGTAACATCCGAGTTATAACATTATATTATGTACTAGTTCACTCGCGCAGCGTCGCCCCCTAGGAAAGTAACGTATCGTTGACATAGTTTTTCATACATGTGGCTTTTGGCTATGCAAGTCACTACCATCGTGACTAGGTGGTAGAATTCTGCATTGTCTCACCCGGGTCTGGTACCACCGCCTTACCTATTCCTGCCACAATAGCGTCAGTGCTTGTTACTGTCGTGTTAAGGTTCGGAGGGTAAGGTAGCCGGCAAACTTATGCATGTGTCATTAGACCTCGCCACAAGATAGCAATGCACCATTAACACCTTTGGTGTCTATAGGCGATGGTTGACTCCATCAGGAGCCATAAGATAGCAACGCAACATTGACATCTCTGGTGTCTATAGGCAATGGTTGACTCTTACCATCAGGAGACTCATCTGCTTGTTTGCTATCTTATGATATTAAAAAAAGCTTTCATCACCTATTTTATTCTTTTAGGCGTTGATCTTAAAAAATAATATATGTTTTATAATAATAAAATAATATATTCGGAATTATGAAAATCAGTATTTTCGAATTCATATTTGTGATTGTCGGAATAAAATTTTTCATATTTATGTAGTAAGAAAAACTTTATTTCGAAAATCACAAATATGAATTCCAAAGTACCCGTTCAAATCGCAAAACGCAAGTAAAATAACAATATCGTTGAGATATTGCGCCATCCATACTAATATTATAAATGCGAAAGTCTGTCTGTCTGTAACGCTTTCACAGCTAAACCGCTGGACCGATTTTCATAAAATTTGGCACGGATATAGTTGAAGATCCGGGGTCAAACATAGGCAAATTTTTTTTCAAATAAAAAACTTGAGAGGTGTCAAGGGACACCCGGATGGATGGACGGATGGAACGAAGTTCCTTTTATTTATTTACAAAAAACCTGTAAATTTCGGCACCCGGTCGAATTTTGGAACCCGGTCGAATTTCGGCACCCGGTCAAATTTCGACCCGCGGTCGAATTTCGGCACCCGGTAGAATATCGATCCACAGTCGAAATTCGGCACCCGGTCGAATTTCGACCCACGGAGGAATTTCAGCACCCGGTCGAAATTCGACCGGCGGTCGAAACTCGAAAACCGATCGAATTTCGACACTAGTTCGAAATTCGACTGTCCGTCGAAATTCAACTTTTGGTCGAAATTCGACATTCGGCCGAAATTCTGTATAAATGTCGAACATTTGGCACTAGAAAAAAAGTAAACTCAATCAAATAGTAGATAGACTCTTTCACTTTCAATGCACGAGCTAAAGGGAAGTGGCTGGATATTTCTGTGCTTACAATACCTTACTATAGCAAAAAGTGTCGTGACAATTTTTCGTAAGAATTTTTTCCGTCTAGCCCCCTTTCACCAGGAACTTCGTTCCAAAATCAGTCCCTGGAAGGCTGAAATAGGGGATTACATTTTTATTAAAAGCTATTTGGACGACTTATTAATATACTCGCGGGCGGAGCTGCGCGGGTCAGCTAGTTTTATGATAAAATTACTTTTGTATACAGTTCAAATTCGATGTTTACTTTTTACAGAATTTCATGTTTATATTCAATAAGCAAAGTTCCTCCAGGCTAGTGTTATTACCAGGGTGTTAGCTTCAGAGTGCTCACCAACATTCCATTGAAAGTATCGAGTTATTCGTTGAAAGTTTTGCTTGTATATTGTAATTTTGTAACAACGTCGTCGCTTGTCGAAGTTTCTGTAGCAACGTGGTTGTTAAATGATATTGTAGAATACATTTACTTACAGTTTGTTGAAATTTTTAACTCACCAGAATAAGGTTTTCAATTCGATTGTATTTTTTAAATGTTTTATTACTTCAGAACTTTTTAAGAACAGAACAGATTTGAAAAATTCATTTTTGTTTTATACTTCTTTGTTTGGTTCCATTTAATTTTGATGAACCCTGATTCAAGGTTTCAAGATCATGGAAGACGGTTTATTTCATAGTAATAAGTTAATAAAAATTCAAATTCAAATTGTATATTTCACAAAATAAAGTTAGTCTAATATGAGCTGTAGTGGTGATACACAATAGTTGTAAGCTGTGTTTATTACAAACAAACTGAAGAAAGTTATCTAACAATAATATTATGAACTAACGACTAACAAATGAGCGATTAACTTCAACCTTCGCACCTACTAGTTTTACACTGTGTGACGGTAGAGATTCTTCGCTGAGCGCGGCCTTTCGTTTTTACATTTACTTCATGTTCCAACTGAGAATAGGACTGTCAAGATGACATATTGCTCTGCATTTTGCAAAAACTTCATAAAGCCCCGTTTTCACTTTGATTAGTACGAGTGTGAGTGTTTAATGCAGGTGCTTAGTATTGAGATAAAAATACGTGAAGACAGTCGTTGATCCGTGCGAGTGATAAGTAATCAGCATCTATTCACTTTTACTACGCTCATTATGAATCACTCGCACTGATCCACGGCTATCTTCACGTACTTTTGACTTAATACTAAGCACCTGCATTAAACACTCACACTCGTACTAATCAAAGTGAAAACGGGGCTTAAGTGATGAGTAAGATGTGCAAAAATTCGAACAATGAAATACTTAAAAAAATTTTTTTATTCTGTTTGGTACATTTTTTATTTAGATTCCCATCAGGTCATGTTACCATGTATTGAAATAGGTGTAAAATAACTAACACGACTTTATAACATATATATGTATATAGACGAAGAATTAGGCTGATATATTTTATTGTTTTTACATATACATATACATTATATATATATATATATATATATATATATATATATATATATATATATATATATATATATATATATATACATATACATATACATATACATATACATATACATATATATATATATATATATATATATATATATATATATATATATATATATATATATATATATAACATCCACTCAACGAACTGACTTTGGACAAAGAATACATTGGTAAGGTAAGGTAAGGTTTTTTCTTGTGGTTAAATTGATCGCGGAGACTTGTCCACTTTGTATTTACTTCTTTGATTTAAGTTTGGAAACCTCCTGAATAGCTTCATATTTTTTATTTTTGTTCTTGTGATCCGACAATTAAGGATCCCGAATACAGGGCGCTCGCGTATTGAATCGATAAAAAATAACGTATAATGTCTTTATTCCAATTCAAATTTTACAAATACAATAAACTATAGGTAATTAGAATAAGGAATACACAAAGGAAATCAGTAAATACGAAATGCACAATCTCAGTGTTCGCAAACAAGGATGTTTTTTTTTATAAGATAGCAAACAAGCAGATGGGTCTCCTGATGGAAAGAGTCAGCCATCGCCTATAGATATAGATGATAAGAAATTACCCCTCCCCTGCAGGCAAATGCGGGAACGCCGTTCGCCTCGGATAACATGTTTGCATGTTTGAGCTAACAAAACAGGACACGCCCATATTTTGAGTTTGATGTTAGGTATTACAAAACAAAAAACAGTATTGCAGGAAACCCGACTTTAGAAAAATGACAATATAATTTAGGAGAGATTCAAACATCCATCCAAACATTCGCATTTATTCTATTAACTAGCGACCTAGTATATTTATATAGGGGATATTAAAAGACCATGAAATAGCAAACAAGAAGTTATTTCTCCTGATGACATGTTATGTTGTTACCAGTATCTCTGGAGTATTGCGTTTTAATTTCAAAGTTACAAGGTTTATTTGCCATATATGTGAGAAACTTTAGAATTCTAAGAAACAAGCAAGTAATTACGTTTTAAATCTAATTCCGTCAACTACTTATAGACCGTGATCCCAGGAACAAACTTTGTTTTGATTAATAACAAGCTGAAAGGGTGTAGCAGGATAAGTATGATGATTTTTAACTGGAAGGAAATCATGCGGAAGCTCGGATGATCTCCGCGCATCGCATAGAGCCCAATATAAGACCGCTTCCTAATGTTGTTGTGATATGAACTTTTAAACTAACGCTTTCTACTATCATTTTTAAAAATATAAACAGTCAAAAACGCGTACATATATAGGCCTTATTTTACATTGTAAAGCTCGACGTTTCGGCAAAGTTACATTGACCGTGGTCACGAGTGGACTGTCACTGGAGTAGTGAGTTTCCTCCGTCGTTCACGTCGGCATCAATTTTCATCTACCCCCTTCTGGTCTTGTCATTTCGAATTTAACCTACACACAACACTAACCGTATCTTGAACTTTATTCGTTTGCAGGTGCAAAGGCCGTATTCTGTTAATGTCTACTTATATATGTACGCGTTTTTGACCGTTTATATATTTTTAAAAATGATTTTGTAACATTGTCGACGCTACAAGTGGCTCTTTCCAACTGAACTAAAACCAAAAATAAATAACATTATTTGAGCGTTTTGCGGCGTTTAAAAGAGCAAATTTAACAAAAAAATCCAAATTTGTGATTTTTTTAAAAAGTTATTGTGAACGAATTTTTGATTAAAAAATCAACAAATACCATCGAGCAACCACTTTTTTCACTAGATGTTTTAGGAGATTTTATTTACCAGATATTTTAGGAGACTCCGGCCGACTTCTTTCTTTTTCCTAAACTCAAATTACCACTTCGTGGCACTCGTTTTAATTCAGTAGAAGGAGGAAAGAAGATCATAAAGGCGAATTCGTAGCAATAACTCAGATGATTGAATAGTTCATTATAGCGTATGATGTATCGTTTTGAAGGAGCATATTTTGAAGGTGATTTTGTGTATTATTTATTGATCGTTTCCTAATTTCTCGACAGAGTAGTATGATAGATTTCACGTTTTTCAAGTACAGTATATAACAGGAAACAATAATGTGACTACCTTAATTTTTATAACAATCGCGCCTATATTATATTTAATGATAAAAAATAAAATTGAGATTAATTTTTAAAAGCTACCGATGATAATTTTCCACTCTTTATTTTTAGCTGTGAGTAATTTAATAATACAACAACTGATTTCAACTCCCCCGCGTTTAGCCCTGCCAAGAGTTGTATTTTATACGAGTTTACCTTTAAATTAAGCACGTTAAATAATAGTAGCGTTGGAAACTTTGTTGGCTTGGCTTTATGTGAAGGAATTGGCAGGTGTCAGATGTCATATATATATATATATATATATATATATATATATATATATATATATATATATATATGTGTGAGTGGTTACGCAAAAAGGGACCTGAAGGGATTGGAAACGGTTTTTTTTTTTGATAAATTCTGATTCTATGGTCCTTCATCTTTGTTTTGTTCTAATCAAAATAATTTTAGGTGCCGTAGTTTTTTTTTAATGATTTTTTATGTAAGCCGAGGCAGTTTTGAAAATATTACACCTTATACACAGCGCACACTAGTTTCTTTTTCTAGCGCGCACATAAAGACAAGTAAAAGACGAATAAATAAGTCACCAATAATACAGCTATCGCAAACACGTGCTATTTCTCACTGACGAAGTCGCTCACTAACGACACTAACATAAAACACCCCGCGCCTCTCTCATTTCGACTCAACATTTTAAACGTGATTTACTCGAAATCAATTATTTTCCCTTGAGGTCCCTTTTTGCGTAACCACTCACACACACACATATATATATATATATATATATATATATATATATATATATATATATATATATATATATATATATATATATATATATATATATTGGAAACCAGATGTGGGAAATATTAAAAAAAGAATAAAATCACTAACAATCTCTTTATATTTGATTAGATTACAACTAATCACAGTTTACAAATTAAATCGAACTAAATTACAATCAAAATTAAGAAGGAAACAATCAACTTACCAAATATATCCAACAAACCATATAAACGTGAATATGAATTATCGTCCGAGTTTCGCAACGAGCACAGTGGTCCTATCAGTCCAAGCGCCGACCGACAACTGAACTGCTAACTGTCGCTCATCGGTATTTAAGCTAACAGATGATAGCTGTGACGTTAGCCGTTCAACGGTATTTTGAAATGACAGATGACAACTGTGACGTTACGAACTTTAGTCGTTAATAAAATAAAAATAAAACAATGGGATAGATCCTGACACGGCCTCCCCTGACTGTGTCCGTCCTCGGGCACTTTTTCAGCGGCAACGTCCTCTGTTTAGTTGATCGGAGGCTGGACTGAAGGTGCTGTCTCTGCGAAATCCTCACTCTGGTGGTCTTCACCTATAACCGTAACAATTAATTGCGTTAATTCAGAGTCCCCTTCGTCAATTTGCCTATTCAAACAGTCATCTCACTTTCAAGGCCCTCATTCAAAGTTTCACAGCCATAAACATTATTAAATCGTTCATCAGCTTTCATTCATCACACTGTACGGCCGTACTAAAACCCCTACATATCAATTGACACATTTTCATATGTCAATTGACATGCCTGCCAACCAAATGTACCGCAGCACACTTGTGAATGTGTGGACAACTATACCGCAGCAAGTGTCACCACATTCCCTGGACTCGCCCCGCAGTTCGAGCCCGATATTATCGGATACCGCAGCACCGATGCCTGGGATGTGTCGCCGTAGCGCACACCCAGTATATCTCAACCAGTACCGCAGTACAAGGCTAATTGAAGAAGTTGCTTCTTCGGGGTACCCCTTTTATGTACAGCAACGCCGCACATTTATCACACCAGCGAGGTTAGTCGCCGATGTCCACATTCTTAACTGTAACACAAAGTAAAGCAATTACTCACATGCAAAGAAAGATGCACACGTATCCGGGCATCATTCTCCCTTCCAGGGAACCATATACTGGGCTGCTACCTGTGTTGTTTTCCCTCGAGCGCCAGTCAGTAATTTAAACTCATATCTGTCACTTGACAAAACTTTGGTGACCCGATAATGTCCTCTCATCTCAGAGTCAAACTTGTCCGTGCTCTGGGAATACTTTATTACAATCACCAGGTCTTGAAGCTTGAAAACCTTTGGAGATTTTCGATGCCGGTTTACACGGGAGTCTTGCTCAGTTTGGTTGTTTCTTAGCATCTCACTGGCTCGAGTTCTGCATAACTCGCGCCACGCCAGACGATTAGGATGAGCGTCTTCAACTGCGACATATCGAACCAGGACACGCAGTGCAGGAGTGGTCGTATCAGTACCGACCAGTAAATTTAAAGCAGAATATTTGGTAGTTTTTTGTTTCGTTATATTTAAAACTAATTGAAGTCTCAATAAATAATCAGATCAACAAGTATTTTTATTGAAAACCTCTATACGAATCATATTTAGGACAGTACAGATATATTGTTCTGCCCGGCCATTTGCGTGGTGCATTTCAGGCGTGATATAATATAATGCATTTCACAACTCATGTCGTTAATTAAATTTACAAAACTAGAAGTTTCCACGATCGCAAATTAATAATTTTGCTACACCAAACAAAGCAATTGCGTTATTGAAAACACGCTTCAAATCATCTGCATCTTGTCTGTACATTGGATATAACAAAGTAAATTTAGTAAAAGAATAAACGATGACAAGTACGAATTTATAGCCATTAGATTCTGGTAAGAGACCTAAGGCATCGACATAGATCGTATTAAAAGGAATAATCGTATTTAAGGACTATTTGGCTTTTCCCATGGTTTTCACGTGATTGGTTGTTGCAGAGCTCTAGCGACACGTTTTTTTTTGACATGCAAGCAAGGCAACGAGACACGTACTTATTTACAAAAGTCCTAAGCCCGGGAACCAAAAGTGGCTCAAAATTAAATGTAATGTCTTTTCAGCCCCGATATGTTCATGTTCGTCATGAAAAATTCTAAGAAGGCTCAGTCTATGGCATTTTGGGATATAACATAAAAGGCGAGGCCCCTCTCCAACGGGGGTGTAACGAGAGTAAAGTAAATCATTTCAACAGACATACCTCTGAGGATCCAAGTTACCATCGTTTAACTTTTGAATTAAATCATGAGTCGCGTTATCGGCATTTTGAACTATTTGGGCCCAGTTGCGAGGTTTGTCGATATGATTTACTTACACCGCTGGTGGACTCCTGTTCAGATAGTCAGCATACTGCATTAGAACACCTTTTCTATATTCTACAGTGAAATTATAGTCCTGCAAATAAATCCACCAGCGCGCCACTCTGGGTAGTAAGTCCTTTTTTTCGTTTTTGGTGCATAGCCCTCGATATAGCGATGGAAGTACCCCGCTAACCCTAGGAACTGACGTATTTGTTTTAAATTTCCTGGTATTGGCGAGCTTATCAGTGATGCTACTTTAATCGGACTCGGCCTAACCTGACCACAAGAAATTACACGGCCAAGATATTCTACCTGTTGTGTCAGAAACGCGCACATTTGAAGATTGATTGAAAATCCAGCATTTATCAAGGTTTTCAAAACTTCGCGTAGGAACATAATCCCGTCTGCAATAGTCTCACTCATTAATAAATTATCATCGACCAAAACTAGTACACTGTCAGCTTCAATCAATCTTCGAAGAGTGGTGTTGATGATTGTTTGATAGACCGTCGGAGAATTACATAAACCGAATGACATCCTTACATATTCGTAATGATCTTCCTATCCTCATTATTATTACGAGCCCCTAAACGTTCTTTAAAGAAACAGTTGCTTTCGTTATGTCCTATCTTTTTACAGAACGTACAAGTTGGTAAGGTTGACGGTTTAGTCGCACTTCCCGGTTGTCTAGAATTGTTCGGAGCATCGAGTCTTTTTAAACAAGTGTAGCTTTTATGTCCAGTCTGACCACATGTGTGGCATCTCGGAACCGGCATGCCAACTTTACGCGGTTTCGTAAAATGTGAGGGTAGACAGGTGTCTAATCTTGTTTGAGCAGGATTAACGTAAATGGCTAAAAATGAGACTAAATTTTCAACAGACAGCTCAGCGTTTGCGGCCGCTGCTTGCACTTGCGGGTCTGTTATTCCACGAACGATAATTTGTACCATGAGATCATTACTCAACCCTTTAACTATTCGTAAACGCAGTAACGAACGTCGAGCGTATTCGGCGTACGTCGAATATTTATCTGAAGTGGTGTTCATGCCTTCATACAGGATATTCGCATAATCTAACTTACGCGGACACAACGGAGTGAATTCTAATTTGAAATTGTGTCATGATCGATCGTTGGTAACCCATTCGTTAAGCCAGGTTTTTGCGTCACCTTTTAAGCAATTAGAAACTCTCGAAAGACATTCAGTATCGGCCCAACCGTTTGCAACTTTAGCCCGTTCGACCTCCTAGCACCATACTGCGATATCGTTGATTGAAGGATCGAAATTTGATACGAAATAGTTCTGAGATTTGTTTTTCATCGCAGTACCCAAAAGTTCAACTAATGCACTACTCACTGAAGGCGTATTCAAACGTTTCCTGGACGCGGTTATCTTCGCGATTCGTCCAATGAATTTTCCTCGATAGCATTAAGACGTGAGATAATCGAACTTAAGGCTTGTTTTACCGAAACATCGCGATGCGAATGTGATCCTCGTGACGGCGAACGCAAATCACGTAAACGTGAGCGGGTGCGGGTACGGTTACGGTTATGTCGAGAATGACCACGGGAAGAGCTCTTAGGTATCTCAGGTGTATAACCACGAGAACGAGCTCGCTTACATGAACGGTTTCGAGACCTAGACCGAGATTCGATAATCAGTCTAGGTGCATAATACCTAGACTAATTACCAAATCGTTCGCGCGAGCCACTATGTTTTCGAGAACGTCCTACACAACGCTTACGTTTACGATCATGATAAATTATATTTGAAAGCCGATTGTTACCTTACAAGTAGTTGTGGACACGGGCCTATACCAATTCTGATTTTGGAAACCAGATGTGGGAAATATTAAAAAAAGAATAAAATCACTAACAATCTCTCTATATTTGATTAGATTACAACTAATCACAGTTTACAAATTAAATCGAACTAAATTACAATCAAAATTAAGAAGGAAACAATCAACTTACCAAATATATCCAACAAACCATATAAACGTAAATATGAATTATCGTCCGAGTTTCGCAACGAGCACAGTGGTCCAATCAGTCCAAGCGCCGACCGACAACTGAACTGCCAACTGTCGCTCATCGGTATTTAAGCTAACAGATGACAGCTGTGACGTTAGCCGTTCAACGGTATTTTGAAATGACAGATGATAACTGTGACGTTACGAACTTTAGTCGTTAATAAAATAAAAATAAAACAATGGGATAGATCCTGACACGGCCTCTCCTGACTGTGTCCGTCCTCGGACACTTTTTCAGCGGCAACGTCCTCTGTTTAGTTGATCGGAGGCTGGACTGAAGGTGCTGTCTCTGCGAAGTCCTCACTCTGGTGGTCTTCACCTATAACCGTAACAATTAATTGCGTTAATTCAGAGTCCCCTTCGTCAATTTGCCTATTCAAACAGTCATCTCACTTTATATATATATATATATATATATATATATATATATATATATATATATATATATATATATATATATATATATATATATATATATATATTTATATATATATATATATATATATATATATATATATATATATATATATATATACATATACATATATATATATATATATATATATATATATATATATATATATATAAATATATAAATATATATATATATATATATATATATATATATATATATATATATGTATATATATATTGGATCACAGTCATTGTAGTAACAATAAAAACAATGGTAAGTCTTAAAACTAATAGTTTGTTTGTTGAAGGTGCTGTCTCTGCGAAGTCCTCACTCTGGTGGTCTTCACCTATAACCGTAACAATTAATTGCGTTAATTCAGAGTCCCCTTCGTCAATTTGCCTATTCAAACAGTCATCTCACTTTATATATATATATATATATATATATATATATATATATATATATATATATATATATATATATATATATGTATATATATATATATGTATATATATATATGTATATATATATATGTATATATATATATGTATATATATATATATATATATATATATATATATATATATATATATATATATATATATATATATATATATATATATATATATTGGATCACAGTGGTAAGTCTTAAAACTAATAGTTTGTAGTAAGTCCTAAAATAACTTACTTTTTTCATAAATCATAATATTTTTTATAAGGAGCGTTTCGAGGAATACTTTAGGAGCGCTTGAAAATGGGAGCGCTTTGAGGAATACCTCAATAAATTAATAACACTCAGAGTTAAAATTACATTATCGACTAATTAATATAAAGTTAAGAAGTAAAACTCAAGCATTATGTTCTTTCGTCTGAGATTATTTAATTTACGATAACTTCAGTTCTTTCATAATCTTAAGATTGCAAAATAGGTAAAGCGGTGGTACCAGATCGGGCGAGACAATGCAGCTACCACCTAGTAGTCACGATGGTAGTGACTCGCATAACCAATCGCTCGCCTTTTACGACCTGCCTGGCAGAACAGCAGTTGGTATATTCTTCAAAGGAGCCCGGAACCAACACGGGGGTATTTAACAATAAATGGATAAAATATTATATATAGGTGTGCTTATCTCTTTAGGAGATCTCTTCCATCAAAACCTGTAAAAGGAGAGGTGTTGTAGAAAGATTATTACAAAGCAGGTAAGCGTACATTAGAGTTTAACTCATATACGCTTACCTGCTTTGTAATAATCTTTCTACTCAAATAATAAAATTCTTGTAGCCCATAAGGGGTATTATTTTCACTGTTAATATTTTAAGTAATTTTAACTTTGTGTTTTGTCTGAGTTATGTATTTTCTTTTCTTATAGTTGTACCTTGTCCTTGTTGTATTTTATTGTTTATAATTTGGTTGTCTGGAAGAGATCGCCTTTTAGTGATAAGACCGCCCATTGTATTAGCTGCATGAATTTGTATACTATGTTATGTAATGTTTTTTATGTGGTACAATAAAGAGTATTATTATTATTATGTTTATAAATACGAACAAAAACAAAGGACTAAAATGATTAATGTTAACATCCATACATCACAGCGAAAAATCTACAGCCAAAGATATAACTAGATAGTTAAGGCAAATAAACAAAAATGTGTTTGTCTCTGCTCTATAGACAGCTCTGAGAAAAGACAAAATAAAGACCATTACCTATCAGAAAGTAATGTTTTTGTTTTAAAGAACCTACAGTCTCACAATCATGAATATTATTTGGGAGCGCGTTCCAAAGAATAGCTGCGAAACTGTATAAGAGTTGCTATAGATTTTTTATTGTAGGCAGGAACAGAGAAATGTTTAATATTGGTATTTTGGCGAACTGGTCGACTACTAGGGGGAGCTAAAGACTAAAGAGGACTAATTGGGAGGGAGCTAAACTGAAACGCTCACTCAGATAAGGAGGGGAAGATTTTTTAAGCGTATTATATATGAAAGTTGGTGTGTGAGCGGAGACGAATAGGAAGCCATTTAAACTGAGAGTGAAAATGAGAAATGTGGTCGTATATCCGTAAACCATAAATAAACCTGATGCAAATGTTCTGAAGGCGTTCAAAATTTTTCAACTACTCCTCAGTCCTTTGTGATATCTAAGTAGCAGACATGAGCGTTATCCAAGAGTTGAAGAAGTAAGGCCTGGGAAAAGAAAAAATTTAGTATTGAAAGGGAGAAAATTTTGTAGTCTTTTTAACGAATGAAGCGAGTAATGAAATGTTTAACTAACTGCATTTACCTATATGGTTTGTCCATGTTAAATAACCGTCCGTAATAAGGCCTAGATTTTTTACCTTATTACTAACTGGAATGGGAATATCATTAATCATTATATTTGACGTATTTTATAGTAATAAAATCAATATTATTGCGATTTAATGAGCTAATGAAGTTCCACGTGTCAACTAGAAAATTCAAGCATTTTTATCACAGACCACGTGAATACTGACAGGATTTTGGTTGGAGAACGTGTAGGCACACGTTATAGCTAGTTTTTCTAATGCCTAGGTTAGATATTATGTCGGACTCGTGTTGTCGCGATGTGTGTCGGGCTGGCGCGTCATGAATTGTATCATGGAACTGGCAAAGAGGTTCGGTGCGTCACTGCAGTCGTCATCAAACTGCGTTCCGCAGGTGATAATTGTGCGTCCTAAGTGGGCCCAAGACAAACAAATAATTACATAATTACGATAAATAATAACCCGTGAATATATGTTTAGTTAACTTCATGTGTAAGTGATATTTTGATATTGATGTAGTGTATCGACGTACATACATACATATCTTCACGCCAGATCCTTTACGGGGTAGGCAGAGAGAACCCAGTGCCATACATCACGATCCTTGCCGGCTTGTCTCGCATCCTCCACATTCATCACACTCTTCATATAGACACGCCGGTTGCGAAGACTTGCCTTCGGACAGTACTCGATCAATCTGATCATGGTATGTTAGTCTTGGTCTTCCCTGGTACCTACATCCTTCCACATTCGCATTATATATCTGTTTTGATAACCTTTCATCCACCATTGACCGCCCCGTTGGTCGAATGGTTAGAGACCCTGACTACGCAATCAACGAGGCTCGGGTTCGATCCCCGACGGGGACAAGCATTTGTGTGATGAGCATAAATGTTTGTATTTCCGGGTTTGGGTGTTTATTATATATATTCTAGTATTTATATATGTATTTCTATGTATTAGTATCGTTGACTAACACCCATAACACAAGCAAATAATTTGCTTACTTTGGGGTTAGATCAGTAAGTGTAATTTGTCCCGTGAATTATTATTACCATTCTTTCTACATGTCCGAACCATCGGAGCATGCCATTTCTCATCTTTACATCGACACTTTCTTTTCAAGCCTAACCTCTCACTCACTTCCACATTACAAACCCGTTCCGCGAGTGTTACACCATATATTTTTCTTAGCGATCTCGTCTCGACCGTATTGATTCTATCTTCATGCCCTTTCTGACATACCCAACTCTCACTTCCATACATGCATTGGGATAAGCACATCTATATATATAATAAAATCGTAGGAAAGGCAAAACTGTACATTGAATATTTTTTTAAAAGAATACTTGGGGCGTGATCTACAATCGATATCAAAGCTAAAAATATAGTTTTTAGATTTTTTGTCTGTTTGTCTGTATGTATATCTGGAGTAAGCGCAAAAAGTACAGTTTGGTTTACTTCAAATTTTGCATAAATATTACCAAAAGGTCGGGTCAATATATAGGCTACATATTATCACGCTATCACCTACGGAGGAGGAGCTGTGTGGAGTAAACGAAGTCCGCGCGGACGAAGTCGTGGGCAACAGCTAGTAATCATATAATTATGTTATTTTATATACGACTTATGTTAAATTATTTTGTTCCACGACATTGTCATAGCAAAAAGTGAGAATGGTAAGAAGTTAAGTAGTTACAATGGTAGTGACAATTTGCTAATCGTTGCTTGACAAAATGGCTGATGGAGTATTATACTATTCTTAACTGGAGTAATACAAGGGCCCCTTAAATTCCCATTATAGCTTTACTTTGATAATTAATTACGTCAAACGTTATAAGGTTTTTGTTCATTTTACTAAAAGGATGGGGTCCCTAATGGATATTGGGTAGTATATTAGACTTATTGAAACGAAAAGTTGTTCTCCACGACCTTATATTATTATATTCCATAAATTAATAAATCCTTGAAGAGTTGCTTATTTATTATATTATCGCCTCTGTGGTCTAGCGGTCCAGCGTTGGCGTTGACCACATGAGGTCCCGGGTTCGATTCCCGAGTCGGGCACAAAAAAAAGTGTTTTTTCAGTTTTCTGAGAAACACAAAGTTGCCCGGGATTGGAAAGTGCCCGGTTGGCGATAGGCTTGCCACCTATCACATTTGTGGGACCAAGTATCTTCGGCTAATCGTGGGTGCACTTGTTGTACCTCTGCCTACCACTTCGGGGATATGGGCGTGAAGATACTTTTTTATAATTATAATCATAATTATCCATACTAATATTATAAATGCGAAAGTCTGTCTGTCTGTCTGTTACGCTTTCACGGCTAAACCACTGGACCGATTTTCATGAAATTTGGCATGGGTATAGTTGAAGATCCGGGGACAAACATAGGCTAATTTTTTTTCAAACATTAGCCCCTGGAGGGCTGAAATAGGGGATGAAATTTTTATTAAAAGCTATTTGGATGACTTATTAACATAATCGCGGGCGAGGCTGCGCGGGTCAGCTAGTATCATATAATTCTTAAATGTTGCCAGTAAAATGAATCGATAAAACAAAAAATTGGCCTTCATTCGTAATATCACTCGCCGCGTCTGTCTTACTGTTAATCGTAATAAAATTAAAGAATACTAAACAGATTTTAATGTACTTTTCACTAACAGATAGAGGGATTTAAGAGAAAGGTTTAAGTGTATAATTTGTTAGGATTTTTTATATCATAAAATAGGAAACAAGTAGATGGGTCTCCTGATGGAGAAAGACAACCATTGCCAATAGACACCAAAGATGTTAATGGTGCGTTGCTATATTGTGGCGAGGTCTAATGCCACATGCATAAGTTTACCGGCTACCTTACCCTCCAAACCGGTACACTATAGTGACTAGCACTGACGCTATTGCGGCAGAAATAAGTAAGGCGGTGGTACCAGCCACGATGTTAGTGACTCGCATAGCCAATCGGTCGCCTTTTACGACCTGCCTGACACAACGTGTTGGTCCCGGGCTCCTTTGAAGAATAGGCCAACTGCCGTTCTGCCAGGTACGTCGTAAAAGGTGACCGATTGGGTATACGAGTCACTACCATCGTGACTACTAGGTGGTAGAGTTCTGCATTGTCTCGGCCGGGTCTGATACCACTGCTTTACCTATTCCTTCCGCAATAGCAATAGTGGTAGAGTTCTGCAATAGTGGTAGAGTTCTGCAATAGTGGTAGAGTTCTGCAATAGTGGTAGAGTTCTGCATCGGCTCAGTCGGGTCTGGTACCACCGCCTTAACTATTCCGGCCGCAATAGCGTCAGTGCTATTCACTGTCATGTTCCGGTTTGGAGGGTAAGTTAGCCGGTAAACTTATGCATGTGGCATTAGACCTAGCCACATGATAGCAACGCACCACTAACATCTTTGGTGTCTATAGGCGATGGTTGACTCTTTCCATTAGGAGACCCATCTGCTTGTTTGCTATCTCATGTTAAAAAAAAATAGCGTCTGTGCTTGACGCTGTGGTGTTTCGGTTTGATGGGTAAGCCGGTAAACGTATACATGTGGCGTATACACGTTTACTATAGGCGAAGACCCATCTGCTTGTTTGCTATCTTATAATATACTAGCTGCGCCCGCGACATCGTCCACGTGGAAAATTTTGAAAAAAAAAATAGCTTAAGTTACTCCCTGTCACACCAGCTATCTGCCAGTGAAAGTCCCGTCAAAATCGGTCCAGCCGTTCCAGAGATTAGCCGGACAGACAAACAGAAAAAAAAATTGTAAAAAATGTTATTTTGGTATATGTACCGTGTATACATTCATATGCATTTTGTAAAAACCGGTTATTTTAATATTACAAATAGACACTTCAATTTTATTTATTTGTATGTATGTATGTATAGATAAAAAAAACACAATGGGCTATGTGAGAAAAAAATGTATCATCCTCACATTACACGTAGTGGAACTACCCTGAAAAAAAATATTTTCAAGATTTTATGTTATCACTTTGTTAATGTGAGTAATATTTATGTACCTATATGCAGCCAAATTACAGCTTCCTAGTAATAAGGATCTCTGTGATAGATTGCGGACAGATGGACGGATGGACATAGCGAAACTATAAAGGTTCCTAGTTTACTTCAAAGCCCTAAAAATCGTACAAGTTTGATTAGTTTCATAACTTCCAATAATGGGCATATAGTACATTAAATTAATTCGATAATTTCGGCTGACGCTGTATTTTCATAGCACTTTTAGGCCGACCTCAACAATCTTCTTTCATCATTGATAAATCTCGGACGAATTAACCAAATATGCCCTGATTTACGTAATTTTAAGCAGCTTATTTAAGAAAAAGAGCTGACTAGATTTTGAAATCGGCCGCTATATTAGTTTGAAATATAATTTAATAAAATTTTAATATTTGAAAAGCTACATTTTTTTAATACTTGATTTAGATTTTATAAACGGCATTTAGGGCAGTATTTTAATCACTAAAACATTGTGCAAAATGAAAAATCGTTTAATTGAAAACCTCTAAATTATATTGGAAAAAACCTTTTCTTTTATTTTTCGTCAACAACAATTTAAGGACAGGTTTTAGTACGATTGGCCATATTAAACCGTATTTTTCAAGAATAAAAGCTGATTAGATTTTGTAATAAATCGGTACCTAGAAGTTATTCAAAAAAACATTGTATCAACGACATTTTTAAGGTATTTTCAACATTTCGCAAAATCTGCTACACCAGATCAAGTTGTTCAATTGTTATTTGTGGCTTACATCCATACATATTGATGTAATCGTGAAAATAGCCGGAAATTGTTCCCAGGAATTCTAAACGTAGAGATCTGGTAAAAATTTGGTTTTCGAAAATTGGAGTGAAATCGGTAACTTTTTTAGGGGGAAGTTAAGAAATGTAGATGTCGTCTAAAGCTACGTATCCACTTGCGTAGCCTCGTAACGAGTTGCCTCATCCTAAGCGTGCCGCAGGCTGCGGAAAGCTGCGCAAGTGGATACCCAGATACAAAACAATTTTTGCCGCGTACCGAGCACACACCAACTGGAGACTCATCGCATGGCTCACACTGAGGCGTCTTTGAGCATGGGCATTTACCGACATAATTCGGCTCGCTGCGCGGCCGTCTCCTTTGATTCAAGTCGCGGCAAGCCTCGACTTACGGCACGGTCTCTACTAAAGCTGCCTCGGGCCAAGGCAGCCGCTCGTGATTTCTATCACAGTACACACTGCTTTCACTTTTACCTGTATTTATCCTACATTTCGGATGCAAACTTCTTACGTATATGTGCTGCTAAGCAGTGGAGACATTAATTCGAAAGTAGGTATTGATGATAACAAGCAGATAGCTCTTCCTGGTGGGATGAAACAGGCTACTTTACCCTGCAAACCGGAATAAGCATCGACGCTATTGCGACGGGAATAGGTAAGGCGGTGGTACTATGTACCCAGGTGAAACATTACAGTTATTTACCACCTAGTAATCACGATGGCAGTGACACATACCTATAGCCAATCGATCGGCTTTTAATACTGCCTGGTGGAAGAACAGATGGTCTATTATTCAAAGGGAGCCCGGAGCCCCGGACCAATATGAAGAAAAAAAGACGTGTGGCAATCGGAGACTGCCGCGGTAAAGCTATTGCATAGCAACTTATGCAATTACAATTATATATTTATTTTATTTATGCAGTATTTTTTTCTTTGTTTATTCATATTTAAAACACTTTGTACACAAATTATACGAGTACAGATATTCACTGTTGTACGTAGATGATAAATACCTATACACCTATATACTTTCTTTTACAAACAGCTGATTACAGTAGTTTTCCAATACAACCAATGCCTTCTAAAGGCGGGTTGCTGAACTAAAGAGACAAGCGTGATATTTCAAAAAGTCATTAAAAGTTCTGGTATTTATCGATAGATGGAAAAACTAAAAAGTATCACCCCTGTGCCGGTCAGAGTGGGGGGTGTTAGGTTTTTTCGTTACGGGATTTCTGGATTCGGTCTCCACGCTCAAGGCCCGCGATAGAAGCTATGCAATAGATTAAAAGGTTCTTTTATAGATTAATTAGTATATAGTTAACGAACTTTGTTTTTTTTTCAGTATACGTGTTCCTAGGAGAGCACATAGCTCTAGTGGACTTCGTGAATGTTCTCTTACGACGCGGTCTACTGACGAAAGGGGAATACGCTATTGTTGCTGTTGACGACGAGATCTACGACCCCAATGATGCAGCCATCACTCATGTTGGTTAGTGAGTTATTTTTTTAATTGTAAATATATATTTTTTTTGATTTTGTAGTCTAAAAGGATTTTTTAACACAATATTTATTAAATGATAACACTTGTACTGTTTTTCAAAATAAGATAATTAATTATATTTAATTTCCGACCGGTTTTTTAGTTTTGTTAAGTCTGTCTGTGTGGTTGTATCTTTTCTCAGAAACTCTTGCTGAAAAGCTATAAATCAGCTGTAATATTTATTGAACGCTACGTCAGTCGAGTGGTTAGAGATCCTAATCACGAATCGATGAAGCTCGGGTTTGATTCCCAGCAGAGACAAACGTTTATGTGATGATTATAGATGTTTGTATTTCTAGGTTTGGGTGTTTATTATATATGTTACAGTATTTATGTATGTGTTTCTATGTATTAATATTATCGACTAACACCCATAAGACAAGCAAATATTTGCTTGTCTTGGGGATAGGTCAATTCGTGTAATTTGTCCACTGATATTATATACTAGCTGTGCCTGCTACTTTGTCCGCGTAGGAAACATTCTGAAAAAAGTAGCTCAAGTAACTCCTTATTACATTAGTTATCTATCAGTGAAAGTCACATCAAAATCGGTCTAGCCGTTCCAGAGATTAGTCGGAACAAACAGACAAACAAAAATTGTAAAATAAATTATTTTGGTATATGTACCGTGTATACATCCATATGGGTTTTGTTAAAACTGGTTATTTTAATATTACAAAGAGACACTTCAATTTTATTTGTTTGTATAGATATTTATAAATCTTTATCAGGTAGGTAAACTAAGCCTATCGGGATCACTGCCCATTTCGCTAACCGACGAACTAATGAATCGTGGTGAACCGAAAAGTCGGCTCACTTTAAAATGTCAACAAATTAAATAGGAAATTACATACACGCACATACATACGTATCTTCACGGTAGATCCTTTACAAGGTAGGCAGAGAGAACAGAGCCACATGCCACGATCCTTGCAGATTTGTATTTCACATTCAATAATCTCTTCATATAAACAACCTTCAGACAGCTCTCGATCAATTTGATCATAGTTCTAGTATCCACATTCGTATTTTAAATATATATTTTGTTAACCTTTCACCTACCATTCTTTTTTATATATTCGAACCATTGAGACATGCCTTTCTAATTTTTACACTGACACTTTCTTTTAGGTTAGGCCTAAAGGCCTAAAGGCCTAACCTAAATCCTAGGCCTCTCTTTCACTTCATTCAATATTACTAATCAGATCCGCAAGTGTTACGGAACATATTTCCCGCAACGATATCGTTTCGACTACGTTGATTCTAATTTCATTCCCTTTTTGATATACCCAAATCTTACTTCCATACAACTTTGAGATAAGTATATAATTAGTAGTAAAATAAATCTAAAAAAATACTTTTGTTATGTTCCATATACAGTACTCTCCAATCTTTTTGGCCGGCCTGAAGTGAGGCGCGAGCCGCTGCGCAGAATCTATATCTATACATATAATAAAATCGTAGGAAAGTCAAAACTGTACATTGAATATTTTTTAAAAGAACACTTGGGGCGTGATCTACAATCGATATCGAAGCCAAAAATATAGTTTTTAGAATTTTTGTCTGTTTGTCTGTATGATGTCCGGAGTAACCTCAAAAAGTTCTGCATGGATTAACTTCAAATTTTGCATGAATATTACTAACAGGTCGGGTCAATATATAGGCTACATATTATCACGCTATCACCTACGGGGGAGGAGCTGTGCGGAGTAAATGAAGTCCGCACGGACGAAGTCGCGAGCAACAGGTAGTGTAAAATAAAGATTGTTGGTCCCGGGCTCCTTCCCCGTGTTGGTCCCGGGCTCCATTGTAGAATAGGCCAACTGCCGTTCTGCCAGGCAGGTCGTAAAAGGCGACCGATTGGCTATGTGAGTCACTACCATCGTGGCTACTAGGTGGTAGAGTTCTGCATTGTCTCGCCCGAGTCAGGTACCACCGCCTTACCTATTCCTGCCGGAATAGCGTCAGTGCTTGTCGCTGTCGTGTTCCGGTTTGGAGTGTAAGGTAGCCGGTAAACTTATGCATGTGGCATTAGACCTAGCCACAAGATAGCAACGCACCATTAACATCTTTGGTGTCTATAGGCGATGGTTGACTCTTTCCATCAGGATACCCATCTGCTTGTTTGCTATCTTATGATATAAAAAAAAGATATCGTCGGGACGAAGGAGGGGCGCGGATGCACGCGCGCGGGTGAACCATGCTCGAGATTGCTGTTCTGCTAACTTCAGGTCGGCCAAAAAGATTGGGGATTACTGTAATACGTTGTTTACATATCAATTAAGATCAATCAAAATATTAAATTTTAAATCGCTTACATTCAAAAGAGTCTTCAAGTCCAAGTATTCGAAGTGGTTTAGGGCTTATTGAAATCTAAAAAAATTCAGTTGAAGCCCGAGGTTGGTAGTATATTACCAAAGTACAGTCCGCGCGCGAGCTCCGAGGAATTTTGCGGAATGTTGACGTACAGTGAATTAGTCGATATTACACAGAGCACATCCGTCCCTACCTTAGTCCCCGATTCCTCGGAGCTCGCGCGCGGACTGTACCTTACGTAAGAATATAATTGAAAGTAATAAGTCACTGATAACGTTAACATGTATGAGATTTTTGTGACAACAAGCAGATGTCTCTCCTGATGAAAAGAGATAACCATCGCCTATATACACCAAATATGTTAGCGATCCATAGCCATTTATATAATGCCTCGGCCGCACTTGCGTCTATCGTCCCGAAAATATTAGCGCGCTAAAGCATACGCTTCCCGTGTTAATCCCGGGCTCCTTTGAAGAATAGGCCAACTGCCGTTTTGCCAGGCAGGTCGTAAAAGGCGACCGATTGGTTATGCGAGTCACTAACATCGCGGCTACTAGTTGGTAGAGTTCTGCATTGTCTCGCCCGGGTCTGATACCACTGCCTTACCTATTCCTGCCGCAATAGCGTCAGTGCTTGTCACTTCTTGCTCCGGTCTTGCTCCGGTTTGGAGGGTAAGGTAGCCGGTAAACTAATGCGTGTGGCATAAGACCTCGTCACAAGACAGCAACGCACCATTGACACCTTTGGTGTGTATAGGTGATGGTTGATTCTTTCCATCGGGAGACCCATCTGTTTGTTTGCTATCTTATGAATATGATAATAACAAAAAAGCAATTCGGAATGTATGCGACAATAGTCGATAATAGCTGTTCCCATCTGCATTTGTCGTGTCATTACAAGAAGCTTTGTGACGATGGATGCAAGTGCGGCCGAGACATTATGGGATGTAATGTTTTTTTTTTACCGACTTCCCTAAGGAAGAGGTTATCAATGCTGGCTAATTGGTCCAATGCTGGTTATGGGGGTTTTCAAGGCTGTATGTTTTTTATGTTTGTTGTTTGTTACTTAGAACTCCGTCATTTGTGAGCCGATTTTAAAAATTATTTTTTTATTTCAAAGGGTATTCTTCTCGTATGGTCCCATTTTAATTTAGTGAAGATCTGATGTAGGGTTCTCGAAATATAGGAAATGGAAAGTCAGTTACTGCAGTTTTACTGCGTTAAAAATTGTTGTCATCTACTAATGGTTTAAGAGCCCACGACACAAAATCTAGTCCCATAAGACTACCAGACGGTATATATATATATATATATATATATATATATATATATATATATATATATATATATATATATATATATATATATATATATATATATATCGCTGCTTGATGCACCGATTGAGCGTCGCCCGCTGCACAACTGAAATCGGCGTTTCTACTCGTGTTTGTCGTCTAGTTTCTTTCAATTGGTACTGATTGAATACCCATGCCATACAAATAATTTTACTGACCGCTGATTGTTTAGACGAATGAAATCGCATATTTTACGTAATATTGTTCAATTTTTCAACCGTTTTCATTAGGTTGGTTTAATTTTATGTACTACTTAGGGATACCTTCAAGGGATAGGGATTACCTTAAATCGCTGCAGCAGTAGTCCGATGGTACTAGATACCTCACAAGGCATCACTTATAATGCTGTTGCCACTGATAAGGCCAGTCATGGAGACATGCAGCACGGCATTTTCGTATAGTCCTACCTCTTCCCTATATATCGAGGTACGATCGAAATTCGGTAGCCTTATCGTACTAGAAATCGATTTTTTTTCATTTTTTGAATAGCGCCACCCGGTTTTTCGCATTGCAGCAGAGCCATTTCGTATTCTCCAATTAACGACGAATCTAAATGTATATACCATCTGGTAGTCTTATGACTAGGTTTAATGTCATAAGCTCCCGTACTATAACATTATCTGATTCTTATTACATTAATAGCTGTGCCCGCAACTTCGTCCGCGTCGAAAAATTTTTAAAATAAAAGTAACCTCAGTTACTCCCTATTACATCGGATATCTGCTAGTGAAAGTCCCGTCAAAATCGGTCCAGCCGTTTCAGAGATTAGCCGGAACAAACAGACAGACAGACAGACGGACATACAAACAAAATCTGTAAGAAATATTATTTTGGTATATGTACCATATATAAATCCGTATGCATTTAGTAAAAAGCGGTTATTTTAATAGTACTAACAGACACTCCAATTTTATTTATTTGTATAGGTAGATATAGATAATATATAAAATTCTCGTGTCACAATGTTAGTTACTCCTCCGAAACGGCTTGACCGATTTTTATGAAATTTCACATGTATACTCAGTAGGTCTGAAAATCGGCTACTATCTATTTTTCATACCTCTATGTGATAATGGTTGTCCTCCCCCTAAAATTTATTTTTATTTTTGGACAAAATTTTATTTTTTTATAAATCTTTAAGTATATAGAAATTATAAATTGTTTAAGGGTGTGTATAAATATTTTTATAATGTGCCATTAAAAAGTACATACAACCCTAAATTTTCACCCTTCTATCAACAACCCCTATTTTTTTAGTTCAATAATTTATATGTCAAAACCACGTTTTGCGGGTCAGCTGATAATATATAAATGTTTGCACTTCACGGAAACCAAATTCTAACTTAATTAAACTTTTCTTGAATTAACAGTAAATAAATCAAACTTTGATTTTAACGAGTATATCATGAAACTTTTATTTCATGAGATACTTTACAAGTAACTAAGGTACCAACGCTTCAAATTTTGTGTAATACGTATCTTTGATAGCTTTAGCTTCCGTCTAATCGTGTTACGTAAATTTTCCATAAACAGAATCTGAAATTAGCTTATTTATTATTTCTTAATCTCTTGTTACCATATTTTTATCTCACAAAAAGGAGATAGTCGCCTCTGTGGTCTAGTAGTCCAGCGTTAGCGTTGACTTTTTGAAGTCCCGGGTTCGATTCCCGGGTCGGGCACTTTAAAAAAGTGTTTTTCAGTTTTCTGAGAAACACAAAGTTGCCCGGGATTGGAAAGTGCCCGGTTGGCGATAGGCTTGCCACCTATCACATTTGTGGGACCAAGTGGCTAATCGTGGGTGTACTTGTTGTACCTCTGCCTACCCCTTCGGGGATATGGGCGTGAAGATACAAAGAGGAGGTTCTTAATTTAAGTGTAACTTTCAATTCAGGAAATCAGTTAAAAATAAATTATTACCGTAGGGTTCATAAGAAACTTAAATGATGCAATAAGCATTAGGGCGTTGTTACTTATCATACCATTCTCTATTATTGTTATGTAGAGAAACAAATCATAAAGTTAAATTAAGTAACTCAACTTTTTTTTAAATCATAAGATAGCAACTAAGCAGATGGATCTTTTAATGGAAAAATACAATAATCGCCTGAAGATACTAAGGATGTTAAAACTGCGTTTCAGTGGGATGTTATCATATTTTTTTAACATAAGATAGCAGACAGGCAGATGGCTGTCCTGATGGAAAGAGTAACCCTAGCCTATAGACACCAAAGATGTTAATGAGGCGTTGTAATCTTGTGTACCCGTGTGGCAGGTTGGCAATACCACATGCATAAGTTTACCGGCTACTTAAACCTCCAAACCAAAACACAACAATAACAAACATTGTCGTTATTGTGGCAGGAATAGTTAAGGCGGTGGTACCAAATACCCGGGCGAGACGTAACGGAACTCTAATGCTGACTAAGATGTTTTAATGGAAAAATACAATAATCGCCTGAAGATACTAAGGATGTTAAAAGTGCGTTTCAGTGGGATGTTATCCTATTTTTTTAACATAAGATAGCAGACAGGCAGATGGCTGTCCTGATGGAAAGAGTAACCCTAGCCTATAGACACCAAAGATGTTAATGAGGCGTTGCAATCTTGTGTACCCGTGTGGCAGGTTGGCAATTCCACATGTATAAGTTTACCGGCTACTTAAACCTCCAAACCAAAACACAACAATAACAAACATTGTCGTTATTGCGGCAGGAATAGTTAAGGCGGTGGTACCAAATACCCGGGCGAGACGTAACGGAACTCTAATGCTGACTAACTAATGCGTCTCGTGGATGAGAGGCCACTGCTGCTGAACTCACCATCCGAGCTGCAGCTGACGTTCACAGAACTTCACGACACAACTATCTCATGCATTCTAGAAGGTGCTCGAGAGGAACTTGGTCATGAAAATCTGTTGCTGGCTCGCGTACCTACTATGTGTATAAGCTATCATTCTCTTTCCGTCAGATGTCATCCGCTTGAATCCTGTCTCATAACTTAAAAAAGTTAATATTTAATGCCTTCCTATTATTAACATTAATTTTAACGATTGATTTATACAAAAATAAAACTGGCCAAGTGCGAATCGGGCTCGCGCACGAAGGGTGCCGCACCATCATCTTTAAAAAATGCGAAAAAAAACATGTTTATTCTTTGGGTACCCCCCCTTAATATTTTCATTTTATTTTTATTTTTAGTATTTGTTGTTATAGCGACAACGGAAATACATAATTTGTGAAAATTTCAGCTTTCTAGCTATCACGGTTTATGAGATACAGCCTGGTGATAGACGGACGGACAGACAAACAGCGGAGGCTTAGTAATAGGGTCCCGTTTTACCTTTTAGGTACGGAATCGTAAAAAAACAAGGCTAACATAAATTATAGGTCTAAATGTAATGTTAAGAAAGTAAAAGATATTGCTTTTTTGTTTTGCTGTAGATAAAATATTGCTGTAGATAAAATACCGTACAAAAGGTTTTTACTGTCGAGTAATTCAATTAACAAATTCAATTTACATCCAACTTTTTCTGGGCCTTGTTATTTAAGCCTTATTAACTTGGAATTTGATACTATCATAAAATCCTAGTATTTATTTTATATATTACTAGCTGTTGCTTGCGACTTTGTTCGCGCGGACTTCGTTTACTCCGCACAGCTCCTTCCCCTTAGGTGATAGCGTGATAATATGTAGCCTATATGTTGACCCGACCTGTTAGTAATATTCATGCAAAATTTGAAGTTAATCCATGCAGTACTTTTCGAGTTTACCCCGGACATACATTGACTTTCCTACGATTTTATTATATGTATAGATGTACCTATCAAAATGAATATTGGGTCTACACTTTTTATCGTCGGCACTTGGTGAAACTCCATTTAAGATAGATTTATTATGACTACTATAATTTTGTGACTTTAATTAACTACTAGGGGACAATTTAATTAATGTATTTAATTTTAATAATATTGCAAGTTTATTTTTTTTTATTATTTTTTTTTTTTATATCATAAGATAGCAAACAAGCAGATAGGTCTCCTGATGGAAAGAGTCAACCATCGCCTATAGACACCAAAGATGTTAATGGTGCGTTTCTATCTTGTGGCGAGATCTAATGCCACATGCATAAGTTTACCGGCTACCTTACCCTCCAAACCGGAACACGACAGCGACAAGCACTGACGCTATTGCGGCAGGAATAGGTAAGGAGATGGTACCAGACCCGGGCGAGACAATGCAGAACTCTACCACCTAGTAGCCACGATGGTAGTGACTCGATAGCCAATCGGTCGCCTTTTACGACCTGCCTGGCAGAACGGCGGTTGGCCTATTCTACAAAGGAGGCCGGGACCAACACGGCGGGGCGGGAACACATCTGATTTCTCCCTGCTTGCGGGGAGGTACCCATAGTGCGGATAACCCTACATTGGTATTCCTATAATATTTATTGAGGGTAGGATGTGCATTTGCCTTCAAATCTGTTATTTGTGACATTTAGATTTCGTTGTTAGTTAATAATTATTGTAAATACCCTGAGGATGCTTGTGTAAGCGAAACCGGTCGGAAATTAAATATAATTATCTTATTGTGAAACAGTACAAGTGTTATCAGCTAGCAAATATTGTGATGAATATTGGGATTTATTGGGAACAAATATTGTGTGCGTATGTATGTGTTTTTCAGCAACCCGACATAGTTCATGTATTGGCAGATTTTCGAAATTCATCTTGGTAAGCTGCGGCCCTGCATGATATATATCAGACTAGCTGACCCGCGCAGCTTCGCCCGCGAGTATATTAATAAGTAATCCAAATAGCTTTTAATAAAAATTTCATCCCCTATTTCAGCTCTCCAGGAACTGATTTAAAAAAAATAGCCTATGTTTGACCCCGGATCTTCAGCTATATTCATGCCAAATTTCATGAAAATCGGTCCAGCGGTTTAGCCGTGAAAGCGTAACAGACAGACAGACTTTCGCATTTATAATATTAGTATGTATTATTTACGATGATTGAGTGTGCAAGTACTGTGGATATTTTGTTTTTTATAAATATCACAATAAATTACTCGAATAGATCTAACCCCAAATTAAGCAATTTTATAGCATAGCATGGATTTACTTTAAATTTTGCATGAATATTACTAACAGATCGGGTCAACATATAGGCTACATATTATCACGCTATTACCTACGGGGGAGGAGCTGTGCGGAGTAAACGAAGTCCGCGCGGACAAAGTCGCAGGCAACAGCTAGTACTACAATAAACCTACTACTAAATGCTATAATAACTACAATAAAATAATACGATACTAATAATAAACCCACAAAATCAGAATACAAAAATCTACGCTTATCAAATAAATGTTTGTCCCTGTCAAGAATCGAACCCGAGCCCCGTTGACGCGTAGCCAGGCTCGCTGACCACTCAACCAACGGGGCGGTCACTAATATCATAATGGAAATGAATCTATTGATTTTTTTAATTATTTGAATGAATGAATAGGTACTCTTTATTGAGCACCAAAATAACAATTATGTATATGGGTACACAAAGGCGGTCTTGTATACAACTGTAATTTGTAAACTTGTATAACTAATTAATTTTAATTTGTAAACATATAGACTAACTTTACTCTTAAATAATTTTAACGAGTAAAACTGTAATAACCGACTTCTAGCCTTCTATATATCTAGAATCTTGAGTCGGATCTTTACGAAAAATATAGGGAAAGCACAATACTTCCTGCACAGCCAGTGTGCGATGGAGATCGGAATTGCGCGCACGTATTCCTGCGTGTTTTTAAATGTTAATTTATAAAACCACGTATATATGGATGAAGAACGATTAATATTTTTAGTTCAATGTTGTAAAGACCTTGGTATATGATTTGCAAGATCCACGTTATGTTAGTCAACAATGGAAAATAAGATTTGAAAATAAATACGAAAATACGCTGCGTTGCGTTGTAGTCCGTTCCGCTACGTTGCGGCTCATCTTAATGTTCTATGATGCATTCACAGATTAATATATATATATACGTGTATGTAGGATGTATGTAGGATGCATTTCTCACCACGATGCGGCCTGCTCGGCGGGGTTATAACGTAACTCGCAATGCGAAATTATCGTAATTGCAATAAATTTGCAAGACACATAACTGCCTTGTATATTAGAGATAGTCGTTGCAGCTTGATTATTTTTGAAATCAGAAATCAGAAGTACTTTATTCAGTAAAACTTTTTACAAGTTATTTTGACGCGTCAACATTTTTTTTTAAACTATTACCGGATCGGAATAATTTGATGTTGTGACATCGCAAAAAGTGCATCCAGTGATCAGCAAGCAGTTGGCGACGTTTTTGATGATTTTTCGTTACGTTTAAATGTTGTCGCTGATCGCTGGCGGATTGCAAACGTTAGGTGATATGTCTGCCGGTCCGCTGCTGTATGTCTCAGTGTACTCGATCCTTTATAGAAAGGTTAGACATTAATACGCACTGAAATCCCTCAATTTGATGTAAGACACGCATCCTAACCAGTTTTCTTAAAAAACATTACACTGAAATTATATATTCATACAAATACTTCACTCAGATAAACTATGTTCACATCTATCGTTATGGCTTTCAGATTAGAATAGTCATTGTAGTAGACTTGTGTAACTCAGGATTGATTAACTCAAAAAGATATAATCTTTACAAAAGAGTGAATATATCAGTAACTCCGTAGTATTCAAACTAACTCTCTATATCTTTATATCACAGAGTGATTGTATTTCATCTAAGCGGAATAGAATGAAAGGAGTGATATGTTTATCAGGGAGTAGAAAGAGAGGAAACCATCATTCGGAAGAATGATGAATGCTGTAGCATCGAACTACATACTGTACACACAAAGTTATACCATAAACTAATAGGATTAAGATATCTTTAATATTGTTCAAATGCGGATAGTAATAATAAACAGCGATGAGAATTATTTTGTTTGTACCTACTTTGTTTTAAAAACGCACGCATAATAAAAAATAAGCGTTTGTTTTTAAATAATTTAATAAAATAATATCGATTCTGTTCGATATACCATAAATACATCATTTATTTTAACTGTTTATCTTGTCATTATATTGCACCGGTTAAACCCTTAAGACTAGAAACTTGAAATCTTTAACATATCGGCGAATACACCTACTTCTCATTTTAAAAACATTAAAAGTCGGTTACATAATTCTTTCACACGCAGTGGAAGCCGCGGTCAATCCTTAGTATCAAATAAAACAAGCGTGATTGCTTTTTAAATAATTAAGTAAACGAATACCAAACAGAATCCATAAAAACATCATTTATTTCAACTCTTTATCTTGTCTTTAAATCTGTAAATCATTTCATTTCCTTATATTATCATTAAATCTAAATATGTCACCAATCCCAATCACTCTGATTTCTACTGAGTTATAAGGAGTTGAAGATATAAATGAGTGATATATATCCGTAACTCTGAAAGATACATATCACTCTTTTCTTTTCTCGGATATATTTTGCGCAAGTCTACATTGTAGAAATCCACTATAAACGATGGGAACTCCCTCTGGTGTCTAAATGAAACAACCAGTGTAGTGGATCGTGAGAAAAAAGCTTTAATCAAAGAACACCTATTTGACATATGTAATTCAATATTGCAACACGATAGCGCGACGTAATAAGCTTCAACGCCATCTATGTTGCCGTGGAGTTAACTTTCTTAGATTGTTATAACGTTTTACGAGGCTATTGTATACATTATTTTATTTATTTATTTATTACATTTATGGCATTATACAGTCCTCGTATTGCGAGATAGGCAACGAGCTGTAATTGAAAGATGAATTCTCACGATATTATTTTATTTAACTATGCCACCTGTTCGCCTCTGTGGTCTAGTGGCCCAGTGTTGGCGTTGACCACATGAGGTCCCGGGTTCGATTCCCGGGTCGGGCACTTTAAAAAAAAGTGTTTTTTCAGTTTTCTGAGAAACACAAAGTTGCCCGGGATTGGAAAGTGCCCGGTTGGCGATAGGCTTGCCACCTATCACATTTGTGGGACCAAGTATCTTCGGCTAATCGTGGGTGCACTTGTTGTACCTCTGCCTACCCCTTCGGGGATATGGGCGTGAAGATACTTTTTTTATGCCACCTGTAATTTTAATTGCATTAAAAATATTGTGCAATAGAATAGGTACCTACTATTATTAATTGTGGAATATGCAGGTATAACGATCAATTACAGGTTTCGAAAAATATTCTTAAAAAGTTTTTTTTTTTCTTTAAATATCATACCCACTAGCTGCAAGGTGTATCAAAATAAAAGATTTTGGTGAATTTCGCGAGAATAACTAATTTTTCTGGAGATAAAAAGTAGCCTATGTACTATTTTAGATCAACTATATACGCGCCAATTTTCGTCCAAATCCATTCAGTAGTTTTTGCGTGAATGAGTAACAAACATCCATCCAAACATCCAAACTTTCGCATTTATATTATTACTAGCTGCATCGAGCAGCCTGCTGCTTTAGAATTTGTTTTTTACGAATTCTGCGGGATCACTTATTTCTTCCTGAATAAAAAGTAGTCTATGGCTATTTCAGGTTATCATCTACCTGTGTGCCAAATTTCTTTTAAATCCGTTCAGTTGTTTTTGCGTAATTAAGTAAGAAACATCCATCCATCCAAACATTTATCCATCCAAACATACATACATCCAAACTTTCGTATTTATAATATTATTATAGAAAATATAGATTCATAAGATAGCTAACGAAATGGATAGATACACACATCCTTTATAGACAATGAAAATATCAGCAGTACGTTGCTATCCATATGGCGGAATGAATAAATTTACCAGTTACCTCACCCTAAACTGGAATATGAAGGTGACAAGCATTGATGCTATTGCGTCAGGAATAGTTATGACGATGACACAAAAATCCAAGAAATTTCCAAGCTCCAAGTTCACCGGCTACCTTATTCCACAAATCGGAATACGACAGTGAATAGCATTAACGCTATTGCGGCAGGAATATGTAGGGCAGTAGTACCAAATACCCGCGCGAGAAGTTGCGTAACTTCACCACCACCATCTTCTACGACAACCTGGCAGAACAGCAGTCAGACTATTCTTCAAAGGAGCCCAAACCAACACAGCGGATTTGTACCATGATTCTATTTTAATCGGATAAGAAGTAACTAAGTAACTAACATATACATTACATACTTGTATTTACTAGAAGTCTGATACAAAGGAAATATTGTTTACCGTCTTTGGATTTAGTCGTCGTTAGTGGAATAGATCGTCTGCCTACCTCCCTTTTAGTTGTCGCTACCATTGTGACTACTAGGCGTTATAGTTCCACCACCTTTTTAAGCAAAAGCGTCAGTGCTCGCCACTATCATGTTCCTACGTGAACTCCTTACTCTTAATAGCAAACTTATGCTTGTGATATTAGATCCCTGCTGCACGAATGCCAATATACTATTAATATCGTTGGTTTCCGTAAGCGATGATTATCTTTGTTCATCACGTTCTGTTTATTTTCCCGCCTATTTGCGAAAAATAAAAAATAAAAACCAGCGCCAAGGAAGTTTTACTTCAAATAGAGAAGTTGTTGTGCTTCAGCTGTAAATATTCTAGCGTGTGTGAACAATATTCCAAACTAAAAGTTATATTGGTAAAGTTAAATTACGTAGGTATTAAATTAACCCTCTTGTTTTCAAAATTATTATAATAACTCTAATAACAAATTATATAATTGATAATCAGAATATCAGATTAGTCTACAAAATCTACATAGTTGAACATCATTAGAGCAACTATTTATAACGCATCCTCTAAGCAACCGCAGGGGAGTGAAAGTCACCACTAAATATTTGTCATATTGCTGCTATCACCGACACTATTTCTTCTACATATCAATGAATTCGCAACATGTAGATGACAGTACTTGTGATGCTACATACACCTGCTGTAGCGGTATTTCTCGGGAACACTTCGAAGAGTGTCAAAAGAAGCTTATGTCTGGAGTTGAGAATCGATTATCCGATGTCTCGGATTGGGATCGTCAAAATCTGATTTAACCCCAAGAAGACACAAATTTGCGTATTCATCGCTAAAAGGACATCCTTTGTCGTGTTCTCGATTTGAGGATACTCCCTTGATAGGCTGAGCTAATGTCGGTATCTGGGAGTCGACATATCGAATTACTTTATATTTAGACTAGCCTCCAACTTAAACTAGCCTCCAAAAAGCTCGGTGTGCTAAGCAGAGTGAGACAGTACTTATTGCCGGCCCATCGCCTTCAACTTTATAAGGCATAAATTCGGCCTCACATCGAGTACTGTTCTCACATCTGGGCCGAAGCTCCCCAGTACTAGCTTCTTCCACTTGATCACAATCAACGTAGAGCGGTTCGAATCGTTGACGACCAGGCTATTTTGAAACGGCTTGACTCTTTCGCGTTGCGCAGAGATATTGATTCACTCTGCGTATTCTATCGTATTTATCGTCGGGAGTGTTCCAACGAGTTATGGATTAATTCCTGACATCGCGTCAAAATTCGAAGTTCCACCCTTACCATCTCATTGTCTGGAAATCCACAACTGTGCGTTTCCTCGGCACTTTTTGCCTTGCACTACTCTTTTGTGAAATCAATTACCAGCATGAGTGTTTCTAAACGGATACGACTTGGCGGCCTTCAAGAAAAGAGCTTACTCATTCTTAAAAAGCCGGCAACGCAACTGCAAGACCTCTGGTATTGCGGATTTCCAAGGGCGGCGGTGATCATTTAACATCAGGTGCACCTCCTGCTCGTTTGGCCCTTTTTCTTAAAAAACTTTCTTTGAGGCATGTCTATTGGAAATACTTTGTTTATCTTAAAAGTCGTGCTTAAATTATATTCATTTTAGGCTGTTGAAGCCAAAACTATTAGTAATGATAAATTCTTGTAAATTATTGTTGTTTCATAATATCTGGTATTGAAGTAGAACTAAAATTAGTTCATAAATAAAATAAAACACGATTATGTAATCATATTATGAGGACGATTCGTCTATTTATTCGTATCCTTAAGGTATAAAAACTCTCCCTCTCTCACTCTATTTACGTACGTTCGTACGTTTAAGCGTTTCTACATCTACAATCCTTGCCTCACGCTTTCTTCCCTTTCACCACCACAACTACACTTTTCCTACTTTTACTACTCTTGGCCCATATTTACTACTCTTTGCTCATGTTTACTACTCTTGGCCCACATTTACTACTCTTGGCCCACATTTACTACTCTTTACCTATGTTTACTACTCTTTGCCTACGTTTACTACTCTTGGCCCACATTTACTACTCTTTGCCCACGCTTACTACTCTTGGCCCACATTTACTACTCTTTGCCCACGTTTACTACTCTTGGCCCACATTTCTACTATTTACCCACGTTTACTACTATTTTCCTACGTTTACTACTCTTTGTCCACATTTACTACTCTCGGCCCACATTTACAACTATTTGCCCACGTTTACTACTATTTGCCTACGTTTACTAATCTTAGCTCTCATTTACTAATCTTTGCCCACGTTTATTAGTCTTTATCCACGTTTACTACACTTTTCCCTATTATAGTTGAAACGTCAATCATTATTCGTTAAGTAGTCATGGAAAGTTTATTTTTGTACATCATAAGAGGTTTTCCTTATGGAAAGAGACAACCATCGCCTATAGACACCAAGGATATTAATGATGCGTTACTATTCTTGTGGCGAGGACTTAATACCGCATGAGGAGGATAAGCCTCCAAACTGCAACACGACAGTGATAAGCACCGATGCTATTGTGGCGGGAATAGGTAAGGCGATGGTACCCGACCCGAGCGAGAAGTTGCAGAATTCTACCATCTAGTTGTCACAATAGTAGTGCCAATCGTTTGCCTATTACGAACTGCCTGACAAAATGGCAAATGGTCTATTCTTCAAAGGGGGCCCGTACCAACACGGAGAAAATCATGTTCGATCATGTCGCGTAATTTGTCTACTGTTACTCGTATCTAATAGCCCCTCTCCACATTGGGCTCTGATGGTCTAATAAAGGCATGCACGTTAGTATAGAGGGCATAAATTACTGTGATGGGCCATCATCGGGTATGATCGAGTGCAATCATGGTGTCGGTATATCAAAGGAATGATGGCCCATGATTGCGTGCGCGTCCACACAACGCTGATTAATCAATACATAGTCATCTCAAACGTAGTGATTGTATACTCTTTGGTCGTCTCTGGTACATTCTAGACGGTATAGATATTAAGTAAATGATTATAAGAGCTAAGTAAAAATATTTCCGCAGCCGCGATCAGCTCGCTATCCATTTTCATCCATTTTCAATAGACGTCATAAGATAAAAATAGACAGTAAATGAGCGTTCACAATTGTGTAAGGGTTGCCCGATCATGGCGGGTGATGTTGTACGATCCTTTGATGGGCCATTGTGGCCTAATGTGAAGAGGAGCCGTAATAACTGACATTTCCTCCACAGATCATCTTATCCAGAACAACAACAGTGATGTCCTGGCTTTCAGAGCGGTTTTGAAACTTACGCCATCGTTTCCAACTAATCGCTATTATTCGTAAGTTTTTACTATTTTTGTGCTGTTTTTTTTAATGTGTTATTTTGTTTTACATTATTCTGTATAGAATTGTTGAATCTCAATACATAACCGTGGTTTTAAAATGTTGTCGCTAATATTTCTGGCATGGAGACAAAAAAATTTTATGTTATTAATAAATACATGGTCAAGAGACATATATGATTTAGGTAATATTTTATGATAAAAATGTCTTAATATAATATTTATTAATTAATAATACTTGTACTGTGTTGTAAAATGTAGAATATATAAAATGTCTTAATATTAAAAAAAACAGATGGTTCTTCTGATGGAAACAGATATAGAAACCAAAGATGTTTATAAACCACAAGCGTGAGTTTATTGGCTAGCTTACCCATCAAACTTCCTAAACACTACAGTGTCAGTGACAATCACTGACTTTACGACGGACGGTAGGTACTGAAAAGTTTGGCTACTCGTTCATGTTTTACCAAATCGCCTGACTAGAAGATATATAGATCATTCTACAAAAAAAATGAAAGTAAAAGGCTAGGCCAGGCCAACAACAGTGAAATTTTCAGCTAATTGCAATGTTTAAATCAATACTTCTTGTTTCATCCGTTACTACCGGACTGCATCAAAAGGAAGGCTATAGTTTTTTAAGTGTATGTATGTATTTTTTTTGGCATGCTCTATAGCTTAATCATCTTATTGGATCAAAGCTTGAGAGGTATTTTAAGATTCATCTTAACTCGCTATTGGTGATGTCAATTTTACTTGCAACATTAGTAACGCTGGTCTCATAGACCAGGGTTTTTTAACCTCAGACTTGGCCAACCATTAACCAGTTATCATACTTTTAATTAGTTTGTGTTTTTATTAACATAACATATTTTATTAACATAAATATGTTATCATAAACATATTTATGTTAATAAAATACAAAAATTTAGTCAATCACAGATTGTTTATAACTTATTAAACAATTGTACTTATGACACTAAAAAACTACGTTTTGCCCATATGATTATTAAAATTTGAAATTAGTAAAAATGTTTAAATTTTTCGACTAAAATCTGTCTTTGTCAATCTTACAACATTGCATAATCTTAAAAAATAAACAAAAATCTAACAAAAAAATATTACATATATTTTAGCAAGTATGTTAAAATATAATAGGTACAAACATATTTTACTTACATGTTTCGTGACGCCGCGCGCGCCGGTCTCATGGACCGGCGGCGGCGTTATCACGTAACTCGCAATGCGAAATTATTGTAATTGTTTAGTTATTGTAAGACACATAACAACCGTGTATGTGACAGTCGTTGCCGCTTGATTAGTTTTGGTGGCGTGACATTGCTAAAAGTGCATCTAGTGACCAATAAGCAATTGGCGACGTTTCTGATGAGTTTTTTGTTACGTTTAAAAGTCATAGCTGATCGCTGGCGGATTGCAAACGTTAGGTGATACGTCTACGGGTTGGCGCTAGAATTCAGGAACGTGCATCCGTTGCGAAGTCGCGAGCCGTACCAAAGGTGTGGGACTTAAAATGAGGCAGCTATTCTAAATCACAACCCAAATCAACGGTGGGCGAAAACGGGCTGCTTTGAATATTGATGAGAAAAATGCTATTGATCATTTTCATGTTCGTTTTCTCCTAAAAAATTAAAATTTCATTTAATATTGTTCGAAGCAAGGGTTTAAAATAGTTAATTAAAAAAAAGAGGAAGTAATTTAAGAAATATTTTATATGTATGATGGTTTATTTGATTATAAATATCACCATGCTATTTAACGTACACGGTAGGTAAAAGCTCACCATGATTACATTTGGCGAGATGGGTGGTGTGTGTTAGAATAACCGAGAATACCAGCTGCCAATATGTTTGAAAATGAAAAAAACTCACGCCATCTTCCTTGCCCATTCTGCTACACATTAGTGTGCAAATTCATGGAGGTACAATTTTGCATTACATATTGTGTATCTAGCTTACACGCAACTTCGTTCGCGTGATCCAAAATCGCTTCGCGTTGCTCGGTGGTAAAAGTAGCATATGTCCTGCCCTATAAACTCTTCTATCTTTCAGTGGAAGTTCCATCAAAATCGGTCCAGCCATTCTAGAGATTATCCTGTATAAAATAATGTCAGACAATTTAAAAATAGTTTATGTATTAGACAGACGGACATTTTAAAACTTGTTTAGGTAATAGTATCATAAAAAAGCACACTGCAACCTAGTTATTTTGAAATCTTAGACAGACACTTCAATTTTATTTACATGTATAGATATTTGAACTGCCGGTATTGGATTTAAACAATTTTTTTATGTTTGATACTCATTTTCGACAGACCGCAGTCATCTTTTTCCATCATTAATTAACCGCCCCGTTGGTCGAGTGGTTAGCGACCCTGACTACGCAATCAACGGGGCTCGGGTTCGATCCCTGACGGGGACGAGCATTTGTGTGATGAGCATAAATGTTTGTATTTCCGGGTTTAGGTGTTTATTAAATATATTCTATTCTGTTATTTATATTATATATGTATTTCTATGTATTAGTATAGTTGACTAACACCCATAACACAAGCAAATAATTTGCTTACTTTGGGGTTAGATCAGTAAGTGTAATTTGTCCCGTGAATATTTATTTATTTATTTATTAATACCATAGCTTATAAACCAGGACTTCCCAACCAGGGAGCACGCCCTCCTAGGTAGGCATAGGTGGGCGTCGCACGTAATATGTAAAATTACATTTCCAAAAAAAAAAAAACGAGGAGGTATATAAGGAATATAAAGGAGGCACGAAAATATTATTTTTGACTCGGGGAGCCTGTTATAAGCCATTCTATTACATAAAAAGTCCCAATAGTTCTAAAGGCAGATAATGTGACTGTCGGCAGCCCAAAAACTGTTAAATCGTAATTAAGAGGTCTATAACAGTCAATCTTTATTTCGCTGGAGAAGAAATTACATAATTTTACTGAATAAACTTTAATGGGCTGTTTCAAAAACGCTCGTGCTTATTTTTGTAGTCGCTTGAGCCATATCGATTAAAACCAAACTTTGTTGTAGGACACTCTGCCAAATGATCCGGAAATTATCGGCGGCGCCACCTTTCTGCGTTCCTAACTACCATAAGATATTCGAAGACACATCTGTAAGTATTCTTGTATATAATTATAATTGCTTTTAATATTTATTAGAATCTGCTGTTTACTAAGTTATTTGCGTGGGATCTAAATCTTTATGAAATGGTTACATAAATACTTACAAAATAAAATGTTACTGTACAAAAAAATAGGCTACGAAACCCTTACAGATTCATCATAAGTGTTACATACATACAAACACATCTTCACGCCAAATTTCATACAGGATCCAGACAGTTTTTTCTTGCCTCCGCTTCACGCTTGTTCGGAGACATTTTAATACCATTTCGATAGAACCCTTGTTGGGTTCTTGATCTTGCCAATGGCAATTTTGGTCTCGCCCAATACCTACCACAGATGTATGCCATCAACATTCACAAATGGTTCTCTTAATGGAAAGAGGAACCACCGCCAATAGACACCAAAGATGTTAATGGTGCGTTGCTATCCGTGTTGCAATTTAAAATCTTCATGTTTGACATGTAAAATATGTATATTTTAATTTAATTTCGTTTGAAATTTTGTTGGTAGAATATTGCTTTCCTAGTTTTGAAAATATACCATTTTCAGGAAAATATCTACCGCCGAGAGTTGGCAACATTTCTTTTTTCAGTAAATTTACGCCTACTTCGATGGACCTATAAAATATTTGTTTAGATTCGTTGATGTTATGTTTATAAGTCTCGTAGCCCTGAAAACGCCGTAAAAAGCGAAACCAGTTGGCGATATAGGTGTGTAAATTTAATAAAAAGTGTTTTGTGAAACAGTACAAATGTATTCAAGTGTATATAATTACAAATGGAATTTCATCAAGTGCTCACGACAAAAGTATAAAATATACTAAATATTATTTTTAATCTATATTTTTCCTTCACCAAATTAACATGTTTAAACCTAACTTTAGTAGTTATCCGATTCGATATTTTTCCAAGCGAGAAAAGATGGACGTCTCATTAAAACGAAGTTGTTTACAAAAATTTTCCCGTGTTGATTCCAGGCTCCTTTGAAGAATAAGCCAACTGCTGTTCTACCAGGCAGGTCGTAAAAAGCGACCGTTTGGCTGTGCGAGTCTACCACTATAGAGCACTACCATCGTGGCTACTAAGTGGTAGAGTTCTGCATTGTCTCACCCGGGTCTTGTACCATCGCCTTACATATTCCTGCCGCAATAGCGTCAGTGCTTGTCGTTGTCGTGTTCCGGTTTGGAGGGTAAGGTAGCCGGTAAACTTAGGCATGTGGCATTAGACCTCGCCACAAGATAGCAAGAAAACATCTTGTTATTAATAAAAAATAAATTCCTGGGACCACAGTCTATATACATTATTAAATATAAATATTGGATTTGAGAATCTCCTCTTTTATTCGAATCTTTCGAAGTGTGAGTGACGTTGGGTAAAAAACCAATCTCGCCAGTTTTAGGGTGAAGGCAAAGAGTGAAGGTTAGAAAATGTCGGCTCCACTATTCTGACACGTGGAATAATAATTGACAGACACAACATCGTTTATTGAATAAAGGATAAAGCGACATATGAAATGACTGACTGTTGCCAATGGCTACGCCCATATAATATCCTATTTCTATTTGACCTTCAGGAAAATTTCCACAAGATAAGTGGATAATCTGAGAGAATAATTTCATTATATATTAAAGACACTAAAGAATTTTGCTAGCCACGAAATTTTTGCTTGCTACTTAATCACGCAAAAACAATTAAATTTATTTGAATAAACTTTGGCACATATGTAGCTTATGACCTGAAACATAAATAAGAACATAGGACTTTTTATCTCGGATTAGTTGTTCTTGTAGAATTCATCAAAAACTTTTAAAATGCAGCAGCTAATTGTTCATAAATCAACAGACAGCAGACAGTTTGGAGACAAGACATTTATTTACTAGGTGGTAGAGTTCTGTATCGGCTCGACCGGGTCTGGTACCACCGCCTTACCTATTCCTGCCGCAATAGCGTCAGTGCTTGTCATTGCCGTGTTCCGGTTTGAAGGGTAAGGTAGCCGGTAAACTTATGCATATGGCAATAGACCTCGCCACAAGATATCAACGCACCATTAACACCTTTGGTGTCTATATGCGATGGTTGACTCTTTCCATCAGGAGACCCATCTGCTTGTTTGCTATCTTATTATATAAAAGAAAAAAAAGAAAGACATGATGCCTTAGATTATAAAGGAGAATGCCCAAGTGACTATGGAAGTTAGTATCGATATGAAACTCACTGTACCACCATGAATGTTTTTTTTTTTTTTTAAATATATATTATATTTATTATATATATATTATTTTTATTTATTATATTTTTTTTTTTTTTTAAATATAAAAAAAAAAAAAAAACATGAATGTAGCTTAAATATAATTGTGATCTTAGTACTTTAAAATATAATAACTCATTTTACGTAAATATACCGGAATATGCGACAATGACCAGAATTTGATTTGACAACAGAGTGCTAAGTGTGAGTTTTTCTTTTCGCATTCGATCGTGAGCGCGTTTCGAGTTTACTAGGAATATGTATGTGATTTGTACAGCGCCACCTAGTGGTAAACTGGTTTCTCACGTTTACCACTAGTTTGAAGACTAGATTAGACTCATTTGAGTGTTTACTGACAAATGTTATGTTTCACTATTACATTTTACAAAAATAGTGTGAAAAGCTAATAGTTAATGAACAAAAGTAGGTAATATTTGCGAACTTTAACAACATAAACAGCATGCAATGCAAAATTATACCGATCAGACGCGCGCGCAGCGGAAATGTGATTCAGTGTTGCCAGAAATATTTACCTCGAAAATGCAATGTAATTGTTTTTTTTATAATTCAAAGTATTATAATTATTAAGAATAACATCAGAATCACAATTTTTACTTTGATGCTGATAATTTATCATAGACTAGCTGTTGCCCGCGACTTCATCCGCGCGATCTTTGTTTACTCCGCTCCTACTGGTCGTAGCATGATGTTATATAGCCTATAACCTTCCTCGATAAACAGGCTATCCAACTCAAAAAGAATCGTTATATCGGTTTAGTAGTTTTCGAGATTACCGCGTACAACCAAACAAACAAACAAACTCTACAATTTTATAATATTAGTATAGATTATTATATCGGCCGGATTATTTGTCTTAGAAACCTTGTATATATAAGGTAGCTTCCGGAAAAAACGTTTGAAAAAAAAAGCTATTTATTTTTTTACTTTTAAGTACACGGCTTATGACTGTTAATAAACAGTACAAGTTATCTTAAAAATAATAAGAGAAACCACTAGTGTACCGGCGTGTTGCACACTTTAGATTGTAGCGATACAATTCTTTGGAAGGAGTAATAAATAAATATATATATATATATATATATATATATATATATATATATATATATATATATATATATATATAAATATATATATATATATATATATATATATATATATATATATATATATATATATACAACTAACAAATAAATATACAACTTTAAGATTAACTGGTAGAAAATGTCTTCAGACGTTAAGTTCACCTTTTGTACATTTTGTGTAATAAATATTTTAAATAAATAAAATTTGCTGTAAATGGCAAAATTTTTATAATTAAAAAGCTGTATGTCACAAAACTCAATTCGATTTTTAGCAGTTTTAAGTACATATTTAAAAAAAGGTAAAATATTGAAAATCGACTGGTTAAAAAATTATTCATTGCTACCTTTCATATAGCACCCTCCCTAACTACTTTATCAGGCCGTCAAATTGTTGTTCTTCTTTTAAATTTCACTCACCACTGATTTTAATATTATAACAATGCGATGTTTACCCAATCAGAGACGAGCATTGATCATTCCGCCAATCATTATTACTTGATGGTAATAAAAAAACAAACTAGCTGTTTAAAGAAAACAAACGTCGTGGGGCCGTTTATTAAAAACTTTTTGTTTGAAGTTACGAGTCTAGAGTTATTCTATGTCGATGCAAATTATAGAATATGCAACGAACTCGGAAGAGCAAGAATATGTCTGCGACATAAAGGTATTAAATTATTAATATTTTCGCGTGAACGAAGTCACGAGTAACCGTCAGTAAACACATACTAATCAAGATATCTGTGATAATCTACGGCTCATGCTTCATTCGTCGTTAAAACAAGATTCCTATTGCTAACGTCAAGGATTTGCCGAAACAAGATAATAACGGGGAAGAAGTTAATTACTATCATTTGATGTGGAAAACCCATTACGAGATGCGCAGTTTGGAACATAGTTTACCCCTGATGCAAACTGAGCAGAAACTGAACTACTTCGATTTAACATCAAATATGCGGTCTTAAAATTAATTAGTGTATACAGGCTGACTATTATATTATATAAGATAGCAAAGAAGCAGATGGGTCTCCCGATGGAAAGAGTCAAACATCGCCTATAGACACCAAAGATGTTAATGTTGCGTTGCTATCTTATGCCGAGGTCTAATGCCACATGCATAAGTTTACCGGATACCTTACCTTCCAAACCGGAACACGACAGTGACAAGCACTGACGATATTGCTGCAGGAATAGGCAAGGCTGTGGTATCCGACCCGGGCGAGAAAGTGCTGAACTCTACCATCTACTCTACCACCTAGTAGCCACGATGGTAATGAGTCGCATAGCCAATCAGTCGCCTTTTACGTCTTGCCTGGCAGAACGACAGTTGGCCTATTCTTCAAAGGAGCCCGGGACTAACACGGGGAATATAAAAAAAACCTCGAAAAACTTTAATGACACAAGTATTATGTTCTTTGTCCTTATTCTTAATTCCTATCCCCGGTCGGGCAAAAGCCCGATACGGAATAGAACCTGGGACCTTATGATCTGAGCCAAATAGGTTATAGGGGACAACCACAAGGCTATCTTGTTCTTCAATATGTAACGTGTATAATCACAAACTTCTTTGATAGCCAACATACATTTAATAAATAAAAATCAGCCTTTACTTTTTAACTATTCGTTGACGTTATTATTTATACAAAATTTGGTATAATATTTTTCACCCTTGTTGGTCTGGACTCCTTGAAGGGATAGACCATCTACTTTTCAGCCGAACTTTTCGTAAAAGGCGAACGATCGGTTAAACATGTCACTGCCATTGTGTTTACTATAGCTACTATACATATCCCTTTTTGCACAGTCAGGCAAAACTGTAGCCTATGTTACAGTCAAACGGTGTGAATGTAGGGGTGAAAAGGGACGAAACCTAAAACCTTACATAATTTGTTTTGTAATAGGTACCTATCGCCCTTTTTTATCCCTGCATTCCTATTTACCCCGTTTGACGGTACATCCGTAGTAAGGATGATGACAGTAATAAAAAAATCACAGATATTATATACTTTGGTAATTAAGTACACTAATAAGATTCTAAAATATTTTACATTTATTATTTAAAGACTAGATCAATGTTATTTCACAAAAAAAGAAGAAATACGTGTCATAGGCCATGTTGTTTGAAACCATTGATATAAAATACCCAAGATACACAGTTCCGAACAAAACTGACACTCAAAACTGTCGCTAATTCAATCTAAAAAGTTTATAGTTATGGCACAAACGTGTTTTTGCATATTCAACCTTAAACGCAAGATTTAAAGTCATTTTTAAAAAACAATGGACAAAAAGCAATAAAATTTTTGACTTAAGTTAGTCGGTAGGACAAGGCACATGTGGAGTCGAATATAAATATTTTTACGCACTGAGGTAGTATTTTAAGGGTTTGTAAAATTTACATAAAAAAAATCTTGTTCAAAATCTGTTTTTGCGTAGAACATTTATATATCAATAAAACAAATAATGACCATTAAAATAAATTGTTTTATTGATATATAAATGTTAGTAATAAAAGTATTTATCATCTACGTACAACAGTGAATATCTGTACTCATATAATTTGTGTACAAAGTGTTTTAAATATGAATAAACAAAGTGCATTTATTAAATATTCCTGAAGAACCGACATGTATTGAAAGATAATAAAAATATTTTGAACAATATTAACATTTCATTTATTTAATAAAAGAAAAAAACAGTAGCAGTCGTGGGACTGCCGATAGAAGTGAAAACGGAACTATTAAGTTGAGAGTAATTAAAACTATATGCAAAACATAGCTATAGATATACTATTATCATTAGCATGTCGGTGACGCGAACCGAGGATTTTACCCTCTACCAAAACGCTCAACGCGCCTAAAGAAGTTTTCACTTCAAAAAATTGTTTTTTTATCGGTCACCACGCTGAAAGTGTAACTTGAATTAATATCAAAGAAAAAAAAAACAAAGAAAAAATACTGCATAAATAAAAAAAATATAAAATTGTAATTGCATAAATTGATAAAAAATGCTATGCAATAGCTTTACCGCGGCAGTCTCCGAGTGCCACACGTCTTTTTTATATTTCAAACGTTATAGGTTATTGGTTCTATTACACAGAATCTACACATATAGGCAAACTGTGGATTTATAGCCATGTAGTATTTGACGCTTGATATTGATACATTTAGTTTGCATAGTCTAATAGATTTAGAATATACTGAAACAGGAAATTTACTGCAATGGTGACTATGACTACGTTATAAAGTTCATAGATTCTTACATGATAACAGACAGGATTTTTTTTCAGACTTATAATGTAATGTATCGACAACATAGTAAGGAAACGCATTAATTTCCTAGAAATAAGTTTAGCTTTTCGTAGAATTCTCGTTTTGAATTAGATTTCAGTTTTTCTGTTTTTTTTGCAGTATTATGTAAACGAACATTTGTTTAGTATAGTATCTGCAGACGTACAAGCGAATACTGCCCATAGACATTTGAAACACAATAGGTTAGTTGCTAATCCGATGTTGGCTTCTGAAAATTTTATTGACCCTCGTATAAAAAATTCCAATAAAACAATTTAGAGCTAAAAAATTGTGTTCAATGTTATTCGGAAGATCAAACTCGTTGATGACTTTGAAAAAATATACATCTTTTCAAATACTGAATAACTAAGTATCATTTTAAAAAAAAACTTTGGATTTTTGAACTTTTTTAATTCAATAGTCTATGCTTAGGCATAGTTTTTTTCTTTGAGGTTAAAATACTTAAATTTAGCGGGAAGTTTCAGGTGGCCTGTAGGGTCAACCAGCTCATAGATTTTTTTAATATAGTTACATTAGTTGGTTACATAAGTGTGTTACATACACAGAAAGCCTAATAGATATGTATATTTAATTTAGAGTATAGTTTAGTACATATAATATTATTGCCAAAGGTAATTTTAGATTAGATATTTCCTGTTAATTAAAAATTTCTTTTATAATTACGTTAGTTTTTTCGATAGGTATGTTACTAATAGGTATTTTTAGTTTGAGGTATAGTTAGTTATGATATTAGGTATAGAAAATTTAGAAGTTATAGGAAGTTCAGGTTTTACGTTTTTTACATACATTTTAATAACAAAAATGTCGTATATAAATAATTAAGATGAATATGTAAATATTATTTTTAACGTACTAGCGGCCCACCCGGCAATGTAGAGATTTTTAATAAAATAAAGAAAAGTTAAATAAGTTCTAAAGTAAATATGCGCGAGCAAAGCCGCGGGTAACAGCTAGTATGTAAATAAAACAACTGGTACATATAAACAGTCACTTAAAATTTATACAAGACTAGCTGCAGATCTCTGCATTAGGATAAAAGTATACTATGTGCTATTCCAGGTCATCTTGTATCCGAGTCCAAATCCAAATTGGTACAGCCATTTTTTACGTGATTGATTATCAAACATCCAAACATACAAACTTTAACATTTATAATATGTATAGTATAAGATATCCGCAATCAAAAACAACATTTTATTAAAAATAAATTATTAAATCAAAAAATAAACATTCTTAATGCAACCTGTGCCTTCTACTTAAGAAATCGTTATCAACAACACGTGTAAACAGAACAAAATTCGATGCTACTTATGATTTCCTTTTGTTATATTAAAAGTTTCGTAATATATCTCCAAAGTTCATCGTAAGAATCACAATTATATATTGTTATTTTATATTCGTACAAATAGAATAAAAAGAATCACCTAACTTGGTCCTCAAAATAAGTAATCAATATAATCAAATATTTTAAAATCGTCAAATTGATGTCCTCTTCTCTTTTGACAGTTGGTTAACAACTATAAAAGGTATTCAAAATTATTAATGAAAAAAATGTATTTTAATAAAAAAAAATAACTTATTAATGAAAAAAATTCGACTCCACTAATAATAACAGGATCAATTTGTATTATTCGACTAAATTAAAAGGAGGTTGTAATGCACTGTCCTTTTACTGAAAAAGTAACCATTGAAATTTTGTCGTATCATATTTGGAGCGTCGAGTACATTTTTAAGACAAATAAAATGAAAATCATACATTACACCCTATATTTAGTAATATAAACGACAAAAATAAATCGATAAACTCTTATACGTACCGAAAATACAATATTTTATATTTTTTTAACGTTCATGATGTTGTATTTTACAATTTATCAGAGAACAAACAATTCTGTATTTTTGACGCGCGGGCAGTGACGTGAGCGACGGGCATCTATTTGAAGTGAGTGCACAATTTTAAATTGTGCACTCACTTCAAACAATTTTAAATTGTGCACTCATTCTTAGAGGACGTTTTTGAGACACTGATTGTGTATCTTGGATTTTTATATATCAATGTTTGAAACAATATAATCAGAGTGGAATATGACATGCCTTTGTACAGTACTAACACATCCAATACTGGAAATAAAACTCAGTAGCAACCTCTTATTACAAAGGCATTACGTCATAGGCTATCGCCATGTCATCTTCGCGCGTTTTGGCATAAACACAGAAATCATTTTATATAGGGCACGAAATACGAAAATAGTTTTAAAAACCGGCTACGTGCTAGTTGAACTCACGCACAAAGGTTTTTTTTTATAAAAGAGGGGGCAAACGAGCAAGAGGTGCACCTGTTGGTAAGTGATCACCGCCGCTCATAGACATCTGCAATACCAGAGGTCTTGCAGTTGCGTTGCCGGCCTTTTAAGAACGAGTAAGCTCTTTTCTTGAAGGTCCCTATGTCGTATCCGTTCGGAAATACCCTTGCCGGTAATTGGTTCCACAACAGAGTAGTGCGAGGTAAAAAGTGTCGGGAGAAACGCACAGTTGTGGATTTCCAGACATCGAGATGGTGAGGATGGAACTTCAAGTTTTGACGCGATGTCCGATGATGGAATTCGGCGGCAGGAATTAATCCAAACAACTCGTCGGAACACTCTCCATGATATATACGATAAAAGACACAGAGAGAACCTACATCTCTGCGCAATGCCAAAGAGTCAAGCTGTTTCGAAATGGCCTGGTCGTCAACGATTCAAACCGGTCTACGCTGAATGCGATCAAGAGGAAGAAGCTGGTACTGAGGAGCTCCGGCCCAGAGATGCGAACAGTACTCTATGTGAGGCCGAACCTGTGCCTTATAAAGTTGAAGGCGATGGACCGGCAAAAAGTACTGTTTCGCTCTGCTGAGCACACCGAGCTTTTTGGAGGCTAGTTTAGCCTTGCCTTCCAAATGACCGCGAAACTGAACGTAATTCGATATGTCAACTCCCAGGATTCCGACACTAGCTGAGGCTGTCAGGAGAGTATCCTCAAATCGAGGTGATACGACAAAGGGCGTCTTTTTTGCGGTGAACACGCAAAGCTGTGTCTTCTTGGAGTTAAAAGTAACCAGGTTTTGGCGACCCCATTCCGAGATATCGGTAAGTCGATTCTCGACTTCAGACACAAGCTTGTTTCGGCACTCTTCGACGTGTTCCCGAGAAATACTGCTTCGGCCGGAGTATGTAGCATCACCAGTACTGTCATCCGCATAGCAATGTATGTTGCTAATTCGCATCATATCATTGATATGCAGAAGAAACAGTGTCGGTGATAGCACGCAGCCTTGGGGAACGCCAGCATTGACAGATTTAAGGTCGGAGCACGCACCGTCGACAACGACCTTGATGTTCCGGTCAGCCAAAAAACTGGTGATCCACTCGCATAATTTCTCAGGAAGCCCATAGGAAGGCAGCTTCGCGAGAAGCGCTTTGTGTCATACCCGATCAAAAGCCTTCGCTATGTCCAAACTAACTGCCAATGCCTCCCCCTTGGACTCAACTGCTTCCGCCCATCGATGAGTTAAAATCATTCCGTATCATTATCAAAAAAATATTTTTATTATATGATGTAACTAAAATTTTAAGTTACCGCAATTTTTCTTTATCTGTGCTACAAGACGATGCTTTGTACCAAATGTCAAGATTCTGAGTTTACGGCAAGTACCATGTAGGTTTTGATTCCCTTGCGAGTTTCGAAAATTTTCGGAGATTTGCGGCATAAACAGCTATATCTTTTGATTGAGTTAGCTTAGAAGTTTAATTTTTTCATAACTCCAAGGGACAGTATCCTTGAGTACTTGATATAAATTTCAGCTTAATAACTCCCCGCACTGCTGGGAAAAAGGGACTTGACACACGGATGGAAGGACAGATAAACAAAGTGATCCTATAAAGGTTCCGTTTTTTCCTTACGACGTACGGAACCCTAAAAATATAAAACAAAGGGATTAAATGTAGTTTCTTGCAAAAAATAACATTTATTTATCTTAAATCATATGCGTAAGAATAAAATAAAATAGCATTTCATAATTATTAGTCGTCTTCCCTTTTTGCCAATAATTTTTCATTCCATAGGTAAAACATTTTTTTTCTGAATTAAAATCACTTCTGGCCTAATGGGCCTTGATGGCTTCACCCAGTTCGTAGATAAACCTATTAAAATGCAAGTAATGTCGCAAGGAGTGGTTTCCAATTTCATTATACATCTATCTTTAAGGTTACTTTAATATTCCTTGCACTAACAATCTAATTATCCTTTCGTCTTTATATCTTGCACTCTATGTACTTATCACCACAAAGCCGTGTTTTCAGAGTAAATTAACACGTTTTAATCTTTAGAGAAATAGTTTAACTCTAGCTATGTTTATAAAACTGGCCAAGTGCATGTCATATGCAGCTCTAGGGTTTTTTATATCATAAGATAGCAAGCAGATGGCTCTCCAAATGGAAAAAGAAACCATCGCTTATAGACACCAAATATGTTAATAGTACGTTGCTGTCTGTGTGGCGAGATAATAATGCCACATGCATAAGTCTACCAGCTACCTTACCCTTCAAACTGGACCGCAATAATTTTCGCTATTGCAACAGGAATAGGTAAGACGGTGGTATTAATACCCCGCGGGGTGATCACGTAACTCGCAATGCGAAATTATCGTGATTGTTTAGTTATTGCAAGACACATAACAGCCTTGTACATTATTGGTAGTCGTTGCCGCTTGATTAGTTTTGACGCTGTACATTGCAAAAAGTGCATCCAGTGACCAGCAAGCAATTGGCGACGTTTTTGATGATTTTTTTCATTACGTTTAAGAGTCATCGCTGATCGCTGGCGAATTGCAAATATTAGATGATACGCCTACCGGTGAGACGTTGCGGAACTCTACCACCTAGTAGTCACAGTGGTAGTGACATGCATAGCCAATTTGTCACCTTTTACGACCTGATTGGCAGAACGGTAGTTCTTCAAAGAAACTCGAGCCAATACGGGGATCTTAGTTTTCCTCGCCATAACATGCGGACTTATAGGTGTTTAATACCTGTTTTACGCAACTAATAACTCTAATAACCTAAACTATGTTATTTTTAACGAAATTTATACGAAATGTTGTGAGGTACAAGGAAAATTTTCGTAAGTTAGTCATCATAATTTTGTGACTTGTAATGTCTGTGATAATTAAGTTTTAAACTTCTTTCAACATGCTACTTTTGTAATTTAGACAAATATCTAAAAATAATGATGCAATCCGGATAGTCACTACAGGAGAATACATGCCCCAATATAATTATTAGAAGTGCTCTCCCCCTAGGCCTCAATTACAACAGTATCCGCAACAGTAGTCAACTATCCCTGTTTTGAGAAGTCAAAAAACAGGTTTTACTTAGAACTTATCCACATTTAATGCTATAAATATGAAAGTAACTGTCTGTCTGTCTGTCTCTTCTTCAAGCCTAAAACATTGAACCGGTTTGGATGAAATTTGGTACAAAGATAGTCTGAGTCCCGAGAATAGGAATTTTTATCCCGGAAACCCACTGGAACGGGAACTATGTGGGTAAAACGGTAATAAGGAGTACTTAGTTACTCTTTATTACCGTGGTTTAAAAGATAGAAAGTCAGAAAATTTTCTATTTTAGAAAAAGTAAGTAAATTTTAGAAAAAAGTAGCTTAAAAAAACATCGAAGAAAAATTTCGACACGCAGGGTTTGAACCTGCGACCTCCCGTCAAGCCGGGAGGGGATCGACCAGCTCGATCGCAGGACGCAGGTTCAAACCCTGCATTTCGAAAAAAAATTCTTTGTTGTTTTTAAAGTATTTCAATTTTTCCCAAGAACGTGGTGAGTGCTAAAATTACAAAAATAAAAAGTAGCTTAAGTTAACTTAGGCTACTTAATTTCAGAAATTTTTACATGTGGACGAAGTTGCAGGCACAGCTATTATTAATTATATTTACAAAAATAGGCTTCTATAAAATGTAAAAGGTCTATGTTTTGATAACATGCAACATGATTTAAGGTCGACGTGATTAATATGTACACAAATTAGACATTATAGCTTTTTAGTCCTAGGCCCTAATCGTCAGGCGAGTAAAACTGCGGTTTTATAGCTGCTCGGTAAAGCTCGAGCGTGTCATTAAAATATCACGTGTTTAATATATCGATTATCGGCAAGCCTGGCTCGCGGCCCATCGTGTTTGTATATTTTTCTACGATTTTTCAGACACGACAGTTTTACACGCTAGTCGATTGGCACCAGCAAGATGGGAGTAAAACTGTTGTTCTTTTAAAACACGATAGTGGCTCGTACGTCAATCAGAGCCTTTAAAGTAAACAGAAATAAAATCGTGGAGAGACAGTATAATTGACAGATATGTTGAAATGTGATTTTTCTTATTGAAGACTAACGGTGTCACTACCATGTAACAGGTAACTATTGGTGCTAAAATTCTGTAACATCTTGACTGGGGTGAAGCCACAAAAGCGCTAGCCAATATTGTGTTCCTGACTAGACGGCAAAGTGGCCAGGAAATCTGTGCATTTACTCGTAGTACGCGCAAGTCTGCCAGCTAAAGCGACGCTACCAAACCCAAGTAGAACTTTTCAAGTCACAATAGCAATGGTACACGTAACCAATCGTTTACATTTTACGAACTGCATGACAGACAGGCAAATGATGGCTTTGAAAACGGTCTATCGTTAAAGAAAAATATATTTCCAGGTGCCTATCGAAGCGGCTCATCTTTATGACGCGGTAACATTATGGGCGCGAGCAGCGACAGCGGCCATGCGAAATGGGCTTTCTCCCACTGACGGAACTACTCTTATGAAGCTGTTGAAGCCGACTACTTATAGATCTCTTCAGGGCTTCGATGTAAGTAAATTTTTATCATAATTTGGCAAACAAGCACAGGGCTCTCCTGTTAGAAAGTGACATCCATCGTCCTAACCCACCATAACTGTTTATGATTTGTTGCCGTATGGCGAAAAATTATACCAACTTGTTGACTGACAAATTCAAGGCACTGACCACAGATGTCACGATGTTAGTGACTCTTTTTTTAAATGACTGAGATAGTTGACCCTACGGGTGTTCACTACGTCACCGGACTTTTTTAATTAAATTAATAGTTTAAATTAATGTTTGAGCTACTCACGCCAGTGCTAAGGGCGAGGCCGGACCTCGGCTTAGTGCGACGTTTGGACTATGAAGAACTATAATGAAGAGGGCAGGGGCGTGTGTGTGTGAGTGTGAGTGCGCGCGCGTGTGTGTGTGTGCGTGCGTGTTTGCGTGCGTGCGTGCGTGCGTGAGAGCGTGCGTGCATGCGTGCGTCTATGCGTACGTGCGTGCGGGCATGCGGACGTGCGGGTGTGCGTGCGTGCGTGCGTGTGACTCGTTTAAGCCTACTATCACTTTTTATAAGTACCAAGAGTAAGATAAAAATAAATACTGTCACGTCCATTTTCCCATAAACTTGTTTCTCTCCATGAGGAGAGCAATCTGCTTGTTTGCTATTTAATGATATAAAAAAATGTAATCAAATTGATCAATTAATCAAATTGAAATGTGCTCGTGGTGTATTGTATAAAAACTCGACTAACATAGCGGTTAAATATGTTTTCTTATTATTAAAGTAAATTTATACCTTCAAAAGAAACGCTTTTAAGACTGTGATCATCTTGAAACTTGATACACAAACGAGCCTTATCTTCTTAAGACCTTAAGTCTAAATATTCTATACGGGGCAGATAAGCAATGATAACAAACTTTCTGTTCTTTGGATACCTTTCATTGTTAAATATAAAATAGGAAATACTCGTATTTTGAGTGTAAAACATTTATATTTATTTAACAGCCCCGTTGGTTAGGGAACCTAGCATCGCACCATTAACATCTTTGGTGTCTATAGGCGATGTTTGACTCTCCATCAGGTAACACATCTGCTTGTTTGCTATCTTATGATATAAAAAAGAAATAAAAAATACTAACTACAAGTTTTTTCAGTTTTTGTTTTTGTGTTTTTGTTTTTTCAGTTTTCTAAGAAACACAAAGTTTCCCGGGATTGGAAAGTGCCCGGTTGGTGATAGGCTTGCCACCTATCACATTTGTGGGACCAAGTATCTTCGGCTAATCGTGGGTGCACTTGTTGTACCTCTGCCTACCCCTTCGGGGATATGGGCGTGAAGATACTTTTACAAGTCGAAGGATATCGGGTTCGATTTCCGACATGGACAAACATTTGTGTGATGAGCATAGATGTTTGTATTTCTGGTTTTAGGTGTTTATTGTGTATGTAACAGTATTTATATATGTATTTGTGTTTGTGATATTTTATCAAATTATCATTCATTCCAATTTCATGTTTTGTTCTTTGTTTAATTTGTTCAAATCTTAAAGTTTTTGTCTTAGATTTTGGTTCTATTATTGTTATTATTATTTAATTTTTTTTTTTGTATTTTAAATTTTATTCGTTTTTATTTTTCAATAAAATTTAATGTTTTTATTTAAATTTAAGCTGACTAAGCTCCGAAAGTCAAAATTGTTGTGTGTACGAAGTAGTAATCCGTAATTGGCTTGTTTGATGTAAAATAATTGTATTTTATCTTATTGTTAAAAATGCTGTGGATTAATTGGTAATAAATAAATAAATAAATAAATAAATAAATAAATAAATTTCTATATCATTGAGTAACACCCATAAAACAAGAAAATAATTTGCTTACTTTGGGGTTAGATCAATTTTTGTAGTTTTTCCAGTGATATTACTATTATCGTTGTTATTATCTACATATTTAAAAATCAATGCCACTTTTCGTTATCCATACTAATATTATAAATGCGAAAGTAACTCTGTCTGTCTGTCTGTCTGTCTGTCTGTTACGCTTTCACGGCCAAACCACTGAACCGATTTGGATAAAATTTGGTACAAATATAGTTTGAGACCCAAGAAAGGACATAGGATAGTTCTTATCCCGGAAATCCCACGGGAACGGGAACTATGCGGGTTTTTATTTTAGAATTTTTTCCACGCGAACGAAGTCGCGGGCACAGCTAGTAATTTTATAACTCAAGAACGGGCTCACCTATCCAAACCAAATGAGTAGGCTTTGTTCGGATTATTTATTAGATGGTTTATGTGAAGTTTGCACAAAATCGGTAGAGCGGTTTTTCATTTATCACATTTTTGTAACAAATAAATTCAATAAATGGCGATACGTAGAGAAGCACGTGACGAGCCGCTATTAAATCAATTTAACCTTAGTAAAAGTTACTGTGTGTAAGTGTGCAATATTTATATAATATTTACTTTTTATTGTGTTATATTAACCGGACTAGGCAAAATACAAAAATGACAATGACTTTTGTAATTGAATGTTATTTTTAAATCTTTAATTTAAAAAATGTGTATTTAATACTAGATGTGCCCGCGACTTCGTTCGCGTGGAAAAATTTCTAAAATAAAAGTCCGCATAGTTCCCGTTCCCGTAGGATTTCTGGGATAAGAACTATCCTATGTTCTTTCTTGGGTCTCAAATTATATATGTACCAAATTTTATCCAAATCGGTTCAGCGGCTTAGCCGTGAAAGCGTAACAGACAGACAGACAGACAGAGTCACTTTCGCATTAATAATATTAGTATGGATTTTTGTTGCCTTACGGCACATAGAAATCTATATAATAATTGCCTTATCATTTAAATTTCTGTGGTACGGCACTAATGTTAGAAGATATTTGATTAGTTTTTGACTTATGTTATTCTGAATTTTACCACTTAATTAGGATACTGTATACTATTTTGTTAAAAGTATACAATACTATATTAATATATACATCGAGATTAACTAATGATGATACATATAAAAACCGGTAAAGTGCGGGTCGGACACGCGCACGAAGGGTTCAGTAACATCCATATTCGAGTTTCTATATTAAGTACCTGTGTATTAAGATCGAGTAAAAAATTGCTTAAAAATTACATTTGTTGTATGTATTGTAAGGGGCTTCCCCTTTAATATTTACTTTTTTTGATTTAATTACTAGCTGACCCGGTAAACGTTGTTCTGCCTTTTTAACTACTCTTATTTTTTTTTCTATATATTCTTCATCTTCCCTGGACATCAACAATTAATTCAAAACCAAAATTAGCCAAATCGGCTCAACCGTTCTCGAGTTTTAGCGAGACTAACGAAAAGGAATTGTATATATATATATATATATATATATATATATATATATATATATATATGTATATATATATATATAATATTTTTTTATATATAAATTATCTTGTCACAGTTTTAGTATTAAGGAGTATGTTAACTTCTCCGAAATGGTTTGAATCATTTAAATGAAATTTTATATGTACATTCAGTAGGTTTGAGAATAGATTGTTATCTATATTTTTATACCCCTAAGTGATTAGGGTTGTTCACCACATATTTCTATTTTTTATTTTTTAGACAATTTTTTTTATATTACTTTTTATAATGTGGCATTAAAAAAACTTAAAACCCTAAATTTTCACCCTTCTTACTTCTATCATCAACTCCTATTTTTAATTACGATATTAGTAATTTAATAATTTATATGGCAAAACAACGTTTGCCGTGTCAGCTAGTGATTCTTATAGTTTTCTGAAGGTTAATTCAAAATTTCAAAAACACTTTTTAATAAATGTTAAGAAATTATAAAATATATTTTTCGAATCGAACCCTTACAGTAATAACTAATAATATCATTTGCTATTATTACTGTTAGGATTTCAACAATGAGATCCTGTGAGAATGAATCTAGACCAAATTACACAGGTCAACATGAATTTTGAGTCTGAGTTCTGTACCTCTGATTCTGATTACTTATGCCTAACTAAAGAATGAAAAAATATTTTTATCTAATAAAGTTTGCTTTTGTAGCTACCAGCACGAAAATTCAAATTTTATGGAAAAGCTCTATTTTTAAATTTCAATTATATTTAAAAGGAAAACAAGTTATCAATTATACATTTTTGTTAATTTAATTATAAAATACGGCATAACTAAACACAAAAATACAAAAAAGAATACAAAAAAGCTTTAGAAAATGAATAGTATTGGTATTTCCTTTGTGAAAATCAAAACTTTCTTGTATGAGGCCCCAAAGTACGAAAGTGAAGTTTATTGATTGTTAATAGCGTTTCTGTTTACTATTCGATGTATATAATCAGAAAATGGTCACTAAATAACAGACTCAGAAAAAAAAATTTTTTTTGTTGACCTGTGTTATTTACCAAGGTATTTTAACTATTAATAAGTGTTGTCCTGTTACCGTTATTAATGTTGAGCAAAAAATATGAAAGTATACGTTTATTGTATCGAGTACCCCTTAATATTTTCATTTTTTATTTTTAGTATTTGTTATTATAGCGGGAATTGACATTCATAATTTGTTAAAGTTTCAGCTTTTTTCTTTTAATATTGGCAAATTGTAAAGATAATTAAATTACGCTAATTTACGGAAATTTATGTTCCCTAAATTAAGGAATATTACATTACGAATTTCCGCAAAGTACCACCGAAATTAAATTGTAATAAAATGTCTCTGATCATATCATTATCGCGGTTAACAAAATGTAAATTAAAAAGTCTTCAGTGATGTAATTTAATCAGAGGTAAATTTTTGCATTTATTTGTAGGTAAAAAATGACGTCTTACCATCAATGATGACTGACCGATGAGTATTTATTTATTTCTGATTTATTATTTATGACGTCATAGGATTATAAAGAAGCAGGTGGTTTTCCTGCTGGGAAGAGATAACCGTTGCTAATAAACACCAAAGATGTTAATGTACATTGCTATCTAAATGGCAGGACTAGGTTGCTATACTCACAAGTGTACCGACTACCTTACCCTTCAAACCAGAACACGATAGTGACAAGTACCGACGTTATTGTAATAGGTAAGGTGATGGTACAAAATCCGATTGAAATGTTTTTGATCTCCATTAAGGGAATGTTTACGATTTCAATAACAAGTATTGGCCTTCTTGCGCCTTCTAAGGGATTCCTAGCAGGAAGGGTGTTGATTTTTTCTCCAATAAAACCCTGGGAAGGATACGGAGATAGCTATTGAAATATAATGGAGATCGAACTATGGCCGAAATTCGACAATAGACCAAACTAAACAATAAAATCTCTTTTTAAGTTTGACATCAAACTTAAGCCGTAAATATATATATATTTTTTTTATTATCGAAAGGTAAGCGCTTGACCTCGATCTCGCCTTATGGTAAGCTAAGATGAGGCCTAAGATGGAAGGCGCTTCCCTAGAAGGTACTTGTTCACTCTTCTCTTGAAGATCTCCAGATTGTACTCGTCCGGGAACACAGACTCAGGAAGCATGTTCCAGTCCTTTGCGGTTCGAATGAAGAATGTTGAGTCGAACCGCTTTGTCCGGGTACGTGGAACGTCCACCATATAACGATGCCTAGATTCTGTGCACCTCGACGATCGATAGAAAAACGGGGATGGATGAATTAAGTCGTGCAATTCCTCAGCGCACTCTCCAAAGTGTATTCGATAAGAAACCGATAAACTAGCCACTCTGCGGCGATGAGCGAGGCTCTGGAGTTTTTTGCCTACCAGATCATCGTCGTTTATGAGCCTCTTGGCACGCCTCTCGATGGCCTCAAGTGTCTCCAGCTGGTATTTAGCGGATCCATCCCAGAGGTGAGAGCAGTATTCCATGCACGAACGGATTTGTGCTTTATAAAGGTTGAGCAACTGTCCCGGACTGAAATACTGTCTCACCTTTGCCAGAATACCAAGCTTTTTTGAGGCAACTTGGGCTTTAGATTCGATGTACGAACCAAAGTTGAGAGTAGGCGTTAACGTGATACAAAGGATCTCGAGGTGGTCATTTATCGGCACGGACACACCCTGGAAAGACGGAGACAGGTGGAGCGGACTCCGTTTAGCGGAGAATAGACACGCCTGGGTCTTAGTTGCATTAAACCTGACCTGATTAGCATCGCCCCAATCGGAGACTGCCTGTAAGGACAGGTTCATACGATCGACCATTGCCTCTCTGAGAGACCGGATCTGTGCCGTACTGGCCCGTGCATTGGATACGTAACTCTCCACAACAGTGCTATCATCTGCGTACCCATAGATACCGGGCTTCAGCAGGTTGTTAATGTGTAGCAGGAATAGAGTTGCGGAGAGAACTGATCCCTGAGGGACTCCGGCATTTATAGCCATTTGGTCGGATGAGCAGCCGTCGACGACTACTCTGATCGACCGGCCACTCAGAAAATCTGAGATCCAGGCGCAGAGACCAGTAGGCAGACCATACGATGGAAGCTTATCAATAAGACTATCATGCCAGACCCTGTCAAAGGCCTTCGAGATATCAAGGGAGACAGCTAGTGCCTCACCATGCTTCTCGATGGCTGAGCTCAAAATGTAAGTGGCATACGCTAGAAGATCCCCATTAGACCGATTTCGGCGAAACCCGTATTGGCGGTCACTCAGTAGTTCGTTCGCTTCTAGGTGTGCCATTAGCCTGCTGTTCAGTACACGCTCCATAGTCTTGCAGAGTATGGACGTGACTGAAATTGGCCTATAGATGGAGGGGTCGGCACGACTGCCTTTTTTGGGTACAGGCTGCACGTTGGCAAGTTTCCATGATTTAGGCACTTTTCCAGTAGCCATCGAAAGGCGAAAGAGGCGTGTCAAAACAGGAGCGAGTTCAGGCGCACAGATTTTCAGTACTATGGCTGGAATCCCATCAGGGCCACTGGATTTGTTCACGTCCAGATTCCGCAGCGTTTTAAGAACCTCAATCTGACAGATGCGAATTTCCGGCATGTTCACCTCGCATCCAGGTAGACTGGGTGGTTTCGCGTTGGCGGGATCCAGACGTGAGTTTTCCGCGAATAGAGTAGCGAACAGGTTCGCTTTCTCTAGTGTGAGCCAGCGTCTCATCCGGTTTCAGCAGTGGAGGGAGTGAGGGGCGGCAGAAATTCAATTCAACCGACTTTGCCAGGGACCAAAAGGCTTTACTACCTGAGAGGTATGAAGCCAGTTTGTTCCCAATACGGCTGACGTGGTCAAATCGAGCTTTCAGTAGAGCCTTTTTGCAGGACTTGGCGGCCCGGTTGAAGGCTTTCTTCTTCTCCGACACGTCCTTGGCCTTGCGGTGTCGAGCATCTACCCAAGCCAGATATGCCTCTTGCTTTAGCGCCTCAGCGCGTCTACAATTGGCTCTGAACCAGGGATGAGCTTTACTGGACATGGCTACGTCGGAGAAAGGAATAAAATACTCCATTCCTTGCCGCAGCACATCTGTCACAGCATCCGCGCAGGCCGAGGAGTCTTCAGAAGAAAAGCAGACAGGCCGCCAGGGATAAGACGCAAAGAAGGAACGCATCTCGTCCCAGTCTGCTGACTTGTATCGCCACACGCGCCGAGAGCCCCTGGGACTGGGATCGGGCGGCGAGTAGACGGATACAGATTTCACCAGACAGTGATCGGAGCTGCCAAGGGGCGAGGAAATCGCCACCGCGTAACGGTCTGGATCCGTAGTCAGCAGAAGATCCAAGCAATTGGCTGTATGGCTCTCAACGTCAGGAACACGCGTCGCTCCTTGAACCAGCTGGGTGAGATTTAATGCTACAGCGAGTTTATACATCTCTCTAACAGCGAGGTCAGTGCACTGGTATGGGTATAGCCACTCCTGATGGTGGGCATTGAAATCCCCCAGAAGCATTAGCTGAGCGGAAGGGTATTTGTGTTGAGCAGCATCCGCTGCCTCACTTAGGTACTCTGTAAGACCGATCGTCTCCTGGTCTCCGCTGTGCGCTCGGTAGACACAGGCATAGAGAAGCTTCTCTAGGCCTGTGTCCACCAGTGTCCATAGTACGGAGTAGCGGGGGTCTTCTAGATACCGGAGACGCCGAAAGCAGATGTCGTCACGGATGTACGCGCACACACCTGACCGAGCTTTAAAATTATGCTCCAGGGTGTAGCCGGGGTAGGTTAAGTACGCCAAATCAGACGGGCACTTTATCTGCGTCTCCGTGAGGAACAAGATACATGGTTTATAAGTCTCCAGGTGGAAATGGACTGCAGCGAGATTAGAATGTAAACCTCTGATGTTGGTGAGGTCTACTTTCATCGAGAGGGAGTGCTGCCGCTGTACAACGTTATTCCTGTACTTAGTCCTTTTCATTTAATAGAGTGAGTGAAGTAGGTGTGAAGACGGCAGTGAATCGAGGCGCTGTACTTCCGGACCTGAGACACACACCTCGAAGTAATTATTGTTTTAAATTTTGCACTTGTACTGTTTCACAGTTCACTGTGAAGTGTAAAATAGAACAAGCACAAAATTTAAAACAATAATTATGACGGACTTTTACCAAATGCCGACGATGGAAAGTATAAATAATGTAAATAAAATAGTATACATCTGTGTATATTATCATATATTATGTCACATGAATTTACATTCATGTGACATAATTAAATTCATGTGACATGTGTTTAATGTTCATTCGTATTAATTTAATATACCCCTATTTATAATATGTATCATTTAAAAAAAATTTATTTATGTAGTCCTCGACAAGTAAACTTTAACTATGCCAAATTTCATACTCTTCCGTTTGCGTGATTGTCGAAAAAAGTGGTACAAAGTTTTTGCTTCACGAATATATAGATTCTAAACTGAAAATAAATAAAGTGGTTTTCGCAGTGACGAGAGTTAATACCTTCATTTTTCCAAAGGTAAACATGGACGAAGCAGGTGACGCTGAAGGAAATTTCTCCGTCATTGGTCTTGTGAAAGATTCCAACGCAAGATGCGGGTGGAGCGCACAACCTGTAGCTGCCTTTCGTTACGCCAACGCTACTGACCTGTTACCGGTGGGTATTAACCTCTCGAAACTTTGACTTGAATGGCGTCTCAGGCGACTCGATAGAAAAAAAAATCTTTTTTTTCTACAACTAAGCCATATTTTATCATTCTGTGAACGACTGTGTATCAATTGATATATTTTCTGTCTATTAGAGATCAAAATGAAGTAATAGACAAAGTAGTTTTTATATTTACAAGCAAATATAACAAAAATCACTTGAAATATAATGAATTTCTAAATTACTTTATTTTTGGCTATCACGATATATTTCTTACAACAAATTATCCAAATAGAAAATATATACGGCCTTTCTAATAAAAACAGTACTTATATGAGAGAAATGCACTGTAAAACAACACAAAATTGAAATTTATACCACTAAAAAACGGCAAACACACGCGCGGTCCGGTCGAACGAACTAAAATGACTGGTACAAAATAAATGACAATAGTAGACTTCAATTTACGAATTTGATATGACAGATATTTTATCATAGATTAAACGTCAAAGGCTTTTTCATACAACATTAGTCTTTATAAATAGAATTTTAAAGTTTAAATTCAAATGCAAGCGGGGTAAAATTTTGCTCTGAGAGTGAACGTTCAACCAAATTATCATACATATGTCTAATATTTGCCTCTGGGAGACTCGAGTGGTTAAAAGTTGAACTCAACATAAGTTTTAGACTGTGTATTTTTTAAGCAGAAGATATACAAGCCAATGCTACTGACCTGTTTCCAGTGGGTGTTAAAAGTTGAATTCGTCTGATATTCTAGATTATTGTATTTTTTAAGCAGAAGATGTCAACGCTACTGACCTGTTACTGTTGGGTGTTAAAATTTGAACTCACGTTTGATTTTGGGTTCTAGACTGTTTTGTATTCTTTAGGTAGAAGATATACAAGTTAACGCTACTGACCTGTTAGTGACGGGTGTTAAAAGTTGAACTCATTTTAAGTTCTCGACTGTTTTATATCTTCTAAGCAGAAGATATAAAACCAAAGCTACTGACCTGTTACCAGTAGGATTTAAAAATACACGTTTTAGGTTCCAGACGGTTTTGTATTATTTAAGTAGAATATATACAAGCCAACGCTGTCCTGTTACCAGTGAGTCTAGAATTAAAACTCATTTTATAGTTAAGACTGTTTTTTTTAAACAGAAGACAGTATTTTTTTTAAGTACAATGAAACAAAATTTAAATAGGTTACATTGATTCTGTTCCTCTAGGTGTTCATGAATAACTGTAACTTAAAAATATCAATGATATGACGATGCCAACTTTTTAAAACCTCGTGTTAGGAGGTTTCCTTTGAAAAATGGACATCTGAGATTCATCAGGCAGTTCATAAAAGCTGCGAATATGTAACTATCATTGTGACTATAAGGTGGCGTAATTCCGTAACGTCTTACCTAAGTTTGATTCGAATGCTTTACCTATTCTTACCGCAATAGAACCGATTTATATCATACCGTGTTCTGATTTAAAAGGTAAGGTAGCTTGTAAACTTAAACATGTAGTATTGCCTTCGGTACATATGAATAGCAACGCAGCAATAACATCTTTGTTATTTATAGTTGATAATTATCTGGTATATGATTCTCCTGCTTGCTAACCTTTGAAATATATTAAAAATAAAATACTATTTTGTTCATTACCTTGCGAAAGCTAGATATCACAACGTGAGACAAGTAAAATGATTCAATGCTGGAATAGTACTCATTTATTTAAAACTAGCTGTTGCCCGCGACTTCGTACGCGCGGACTTCGTTTACGCTGCACAGCTCCTCCCCGTAGGTGATAGCGTAATAATATGTAGCCTATATATTGACCCGACCTGTTAATAATATTCATGCAAAATTTGAAGTAAATCCATGCAGTACTTTTTGAGTTTACCCCGGATATACATTGACTTTCCTACGATTTTATTATATGTAAAGATGAATAATAACATTATAAATTATAAACACATTCATTCTTAGTAACCCCGCAAGCCTAAGCTTTTTAGAAGTATGAAGGAGACGTTCAAAAGTTTTTACGTCGAACAAGAAATAAACATTTAAAACTTTCCCGTGTTGGTCCCTTCGAGGTCCTTTTGTCGAGAGAGGCCAATCTGTCACTTTCCCAGGTAGTGCGTAAAAGGAAGTGAAAGATCGAGGCGTTTCCAGGCCTGATATTTTTTGAGTATATTAACTACAAATAAACGTAGAAAAACACAATTTTTTTTCATAATATTACTATGGCTGTGTGGACTTGACACTAATAAAACTAAACATTCAATATTTATTTTTAATTCTATAATAAATGCCTGAAACAAAAAGTGGTTTTGTAGAATATTATATAAGCCTTTTTGCTAGGCAATTCGTAAACTATTGGGCAAAATTGACTACTAGGCGTTTACTACTATACGTACTAGGAATCCTGCTACGTCTTACATGGGTTTGCTATTAGTGTACTACTTATTATTTCCGATTAGAATTAGCGCTTGTAGCTTTTTTGTCTCGACTCGCAGGTTAAAGCAGCCTATGAAATTATGTGTAAACAGCAAATAGACATATTACTGACATAATTAAATTATAAGGTTGCATTGCTGCTATGGAACTTTAAAAATACTAATAAAGGTTCGCACAAGTAGTGGCGTCCGCAAGGAAAAAAAAAATATTTTACCGTTGAAACAACGTTACAACACAAAAACTACATTTTCCCGGAATAAATATAGATTAAGCACTTCAGATTATAATCTAGATGATGCTTATCTAGAAGTGAAACCGGTTGAATAGTATATATAATAATCTATTGTGAAACAGTACAAGTGTTTTTTATATAAAATATTGAATGAACATGGAGTTTCACCAAGTGCCGACGACTAAGAGTGTAGAATATATTTTTTTTTCATCAATAAAAAAATGATGAATAATGATGTAGGCTAATATTTTTTATTCCAATTTACCCACGTTAATCGGGATCTACGTGGATTGTACATACCTATGAATAACTAGTTTTTAATACAAACAACACCGCTGAAATACTTAATTTAAATTATATTTTTTGTCAAGGAATTAGTTGGTGGCAACACTATAGCATGGATAGGCGGAAAGCCGCCTCTAGCTGAGCCGGAGTGTGGCTTTGATGGCAACAAATGCAACATCCCACACGACTTCGCCGTGCTCTCCTCCGTGAGTGCTGTAGCTGCCGCTGGGCTTTTCGCCGCAGCGCTGTTCTTCCGACATTACAGATACGAGCAGAAGCTGGACTCAGTGCTTTGGAAGATTGAGGGGAAGGATCTTATGATCATCACGGATAATAATAAAAATGTGAGTGACAGTTTTATTTTAACATTATGCCTTGTTTGTGTAGTTATTGACCGCCCCTTTGGTCGAGTGGTTAGCGACCCTGACTACGCAATCAATGAGGTCCGGGTTCGATTCCCGGCAGGGATAGGCATTTGTGTGATGAGCACAGATGTTTGTATTTCTGGGTTTGGGTGTTTATTAAATATATTAGAGTATTATATATCTATTTGTATCGTTGACTGACACTCATACTACAAGCATATCTATAATTTGCTTACTTTGGGGTCAGATCAATTCGTGTAATTTGTCCCGTGATATTTATTTTTTATTTATTTATTTATAAAAACGATGTTAACTTCACGCTTATAAGGAACCCAGAATCTGGAGTAAAGTAATACCCCCGTCACGACAAGCCTAGCTAAGCGCAAGGGCAGTGACAAACGAACAACTCCATACAATTTTAAAGAACCCACAGTCAAGGAAGAAATTGTTAGACATACCACATCTTATAAAAACAGAATTGCAAATCATCCAAATGTACTAGCTCAAACATAGCTGATGGAGAACAAACAGTCTAAACGTCAACTAAAACGCAGAACTCCCCATGATGTGCTCATCATTTGATAGGGTGCAACACAGGTTGCGCTCCTAGACACGACATCTAATCTATGAGACATAATATCTACCGCTTAAGGCCATTTCACAAAATCACCCAACTGAAATTTAGGGTATTTTCTAATCGTTGCGAGAGCTGGACGTCGTCGACCATATAGTGCACCTAGTGCTGGTAAAATGAAAATAGTATTGAATATTGATACTCTTAATATTTTAATTATTACTACGCGGTACTAATTTTTTACACACGGACGTAGCGGATTTTATAGTATTCTCTTTTATTGGAACGAAGTTCCTTATCGCGCGTTGTGAAAGGGGGCTAGACGGAAAAAATTCTTACGAAAAGTTGTCACGACACTTTTTGCTATAGTAAGGTATTGTAACCACAGAAATATCCAGCCACTTCCCTTTATCTCGTGCATTGAAAGTGAAAGAGTCTATCTATTATTTGATTGAGTTTACTTTTTATCTAGTGCCAAATGTTCGACATTTATACAGAATTTCGGCCGAATGTCGAATTTCGACCAAAAGTTGAATTTCGACGGACAGTCGAATTTCGAACGAGTGTCGAAATTCGACCGAGTGTCGAATTTCGATCGGTCGACGACTTTCTACCGCCGTGTCGAAATTCGACCGGGTGCCGAAATTCGACTGCGGGTCGAAATTCGACCGGGTGCCGAAATTCGACGGGGTGCCGAATTTCGACCGGGTTCTAAAATTCGACCTGTTGCCGAAATTCGACCGTGGGTCGAAATTCTACGAAGTTTCTTATCGCGCGTTGTGAAAGGGGGCTAGACGGAAAAAATTCTTACGAAAAGTTGTCACGACACTTTTTGCTATAGTAAGGTATTGTAAGCTGTGCGGCGTGCGGATATTCTCTCTCTCTCTCTCTCTCTCTCTCATAGAAAGCAAGCCAGATATTTTCATTTCTGTTTCGCATTGAACAGTGTGGTGTCGCGACGATTATTTTTGTTGAGTGTATACAGGTTTTTTGTAAATAATAATAAAAGGAACTTCGTTCCATCCGAGTGTCTCTTGACACCTCTCAAGTTTTTTTTATTTTTGAAATAAAAAATAAATAAATATTATTTAAGTAATTTATTTTTACATAAAAATAGAATATAGTTTTATTCTATGCCAATTTCATAGAAAAATGTCAATTTTTGATAACAAAAATCCAGTTAATTTTCGTTGAAATAAGCATATTTGTTTAATTAGTTAGATATAGTTTTAGAAAAAATCTTTTAGAAAAAAAATCCATTCAGGTACAATTGTTGGATGTTTCTGGTAATTTAGTATATTTTCTAATTAAGTATGTTGATTCTAGCAGTAGCAATACCTGTTGGAAAAATAGTTTCCTTGCGTAAGTGTCGAAACTTGATTTCGGAGAACATTTATTTCTGTTTCATTGAAGCAATGTTTAAAAGATTAAACTATCTAATGGTACCATTTAATTAAATAAAAGTACCTTATAATATAAAAAATGAGGAGTTGGAAAATTTTGATTTCTCGTCAAAAGTTATTCTAAAGTGTGAACTGCCTCTTATTGCTCTACAATGGTGAATTAATATTCATGTAAAGTAAATAAACAATTTAAAAATAATAGATTCCTCAAAATGAACTGACGAATACTATATTTAGAGACAAGCAACCATGTTCACATTTTCGTGTTTAAAATACAGTCTATTCCTGTTTATAACAGTCTCTGTGCATGTTCCGAATAACATTAGGTAGCCATCCCTTGCTAATGAATCTACTCTCATCCCTTTTGAACATGTTTGACATGACATTAAAAGCTCGTTAAACATTTACGTCATTCTACGCATTATTTCGTTAATATACGCATGTAACTTTACGTTCTCATAATATAGTAATCTACACATACATAACACTGAATCCCTATTTGTTTTGGTCACGCCATAACTTGATAACGACTTTACCGATGTCATTTTTTAAATTTTCTAACACTTTGTAATAGGTTCTTCCGAAATGAAAAACAAATAAAATTGCTCAGAACATTGGGAAATTCCAGAAAACTTAACGACTATTTTAACGTTTGATAGTTTGCAGTTAAATTCTTTTAACATTTATTTGGTTGATTGTTTCAGTTAGAATGGATAATTCAAAGCTGAGCCGCCCTTTCTTAACTATTTAACGTTTGATAGTTCGAGCGGTTGATAGTTTGCAGTTAAATTCTTTTAACATTTATTTGGTTGGTTGTTTCCACGGATTAAATGGATACGCTTTTGAAGGCAATTTATAAGTTGTCAGTGTAGCTTGCATTTACACACAGAAATACAGGGTTATAGTATTTACCGATGAAATTAAATGACAAAGTAATTTTTAAACCTTGCCATCGCATTCAGTACGATAAAACAGTACATCATGGCTTATTTTCTATTTTTAAACGATTTAATATATTTACAAATGTCACGATTCAATATATCTACACTGACTTCGCAATCGATGGGACTTGAGTTCGATTCCAGGCGGAGAAAATATTTGTGTAATGAGCATAAATATTTGTATTTCTGGGTTTGAATATTTATTTTATTTTTGCTATCGCCCTTTGGTCGAAATTCGATTCGATTGTGTGTGAAATCTATCTATCTATTAATATCGTTGACTAACAATCATACAAAAAGCAAATAATTTGCTTATATACATGTTAGTATTTCTGGATTTACGTGTGTTCATATATATTTAATATATTTCAGTCTAAAGGTACTATATATATATATATATATATATATATATATATATATATATACATATATATATATATATATATATATATATATATATATATATATATATATATATATATATATATATTTGTAGTCCTTTCATTGCAGTTTAATCTGAATAAACATTTCAGGATGCACAAAAACGAGCTCATACAGAGATCGCATCGTTTCGCGGTAACATCGTCGCCGTTAAACGCCTTAAGAAGAAAAACGTCGACGTCACGAGAACAATCAAGAAGGAACTGAAACAGGTATGCTATTCAAATATTTGTTACTCAATTGTGTTAATTATTCAGAACTCTGCACTGAAAGTGTGACAAACATAACTCTATTAAAATGCCTCTAGAATTAAAATAGGTAGACATCTTAAATTTTCAAAGAACGTATGTTACTGTATAACAATAAATAATAAAGAAGTTAGTCCCCACACAAGTAACCTTGGTTAATACCGCTCTATGGTTAGGAACCCTACGTGTGTGAGTGCGACTTGTACTTAACTATCTATATGGATTTCTACTCCTACACGACTGTTATAAAACGGCGCCAGACATATCTTCAAACATTCGAACACTTCTTGAAGACTTTGAAAACATATTTGAATACATACAATCGCAACCTGCCAGACATGCTTTGCAAACGTTTTTCTCCATAGTATGCTGGTAGACGATAAACAAAATGGACGTCAATTTTGTGGACGCTTTATTATATGTTTGTAATTATATGATACATTTGCAAAATTTACCAAAACCTCAAAGAAAAAGACACGAATGGATGTGAAATAAATAATCTTGACCTAGCACGTACGCGGCACGGCACCTTTCACCATAGCAGCGGTCGCGCAACTGAAGTGAATTTTGCACAAATGTTGCAGGCTACTCAAACATTTGAACACATTCAAACTTTGAACGCTTTGATGTGCGCTAAAAAACCAAAAACGTGCGGCAAATGACAAATTTTTGTTCAAACTTTGAACACATTGTCAAAGTCCCGTGCCACACATAGCAATCAAACATTTGTTCAAATATTTGAAGCTATGTCTGGCGCCGGCATTAGACAATCGCGCAAACGGCGAAGTGTGGATACAGGTAAAGTTTACATTGCGGAAGATTGCAGAAACCTAATATTTTTATATAAAAATAATACATTATATTAATAAAAATAATAATTTCAGCTGTTAAGGCACCCGACTACGCATCGATGGGGTTCGGGTTCGATTCCCGACAAGGCCAAACATTTGTGTGATGTGCATAGATGTTTGCATTTCTGCGTTTGGGTGTTCATTAAATATATTTGAGTATTTATATATGTATATCTATGTATTAGTATCGTTGATTATAACACCCATAACACAAGCAAATATATTGCTTACTTTGGGGTAGATCAATTCGTGTAAGTTATCCAGTGATTATTACTATGATATTATTACTTTATGACGTAGCTTTAAACATTTGAACACTTCTTTGAAGACTTTGAAAACGTATTTGAATATATACTGTCGCAACCTGCAAGGCATGCTTTGCAAACATTTTTCTCTACAGTAGGTACGCCGGTAGACGACAAACAAGATGGACGTCAATTTTGTGGACGCTTTATTACATAAGTGCCTGTAATTATATGATACATTTGCTAAATCTACCAAAACCTCGAGGAAAAAGATGCGAATGGATGTGAAATAAATAATCTCGACCTAGCACGTACACGGCACGACACAGTATATCGCCATAGCTGCGGTCGCGCAACTGAAGTGAACTTTGCACAAGTGTGGCAGGCTACTCAAACAATTGAACACATTCCAACTTTGAACGCTTTGATGTGCCCTAAAAAACCGAAAACGCGTGGCAAATGGCAAATATTTGTTCAAACTTTGAACACATTTTCAAGTCCTGTACCACACATAGCAATCAAACATGTGTTCAAATATTTGAAGCTATGTGTGACGCCGGCTTTACACACACTACATTTATGTGATATACATGTTAATATACATACTTGCATACTATTTTCATTACAGCTAATGTACAGTTGTCAAAATTGAGAGATTTTATTGTTTACTGTGGTCGAATTTTGGCCACAGGCGATCGCTAGTACTGTTAATTAGAACTAAAGAAACCAAAAAAAAAAAGAATAATTAGGTATACTACAAACTACTTAAAGTGTAGAGTACTTAAGATGTAAGCAACACATATTTAGAAACGAACAATAAAAATAAAAATAGCTTTAATATATTATGTTTGTTAATAATACCACATATCTAGGTATAATTACACCATAAACCAACAGATATGTCTGAACTCTGAAATTTCATCAAATGTTCGGCACAACTTCTCCTAGAGTTTAAATGATAGTTGATTGGCAAATCAAAGGGCTTCAATATATCATATTATATTCGCTTAATAGAAATAGTAAAGGTGAATAAGTATCTAATATAAAAGGATGAGGAAAATATATTGGAACGAAGTTCCTTACGGCAGGCTTGGAGGGGATAGGGATTTTGCTGCGCGACCGAACTGAAAAAAATGTGATAGTAAAACCGTAAGAAAAATGCGTGGAATAAAAGCGTTAAATGAGACGTGCGCAGGCGCGACAGTCGCGTACACAAGCGAGTAGTGCCGTTTAGCCGAAGGAAGTTCGTTCGTTCCTACCTGGTGTCCCGCGACACCACATCATTTTTTTTTAAATAATCGGTCTTTCAACCGACGAAAAAATTGAGGTTTCAGTTTGACATGTATTTATGTAATATTGATGGATTTGGATAACATTTGAGTATAGTATCCTATTTATTTCGTCCATACGTGTACTAAATTATGTAAGTATATGTCTGTTTGTATGTTTGTCCACAATTACTTTGGGAACTAAAATCCGTATCGAGATTATTATTTTTGATTAAAATTTAGTAATTTTTAACAATATATAAATGGGTCAAAAACTCGTAAATATATAGAACTTCCTTGTAAAGCTCGACGTTTCGGCCAAGTTACATTGACCGTGGTCACGAGCGGATCCAGTCCGCTAGTGACCACGGTCAATGTAACTTGTGTATGTAATGTAACAATTGTAGTGAGCAGCGAGTTTCCTCCGTCGTTCACGTCGATTTGATTTTCATTTACCCCAAGGTCTTGTTTTTTCGAATTTAGCCTACACAGCCTAGATAGTAGAACGCGTTAGTTTAAAAGTTCATAATATTTGGTATATTCTAACTTAGGGAATAGTCCAAGTTTCATCAAAATCGGTTCATCAGTTTCTGAGATATGAATATAGTTTATATTTGAAGTCGGTTTAAAATTTTAAATTAATAATATTAAAAATCAAAAGAATGCTAATACATAACAAATATTGTTTTAATAAGATAAGGTGACAGAGTTCTACAACATTCTTTGGTACCACCGTTATTTGATATGATAACACCACCACACAGGGACGCACCATTAAAATCTTTAGTAGGTATTTCTTTCCATCAGGAGAACCTACTGTTTATTTGCTATCTAAGATAAATAAAATAAAATAAAAAAACATTGTTTTCTCCCATCCCCCAACCACCAAACCTCACCCAACCCTACCTACTAAAATCGATCATTTTAGTCCTCTATAAAATTCACCTACGCATTAACCGGTCGACGAAGCAGTAATTGAATTTGCGAAGTGAAAATCTGAAAACCTATAAATCAGTTGCGTAATGCGTAATGCTACGTGGGTGTAACCCACCTACACAATACATCACTACGCTTCCGTATGTTATTTCGGGCTTCCTTTGAAAAATAGGCCTCGTGCCAACTGCCATTCTGCCAGATAGGTCGTAAAATAATCCCTTTATTGGTCCCGAGCTCCTTTGAAGAATAGGCCAACTGCCGTTCTGCCAGGCAGGTCTCAAAAGGCGACCGACTGGCTATGCGAGTCACTACCATAATGACTACTAGGTGGTAGAGTTCTGCATTGTCTTTCCCGGGTCTGGTGGGCGGGCGGGCGGGCGGGCGGACGGACGGACGGACGGACAGACAGACAGACAGACAGACAGACAGACAAAAAAAATTGTGACAAACCGGAATGGTTTTTAATGTGTCAACGTGCTATATCACTTCAAACGAATTAGTTCAATCCGAAATATTCCGGCTGGAATTTTTATTATAAATTAGCTGTAGCCGCGACTTCGTCCGTGTGGAAAAATTTCTAAAATAACAGTAGCCTAATTTACTCCTTAATACGGTGGTTTAAAAGATGGACAGTCTCGGGATTTTACCGCATAGTTACCGGGATTACCGGGATTTCCGGGAACTATCATATTTCCTCTCTCTCTCAAACTATCTTTCTATCAAATTTCATTTTAATTGGTTCAGTTGTTTAGGCGTGGAGAAGAGACAGATATACAGATAGAGTGTAACTTTCGTATCTTCTGTACATCTATTCTATACAAATAAATAAAATTGGAGTGTCTGTTTGTAATATTAAAATAACCGGTATTAACTAAATGCATATGGATGTATACACGGTACACATACCAAAATAACACTTTTTACGATTTTTGTCTGTCTGTCTGTCTGTTTGTTCCGGCTAATCTCTGGAACGGGTGGACAGATCTTGACAGGACTTTCAGTTATTGATAGATGATGTAATAAGGAGTAATTTAGGCTACTTTTTAAAAAAGAAAACCCACGCGAACAAAGTCGCGGGCGCAGCTAGTTTATAATATTATAGTATAGTATGTGTATCATCACTCTTATTCAAAAAATGCACAAAAAAACAATAACCGACCAGTGGCCATTGAGATTGCAACAATGGAGGCACAGAATACTAGACTACATAAGTAAATGTACATACAAGTAATTTTTGTGTGATTGTGATTTATTTTTTCTTTTTATACCTCTCTGTATGACAACCTTTTTGAAAACTTACGCTTACATTTAATTTCTCGTTAGCTTTAGAGATTTAAATAATCAAGATTTTATCATTTAGTCATCACTCATCAAGATTTAAATTGTATATGCTTCTTCCTGTAAGTGACGTACTATATTTACTAAGTTGAAAACGTTTTGAACTAATATTTGCTTTAGGTATGCAAATTAATGATTGTTCAGGACGCTCACGGTAACAAACTATTACGTTTAATTTGAATTTTAAGGAAATGTTTATTATGAGCTTAACATTTTTGAAGTTTTTGGGCGTTTGGAAAAAAAGAAGTTAGCTGATTTACGATGCACGTGCAAACTTGCAGCCAGCAATATGAAATCAGCCCCACCACGTAGGTACTTCCCTATCCCGATGACGATCCCGACATATACACTCACATAACATGACATCGTCGTCGCTGGTTTCGGCGACGAAGACTACTCTATCGTCACGACTCCGCCCCCCACTTTTAGACTGAATGCCGCACTAAACGGAGGTCCGGTCTCACAGGAGAGAGCCCTTAGCGCAGACGTTAGTAGTCCAATTTTTTACTTAAATTCTGGTTAAGCAAGCACTCTGCTTGCCGAAAAGGTCCGGTGACGCAGTAACGACCCATGAGGTCAACTGCAATAGTCATTTAGAAAAATGAATTAAATCAACTGATAGTACGATGCGCGCGCACAGACAGCCAGCGACATGAAGTTAGCTGATATTACGATGCGCACATACACCGGCAGCCAACGACATGAAGTTAGCTGATATTACGATGCGCACATACACCGGCAGCCAACGACATGAAGTTAGCTGATACAACGATGCGCACATACCGACAGACAACGACATGAAGTTATCTGGTATTACAATGCGCACACACACCGGCAGCCAACGACATGAAGTTAGTTGATATAACGATGGGTGCGCACACTGATAGCTACACATTCGTTTTTTAGTACATTTCAAACAAGATTATCCTATGCATAGCATAGCATAGCCTTGTTTGCAAGTATAGCATGCTATGCTATGCTAGCTATCCTATGATAAAATAACCGTCGCCAAATAAGTGAAAATTAATAGATTATCTTGTGGATAGATTACGTATTACAACAAAACTCACTTGTACTTCCAGTTCACGTATATACGTGAACTGGAAGTACAAGTGAGTTTTGTTGTAATACGTAATTTAAAATGCAGTTTCACCAAGTGCCGACGATGGAAACAATCCAATTTATTGTGGATAGATATATACACTATTCTAACCTCCAATTTAGAACAGGAAAGTAAAAATTACAGATGTTTGAGAATAGACAACTTGGTGACTCCGTTTCTAATACAGGTCGTTGTTGCTAGATACATCGTAAATATCAGTAATAGATTTTTCTAAATATTGCAAGCCACTTCTTGATGACTTTCTATTATCCGTTTGTACAAAAACTTGGCAGACTTGGTAAAGGTCAGTGACAATGCAAGACTACGGTACTATCTAACAGAGCTTATGATGTAGCCTGGACGTAGAAACTAGTATTTTCTAATGTAGAGTTTTAACAAGACAAACTTGTTTAGACTCAATGGTTATTGTTGCTGAAAGTACTAAGTTTGATTGATGGTGCTGAAAAAGTGGAACCGAAATTCACCCGTAGAATGTAGAAAGAGATAAGAGAGTAAAGTTCGGACTCGATAGATTTTTGATGACGTGTACTTTCTATTACTTATAATGTCGAAGTTTTGAAGACGGAGTCGTAAGAGTGCCATTGGTACTCATAGATAGAAATTGCTAATATAGTGGAGTTTGGACTTTGGAGTCCTTTTATTTGTTACAGTAAGTTTTTTCTCATGATGATAAAGCTTTGAAGATTGAGCCGAAAAAATCACAATGGAACTTCAAAAATCCAGATTCAAAATGTAACTACAATGAACTCCTAAACTATATGAGATAATGTTTTTAAATTAGAACTTGATTGTCTTGTATTGCCAAACACCTTAGTGCTGAATGATTTTCAGGATCTGATAGTGGAACTGGAAGGTAACCATGAGAATTTCTTAACTAAATAAGATAAACTAATCGAAATTGGGCATATTTGTTCTGCTTGGACAAATACTCTAGTGCTAGACGATTTCCAGAATCTCATGATAGAGCTGAAAGTACGTTGTGGGCACTTTGGAATAAAATAGAGCAACACCGTCGACTTTGGGGTAGTTTGATTCGTTATTATAAGGACTTTGGAGTGGAATGGCTTTCAGTGCCTAATGATAAAGCAAGAAGATGTACTCGAGATGTCCTAAGCTAAACCAGATTAACCTATCAAATGGGAAACAATTTGGTTTGTTTTGGAAAACAATTTGGTGCTGGGCGATTTCTAGTATCTGATGATGAAATCACAAGGTATAATGGGAACTTCTAAATTAACAAGGTAAACCTATCGAGTTTGGCATACTTTGTTCTGTTTAAAAAATATACTTGTGCTAAACGATTTCCGGAGTCTTATAATAGAGCTGATGTTGCAAGTCATGGAAACTTAAGAATAACATGGAATACATTTTTACAAGGATTTTAAAACACTAACATTATCAGTGCCTGATGATAGCACTAGAAAAAGAAAAACCGATAGTGTGGGTTACTTCGATTTGTTTTGACCTATATTTTGGTGCTCGGTGATTTTTTTAATTTGATAATGGAAATTGAAGGTGGCTATGGGAACATTTAAACTAAACAAGATAAATTTATCGAGTTTGGACCCATTTGTTCTGTTTTGAGAAATACCTTGGTGCTAGATTATTTCTATGGTTCTATGATAAGTCCCAGGAATGAGGTTATGGGAACTTTGAATTTAAATTTAACAACGCCATCGATTTTGTGCTTATTTATTTCGTTCTAATAAGGACTTTTGGAATAAAATGACTTCCAGTTTCTGAAGATGAAACTGGAAAAAGTCCGTGAGATCTTGCTAAATAAGATTATCTATACATATAATAAAATCGTAGGAAAGTCTAAACTGTACATTGAATATTTTTTTAAAAGAATACTTGGGGCGTGATCTACAATCGATATCAAAGCCAAAAATCCAGTTTTTAGAATTTTTGTCTGTTTACCTGTTTGTCTGTATGTATGTCCGGGGTAAACTCATAAAGTACTGCATGGATTTACTTCAAATTTTGCATGACTATTACTAACAGGTCGGGTCAACATATAGGCTACATACTATCACGCTATCACCTACGCGGGAGGAGCAGTGCGGAATAAACGAAGTCCGCGCGTACGAAGTCGCAGGCAACAGCTAGTTTTTTTATAAATAATAAGCCCATCGAATATGGACCAAAACTGACATACTGTTTGATGCTGGATAATTTCAAAAATCTGTTGATGTAATTGAAATTTGGCTACAGGATCTTTTTAAAATACCACCCATCGCGTTTGGACTTATTTGTTCTATTTTGACTAATAATCTGGTGTTAGATGATTTCCAGGTTTTTACGATAAAGTGATAAGAAGGTATATGGGAACTAAATGAACGAATGCATGAATGTTTTGGTCTCATTTGATTAATTTTTCAAGGACTTTGGAGCAGGATGTTTTCTAGTGTCTGACGATAGATCTGGAAGAAGTTCATGAGGACTTCTAAGCTAATCTAGATGAACCCATTGAATTTCGCCTAATCCGAGTCGAGCTTTGCAAAAAATAAGCTCATTTGGTAAGTAACCGTGGTAACCTTAACCGCTTGAGGTACCTTAGGTCCTAGAGTCCTGATGATGTTGTCCTGATGCTGCAAGATCCCCTTTTGAAGATCATTAGATCCTTCCATGTTTTGCTTTTGAAATCACGCATATATAGCAGAATGGCGATCTGAGGATGAGACGAGAGTTTTTGAATTTTTATTTTATCTTGTTGCATTATGTAGTGCTCGCTTAACCGTGCGAGCTCGGCCTATAAAAGAGCGTAGAAATCGCGGTGCGAGCCAGTATTACTTCGGCTCTTGTTAAGTGAAGTAATATTTGTTTCTCCTGAAGTTGCTTCGTTTGCGAAGTTAATCGTGCATTGAGTGCGTAAACTGTGTGTTTTTGTGTTTGTTACTGTCGCGGTGGAAAATGTGGCGGACGAGGTTGGATAACTATGCTGCTGGGGTCTTCCTTATTTTCAGGCCTACGGTGAGTTTGTTCCATACCTTACACCACTTTTTATTTTCCCCTTCAGTGGCGTCGCAAGAAAATACTTGAAACTTCACGGAAATTTGCAAATTAAAACATTTTCTTTGTTCTTTAGCCGAGTCGAGTGACTTTTGATAGAGACGAAACTTATGGATTCGAATGACCATCACAATAGTGATCGAGTCTTTGGGGCTCTAGAATCTTTTCCAGGATCCCCAAGCTCAAGATTTTCTCAGAAATATAATACATGGGATAAAATAGCGCTTATATGTAGTCTAAATGCATGCACGCTGACCATATATGAAGTACCAGATACTAAAGATAGGTAAAAACAATACTTACTTTTTTCAAACTCTGTAAAATATCCCCAAATGTTGACGTTGCAAAATACAAAAAATATTTCAAATACCTTGATCCATATCTGTATAAGGACATACTCTAACTGAGTAGGCGTTAAGTAGTTAAATTGATTGATAACGATACATTTATACACTTCAAACGTCGAACCCTTGGACCAAAAAATATGAAGACAGATCGCCTGAAACATTTTATCGAAATCTCAAAACCAATCTGAGTTATGTAAATACAGTAAAAACTCAGTAAAAATAAATATACTGCGAATACAGAAACCGTGAATATAGAATGGTAATTTATATAACGGTATACCCCGTTCCTAGGTGACAAAATACAAAACAAATATATATTTAATTAAAATTTTTGACCATGTTGATTAATTACATATCATCGCTAGGTATAGGCAATTGTCTAAAGAATTTTGTATTTTTTTCTTGCTTGGTAATTATTAAAAGCTCCTTCAATTCGTTACTGAAGTAAAATATCTTGGTGTCTGTGTGGATCAAAGATTAACATGGCATGCTCATTTAGAATTAATCAACAATAGAATTAGAAAATTAATCTACATATTTAAAATTTTGAGACATATCACAAACAATGAGTTAAGGAGAAGAATCTATATAGCTTTAGTACAATCGGTTCTAACGTACTGTATTACTGTTTGGGGTGCTGCATCAAAGACCAAATTATTGGAATTAGAAAGAGCACAAAGAGCTCTACTAAAAGTAATGCTCTTTAAACCATATAGATTTCCAACGACAGAACTTTATAAATTCAGTAATGTTTTGTCAGTTAGAAAACTATATATCTTAAATGTTATTTTAAAATTTCATAGTAGCTTTACATTTGATCCAAAATTACTACAAAAAAGAAGATCTGATATTGTTGCCTCTACTCCTCAAACTAAAACTTATTTTGCCTCTAAGCAGTACTACAAAAAATCTGCTGTCCTTTACAATAAATTAAATAGGCTTTTAAATATATATTCTTTGACAAAATATAAATGCAAAACAAAATTAATAAAAATGTTAAATACTTTAAGCTATGACCAGACTGAAGCTTTAATCTAAAATATAAGCGTATACATACATACACACACACACACATACACACACACACACACACACATACACACACACACACTAGTTAGAACTTAATATACATACCAATAATATAAAATATACTTTGTTAACTTAATATAAAATGCAGTATCACATATTACATACAACATATTATCTATATTATAGATTAATGGTTATATTGTATTAAATCTGGCATTAGAAGTGTTTGTAATGATAGTGTTTGTTATCATAATACTATCTAACGCTATATATATATATATATATATATATATATATATATATATATATATATATATATATATATATATATATATATATATATATATATATATATATTATAGGGTTAATAGTAATTGTATTGATGTTTATGTTTCTAAATGGAATAAATATTTATATTATTTAATTTCATGTTATATATAATATACTAATATCTATTATGTACTTGTTAATTTAATATATTGTATGGAAGAGTGAGGCCTCCTAATACAGGTATTTTTTTTTACTTAAAAGGAGGTCCTCAACCACTGTCAAAAGGTAATAATGTTTTTTAATATTTCATGTATAATGTACTAAATATAATAATTGTAAACATAATAATTGTACTAAATAAATTTTATTATTATTATTATTATTATTATTAATTCAGGCTGTTTTTCAGCAGTGGCATTAGTAATTTTTCTCCTAAAAGTAAGACTTCGTTCTATAGATGGATTAATTTGTTGTTGGATCAAATCAAAAAACGGCGACAACATTTAACAACATACTTTAGGACTAGTTGTAATAAGTTCTTTTTTTTAGTCCATTTGCTGTCGCGTTAGCAAAGGATACCAAATGCTTTTTATTTATATGTATGTAATAAAGGACTGATGTAACGATTAGATCCACGAATTAAGAAATCTTTTGTCGCGAATATTGGAGTTGGGTTGAATTTTTTTATCCTGCCCAAATAAGGAGATTTTATTGTAAACTAGCTGTTGCCTGCGACTTTGTCCGCATGGACTTCGTTTGCTCCGCACTGCTCCTCCCCTGTATGTGATAGCGTGATAATATGTAGCCTATATGTTGACCTGACCGTTTCGCCGTGTTGGTCCCGGCCTCCTTTGTAGAATAGGCCAACTGTCGTTCTGCCAGGCAGGTCGTAAAAGGCGACCGATTGGCTATCGAGTCACTACCATCGTGGCTACTAGGTGGTAGAGTTCTGCATTGTCTCGCCCGGATCTGGTACCACCGCCTTACCTATTCCTGCCGCAATAGCGTCAGCGCTTGTCGCTGTCGTGTTCCGGTTTGGAGGGAAAGGTAGCCGGTAAACTTATGCATGTGGCATTAGACCTCGCCACAAGATAGCAACGCACCATTAACATCTTTGGTGTCTATAGGCGATGGTTGACTCTTTCCATCAGGAGACCCATCTGCTTGTTTGCTATCTTATGATATAAAAAAAAATCCACGCAGTATTTTTGAGTTTACCCAGGACATACATACAGACAAACATAAAAACAGACAAAAATCCTAAAAACTATATTTTTGGCTTCGATATCTATTGTAGATCACGCCCCAAGTATTCTTTTAAAAAATATTCAATGTACAGTTTTGACTTTCCTACGATTTTATTATATGTATAGATAGATATAACGCTCACACACACACTTTCACTCTAAACCAAGTTGATTCCTGTCAATGCATAGTAATGGAAATGTCATACAGAAACTCGGACATGCATTAGGTATATAATGGTGTCACTGGCAGTGTTCTATCTTTATTTACTTTCATCTGAAGTCAAACCTACGTTTCCGCCCGCCCTACGAAAACACTTATATGACTAATGGAAAAACGATATCTATTTTACTTTTAGCTATTTTTTCAATATAACTAAAAATCAGTGTAAGGTTAGGATCAAATCCCATTCAAAAGGTATTTCCTGTTTGAGTAAATTTCGACTTAGGTCTTAGATCAGTATCTTAATCCATACTTCCATGCTAATATTATAAATGTGAAAGTCGGTCTGTCTGTCTGTTACGCTTTCACGACTAAACCGCTGGACCGATTTTCATGGAATTTGGTTAGGAAGTAGTTAAAGAGCCGGGGTCAAACATAGGCTAATTTTTTTTCAAAAATCAACCTTTAAAGGGTTGAAATAAGGGGTGAAATTTATATTTAAAGCTATCTTGATGACATGTTAATCTACTCGCGGGCGAAGCTGCGCGGGCCTGCTAGTTACCTATATTTAAGGATAATAAACGGCATCCGGGCCCCTTTAAAGAAGACAGATCTGCCGTTAAATTCTTAAACTGAATAGAGCTGATTAGATTTTGTACCTACTCAATCGGTACATTTATCTGGAAGTTATATAAAAAATACTGTTTCGCAAAACATTTTTTTAGGTTAAAAAAGGATCTTCACGCCCGTATCTCAAAGAGGTAGGCAGAGGTACAACCAGTGCATCGACAATTAGTCGAAGATACTTAGTCCCACAATGTGTGTGCCAGCCTGTCGCCAACCGGACACTTTTTCAATCCTGAGCAACGTTGTTTTTATCAGAAAACTGAAAAACACGTTTAAAATGCCCGACCTGGGAATCGAACCCGGGACCTCATGTGGTCATGCCGACACCAGACCCAGAGGCAATTATATAATAAAAAGAAAATATTTATTAATTTCCCTGTAAACCTCAACGAAAGTAGTATAGTAATATTCAAAAAATATGGTCACCGTGCGGGCGACAGGCGCGCCTTGATTTACACGTCCCATGGCAGAATATGCTATTAGTCTACTTTTACTATTACCTAGAAATATGTGCATGTGTGATCGTGCCTAATATATTATTGGACAATTAATTTAAAATTTAGGTACCTAGTTTTTCATAATCGATCTCAAAATCAAGTATAAAAACAACCTTGCCTGGGATTGGGAAGTTGGCTATAGGCTTGCCACCTATCACATTCTGGGACTACAGATCTTCGGCTAATCGCGGGTGCACTTGTTGTACCTCTGCCTACCTCCTAGAGGATACAGGCGTGAATATACTATACTTTAGATCAAGTACTAAATGACCTCCTTCAATAAGCACAATCTTTTAATAATCAACATGTATATAGATACGTAAGCTGTATTCGTCAAGTACGCAATTTTTTGACCTATGACTTTTAAATCTGTCAGACAGTCAATCACCTTCGTAACATATACACAAACAAAATTTAAATAATATAGATCCAATCCTATTCAAAATTCAATGAATCAAAAATCTTATATCGTGAAAGGTTTTAAAATTGAGCCCCTTCACCGTTCATAAAACACGTTCTCAAAATATTAACTTGAAACCGTTCCAATATTAGCAATCATAGACATGAAAACAACAAATTCGAGATTTGCTAAACTTTGAAAATTTGTTATAACATTGACTTTTAATTCAGGATTTGAAATATAGTACTTTGAAATTGATCAGACTTTTTCAAATAAAACAATTTTTTTGATTGTTGATTGATTTTTATGTATCAATGACTTAGAATATTTTAACTCATTTCAAAATGGGGGAATGTTTGTATCTTGATTGTTTCTTTTATTACGACTTGTATCACTCATTTTGGGTTAGCCGGAAAAGATCTCACAACGAGATCGTCTTTTATTATGTATCATTTTATCATTTTATTATTTTCTGTAACTGTATTTGTGTACACTAAAATCTATACATATAACAAAATTGTAGGAAAGTCAAAACTGTACATTGAATATTTTTTTAAAAGAATAGTTAGGGCGTGATATACAATCAATATAGGAGCCAAAAATATAGTTTTTAGAATTTTTGTCTGTTTGTCTGTATGTATGTCCGGGGTAAACTCAAAAAATACTGCATGGATTTATTTCAAATTTTGCATGAATATTACTAACAGGTCGGGTCAACATATAGGCTACATTTTATCACGCTATCACCTACGGGAGAGGAGGTGTGCGGAATAAACGAAGTCCGCGCGGACGAAGTTTTGAATATAATTATTATTAACTAGCTGTTGCCCGCAACTTCGTCCGCGCGGACTTCGTTTACTCCGCACAGCTCCTCCCTCATAGGTGACAGCGCGATAATATGTAGCCTATAATATGTTGACCCAACCTGTTAGTAATATTCATGCAAAATTTGAAGTAAATACATGCAGCACTTTTTGAGTTTACCCCGGACATACATACAGACAAACAGACAAAAATTCTAAAAACTATATTTTTGGCTTCTATATCGATCGTAGATCACGCCCCAAGTATTCTTTTAAAAAAATATTCAATGTACAGTTTTGACTTTCCTACGATTTTATTATATGTATGTATAGATTATTATTAATATTCGATATAGTTGAATATTGAATTTTTTTAGTAAGAAAAATAGTATTTATTATCGAACGCATAAAAACATTGAACATTAAACAGGAAATAATTATATGTACATAAAATAAGTAATTAAAACAGTAAATGATACTGTTTTTTTACACAACTGTATTCACAAATTTTTTATACACAAGTTTTTTTCTATGTATGTATATTTTTTATATATTTTTTTCAGAATCAGAAAATTTCAACTCTTAGATCAATATTATTTTATTTTCTTTATATTAAATGATAACTTATTGCCGCGTGTATAATAATATGGGTTTGAAATAACAACTGCACGGTTACCATGGTAATGAGTTATTTCAAATAGGTAACGGGAAAAAATTTTTAAACTATCACTAATTGTAAGCAGTCTGAAATATGCATCTTTCTTCCCACAAACAAAAAAAGAAATTCAAACTTTCGGTCGTGGTATGTTGAAAAATATTTTTTAACACATATTGTTAATATGGGAATCCCAAGATAAATTGACCTGAATTATTGAATACTACTGGCGGCAAATTTTAAATATCTAAAGAATTTAACATATACCAACTGCAAATAACTATAGCAGAAAGAATTCAACATATACCAATTGCCAATAACTATAGCAGAAAGAATTTAACATATACCAGCTGCCAATAACTATAGCAGAAAGAATTTAACATGTACCAACTGCCAATAACTATAGCAGAAAGTATTTAACATATACCAACTGCCAATGACTATGCAGAAAGAATTTAACATATACCAGCTGCCAATAATTATACTGGATTTATTCGGATTAACACAAAGACCATAGGACTGGGTTCACGAATGAATAGCATCCAGGTCTTTATTGATCATATCTGCAGCATTTGTTAAATCTTCGTGGGTAAAGTCGCGATGTATCTGTAAATCGTCGGCATAGAGATGGTAATATCTGCTACTCAGAATGAGATTCTTTAAATAGAACACGCTGCCTACCACCCCGAAGATAAGTACTAAACCAACATAACGCGGAAGCCGAAATATTAGTAGAACGCATAAGCTCCCAAGGAGCATATCAAAATCCACCAAGTTAAATGCATTGCTAAAGTCTAGTAGCACTACCAAAGTAAGACGTTTTGAATCAATTGCCACTGCACAGCTGCAGCGGCGTGAATCAACCCAATACAATAAGTTATTGGGCAATTCGCACCGCTCCACCATTGCGGTCCTAAAATACCTACACCAAAAGAACTTTTGGGCAATTCACACGGCCGCGATCCGAACCACTCGCGGTGCGAAACGACTAAAGGCCCCTCTTGACTTATCAGATAAGGAATCATATCAGAAAGACCAGGAATAGATTCTATTCCTGGTGCAATAACGTATATGGTTGTTAATGTCTTGTTCCAGTTTGGAGGGTAAGTCAACCGTTAAACTTTCATGTGACATGAAGTCCCCGCTGCAAGGATAGCAACACAACGGCAACGGTTGTTTCTTTCCATCGGGAGTCATCTTCTTGTTTGCTATCGTAGGATATAAAAAATCCTAACAAATTCAAAAGTCAAAATCAAAATATGATTTATTGTATTAATGTTACGTACTTCGGGTTCGTAATTGTAAGAAAATGCCACTTATATTAAATCCGTGTATTTATAACACAAATACACACAAGACAAGACAACACAATGTAATACTAAATACTCTGATTAACACTAGTCACTCACTGCACTATCACTAAACTTAACCGACTACACAATAAAACACTTCTCGTTTCGCACGGGTCGCTTTAAGTATCGCTCTCGATCGCTTTATAAAAACTGCCCTGTATTTGTCATCACATCTCTATTTATACCCAGCGTAATATTCTATCTGGATCCAGAAAGATCTAAATGTATCGGAAAAAAATGAATCACTTCTTATTGTAAACAATTTATGACTCATAAATCCTAGTACACGCTACTTTCAACCTTATACCATAAACCACAAAGTTCATTATGGTATAGCTATTCCGATTTCGGCTAACTATTTGTTTATTAATAGGAGTAGTTATCTCTTTCTTTTATTTCTAGATCTCTCCAGCGTTCCAACTCTACACATTTCTACATTATTCGTAACAATAATTTACCCTTACAGGCATTTTTGAAGAGTCAACATTTTAAGAATGACTACCGGATTGGAACGCGGCCATATACTGAGAAGATCCGGCGAAAGAAACTCGGTGGGCTTGTATTTGTTCATTTATTTTATAATGAATGTATTACAATATACCTATTTACAAAACTTATTTCATATTACAAAAAATATAAGGGACTGGTATGAGGAGCAATAAACCCAGGCTATTTTGTCTTCTAAATATTTGGAGATTTTGTAATACCTTTTTCACTCAGTTTTGTTTTAACACATTTTTTTAATTTATTTATTGGCAGATCTTTCATAGCATCGGGAAATTTATTGTAAAAGCGTATACATTGGCCCACAATAGAGTTATTTAGTGAGTGTACATCACCATTTTTCTGAAACAAGCAAATATTTATACAAACATTCATTAAGTTTTCAAATATATATTGGGATATTACAGTTACAATATTAATTTCTTTGAATTTATCTCAGGAAAACCTTCAATACAAAAAATCTATTTGAAACGAATAATGGGCGAGCTTATCTCCGTAAATGAGATTTCTTTTGGCCGCCCCAATAAAGTGACAATTAAATTAACAAAACTTTAAAATAGTTTTCAATAATCATAAAACTAAATACTAATATAATTATTCTTATAACATTAAATTGAGCTACATATATAAAATTGATTTACAAACTATAAATAAATAAATAATTTATTTATATCGCCTGATGGTAAGTAAGCTAAGATGTGGCCTAAGATGGAACGCGCTTCCCTAGAAAGTATCTGTTCACTGTTTTCATGAAGACCCCGATGTTACTCGTCGGGGAACACAGACTCGAAGCATGTTCCAGTCCCTTGCGGTTCTAATGAAGATTTTTTTTTTATATATCATAAGATAGCAAACAAGCAGATGGGTCTCCTGATGGAAAGAGTCAACCATCGCCTATAGACACCAAAGATGTTAATGGTGCGTTGCTATCTTGTGGCGAGGTCTAATGTCACATGCATGTGTACCGGTTACCTTACCCTCCAAACCGGAACACGACAGCGACAAGCACTGATGTTATTGCGGCAGGAATAGGTAAGGCGATGGTACCAGACCCGGGTGAGACAATGCAGAACTCTACTACCTAGTAGCCACGATTTTAGTGACTCGATAGCCAATCGGTCGCCTTTTACGACCTGCCTCGCAGAACGACAGTTGGCCTATTCTTCAAAGGAGACCGGTAGGCGTATCATCTAACGTTTGCAATTCGCCAGCGATCAGCGATGACTCTTAAACGTAATGAAAAAATCATCAAAAACTTCGCCAATTGCTTATTGGTCACTAGATGCACTTTTTGCAATGTCACAGCATCAAAACTAATCAAGCGGCAACGACTATCACTAATGTACAAGGCTGTGTCTTGCAATAACTAAACAATCACGATAATTTCGCATTGCGAGTTACGTGATCACCCCGCGGAACCAACACGGCGAGTCGAACCGCTTTGGACATACATGGAACGTCTATTATATGGCGATGCCTAGAATCTGTGCGCCTGGACGATCGATATAAAAAACGGGGATGGCTGAATTAAGTTATGCAATTCCGCAGCGCACTCCCCAAAACATGTCCAATAAAAGACCGATAAACTAGCTATTCTGCGGCGATGAGCGCGGCTCTGAAGTTTTATGCCCATCATATCGTCGTCATTTATGAGCCTCTGGGCAATTCAATTAACAATTAGTGAGTGTAATTCAGAAATAAGAAATAAACTAGCAAAAAGCCAAGCTTTGTAAGGGCTCGCAAAGTTAACTAACTAGTAGTATTATTAGGAAAGTATTTTTATCAGAATTACATCTTCTAATGTATGGACTTTATTTATGATATCTAACCTAAAAGAATCCAGCGTATTTGTACCCTAACATTATATTTGCATCAAAGACGTCGTCAGACTTTGGTCTAGGAGGACGCAGGAAAATAAAAAAAAAAACATATTTCTAAGACTATTTTTTTAGTACTTACAAGAAAAATTCTTTAAAATTTTCTTGATTTATTAAAAACACGATTTTTATTACTAACGATGTTATCTACACAGGACAAATATAATGGTTATCTACTAGAATTTTAGACCATATTTTCTAGTCTACCTATAATATGTAGCAACTCAAGATCGATCTCACGCCACCACTTCGCTCTTAAAGTCTAATATTGATAGAAATCAATTTTTATATATGGTAGCTTTCTTGTAAAAGAGTTTTCAAGGAAAAATTGGTATTAAAATGAAAGTTGATCTTATAAAGAAAAACACATTTTTAACATTTCGCTAAGATAAATATTTTTTATTCTAAAATCGGGAAGTTCCTGGTTTCACATCGATTTTCGAAATCAAAAAATGTTTTATTTATTTAACATTCAAAATTTTCAGGATTAATATTGGACTTACCGCAGGCACGAAAAATTGGCGATTGAAACTCAGCGAATAAATTTTTCGAATTTTTCTCTCAGTGAAACCCTCGGGGTTCGATTCCCGAGTCAGACAAATCAAAAATGTGTTTTCTTCAAGTTTTTAATAAAAACAAGGTTGCCCGGTATTGGAAAAGTGCCCGGTTGGTGATAGGCTGGTCCCTGTCACGTTGTGGGACTAAGACGTATCTTCGGCTAATCGTGGATACACGTTGTACCTCTGTCTACCTCTTCGGGGATACGGGCATGAATATACCTTTTTTTGGCTTTCTACCCTCGGGCTAAGATTGAAAATTGACCTTAATAATTAATCAATTAATACACTTGTACTGTTTCACAATAATCATATTGTGAAAAATCTGCAATCGATACATCTGGAAGTTATATTATAAAAAATCTGTTTCGCCAAACATTTTTTATTTGGGATTTTTCAAAATGATATCAAAATCCCTGCCCATTTGGTTTAAATTTTCAGGAAGTCTAATTTGAGTGGAATCCAATCGAATACCATCAACCGCGTTTCGATCGGTCCAGCCGTTAAAAAGTAATGAGATGTTTACATACAGACACACACACATACAGTCAGACACACTGACGTCATCGCGAAAATATTCGAAAAAGGTTCCTAGGACCCAAAACGTGGGCATCTAAAGAAAACTCGATTTTTGAAAATCGGACCAAAATCAGTAACTTCTTTATCTACATACGTAGCGGGAAGTTAAAAAGTACAAGTGTATTAATAGATTAATATTGTATTAAAATGGAGTGAATGAAAATAATTTAAATGAACTAAATCTACCACGCCAAAGCAGAATTTTAACTTGATAGCATTTTAACATTTTAATTCGTTCAATTTTAACATTTTAACTCGTTACTTTTAAAATAGATGGCGTTAGTAGTAATAAAATTTCAATACATGTATGTTCTATTTTTTTTTAGTGTTTTTTAAAATGGTATTTTAATGGTAGGTCATATCTACACATGAATTTAAACTACCACGTCAAAGCTCAAACCTCAAACTGCGATAATTTTTTAGTAAAAGATACCACAAAAGTGCATAGAAAGTGGCCTAGTGTAGGGCGAGCAAAGCGAATAGATAATTAAGAAACAATTCTTTATATTGCTTAGTCTGCGTTCTATTAATATCAAAAATTCTAAAAAACTGTCGTGGCTAATAAATTGGATTTTGTGTTAAAAAGAAGTAGGATATCCTGTCTTAATTTTTTTTGGAATACGAAGTGATTAAAAACAACGCATATTTTTATCAGAAATTTGGATGTTATGAAAGGTTAAAACAAGTAACAGCTGAATTAACAACTTTTCAAATAAACATTGCGAACTTTACAAAATTACGTAGAGTTTCTTTTATGCTATAATATTATACAGGGCGTTCCGCTATGCCATGGAGAGAAATTACCTTAAATTAATGAAATTAAGCCCGCTAAATGAGAAAAAAATTACCCTGTAGTTTTATCATACCGATCAGAAGGCTTTTTTTCGTTTTTTTTTTCTAAATAACATAGCGTCACAAATAAAAGGAATATATTTTTTAAAAAAAATTAATCAATGTAATTTATCAAATGCCCAAAAATAAATATAATATAGAGATTTAATGGCCTCTCTAATTTGTTTAGGGGTTTTTTAAAATCAATAATAGGTAAATATCATTAAAATTTTCTAGGTTATTTCACAATTCTTTTTATTAGTTAGTGTGCGTTCCATTAAGGCGAGGTATTTCGACGCGCGTCAATTCTATAGAAAATGGGTAGCGCTGTATGTTCTGAAACCGCTGGGAAACGTGTTAATTTTCGGATACATAAATATAGGACATCAGCTGAAAACTAAAATTTAGCACATTCTTTTTTTGTATTTACAAGTAAATATCACTATATAAAAATCACGTGGAAGATTATAAATATTAACAAATTATTTGTTTTAGAGATTTTTTTAGCCTGTTTTCGGAATTTTATATGATCGAGTAAAGTAAATTCTATCGTGTAATGAGTTAGCACATTCTTTAGATAATATTTTCAGGTATGTCGTGTGATTTTTGTAAAATTGTTATTTAACAATCAATACCAAAAAAAACGTGATTAAACAAACCAGTTTTTTCCCGTTTGTCGCGATGCCTCGCCTTAATATCAAGAGTTCTTGAGAGCTGTGCTAATAGTTTTGCCTGTTAAAAGTAAATAAGACATCCAGTCTGGATTTTTCCATTTTCTGAAATTATAACGAACAACGTATATTTTTATTAGAAATTTGGTTGTCATAAAAGCTTTGACATAATTAACAAATCAGATAAATTAATAACATTTTAAATAAACGTTACCGAACTCTACAAATTACGTAAAGTTTCTTTTGTGATTTGGCTTGGAGACGAAATTAAAAAAAAAATCAAAAAATTTTATAAAATAGTTTTCAGGCTAATTAACAGATTAATTTCAAAATCTAATCAGCTCTTCTCCTTAAATAGTCTGCTCGACAAGTTGAAAATTGTCTAAAATAGAAATACTGCTCTTAAAATTATGTGCGATAGCTCACTGGATCCGGAATGACGCCTAGAAGAATGTGCTAAAAGCGTGTATGATGTGATGATGAGAACATGCTATAAAACATACGTAACAAGTACAACAGTTAGGTGGTAGGGTTCTGCATTATCTCGCCCGGGTCTGGTATCAGCGCCTTACTCCTCCTGCCACAGTAGCGTTAGTGCTTGTCACTGTTGTGTTCCGATTTGGAAGGTAAGCTAGCCGGTAGAAGCTCACCTTCGACAGCCATCTTGCAAAGGTTTGTAAAAAAGCATTGAACTTTTACAAACAACTCTCCAGAGCCGCTAAAATCAGCTGGGGCCTTAACTCGGAAGTAATAAGAGTTCTGTATAACGCCGTAGTGGAGCCTGTAATAATGTGCGCGGCTAGTGCATGGGCGGACGCAACTAAAAAACTGGGAGCTCAAAAACAACTAAATGCCGTACAAAGAGTGTTTGCACAAAATCTCTGCGGTGCGTACCGAACCGTTTCCCTGAATGCCGCACTGCTGCTCGCGGGGCTGCTCCCTTTGGACCTCAGAATCCAGGAGGCCGCAGGCCTATACAAGGCCAAAAAAGGGATGACCCTGCGAGCGCTGGGTGATAGAGTGATAGAGGAGAGGGTGAGGTACGCAAGTACACCACATCCGGCGAGACAGATGAGCGTAGAGTTCCATATCCTGGACCAGGAACAACAGCAACTACAAAACAACCATAAAGTTGCAATCTTCACGGACGGCAGTGGGGTTGAGGGCGGGGTCGGAGCTGCATTATCCATGTGGAATAATCAGGTCGAGACTACCGCCCGTAAATTCAAACTGTCGCCCCCATTGCACGGTTTATCAGGCGGAACTGTACGCCATCTGTGTCGCCACAAAACTGGCATTTAAAGGAAGCGGAAAAGATTACGGCATTTATAGCGACTCCAGATCATCGCTGGAAACTATACAAAATCCCTCGTCCACACATCCACTGGCCGCAGAAATTCGTAAAAAATATAGAAGGCATAAAATCACAAGGCAAAAATATAGAACTCACTGGGTTAAGGCACACGTCGGCTTAGAAGGAAATGAGAGGGCAGATGAGCTGGCAAAGGAAGCAGCCATAAAACTTAAAGTCAAAGCACACTACGAACTATGTCTTGCTTCATTCGTCAAGAAACAACTCCGTAAGGATACTCTTGACGAATGGAACAGGAGATATAAAACACACACCACAGCCAGCAACAAAAAGTTATTTTTTCCGGACGCGGTAGAGTCGTACAGTATCATAAGAAAAATTAGACCAAACGGAGTCCTCACACAAGTGTTTACGAGGCATGGTGGGTTCTCCGAGTACTTAATATAGATTTAAGTGCAAAGAGAACCCATCATGCATTTGTGACCCTGACAAACCGGAAACGATTGCACACATTCTTTATGAGTGCATCGTTTTCGCTAAAGAAAGATATGAGGTCACTCAGTTAATAAACGAAAACATGACTGTAGCAAGCATGACTGGACAAACAGAACTGTAGCAAAATAATCAGTAACAAGACAATAAGAAAAGAATTCATAGAATTTTGTATAAAAGTAGCAAAGAAAGTAATAAAAAGAAATAAATAGTATTAATTAAAGCAATGTAGAATAACTAATACTGTAATATATATAAAATCAATTATATATAAAACTAGTATGATACAAATAAGTAAAAGCTAATTGTAATACAATAAATTTGAAATTGTAAAAAGTTTAATTGTCATGATGTAATAGTAACATAATTTAAAAATAACAAAACAAAAGAAACAAATAAATAAAAGAAAATAAGGTCTCTGAAAAAAAAATTATCAGAGGGAAGCTGTATAATAATTAAAAAAAAAGGTAGCCGGTAAACTTATGCATGTGGCTTTAGACCTCGCCAACTAGATAGCAACGCACAGTTAACATCTTTGGTGTCCATAGGCGATGGTTGACTCTTTCCATCAGGAGACCTATTGGCTTGTTTCCTGTCTTATAAAAAAACAGTTATTATGCCGTTAGTTCAGAGTAATCTCGTAATTACTTAAACGTTGAAACCAATAGCCATCCTGCAATTCTAACAAATCAACAT